>CM075854.1:70704080-71364153 GCA_037975125.1 Latrodectus hesperus
AAATTTTGCTCAAAGCATTTAAAATAATAAAAAAAGGAGTAGAAATGATGCAAAATTTGAAAAATAGTTTTTAAACTGGAAATCGATTCAGTGAGATAATGTATAACAAATTCGCGTGTAAAGTGACAGAATTTACTCACCAATAATGTTATAAAGTTCAATGTTTTATATTTAGAAAAAGAGTAGAAAATTATGAAACTTATGTTCATACAAATTTAAAACCATACCAATAATTTACAATCAATCAAGGTAGTTCTATATTTGTCAAAATGATTTTTTCATTTTTTTTAATTATTTGACATAAAGGAAGTACAAAACATTTTCATTCACAAAATATAATGGATATATTTCCCGTATATACATACATCTTACAGTGTGCTACATGTAAAAAAAAATAAATAAATACAAATTATTTTAATAAATATTTTTTGTTTTTTAAAAAAATGAAAATTTACCACAGACGATACCGAAATAGCTACTAGAATGACAAATTGCATATATCATATCGCTAATAGTCAGTATTGGCGAAAAATTCTTATGGCAGAACACAATTATTTGTATTTAATGATTATAGAACTCAATAATACTTAATAAATTGCAACGCTAAAGAAAATACAAATTAAAATAATTAAGCTGTTTGTAGTAGTATTACGAAACAAAATAAAAATGGATAATGATTTACAGGGGAAAATAAAGCAATGTATATACATACACACATACAATATGGATTTGCTTGGATTTGGAGAGAAGTAGTATTGTTCCATATTATTTGTCAATGTTACACCAAGTAAGACTAACAAGCTGTTAAAAACTGTGTGTCCTAGGGCGGTATATAGTAATGTCATCTAATAAAACGACGATATTATGAATCGTCTGAGAGAAAAAATGAAATTTAAGTCCACCAAGGAGCATATACAGGAGTGAACATAAAAATATGCATTAGAAATGCAGATTATATATATATTTCAATGCATACACAACCAATACAATTATGCAAGTGCTAAGTGATGCATTAATTTTAATGAATGAAAATTCAACTATCGAAATGACTCACAGAGAAATAAAACTCAACACAAAAGAAGCTTTGCACTCATTTAGCATTTTTGTGACGTACCAAATGATTATAATTCAGAAGAGTGAATATTTACATGCAAGTCTTTTTTAAACTATCAATAAAAAGTACTCGAGACGAATACCTCCAATAAAAAAAGAGTAAAATTGAAATTTAAATAATAATATAAACATATTTACAGCTAAAGAAATTGACTGAATTGATGTTGAGTTGATGTTAAAAAAGAAAAGCATATCCATAGATGTAAAAATCGTTTAGTATAATTTAACCGAATGATATCAAATATAATTAAATTTCACCCTTGAATTAAAAGAGGAAATTAGATATGGATGAAATACTTAAACACTGAAGCGATTTTTAAACAAAATATTATATTTTCTACAAATATCTAGAATTAGCAACTTCATCAAAATGGTAGTTTGATGGCAGACATTCAGACATGAATGATTGTTACTTTAACATTCATGGCAAACCAAAAAATTCAGAATGGGGGAAAAAATGACGAAAAAAAATTTGTGAATCATGTTAGATCAAAATGGTGTACGAACTCAACTGAGTGTTTAAACCGTGGTAAATGCAATGATTAGACTCCTGTAATGGAAGAAGTGTATGTTCATTAGAGTGACTTTTCGAAAGCAACGAAGCGTAGAAAGGGCCGTTTGCCCCCAGCAAGCAGGGTCAGGCGGAACTAGTCAGGAGGCCGTCACGCACGCTTCCTTTGTGCAGTGAGACAATGGACTCAGAACTGGTTTCCAAGACGAGTGGCTTTATCCAACAGGATCGGCCGACAAAATCC
This sequence comes from Latrodectus hesperus, assembly GCA_037975125.1. NCBI lineage: Eukaryota > Metazoa > Arthropoda > Arachnida > Araneae > Theridiidae > Latrodectus > Latrodectus hesperus. Next base: position 70,705,949 of record CM075854.1, read on the forward strand.
TCATTAAGTGCCTACATTAATCGCTCAGCAACCACAGACATACAAAATGATTGTTCGCATAAAATAAAAGAGTAATTGTGACGCTTGTAAAATTCTTTATTCATAGATATGATCTAAAAACAGCCAATTCTTTTTTTTTTTTTTTTTTTTTGTTCTATCTTATTCTTTTCATATTTCGATTATATAAATAGAAGTGGATAATTCGAAATGATCTTTAAAATTATATTAAAAATGGCAACAAGTTAGCTTGAATCTTCTTCAAATAGTTAGGAACTAAAATTGACAGCAAACAAACATTTAGAATAAAAAGATTTCCAAGTCATGAATACACAGCATCGAAAGATGTTGACATTAATTCATATTGGTTGCCGAGGGGGAAAAATGACTGAATTCAAATCAAGAGTAACAAACAGTCAAAAACACACACTTATGGTAATAGATTATTCAAAAATGAAATTTTTCAACGTAAATAACAATGTAGAAATAAGTAAACTATCATCCACGCGTATAACAACAAGAATTATACTCGAAATAAACTCGCACAAAATATAACTTTTAAAACAAAAAATTTAAATATTATTTTAAACTGAATTTGTTATCGCTTTTTTGATATCACATTTGAAAAAATTATTTTTGCAAAAATAGGGGAAATATCAGTGATAGTGAAAATAAAAATAATTTTAAAAATAATTAAATGTCTATAATAATACAGCTGAATATTGCGCTCCTAAGAAGAAATTTTAACATAACACAAACATTTCTAATAAAGATTAGAACAAAATAACAAAACAAAATGAAATTTTAGTTCAAAAATTTTCTTTTATTCAATATAATTACTTCAAATATATAACATATCCAACTTATGTCAAATTGGTAAAAAAAATATTTTTAATCTACTACAGAAAACCAACTTGAAGAAAAATTTAAATTAAAATGTAGAATACTTTGAATAAGATTATTATAACAGACGAAGAAATTCAATAAATTTTGCTTTAATACCATTAATTAATGATAATTAAATCATTAGTAACAGAATATATTACTTGTAAAAATAAATGAACGTTTGATGAATGTATTTAACATTGTCTATTGAAATCTCGTAAAACATGAAACTGCAAAAACGCATCATTTCGTCTCAATATTGATAAGAAAATCAATGAATATGTTTCAAAAAGTGTTCATCAAGCAACTTACTTGCATCGAGCTAAAAAAAAAATTAGAAAAATCTTATTGAAATAAATCTGCAAAATTTTCGCAATAAGATGATCAACAATTTGATGAATAACAAGTTATTGCACCACACACACACACACAATTGTGCCTTCTCAGCAAAAATAATACCAACAATAATAAGAAAAATAATAGTAATAATTCCACCATTTTGTAGCTTTCCTGATAAAAGCGGGTCAGGTATATTAAATTACTTCACTTAAACTGTCCATTAATTTTTTGCGTTTGGCTGGTTTTTCTTCCATTTTTTTTTTATTTACTGCATTTTGAGAAATCTCCCACCACTTATTATTTATATTTTAAATACAAAAGTAAACATGTTTTCATTCAAACATAAAAAATCCGCATTACTTTTAAGACACACACACATTATCTTTGTTTCTCATTCATTTACCAATAAAAAAAATTTAACATTCTTTTTCCAATAAAAACCAATAAAACCAATAAATTTAACCAATAAAAAAAAGCATTCTTTTTTGGAAATTTCTTCCTCTTGCGTTTCTGAAGTTTCTGTAGGTATTCATATCAGAGCAACGATTCAAATGGAAGAAGGCTAAATTTGCAATCATGATATTTTTAACGATTAAATTATTTGTGTTTTAAAAAGTCAACTCTGTGAAAAAACTCATTTTACGTAAAATGAAAGTATAAATTAAATTTGATAAGAATTTATATAGTATTTGAATAACACACACATTTTATAAAAAATTGTTAAAAAGAATACCTTTCCTATACGCATTTTGGCGTATAGGCATTTTATAATAAGATTAGGTATCTAATAGAAATTATTTTATTTTTTGTTAATGGGGATCGTTTAAATTCTAATCAAACCGACGAAATCATGACTCGGCTGATCTAGATAAGTTTTAGGGTCATCTACATCTTTCAAAAGGTTTCAGATAAATAATTTGCGAATTTTCACCGAAAATCACCCCATAAAGTATCAGATTAACCTACTTTATGATAGTGACCAAACTTATTTCTTTGCTGTTAACATTTTAGCACTTGGTCAAGCACTAGATTTCATTCATTTTAGGTCTGGCTTCATTGATTCATTCGCTTATACAGTTTGTACCAAAATTACAATAACATAAAATCGTTTAAATAAACTTGTTTGAAAATAATAACTAAAACAAAATAAAATATTGGGTTTTGTACAAATGCTAAATATAAATGCATAAAAGATGAGACCGAATCTATGAAACTTATTTGCTTTCTTCCTTTTCGTTTCAAATATTTTGATTAAAAAATATATAATTTATTGCGAATTCTTAGCAAAAATCTTATAGACATCCAAAAAAATTGTTACAATTTTTAAAAAATCAGAAAAAAAATTTTTAATGTAATCTTACGCTTTTAATTTAATAGTCACACTAAGCTTTATATAAATAACAGTTAAGAAAACAAATTAAGCAATGTTATTTTTAAATAATGTATCATCAAAGCGCTGTAATAAATTCTCATATGTTAATTTATACGATATCATAACTTTTCAAATATACTCACTATATTAACTCTTAAACTGCCCAATTTTTATAATATTAATAAACAACATTATAAGGACATAAATTTTCTATGTTACGGATTTTTTATTTTATTTTTCACTAAACTAATTACATAATTAGCGATATACACAAATTACTACATTTACACTTTAATCAATGTATCATTTGTATAACACAGTAGTTTGAAAATTTACTTTCATTTCGGATATTTTTATTTCATACTATATTAATAAAACACTAATAATAAATGCATGAAAATGTTGTGTGCGTTATTTTTTCTTTTTTTACTGATTTTAGTTAAAGGATGAAAAGGATTCCAGAGAATCTCTCTGTCTCTCTCTCTCTATATATATATTAATTTCCTCTACAAGGATCTAATTGTATTCCCAATGTTCAAATGATGACGACGTTAACTTTTAAAGAAAGCGGCAATTATTTAAGCTGTAATTTGAGAATACACAAAATATAGAAAATTAAATAAACCTTGTGATGTTAAAACACCAGTCTCTTAAGGACCACTTAAGAACTGAAACATGCAGCATTTACACTATGATTTATTTAGATTTCACAACCTTAAAAGTGTTTCCCACTTATTTCATTTTTTGCACAGAAAAGAAGGCAATCTCTCATTCATTGCGATTAGTAAGAGCAGTTATAATAAAAGATGCATTCAGCGAGTAAGAGAACGATTATATTCGACCATATAAAGAAATTTTTATTCGTGTTAGATCGTGAGTCGCGGGCATAGCCAACTGCTTCGTTCACGTAAAAGAGTTGCGATTATGTTATTTCGCGGGGCTGGATAAGTTTGGTACAGAGGTGAGAAACTAGGTCCGGTTCGATGGAAATAGCAGCTGCCACCAATCGATCTGAGGATAGATGGATGGGCCATAATTGAGAGTAATGGTGCGAGCAGGTGAAGCATTTTCTTCAAGATCCACATCAGTACCGGATCTCGAAACACTCGCCCCATCTACAGTAAACTCACGACTCGCAAAATGGATATGCTTTCAAAACCCTCGGCTGGCCTGCCAGAATGAGCCAATTAATTGTTTATTTGGAAACACCAGTGTTACCAGCCCGTTTATTAGTGGCCTCATCAACACGCAGAATACGTGCCAGAGCAATCGAAGGCATGAGGATTCGAAACTGAGTGCGGATAACGCCACGTTTGCTAAAATTACAGCATATATCGGAATTGGTAATTTATTTAAACTAAAATTCACGATAATGCTTTACGAGGCTATGAATTCCTTTATTAGAAGGATGTTGAATAAATGAGGGAATCGTCAGGATATTTGTTATTCATAACCAGGATAATTATTCATGTACAATGAGTAATAACCATGTATGAAAATTTAATTTATGTTGTCCAAGTAAACGTATTTATTAATAATATATTAAATACGATAAAAATTAATTCATGAAAGAGTTTCACAGATATATATATATATATATATATATATATATATATATATATATATATATATATATATATATATATATATATATTAAAGAAACCGAAAAGATCTTGTAGCATTTAGTTTTACAGAATTGTACGGGGATATATCGTATTCTCCAAACTTAAAAGTTATCGGGTATTTTATTTATCAAATATGTGCAGTGAGAACATATCCCTTCGTGACTTTCCCAAGAAAATAATAAAAAAAGATTAATTTAAAAAAGGGCATCAATGTCGACAATGCTAACAAATTTTCCTATCTTAGTTAATGAGATGAAAATTATAAGCAAACTATTTTAACAACAAATATCAAGATAGCGACTATAGGCAAATATTTACTTCAAATTCATACGGTTATTTAAAAACTAAATTTTTTGATATATCAATGCATTATTTCTCTAGTATCTATACAACTCAATAATAGACTCTTATACTAACGAAGGTCTGATTTTTGACGGCATTAATAGAAATATAGAGTTTGTTCCAAATTTAATAGTAAGAAAAACTAATATTCAACATGAAATAGTATGGTATCTCAAAAGAAAAAAATATTTATATGCATACTTACTAACTTTTTTTTCATATTAATTTCAGTCTGTTAAACGATAATATTTAAAGATCTAACACCAACTTAATAGAAAAAAACTGAATTATACTTAAAAAAAAGTTTTTCCTTTTGTAGAAAACAAATATTTTCTCTGGAGTATACACAATTTTTGTCCCTTCCGATAGTAGATACCTATTAAGTGATGTAACTAATGTTATAATTTTATATCTTTCAAATACAGTACAAGTTGCTTACATAAACTAAAAATCAGAACTCGAATTAACCCGAGGTGACTGCATAATTACAGGACATGCATATAAAAAATTTATGACCAATCTGCCAAACACTAAAGAATACGAATTTTCAAGTGTTATATGCGTTTATTTATCGTTTGGAAAAAATGAATCGAACAGAAGTGACAGAAAAGGAGAATCCTCACAAATGATTGAGGTATTCTTCATTGTTTAGGCAAAAATTGTTGCATATTATAATACAACAATTACATTCAGTCACGAGGGCAGCGTTTGGAAAATTCTGCTTGACCAATGGTTGACAATAAAAAGAAACGCTGTAAATAAGAATGACAAAAAAATTGCTCAAGGAATAATTCTATTATTTAGCCTTTGTTGAATTACACAAACTATAAAACTCAAACAATTTGAAATTGGATACCGGATAAATCAACCGAAATTTGACTCAAGAATTAAAGTTAAGTAATAAAAATTATGATATTATTTTTATCATTTTTATCATAAAAAATTTCTTATTAAAAACTGAAATGAATAAATCATAAAACGGAGAATCTTATTTTGAATAGCATCAAGTATTTAAAAGAGATGAATTTTTATTCCAAATTTAAACAAAGAAATAATGAAACTGCAATACTTATTTCTCTCGAACTAAACAAATTATGTCCATAAAACAAGATAAAGTTCTCCAAGTCAAGAGACCAAATTAAGTAAAATTTAAAAAGCACAAGGTATAAAAAATTTCTTATTAAAAAATCCTCCAAAGATTAAGAAATTTATTATTTAGGAAATAATAATTGAAAAATATATCAACATAACAATATAAATAACATTATTATATTATATTTTTAAAATTACTTACAAAAGCAAAAATCAAACAATGCAACAAATTAAAGAAATTTAGCACGATTTGCATAAATTTTTGGGTATTCCTGCTTGATTTTAGTGCACAGCATTAATCCAACTTTATTATTTTTCATTCACTGAATGCAATTAAATAACTTTATAAACAGTTTATAATAAAAATAACTTATTTTTTCTATCTCTCTCTTATATATATATATATACATATACATACATATACATATATATACATATATATATACATATGTATATATGTGTGTGTGTATGTGTGTGTGTGTGTGTGTGTGTGTGTGTGTGTGTGTGTGTGTGTGTGTGTGTGTGTGTGTGTGTGTGTGTGTGTGTAAAAAAGAAGATATTCTTAAGATTTTACACATAAATACATAATTTAATCTTTCTTCTAATGGACCTTAACAACATCAAATGAGTGTACCTATTAATATTACACAAATATTTCCAAATATAAATATATATATTTCCATATTTGTTCTAATTATTATACGTATAAAATATGTCTCATCAAAGAAAGGTTTTATTTTAAACTCACTAAGATAAATGAAATACCAAATATATCATATACAGCCAATAAAAAATGCAACAAACTTGCATAACCCCTATTTTCTTTTAATAGATTCATTATACTGACTTTTCAGACTTGCATGTTTATCCAAAATATAGTTCATTTTTAAATGATTATTGTAAGCATATTTATTACATATTTTATATATCTTGGGTTTCTTTTTATTAAATTTTTTTCATTAATATTTGCAATTTTTACTTTAATTAAAAGGATATATATATATATATATATATATATCGTATATAATAATCTTACTACATTCCTCCCGTCTTATATATTAATTTCTATAATTAATCTTTATTATTTAAATAAATTTTAAAAAAACGCTACAAAACTAGTACCTGGAAACTAAGCAAACTTACAGTATACATGTAGGTAGCTACCAAAACCGCAAACGCAAATCACGTGCCACATAAAAATAAATAAAATACACGATAATAAATAAAAATAACTACAAAAACTACTCCGCGAACAAGATGGAAAGCCAAACAAATTGTTTTCGTACGAGGAAAAAAAAAGAACATAGGTGGGAATCTCAAACTAGGAACCATAACGATAAAAAATTTATGAAATTCAAAATAAATAAAAAACTAAATACACGATGCGATTCAATGTTACAAATCTGAGTTATAATTTTTCACAAAAAATATAAATAAGTAAATAAAATTTACGTGTATATGTTGTGATCGATCACTAGGAAAGAATACAAAAACATGGGAAAAAGATTTCAAAAGGCACAGCAATATTATCTGAAATTCAGTGAAGTAGAATGAGAGGAGAACTTCACGGATCATCGTATTAAAAGGAACACAGAACAACAACCATTCACTGAAACATCAGTGGATGGCAATCAGTGAATGGATTCAGAGTATGGGCACGCAATATTTAAAAAAATCGGTATTAAAATACAGAATAAGACTTTGAATAAAAGGGATTTTGATTATAAATTTTCGCAAACTGAACAAAGGAACGAATAAGATACGTGTTTTATTTATTTATATATTTTTCGAGAAACATAATAGCAAATGTTTAACTAAAAATAATACACTTCTGCGAGTAAGAAAACTTTTTTAAAGTTGCCAGATGCATGTTTGCAAGTGGTATTTAACTCGATGTATATTCTATAATATAAAAGCTAAAAAATAAATCAATATAGGTACTTTTTAAACTTCATCTACAATTTAGTTTCAGCAGAATAACATGAAGTAGATTTAAATTAAAATATAAATTTGCATCTTTAAAACATGACGTAATAGGTGTTTATTTAATGAAGATATTTCCGTATTTCACAAAGTTTTTGTGTGTTTTCATGTATAATATTAATTTAAGTTCCAGTTATTTTTAATTTTTCTCTTAAAGTAATTCTCTTTATAAATTCTCTTACTGCAATTCCATAAATTATATACATAATTTACGTCATTTACAAAAATAAAATTACCTTACACTGAGTTTTTACATCATAATAAAATTAACCATTCAAATTAATTTCCAAGAAAAAACTTTATAAAAATCGTAATTTTTAAAATGACTGATAGCAAACTTAAACACAATAAATAAGTAGAGTATATATCATTATATATTTATATAAAAAAAGAGAAAGAAAGATATTACACATACGGAGCATTATTAAACTTATAAGACATAATAAATAATAATTAATGTATTTAAAAATATTCCTTTGAAAGTAGAATAATATTATAAAGCTAAGGAGATGCTCCGTACGTTCTGAGACTCATCGAATAAAGTATAATAGTCCCACTTAAAATATCTAGACAATACTTTTATGAATATAGCAATCGTCTATCAAAAGTTCAATTGAGGATACACACTTCACTCAAAATATTGTAAAATGTAAAGTAAATGATTTGTCATCAAATATGCTAAATAATCATTGTATGATGTTATATAATCATGTTAATCTACCACAGGAAATCCAAACAGTACCAGAAATGTATTAATATGCTTCATACAGTAGTATTAAATAATAGGAATACACATCGGTAAAATACTTTTATTTATTTTGCAATTGACAAAATAGAAATAAATCTTAATTAACTTTATATGGAAAATGATCTAAAAGCGGAAAAACTCTGACACAAACGCATTCATTATTAATTTGGGATTCACAAGCTCGAGGGAGTTTCTAAAAAGTACTTTTTAAGACAAAATGCATTCTTTGCACATGTAGAGAGATAACTACTTTTAACTGATTTGCTCGTAGTAGCAATGTTTAATTTTCTATTTATCGTAAGTACACCTATGTACACTTCTTGAATACAACGTATCATTACGTTGTAGTCAAGAAGTTAAGCTAATTAGCCTTTGTTGAAACTGTACCCAAAACGAAAGGATAATAATACATTTTCAAATACCGATAGAATGAAATGGACATTTGCATTTCTAGATATCATTGAAGATTTTAGATACATTTTAATCATGTTTCATTAAAGGTCCTGACAGTACTTTATAACAGACACAGAGAATTCCCATACGAAGTTTCCGACAGTATTCAAGCCCACACAAATAGAGAAAGGGTTTTTAAGTTATTTAGAGTTCAATTAACTTAGAAACCCATTTTGCATTTACAAGCATTTTAATAATAAAGTATGAACTAGAAAATTTTCCATATAGTAAATATATTTCTTCTTCAGTAAAGGATACTAAGAAGTTAACTGAGAGATTCTTTAAGCAGAGTTATTTCTTTAGTACAATTATCGCACACAGTTTCTTGCCATTCCAATTATTTTGAAATTTCTAAGAAAATGTGAAATATTTGATACTGGGTCATGCTTTTGGATTACCAATTTTTATTTATAATAAAAAAAAAGAAAATTAAGAACTGAAACAAAAAAAGTTATATCAGGATTCAACATCAGATGCTTTTCGAAATAAAAAACTAATACAAAGACTACAATGATATTTTTTTCCTGAAAAATTTTGTTTATAAAACATTAAATTAATTTACTGCAAATAACTGTGATGACTATATTCCCGTAATATAAATTACAAAAATGTGCGTTTGATGTACAACAGAAGCCAGGTGAATTATAAGAATGCTCAAGAAATGATTACGATTTCCACATAGTGACAAATTTTGCTGCAACAGTATTATAATCACCAACTGTTCCTGAGAAAGATGGGAGATGCAAAATACAAAATGTGTGTGTGATAGCTTTACCTTCATTTCAACATTTCAATTCTTAATTAAAAGAAACTATAAATAATTTAACTCAAAAACTTTACAGACTATATTTTACGGGAATTCAACGAAATTGTTCGTTAAAAGTTTAATTTCTTTACCTCATACAATGTACATTGCAAGCAACTTTAAGATAATCTTAATTCAGTGGTCAGCATACCACCTGGTGGTCATTCGTGCAATGTTTGCACTTGAGTTTGTTCAAATTTGTATTTATTTTGTTAAAATTGAGAGTTTGTTTAAATCTGTTAAAGCCTACATTGTCAAAAATTCACAAAACCAAATCAGAATATTTCATTTATTCTTGCATTGCTATATTCTATTGTCAAAATCCTTTAGACTCATAAATTGAAAATTTAATTTGCAAGGCTACTAAGTTATTTTTTATTTAAATAGATTTCACGCCAGAGTTAAATAACTTCCATATTTATATAATATTGATAATGAATATAATATGCACCATATTTTCAATTAATTTGTGTAGTACCACATATTTACATTAGTTTTCCATTTCACGGTCTTTAAATAATATAAAAATTTTAATAGCTAAGTGAAAACTATACTTTTCCCCAGTCAATTATAAAGAGATTTTAGAAGGAATAGATTTTTTAATAAAGGGATTATATGCATTTTAAGATTTTTCATAGATTTTATCTGGACAATTCTGACAGAATATGAGTTCAGCAGTATGATAAACCAAAAATTATATATATATATATATATATATATATATATATATATATATATATATATATATATATATATATATATATATATATATATATAGCATTAGCATATTATTATTAAGCATTTAACATCAGGATTTTCATTTTTACTTTTTAACTGAATAACTATATAAACCCTTTATTTACTCACTCAAAAGTGATTAAAAAAACTAATGGACTTAGAAATAACACGTAGCAAAATTAGTTTATTGACTATTATCGTAAGTGATCATCAAATCAATCTTCGTAAATAAGTCTGATAAATGAATCAAAGTATTTAATAGAAGATATTCACTGAATTCTTTTTCCATTTTTAATTAATTAAGTAAGCTAGTTAATTCTCTCGGAAATTGTTCCCAAAATAAGAGTTCACAAAAATGAATAAAACAAAATCAGTTTCAATAAACTAACTTACTGTGAATTCAGATATATAAAAGAAATTTCAAGATTTATATACAATCCGTTCTATAAAATCTTTTTCTCAGAAATTTTTATGGAAAAATATTCTTTCAATACAAAGAAACACACACAATTATTTAGTATTTTTAACTACCTTTTATACTTTAAAAAAAAAAAAAAAAAAGCTCAATATCTTTATGCTAAACTTAGTAAGCCAAAACACTACAGAATAATTCAAAACTTAGAATCACATTATGTTAGGTAATAAAATTATATATGTGTGCGTGTGTATAATATATATATATCACAAATATTACAAGCATTAAAATCTAATAAATTAATCAATAAATTCTAAATAAAATTGGAATAAAAATTAAAATTTAAATAATTATTCCTTTAAATTTAATATCCAATCACTGCGAAAAATATTGAAAATGTGACTTAGAGAAATATTCTAATCATACTCATGCATATGGATGCGTATTTAAAAAATAACAGACACTGATAATGTGTTATCTTAAAAAATAATCATCGATTTAATTATCCTTAAAATTCCTTAATATTGTGAGGTGATTATACCCATAAATAAATAGGTACCAAAATGATAAATTTTCTGAATTGTAAACATAGGTTGAAAAATAAAATATTTTTAATTAGCAGTCTTAATTTATAAAGGGAGAAAAAAGAAAATTTATCACTTAAAAATTTTAATCAGTGAAAAACAAGAAAGGAAGAAAAATAATTTAACAGCTACTTCCTAATTCTTCCAACTCGGAAGCAAACCTCAATAGAATTAATTTTTAAAATATTTATATTATTTTCTAAACTTAGACTCAATTTAAAAAAGAATCGATAAAAATACAAATTGAATACTCAATACTTACACAAATCTGCGTCTCTTACTATGTGGGGAGGCTGATCCTGGTAATGGAGTGGGAGTAGGGACGACCCCTGTCATACCCCCAACGCCAGGCATGGTCCCTACAGTGGGGGCGATATAAGAAGTGGGGGGTGTATAATGCGGAGGACCCGCGTACGCGAACATGATACCAACTTAGGTTAGTTCAGAAGAATAAATTTCTGCTCATAGTCCACGATGAATATGCAAAAATCACTGGACACACAAAACCAAGAGTCAGTACTGAAAGTAAGAGAGGAACGTAGAAACACAGCCTTTCTCTGAAAGCACTAACCTACCGAATGACAACGATGGGCAAAGCAGAAATCCACCACCGCAACACGGCGCCGTTTTCATAGGGGTCAGACACATACTGCTAAATCGACCTTATTTATAGCCCTCAAACAAGATAATTACTTGGAAAACAGATAACAAAGAATCGAGAAATAAACAAGACAATGTGAAGGCCCACCGACAATATTTTGTGCGATTTATGCGAATCAAAGGTCTTCCAAAAGGTGAATGACCTACTCTATAGATACGGTGCTTATGATTTTTTTTTCACTTTTCTTCGTTTATTACAAACATAAAAATACATAGAGAATATAATGCCGATATACAGATTCCATTAATCATTTTAAAAATCTTAAACTGAAATAACCTTAACTTATAATATCAAGAGTGTAAGAAATTAAATGCAAAAACTATTATAAAAAACTTATATTTTTTAGCAGAGCAAAAAATAATCGGCTTGAATAGCATACGAAATAGTCATTACATGCTTATATATTTTTTTCAAAAAATTACATTTTAAATTAAAAATTGCAAAAATATTACAAATTATTCATTATCTTAATATATAAATTAAAAATTTAATATTTTAATTTAATGTAGACACATATTAACCAAGAAAATAAATTTATTATCACTTCTATAAGAGAAAATGAAACTTAAATACTTATTTTAGGTTTAACTTGAAATAATTCATTCGTTTAACTTTAATTGCTGCTTTAAGACAGTTTTCTTGACGATTGTGAAATGGTCAAAGAGTTTTAACTTCGCAAGCATGAAGAAAATTGCATTTCACAATACATTAATTTAACATATTGTAATTTCCAAATATTTTCAAGTTCGTAGAGATAAATTAGACATGAAAAAACAACGTTTACAAGTACCTGATTGCCAATTTATAAAAAAAAAAATTTTTTTTGCCTACTCTTCATCGATCAAACTAAATAAAGTATATATTTCACATTCATAAAATTTTTTTGTTTCAACCTTCCATTTTAAAAATTAACTTGATAACTAAATTAATTAACTTAAATTAACTTAAAATTGCTTACATATAATTTAAAATAAGAGAAAATTGTTATAAGATTTATTGTAATTTTTTAAATCATATCGACACTGATTTAAATATACATGCTTTTAAGAATGATGCCCGATTCATCCTTACGCAACCTAACTATTAAACCTGGTTGTTTGAATACATATTTCGACAAACTAGCACAATAAATTGTTACTTCTCTTGTAACTTTCAATAAAAATGTTTTTAGAACTTACATTACACCCTCCCTAATATATATAATTCATGTAATAATAATAGACTAATGCAATAACAATGAAATATATAAAAAAAAAGAAAAATTCCTTAGCTATCCTCTCTCATTCTACTTAAATACTTATTACTAACATTATTCACAAATTTTGTTAGGATTTATTCAATAAGCAAGCCCGATAATACACTAAATTTCAGGAAGTGGCAAAAATTGTTGCGAAAATTATCAGCCATGAAGAATCGAAAACTATTTCTTAGATTCTAAGCAAAAGTTCCAACGTTATATAAAATCGCAAGCTCAAAAGACATTTGTAAGCCAAATGCAATGATAGAAAGTAGATTTTAGATCTTTGCTGTTGTCATACGACATAAAAGCACACAATACGAAGGTAAGCGAAGAATACGGTACAAGCAAAGAAAAATTAATCATAAATATGAGCGTAACTCTCATTATATGCTATGCGTACGAAACATTTAAAATGAGAAAATATCAAACATATTTAATTTCTCTTTATAAGACACGCAGTCTAACCTAACTATATACGCAAAAATGGATTTTTCATAAGCGTTTAGTATGATTGTGAAATATAATAACTGATAATTGCTGCAAAAATTTCGGTAAAGCGATTTTCGAAAACGAAATGGAAAAACCGAAAATTCAAAACATTTTTCATGTAGTAAAGCATTCTGTGGCACAAAGGTTGTTATTTTGTTGTTCTATTTGCATAGACTGATTTGAAACTTAAAATTATTTTACGAAGCAAAGATTGACGATGACGAATTTGAAAATAGGTGAATTAAATAAAGAAAACCACAATAAAGGGAGACAATTAAAATATTTTTAAAATATATTTAAGCTTGTTTCACCACTTAGTTAATATCACTGTTATCATACGTAACATTTTAATCATAATTTTTTATTTAATATCTTAATTATTTATTATAATTGTCAAATTTAATAATACTTGATAAGTTCTTATTTTTAAAACTACTTATTCAGTAATTTTCAAATGTGATTAATTATAAATATTTTTATAAAAAAAACTAGAGCCATTAAAATTATATGAATTTTATTATTTCTTTATTTTTTTTTACAAAACATCAAATCATTTTGTTAATTATTTAGTTTAATTTTGAATTGATTAATTAAAGATTGCTGATTTGGTATAATGCATTGTATCTTTTTATGAAAATTTGTTATATAAGAATCTAATATAATTTGCTAATATACATTTGCACTTACACAAAATTTGTCAAATATAATTTTATTTTGCCAAAAATAGTCTGAGACTGGAAATTGGCTTTATAGTAAAATTTCTGCGAATTGAATTTCTATACTCTTTGTCCTTTAAATTTTTGTCCGGGATTGAACTGAGAACGGCAGCAAGAAAGGGAAAGAAATGCACATCAGTACGTAAGAACGTACTGGTCTTAGTGTCAAGTAAAACAAAAGATGTGTTTCATTTTGAAAATTGCATACAGCATATTTTATTCATTTAAACCAGAATTAAAATCAGTTTGAACTCCTTGTAAAAATGCTTATGACGCGATGTAACCAATTTAAGCAATGTAACTTTGCGCTCCGGAAGTCTTCTCGCTTCAAGAACTAAGGTTCGCTTAAGAACTAATCGCTGAGGTGGAAAAATAATTAAGCCATCGGATACACTTTTCTTTCAATATTCTAACAGTGTAAATATTTTTAATAAAATAACGATAACATTTTTAAGATTTTTGAAAAGGTCAAAATCATTTTCATCAATTGCAGCGTATGTGTTTACGCTTTTGACAATACGCCACCGATAGGAAATGCAATGGAATGTGGATGAAAAGAATCTTGACTTCAATATTTAATAATTTCGAAACCAAAGGTAATTTTCAAGTATTCAATACCTCATTCGATTTGTTCTTAAATGATACACCAGACTTCCGTGGTGCAAAGCAGCGTTTGACACAAGGCTAAGTAAATAGTACATACCATTATTTTTCTAAGTTGCTATTTTTCGCCGAAAGCTGAGTTCAAGTGTTCCACTGGAAGTTATGGCCTGTAAAACCTGGTGGGCTTCATTAGCTAGTTATATTTTTATGCGAAAAACTAAAATATTTATTCCGCAAAATATTGCCCATCTAAATTTACCATCAATTTTAAATTTCTTCTGTACTGCATAAAAATATTTTTATTAACAAATGAAAGAGTATAATCAATATTTTATTTTTATTCCAACATAACTTAACATTTTCTACAATGAAATTGCAAATATAAAAATTAACAACGAAGATTCGGTAGAGCAGCCAAATTTTCCAACAAGATATACCTTTATACGCGTATATAATATATTAGTAGAGTTTTTCAAGTGTTCTCTCTTGCAATATGGGAAGGTAGCCCACAATCTATAAAAAGTTAGGCAGTTATAGGTTAGTTAGTGTTAGGCAATCCAATACATGAAATAAAAGATTGCGCTTTTACTTTTAACACCTTTCACTATTTGCATAATTTATTGGGTTATATATAAATTTCTGAGTTGGATTGAAAGATTTCTCGCACAGAGATGGGTCAAGACTAGTTGGAATAATGTGGAATCCAAATACAGGCAGTCTAAGTTCGGACTGCCAAAGGGTTCAGTGTGTAGTCCCACACTCTTCAATTTATATGTCAATGATCTAGTTAAGAGTCGGAAAGATTTTGGGAATTGCCAAGTAAGCATGTTTGCTGATGATTTGGTTATATGGACGGAAACAAATAACCATCGTAACCTGCAGAAACAGAGACAACAACTTGAGAATAGTAAGAATAAAGGTTTAAAGGTACTCCAATCATGGGCGATGAATAATCATATGACAATCAACAAATCAAAAGCCATATATCAGTTTTTTACCCTGAGACACGCATCACCTGAATTTGAATTGTATATTGATGGCTCCAGATTGTATGAAAGTGGGAAGACAAAATATCTTGGAGTTACAATGGACAGCAAATTAAAGTTCTTGGAACATATCAAATACACTGGTACTAGAGTGGATAAAAGATTACCTAATTTAAAAAGACTTGCCGGTGCAAAATGGGGCTGCACCCAAGATACTCTAAACCTTACATATAACACGTATATAAAACCAGTACTTAAAAATGGTAGTGAGGTACTGATTTCGGCCCCACAATCTAATTTGGATATCTTGGAGAGAATTCAGAATAAAGCCCTTCGAATAATCATGGGAGCTGTCAAGACAACTCCGATAGTGGCTCTCCAAGCCTATACATCAAATCTTCCCATTGGTGTTGAGATAAAGAAAGCGGTTAATACTTTTGCTAGGATGAGAGCATCTCAGCGAGCTAACTGGATGAATAACTGGCAGGCGAGTGTTCTTAAAACTCAGATCTCTCCAATCTAGTGTTGTGAAGAGATATTGAATGACCTAAATCTAAATGTTCTTGTTGAAATATCTAATATACTGGTTAACCCTTTGAATTTTATGAAAATACCATAGCATTTAAAAACAGATGGAAATAGGAAAAAAGACACATTAGATGCTTTTCTAAAAATGAATACATTGTCATTGTTGGACAATAATTACCCCGAGCCAGAATGGATCCGAATTTATACTGATGGTTCTAGGATAAATAATGCTACGGGTGCTGGTGTTTATAGCAGATTGTTCTCGCAGCATGCTCCAGTTGGTAAACATCTAACTAATTTTGATGCCGAAGTCCACGCGATCCTCTTGGCGGTGACCAATCTGCAGTCCAACATGGAATCTTTTAAAAAGGCTGTCATACTTGTCGACTCAATATCAGCCATAGAATCAATTGCACTCCAGCGACTCACGGAATCTTCCCTTGTCAGTAAAATAAAACAAATCATACGGGAGCTCAATTTGAACGGCAAAATGATAGAGTTTCAGTGGATACCATCACATGTGGACATTGATGGTAACGAAAGAGCGGTCTTATTAGTCAAGAAAGGCACAAGAAAGGCACTAAATCATCTATTGAGGAGAGTGCTGTTCCAATGGATTCCCTTAAGAGATGTATGCGAGAGCGGATCATGCTGAACTATAACAAGGATCTGTCCAATAAATGCAGAGACAAACAATGGGAAAATATTAAAAATGACTGGAAAAAATTCAGTCACAGACCACGTAAAGAGGCTGTGGCCAATTTTCGATTGAACACTGGCCACGACTGTCTAGCTGAACACCTAAAGAAAATCGGCATCTTGACTAGTAGTCTTTGCCTTATCTGCAAGACAGACAATATGAATAGAGACCACCTCCTCGTCTGTCAGGGACTTGACCCTGCATTTCAGGAAAGCCGTGATGTTTGCAAGCTTTATTGGATCGCCAGGGATCGCATGTCCTGAACACTTTCATGCTTCCCCCTCTAGCTTTTTAAAACTTTGACTTTTAGATTTTAGAATTTTGGATTTTAGAATTTTTATAATTTTTATCATATATATGTGTATTTGTGTTTGTTTGCGAGTGGCCAGATGTTGATGGATTGGATTCCTTTTGGCCATAAGTAACAACATATATAAATTTCAACAGAACATGAACAAGGGATTTAATACCACGTTATGATGGCCGACTTCCAGTCATAGCGTTTCAGGAAGATTTTTCCACAGACAATAAACACGTATCACTTGGGAGGAAATCCGAAAAACCCCCCAAAAGATTTTGCAAGCAGAAAGCGGAACCCATCTTCCATTTTACAGTAGTAGATGGTATTGGAATTTACATTCGGTAGAACAAAGTCCACGCACAAGGCCTCAATGAGCACCATGGACATGTAATTGAAAAATCACCTAAAAATAACATTAAGTTAAAATTTATAAATAATTATTTATGCGAAGCAGTGTTGGAAATGGCTGTCGATAACTTTGATCCTATTTAATTGGATTTTATGAACAACGAAACAATTGTTCACAACACTGACTCGCTTTAATTTACGGCATATTTGATGTTATATAATGAAAAGATTTTATACGAGTGTGTTTTATGCATTTTTTGTTTTGTTGTATGGTGTGTGTGTATGTACTATAGTTGGTTTGATAAAATCCTCAGACATTCAACTGTAAGTGTGAAACTGTATCCCATTGCTTTCCTAATCTAACAATAGAGCCTTAATCGTGAATCAGTAATACTAAGAAACAACGATACCGTCTACAGCAATGAAAAATATCTTAGTCGTCTCGGCATTTGCAAATATTACTTTATACACACTAAAGGTAAAGATGAAGACGAGATAAATTTAAGAATAATTGAAAGGTGCAATGTGGGAACGAAAGGATTATAAATGTGACTTCCATTTCTATCATGGAATTAAAGCAATCTTAAAGTAGTTTCATGGTAAAGCATAACTAATGCACTGGCAACTAAGGGAATAACGACAATTTTAAAAACCCTCACTTTCTAACCTATATGGTTAAAAGAATCGCTGGATTTGGAAACCAAATGTTTTGGAACTACAAAAAATGTCACATATCACTACACGTTCACTTGAATTTATTGATTAACACAAAGTAAGAATATCCAATAAATTATAACAGACAATTTATTGTAAAGTTTGGTTTTCAGATATAGAAACAATGCATAAGCAAATTATCAAAAAAGAAAATATGATTTTTCACAAAGCCAAAAACAGAAATTTATTAAATTCTGAAGTTAACGAACATTTAGTCACCACTCATCAACATTCCAAAATGCTCACTATACATCGTAACCTCTTACACTGGTAATTTTTACAAGTGTTGATAAAAAAATCACAAATAACTGAAAATGAATTATACCGACTGATGCAACAGTACAAAAAATGAATCATTCTTCTACCACTGTTAGTAATGCCACGTGTTTTCGCTATACTTCGAAAATAACCTATATTAATCAATAGAGATTGTTATGTATAAATTTTTTAGGCTAATTTGATAGTCTCAAAATACATCACCAATAAGGAAATCATAAAAACTAGCTTAAAAGGAAATAAACTGGAGTCCGATAGTTCTTTAAAATGAGATGATCTTAAAAATCATTGAGAAGTATGTAATACGGTAGATGAATATAAATTTTCGCTACATAAAAGTTAGTACTAATTTTCCTCTTCCGCGTCCATCCAAAAACCTTTATGAAAGAACACGAGATTTTGAAAAAACGCCTCCATGTTAGTGGATATCACGTTCACTTTCTAGAGATAAAAGTCAACAGCAATTCGATACGTTACATTTTTCTGTTCGTTGACATCCAATGTATTGCCTTCCCGAACAGAGGTTACTTCACTTATCTGGAGTAACGTATTCATTAGCACGTAGATAATAACGCAATAACGCTTTCACGCACGGCCCTTATCAAACGTCGGGATCAGAAGACGGACAACAAGTAGGCTATTTGTATTTGTGCAGCGAAACATCCTTGTGTTCTTGGAAAGAGGACATCGTTGATAGCTGATAAGGGAGTCGGAAATCAAAAGTCACGAAGACAGAAGTTCCAAAAAAAAAAAAAAACAACAACAAGGCATATAAGGAGCTTTAAATAAAAACAGTTCTTTAATCAGTATGGAATGTAGAGATAATAACGAAGCAAAAGTATCTCAATATCAGCAAATACCCCATAATATCTGTAAACATTCAGTTCATAACTTGTTACTATGGAAGAAATATAAATCAGATATGTCTCAATTGAGGCCTAAGCACGCAAGAAATAATTATTTGGAGCAAAATTCATCCAAATGTTTGACAGAATTAATTGTCATCATCATACGACAGCCTAGAAATTTAAATTCCATAATCAATTAAATTCCAGACTAAGAATAATCAAGATGAGCTTTTATTGTTCGTTTATCAAACTCAAAATCTGGAATATAACGGCATCGGAGCTTTAAGTGAAATTTATGCAGTTAAGAATTTTATTCTTTAAAAAGAAACATTTCTTAGTGCATTTGGAGTGAATTTTTTTGTTTCTAAGTATCTTTGAAACAACACAATGTCATTTTGGAGCATCAATTTTTTTAGTAAGTAGCTGTATTCAAACATTTTATTTGATTGGACTATGAAATCTTTTTAATAAAGAGGGAAAGCTATTTATCCAAATTCTAATTTGTTTTTAGGAAGCTAAATAAAAACGTATTCAAGTTTTAAACTCACAATTTCTTAACACGATCCTCATTTTTATAACATAAAATTGATATTTGCCTATAAAAAGAGTGTCAGTAACATATATAAATATCTGAAATTTATAAATTACATATACATATAATAATTAAAACAGAGCTTTTTGAAAATGAGGTTGAATAAATAAGCAGCAATATTCGTAAGCAAAAACAACATGTTAAAATTCTTAAAGAATTATAAAAAATACTTTAGCATTCGCTTTTGTGATTTCATAAAATTAACAAGCACAGTTGCTTAAGGTAGTTCGGTTGTAAAAATCGAAAATTCTTTACAAATAAATCAACTTTAATGCGACACATTGATGAATATCCCATACAAACTTGAAATTTCTATTCCGACTTTACATATTGCGTACTTTTCAGTGCTGAAATCAACTTTAAAATAACATCACACTAACTGCATTTGACGTTGCACACAACCACTAACAAGATGCTCAAATTAGAATAAGATAATGGTAGCCATTGACCACGTGACTGGATCTTATTTTTCATTATTCCAAATTGGCAACGAAAAACGAAACATTGTATACCATGTAAGTTTGACCACACTTCCTTTATGAGACAGCGATAGCCTGGAGGAAAAATGCGTCGTTCACGTGACTGGGATGAGTTGCAAGTTTTATATTTACCCAGCCGCAGATCGCCGTGCTGAGAGGACACAAGCATGCTAAAATTTCCAATGTCTCTCCGATGGTGTGGCGTGTATAGGAAGATCACAGTTCTGGAATTTAATTTGGTCTTTTGTGACTGAGGTTCAAAATTAAATTAGTCCTCGAGTACGAAATATAACCATAGAGCATGGGTTCCTAAACTTCTTTTTCTCGTGGACCACTTTCAAAATTTTACTATTTTCGGTAGACCCCTGCTACCATATTCCCAAAACTCCGAAAATATATCACCCTAAATTGGAGGTGTTAAGAAGAAAAAAGTAGAACATTTTCTTGTCCTATTTATTAAAATAATACTTATGGTTACACAAAATTATAAACATTTATTACAATATACAATAAAAATATGTATAACAAAATAGGCAGATACTTACTTTTTCCGGCACTGCAAACACTGACATCGATTCACTCACAGTCACACTTTTATGTTTAAAATCCCAGAAACAAATGAGTAACGTTTTGTTCTTGGCATTCGTACCTATACTAATGTAGATTGCAGGCACAGCGCAAGTCGCATTTCATCCCTTTGAAGGTCTAAACAAGCATCCCGGATGAGCGAGCGCACCAGCGGCACTTTGCAAGTCTCATCATGTGGTGTACACTTGTACTATTATCTATTGTTCTATTCATTTCTGTGCTTGAACTAAGTTTCAAATATTTTTGAGTACCTACCCAGTGAAGGTTGCTACCTGCCTATGTTGACAGGTAAATCCAAGCCAAAATTTTTGTTCTTTATTATGAAAACCAGAAAATGTTTCGTGGACCCCCACTTACAAATTGTAAGCCCCTGTTTTCTTTTCACGTCTACGTGGACCCCCGTGTGGTCTTCTATGGACCCCTGGGGGTCCACCTGGACCACTTTGGGAACCTATGCCATAGAGTAACAAACTGGAGGTTCAGAATTACGTAATGAATAACTGTGTATAGCATAAACACGCAGCTGAAAATGCATTGCAATAACATCTCAAAATTAAGAAAGATGCCACAAAAGCCTGGTGTGGAAATTTGATTTGTTCCATTTATCGCTCAACGGTCATTCCTTGCACACGAGGACTAATTAGACCGGAATCTATAGTTTAAAGTGGATTCTGAACCACTACAAATATTTATGTTCAAGGTGGGATTTGAAACCACAAACTATTGAACCGAAGGCCAGAACGTTAATCATTAGGCTGCCCATTCGGTTCCTGGGGAAGAAAGACATCACTTCGAGTTCGTACAGTATAGGTTTGGTTTGTTTGTCGCTCAACGGGGTCACTTTTGCGCACAAAAACTAATTAACAGGGACCTACTGTTTAAAGTTTGCGTGATAGAAAATTCGATAACAGAGGGCCATCAAATTGAATAGGCCTATCTACATTAAAAGTTCAACAGGACTTAATACCTTTTCTCTAGCATGGAGAATAGGGTGGCATCTTAAATGTTGACTCAGCTGCCAGATTCAAATAAGATAATTATTTGTTTAATTTCCAAATTAATGATGAAAAAATTTTTAATGTATTTGATATTCACCAAATAAATTGTTTTACAGAGCTACTTTATTCCTACATTAAACAGTGTATTACTGATGACAAATCAGTTTAAACAACAAAAATAACATGCTTAATATAGCTAATTCAACCTAGATTATACTAGCTAGTTTAAACGTAGACTATATTTTCATATAAACGCTACATAAAGATTTTACAAATATGTACGAAGTAAATTTCTTATCCTAAACTACGATTCTTATCCGAACATGTCGCCAATGTGTGTTTAGCAATACACTGGTGGAAATGCAATTAAAGACACTCAAAAATTCACTTATTTTTCATACAAATGGCCGTGATATTTTTTTGTTCCAACTTTTTTTGAATTAAATTTTTTGTCTACAATCATTTTGTGCAAAAAACTTGCAAAGAAAAACTAATTTAGTGAGTATTTACATCATTTAGTTTAAAAAATCCAATATTTCGATTGGAAATGCAACTAAAGATACTTACTTGAAATATAAAATTTCAGCTATCTACCGCTTCATTTTTTTTTTCTAAAGTGCTTAAAAGGAGCAGTTTGTTGTCTCTGGTGTGTTAGATAATAAATATTTCAAAACATTTTGGCTCAAACACTTATTATTCACAGGTAGTTATAGAATCGGACGTAACACCGGGCTTTCGATAGAAGAGCAAGAATTCGAATTTGAAAGGAAGAAGGCTACTCAAATAGGTCAATTGTAAAGAAAATTAATCGCTCTCCAACTGTTGTGTGCAATTTCTTAAATCTAGGTGATATTTATAGAGTTAAGAGGCGTCGAGGTATTTGTAGTAAATTAAGTGACCGTCAAAAGCGGCATATAATTCGCGAGACAAGACCTAACGTAAATTCCACTAAAATTAGAAGAGATTTACGCCTATCTGTTACAACTCGAAGAATCAGACAAATAATCAGTCAATCTGAAGTTGTTAAATGGGCGAAAAAATATCGCAAACCTATTCAGCATAAGAAGGCTCGTTTGGAATTTGCAAAACAACATGCAAATTTGGACTCTGAATGGAACAATGTGGTGTTCAGTGATGAGAAAAAGTTTAATTTAGATGGACCAGATCGAAACAAGTCTTACTGGCATCGCATAGGGACCACAAAAGGAGATTTCAGTTAGCCGCAATTTTGGTGGAAACACATTGATGGTGTGGGGAGCTATCTTGAGCTATGGAAAAAACCCCATCTGTTGGATCACACCTAAAATGAATGCCTCCGATTATATTGAACTCCTAGATAACATTCTGTTGAATTATGCCGAAGATATGGATGAAGATTCCTGGATATTTCAACAGGGCAATGCAAGCATTTACAACTCTAAAGTAACAAACGCCTTTTTCATGGAGCGAAACATCAAGGTTATCGACTGGCCAGCTAGAAGTCCCGATCTGAACCCTATTGAAAACATCTGGGGATTGATAACACAAAAAGTTTACAAAAACGGCCACTTTGAGTCAGTAATGGACTTAAAAGAAAAAATTCCTGATGTATAGTCAAATTTTCCATTAAATTACCTTCAAAATCTTGTGAAATCGATGCCAAATAGAATGCATGAAGTAATTGTAAACAATGGAAGTGTCACTCATTATTAATTAATAAATTTGTTCGAAAAACAACAAGTGTCTTTAATTGCATTTCCACTTGAAATTTCTGATTTTTTGATTAAATTATCTAAATTCTCATTAAGTTTTCTTTCCAATTTTTTTACACTGAATAATTGAAAACTAAAAATGTGATTCAAATAAAGGTAATTAAAAAAATACCATGCACTTTTCTATGAAAAATTAGTGAATTTTTGAGTGTCTTTAATTGCATTTCCACCAGTGTATATACAATAAATACATTGCTTACACCTGTTTTTCACACTTTGCTACGCAACACTATTTTTATATTTTTTAATAACTTAAAGCTACATGAATGCACTTTCATTGTTCTTTAATTTGGATTAAAACAAAAAATTCGAATAAAAATTCTTACTATTAAAAAAAATGTTAGAAATGTACACTATTTCTATTTTATTGTTAAATAATGCAATAAAAAATTTAAAAACTGCAATATAAATGTTTTTTGTATTTATCGAAACAAACTTTAACACATACATATACTATTTTAATAAAAAAAATTTCCATATATAATTCCAAAATAATAAACGTTTTTTTTTTTTTTTTAATAGAAGCAACAGCAGTTCAGTTTTGCTTCTTTAATCTTAGGCAAACAATATTCATTGTAAAACCTAACTCTTATAATTTAATGACAGAAATATTAGAAAATTACACACTTTTCTTTAAAATCTATCTAGCAAGATGAGTCTCAGAAACCTGCTTCTAATTGAAGGTAGTATACTGTAAAAAACGAAGAATTTGCTCAAAAATAATTTACAGCTCTGGGAAATAATAACAAAGTAAAACATTCATTGAAATTCAGTTGATCTCACTTCTAAGCGTCCTAAAATATTATTTTTATAAAGATAACAGAATTTGATGTCACATCGAAGGAATTTGATATTATCTTCAAATCTCTGAATAATGATCGAGAAAAAAAACGTAAGTAATCAGATAAAAAAATGACACAGATCAAATCACTCAATATATATATATATATATATATATATATATATATATATATATATATATATATATATATATATATATATATATATATATAAGTAATTATAAATAATTTGTTATAACAAAGTTGATAGTGTTTGGTGATTGGTAATAAATATGTACATTCCAAAAATATTACTAATCAACACACCCATCCTAATTGTCCGAGTAACATTTTTTCAGAAAATATGAGAATAAGTTTTAAGTGAAATTTTGAAATAATTTGTAAGGAAATATAACCCAAATTAAAATTTATAATTACATTACCATTTTAACTTGATGACATTAAATATGTGAAAAACGTACTCTGCTACAGTGCACAAATAGTATCTAAAGTTGATAAGGAATCAGGAAAGTTTCTTGGAAAACAGTAAGAAATTTAATTTGTAAAGAGTCCCTTAATATTCAGATAGTCCCTTACCTGGCGGTGAACAAAGCCACGCCCTCAATGTAGAATTTCCGCCAATAAGGCATCTCGATTGCGCGGTGAGGCGGGAAAATACGATGCCAGGTGGAAAGGGAACCTGTTCGGGAAATGGTAAGAAGCGGAAGGCCAAGGACTAGGTTCTTCTTTATCCCTGATTGTACTTTCGTTTTCAACTGACCATTCGGAAAGGGGTATGTAATTTTTCTTCTTCCCAAAAATCGTTATTAGTTAGCAATATTTTAATCATTTGTAAATAAAAAATGATGCATTCTTTGTGAAAAATAACGTAAGAAAAATGACACCTATGTAATAAGAATACATAAAATGTCACGTCAGAAACAGATGAAAGTAAAAAGCTTTTATTTCATTTTTTGTAAAATAATTCTTTCATTACGGTTTGCAAGTATTATTTTCAGAGTAAAAAATTAAGAAAATAAATCAACTTTATTATTAAATCAGTGAAACAATTAAAAATCAATGCATGGGAAAATCAATGCATAGGATGCATGGGAAAAACACCAAGTTCGAGAGGGAAAAATCTGGATACTCGATTGCAACTAAGGTATCAAATTATTGATTCCATTTATTTACAGCTATCTCAAGAAATAAAATTAAGATCAAATTATATTATTAAAATACGTTTCCAGCTGCATGTTTTGTCAAATAAAGACAGTTACAATGCGAACGTTAAGGTAACCAATGAGCTAGGAGATTTGTGCTAGCTCATTGGTTACCTTAACGTTCGCATTGTAACTGTCTTTATTTGACAAAACATGCAGCTGGAAACGTATTTTAATAATATAATTTGATCTTAATTTTATTTCTTGAGATAGCTGTAAATAAATGGAATCAATAATTTGAAACCTTAGTTGCAATCGAGTATTCAGATTTTTTCCCTCTCGAACTTGGTGTTTTTCCCATTCATTCTTATTGATTTTTAATTGTTTCACTGATTTAATAATAAAGTTGATTTATTTTCTTAATTTTTTACTCTGAAAATAATACTTGCAAACCGTAATGAAATAAAAGCTTTTTACTTTCATCTGTTTCTGACGTGACATTTTATGTATTCTTATTACATAGGTGTCATTTTTCTTACGTTATTTTTCTGTGTTGGTATTTGCCATACCAACACAGACTCGACAAAAGAATAACGAGCATAAGCTAGCTCTGCCTATTTGACTGCACTTTAAAAAAATAGGATGCTTTCGCAGATATTTTGTAATACCACTTTTTAAATTATAAACAACTATGAATTGATAGCACGGCATAAAAGTGCACAAATTTAAGTTATAATTGCAATATTGTCAACTCTATCTTTCATTCTTTAATCAATTCGCTCAAATTTCGAATTCCAAGGAAGAGGTAAGTGTGCTGATCAATATAGTGCATTGTGTCCAACCTTTTTCGATGAGAGTTCTTTTATAGATAAAAGCAAATTCTCACAATATTTCAACGCAGACTGGGAGATATTATATTAGTAAGACCTAATGTGCAAGGTAACATACAATAAAGTAAACTGAGCACACATTTTCTACTATTATTAAATTCTAGTAGACAAAGCATGTGAAATCACACATGAAATATTTTTTAATAAATAAATTTTTGATCAAATGGCGACACATTTCTTTCGTAAAACACACACACACAGTATCAGTAAAGACTAATATTATTTTAATATGCGATTAAAGGCTGATATATGGTTAAATTATATTTAATCGACCATTAAAATTACTCAGAGTTTGATAAAAAAACACTATTTAATAACTGATTAGGGTATATATATATATATATATATATATATATATATATATATATATATATATATATATATATATATATATATATATATATATATATTAAACATGTTCTATATAACTGATACAACTTAAGCAAGAGGTTAAAACATACGCGACCTTATATGTTACATACATTAACTAGTAGCTAATTACTTTTTCTCCATTGATGTAATGTCAATATAAAAGAATGGCAATACGTGCCTCTTAACAAAACAACTTGATCTTGAATCGAACTCAGGAGACTTAAGTCTGCGCATGCTCTTCTTAATTACTTCGTTCAAGCGCGCGGGCGATATAATTTTGATCTCGAGTGATATTGCTAAGTACCAGCAGAGTTAATACAAAGTTATCGCGATCTTTCGTTTCAATCAGTTTTAAAATGGAGTTAACAGTACATCTCATATTACATAATTGTTTGATTCTATAGATCCAATAACCCAGGATTTCAATCAGCGAATGAGAATGAATTTTGATTGGCATTACGTCTAAAGACATTCTCATATGAAATTTAATCAACAATGAAATTTTTTGACTATTTCTGGGGGTTAGTTAGAAATTTACTTAGAAGACTACTAGATCTAAACAGAACTTAACTAGATCAGGTCTGACAGATAAACTGTTGGCAATACAAATCCAAACGGTTTGACAGGAAAGTAAAAAAGATAATCACTAAGTAATATCAGGAGCGTAATGGATATAAACAAAGACAATAAGTTGACACCAATGTTGAGAGTTAATCATGCATTAGTATTAACCAGAACATAAAATCTGGTTTTAAGAGTTGATAAATATGACTCTGTATATAGGTATATTTTTGTATGCTTCTTCATAACTTCTATTTATAAGTACATGTAAGCAAAGAATTTTTTTCTGCGGAATATTAAATAAAATGTGATGATTTTTATATCATTGTTCTACTCTTTTTTGTCACTTTCTACATTCTCACAATACAAAATCGCGCGCGCGCAAAGAGCTATTTCCTTAAGTTATTTTTTTTTTTGTTCAATTAGCCACTTTTTTAGAAACATTAAATAAAAAGACACAATGATATACATTTATATTTTACAAACACACACGTGAAAAAAATATTTTTGACCGCTAAATTGCCCACCAGTAAAACACCTGAATTTACAATATCAATAACACATTCTCATTTTTGAGAAATGTTACGCAACAACTTAAAAGCACGTTATCTTACTTTTAAAATAAAACTAAGATAATTGAATACACAATTAGTTTAATAGATTAATAAAACATGAGTTAAAAACGGGAAGACACAAACACAGAGTATTATGCTATGCGTTTTTCATTAAATAAAGGGAATAATTTTGTCTAAACGTTATTCAAGATATCGATGTATGAAAAAAGTGAAATAAGTAAACACATAAATTCCAACAAAAGTAGGTCAATGAGAATTTTCTCTTTTTAATATGCATAAGCTCACACAAATAAACTTAAAGCAAACTGAAATTGCAGAATAATGTCAAACTAGCAAGATTAATGAATATGTTAAAAACAAATATTTGAGTTGAGACGAATTTTGAATTACATCGAATCCTTTGCATGCTAAAAAATTAAGTACAAACTGAAATCAGGAGCAGCATACACATCGTTTCGAACAGATAAATTTGTTGGCGAAATTAATTTATGGAATAGCTATAATGGAACTGGGAAATTTAACCCTTTGGATGCACATTTATTCGAATAATTTTTTGCATTTGGAGCACATTTAATTTTTTGGGGTAGAGTAGTTTGTAAGAACAGCATGTTTTATGCAATTATTAGAATTTATTGGCTCCCACCTTTTGTTTTTTTCCAAAACCTTTTTCTATCACTTGTCTGGCATATCTGTCTCTTCAATTATGCTATTCCAAAAATCTTCATTTAAGACTTCATTCAAAACATCCAAAGGTTAGGATTAGCACCTAGCCTTCGCAGACACAAAGGATTTATTCCAGGCACTTCACGAAACCGTTTTACATTACGTACATTGTCTTTTTCTTCCCAAATCCATTGATCTAATTTCTCAGGAGAAGATTCACTATCACTGCTTGATAAATATTTTGTACGTATTTTGCATCTTGGTTTTATCTCACTATCATCACCACTATCATTGTTGCTTTGAAATAAACAAGAATGAACATGTTAAATATTGTCTCATTTTCAACGACATATCAGAACGTCATGTGCGACTTTGGTCAAATTAATGCATGACGTTCTGATACGTCGAATGCGGTCAAAGGGTTAAAGTGAGAGAGATAAATAACGCAATATAAAAAAAATTCGAAAGCAAACAAATGACACCAGTTTATCATTTTTCAAATCAAAGCAAATAATCCAAAGCGCATCCATAAGGTATGAACGTTAACAGTAGTGATTCCATTTTCCTGCAAAGTAGTTAACTTACGTAGAAATATAACAACTTTTTGACTAAGGATATGATTAAACAAAATACGTCATTTCTTTTAATTGCAAAAGCAAAATTCTCGATTACCCACTGACAAGTATTCAATTAGCAGAGTATCTGTTCTTCCTCTCAATTTCTTTTCATACAATACATTGTAGTTATAAAAGATAGTAAGAGAAAATCCACAAAAGGTTAATTTTAACAATTAAGGATATAAAACCTTCAATTACAGTCAAACAGTAATTATTTTACCTAGGACCACGCTTTTCAGAGTTGAAGATCTCAGATGCGAACTCAGGTCTGAATAGCAGGCTGTTACGTTTCTGTTCTCGGCATTCACACACCTGAGTGTCTCCAACTTTGTTAGAAAGCACAAGTAATCACACGTAGCCATGAAAAATCCTTCCCGGTGTCAGTACGCGGCTTGTATCATAACAGCCTTCAACTGTTAGGTTATCGGTACCATGGTGTTAAATGTTTTAAAAAAAGTAATGACAGATTCTTTCGATGAAAAAATCAAAAACTTGTAATGAATTACAATTGCTCAAGTGTAAAATTTTTATTTGTCATAACTATACGCAAAGGTCTTAAAACAGTAAACAGAAAATAGTACAAAAGCATTTTTACGCTTTTTTCTTTTGGCACTTTTGTTGACCACAAAGATCTAGAGTAGTGGTTCTTACTATTGAAACGAGTTAAGGTACCCCCCAATATTTATTTTACTGATTTGATTGCTGAATGAGCAATTTTATCTTCAGTTCAACAATTGGTCGATTTGACACCTACTTCAGACGTAAATATTAGCAGTGGTTCCGAATCTACTTTAAAAGAAAAGCAAGTTTATTCAATTTGCATTACAAAAAGTGACTATAGAGTAATAAATTAAGCTAGCCATTTTGCTGGTTATCAGAGGTTAGTGTGCAATTCAATTCTATGGATAATCAGATATTCAAAAATGCTGAGATCAGAAAAAGCACAATAAAAATATCGAACTGAGTGAAGACTACCAAACCAGCAATCATGCATATTTTGGAGTTATACAAATGATAAAACATACACCATTAATGATCACTGTAGCATACAAGGAAAACTGAAATCAAATAGCCGGGGGATATTGTTTATATTTTCAACCAAACTGAGACTTTTTTTTATTTTTATTACATTACATATATTCAGACTTGTATGCTTGATTCTTGAGATACGCTTGTAAGTCTTCGTCGATAATAGGACAAATAGCACAATGACAGATGTACAACCACAAAAGATAACGAAGAAAACACTCAGGGCCACGGTGGGAATCGAACCCACACTCCTACGCTCTCAAGCGATTAGCGGAGTGATGCTTTGACCACTCAGCCACGGATAAACTGAGACAGTAGGATATACGATATTAATAGGAAAG
The DNA here is from genome assembly GCA_037975125.1 of Latrodectus hesperus. NCBI lineage: Eukaryota > Metazoa > Arthropoda > Arachnida > Araneae > Theridiidae > Latrodectus > Latrodectus hesperus. The sequence continues at coordinate 70,737,135 of CM075854.1, forward strand.
CTTAACTGCAGCCGTACTTGACTGCGTTACTGTGTACAACGCAAAAGAGATCGCAACATGTCTCAGAGGCCGATAGGGTTGTGTGAGTAAACAGACTGAAAATATAGTAAAAATTACACACTGAAACTGTGTTCAGGTCTCGATCATCACCACTGAAATATGAAATTTGTAGTCAGGCCATTCAACTTGATAAACTAATGATAAAATATACGATTCTTTAGATATACTACTCTTGACTCAAAATATACTGCTCTAGACTCAATGTCGATGACTATGATCATATATAAAATCAAGAGAATCATCCGTCGAATCCAATTTTCGTCATCGAGGGTGCACACAGCTTTAAACCTCGAGTACAGTACATAAAACAACTTTGAGACATTCGATAGCACATTTGACCTCTTACAGTTTGACAATGCATTAAGGAGAAGTGGTCCGTAGAAAACTCTAGACATCTGTTCCCCGAGGTTCTACATCATATCAATATCTTTTAGTTACCAATCCCTCGAGTAACCAACTAAACCATTAAACTTTTTATCGCACAAAAATATCTTCCAGCATTTACATATTTCAGGACAGAGCTACCCAGTCCTTTGATCATTGAAAACAGAGAACCCTTAAAAAATGTTGCAAATTAAAAAACCCTTAAAAAACATTTAACTTTATGATCGAAAGTTAATACTAAAATTATATTTTTGACGGGAAAAAATTATTCATTAAAACTTATAGACACGATCGAAATAAAAATCGAAAATTAAAACGATAAAAAGTCAATAAAAATACCTAACAAAATTACAGTTTACAAATAATGAATAACACGAAATTGTGCTCCAATGTAGTTTAATAATAAAATTTTAATTAGAGTTCACGATTTCAGTACATTTTAACTAATGATTATTTGTTGTGGTTATTTTTTCTATCACTCATCGTGGCCAAAAAACAGGGCAGCGCTCTTCGCAACTACGGGTCCCAGGTTCGATCCTTATGACAAACACAAAAAAAATGAAATTGCTTTTCATATTTCTCCACGTAAGCAGGAAATATTCCAGAGAATCCCACCACTTGTAAACACAATAAATCAAACTAATCAGCTGTGAAAAAGTCGATTAAGGCTAAACGTTTTGAATGATTTGAAAAGCCTTAAAATATTTAACTATTGGGCTATCCGTTATGCGATACCAAGGTAATTTTTATGGCACTTACTTGTGTATACATACTTTTTATGTATAAAAAAAACAATTACTACTTTTTTACACATCCATTTTAAGTCTTAGAATAAAATAAAAATAAGAAAACACATTAAATTTTTCAAGTAAAATCGATTAGTCGAATTTAATATTTGCAAAATAACTTATTTCTGCTGGTCAAAAAATACCACTAAACAACATTTGCAAACTTTCTAGTTCATATTTTAATTATGGTATTATATATAATGTCAATTCTGTACTATATTTGCTACCAACATTAAATCTATTTTTCAGAGGAAATAGGGTATAATGAGATAATAAAACAACACGCTTGTAATAACTTGCCGTGAGAACAATTAAAATTAACCTTAATTCAAAAAGCATAAAATAGCCCGAATGTAAATAAAATTTGTTTTTAGTGCTGCCATCTCTTGAGCATCAAACGCTTTTTTCTTAATTTGTCGCCTTGATAACAAAATCATATTTAAATTATTGAATATCATAAGAACAAGGTTAAATAACAAGGATATTTTTTCCTGTAATTTTACATTGAGCTATATAAAATCATAGAATAAAAATTTACTTTAAATATAAAATAATTTTTTTATTAAGACTTGAGCTACTTCAGTTAATTTTCAAAATGAATGAACTGTATTGATGGTAAATACCTATAGCAATGAAATTTTGTCCAAAATTTGGTTTGCGAATTCTAAATTCAAATAAAAAAAATAGATTTAAATCTAAAGTTGGCATACAACTCAACTTCTGTTACTGCAAAATAATATTAAAATATCATCACGAAATGAAAACTACGAATGATCTACTTATAAATTTCAATTATTAAATTTTAATTTAGATAATAAAAATATGGATTTTCAAAATTCTTCATTTTTTCATGTTTCATGAAAAAATAATTAAATAATAACTCAAAAAAGCATAGCATCCTTGATTAAAACAAAATTTTGTTAAATTACATTTATATAAATCAGAAATGAATTTTTATTATTCCATCTGTCATGATCGTCATGAAATTGTAACATTACAAACGCTAACGCTTACTTGTGAATAAATTATTGATACTTAAGAACATTTTTTGTATTTCATTTAACACCAAATATAAAAATGGATTTAGAATTAAAAATTCTACTTGAAAACTAAGTGAATAATTTAAAAATTATGAAGCAACAATCTAGAGTTAAGTGTGTGTCAAACATATATTTCCTATAAATTTGAAGATAGCTAAAAATTTATATTTACACACAATTGTTCCCTACTTTAGAAACGAATACTTCCGTTTCTAAAGTGGAACAATTGTGTGTTAGATTAATCTTTTATTTAAAAGTTAGAAGATGTGAAACCATGTAAAAAACCTATAGAAGCAATAGAATTATTTAACGTTACTCAGTCTTTCATAACGAGAAATTTTAAAAAAGAAAAGGCATAAAATATTGAGTATTAGAAATTTTGTTCAATGCTTTAATTTTGTAATTAAGATTAAAGAAAGGTAAAACTATAATTATTTAAAAAAAAATGCAAAATAAAATTCATTGGGAAATAATTCCGTATTTTCTTTTACTTAAAATTCGATTCAAACGTTAATGAATCAATTAGATACACCAGCAAAAAAAAATCTTAATAAAGTAAAAAAATCTTAATACTTTATTTAAAAAAAAATATGGAGTAAAAAAATGAAGTTATATTTCAAGAGAAGCTTCGTAACATGTTTAGCCATGTGTGACCAAATTTTTATTTTTTAATAAACACATTTATTGACAGCTTATTTGTGCTTCTTTACAGTAAAAAAAATAAGATCATTGATAGACAAAAATTAATAAATTATTTAAATTTTCAAGGAAAAGAGATTGAATTAGACCTGTCTAAATATTTTACACTAAGAGATATTCTCTAATAAGCTTATAATATTTAAAATTGTTTTAATTTTTATAGGAAACTGATTTTGCTTCTCAAATTTATTAAGACAAGCAATAAGAACCATCCTTTTTGAAACAGTTTAAATTTTGTCTTGCCTTTTATTTAATAGTAGAAGATGGGATTCCACTACCATTTTGTGCAGCCACATTTGTTATTGTGGTGCTAAGGAAATTTTCTGAGTTTCAGGCCGAGTGTTACATAAGGAGAGTCCGCTATTTACAAAAATTTCTACTCACCGAATTTATAATGATAAAAATGTAAATGATTGTTTAATAACTATTTATAAAAAAAGCTGTTAAATAGATAGGATACAAAAAATCTAAAAGCACTTAAAAGCTATGAGATGTTCAACTAGACTTTGTAATCTCTTGGTCGTATTTTAAATAAAGCATATACTATATTCTTCAATGAGAAAGCAAAGTTTACCTTTGAAACAAAATATTCTTTTAATTACAAATAAAAATGCTGGAATATTTGAGAAATATCACAATAAACCATAACATATTTTAATAAAAGTATGTGACACATTTCTCTTACTTGAAGATTTTATTGTTTTCTTTGTATGCATAAGCTTCTCTCCTTCTTGGATATCTTGATGTTTAGTACTTCTAGCACTAGTTCAGACAAAGGGACTTTAATAGCAGTCACTTCAGAATAAAATATAACTTTTCCTCGTAGTTGTTTTTGATGAATGAAAATTAAAAACATTCCTGAGAAATTACTGTATTTTGTATGTAATTACAACGCACTTTTTAATCTAAATTGACTAAATACTTTTAAAATCACTGAAAACTTTCATAATGCTTGCATGTTGCATGAATTCATTCTCTTTCAAGGAGGTTTTAAGTGACCAAAATTAAAAGTACATATTATACTTAGTATGTAAGTTAACATATTTAAAAAGGTATTTTCAAATTTTTTGTGAAATCTTGCAATAATTTAAAAAACTTTTCTAAATTTTTTTTTGGACATTTAATGTTTCTAACCCAACTAAATTTTTATTCTAATAATATAAATGTTTACAGTAGCTATTCCCCAAACAATGTTGTATGTTTATGCCATTATGAAGCTAATGTTTTTTTGTGAAGGTGCACTTTGTACTTTAAGAAAATAAAAATCATTTCCCTATTTAAATATTTCAGTATTTCATCTAATAATTAATGTAATAATGAATGTTACATGTAAACTATTTTAATCATTTGAAACTGAAATAAGATTTATATGCTTCCATTTCTTTAGCAGTTTACAAAATAAGTGTTTTTTAATTGAAATACCTATTTTTCTCCAATATATAAATTTTATATAAATTTCGATTTTCTTTTTTAATAACAATTACGTTTGGCACTGTACCTAATTATTCCTTGAATTTACAAAGTTTGTCTGTATTTCAAGAGATTTTTATTAAAACAAAGCATCAATAAATTAACATCATGTTAAATTTAAAAGATTATGAATACATCAAGTATTAAAATAAACTTTCAGGTGTGTAAATTACTTAAATATTTTTGCAATGGACATTTGATGTTGACTGTTGAAAAAAATATATTTATATCAAACTAAAACTAAATAGATCCGGTGAAGGCAATGCAGAAGTATTCTAAATAAATACGCAGTTGAAAATGTAACAAATATTTAATAGCAGATAAAAATAACAAATACTTTTGGCCGATTAAATCGACCCGAGCTGAGAAACATAGTTCTCCTACAAAAGCAAGCAAAAACAAAAGTGCGACTAAAAACTATATAACAAATACAAAATACAAGTTGCAAAGAACGCCCTCTGGCGTTCAGGCAGGACCAAGTGGGTTGTTGCGGATTGATATTTTCCACAACTGTAAGCATTTGATTTGTTAGAATTTTTGACAAACATCTTAGAAATTTGCTTATTTAAAATATGTAATTTTTTTGGGTAAAAATGTGGTTTTTTTATAGCTTTATTTCATTTGTTATTTGATTGCAACTGACATTTCATGTACAGTGCAAAATTTTTACAAATTGTTCCACTGGTTTGAGAATAAGTGTGACTAATATACATGCATAATTTTCTACTCTGAATAATATTGAAATGTTCTTCAAAAATAAATCACACAATTGACGGAAATTACTTTAAAGTCAAAATCAGAGAACAATTTAATGTTACAAACAATATTGTCTTTTTAATGTGTACAGAAGGAAAGAAATATCAGCTTTTACATTTAAAGACTGATTTAAAAAATATGAGTTCAGAGATTAAATCAGTCTTATTTTACAAATAAGACTGATTTAATCTCTATAATTACTGATTTAATCTCTATTTTACAAATAAGACTGATTAATCTGATAATCGTGCAATTTAAAAAAACGTGCTTAATTTCAGAATTACTAGATATTCATAAGTGTTACTGTTCTAGTTTAATATTCATTATTTTTCATGTCAAACTACTTTTGTTAATAAATTATATATTTACAAGTCTGCAATTATACTTTATTATTGCTTTTATTGGTTTAATGGAAACCGTAATGTAAAAATAGAAAATTTAAGTGCAACAAATGCTAATTCACAAGCAGTTTCATTAAATATATTACTTCTGGTAATCTTTGGTTTCATGATTTAGCTCTGCATTTTGGAAGTACACTTGCATCTAACACAAGCACAAGAAATTTATTTTGTTATTTTCACTAAATGGAATAAACAATAAAAATGCAAATAGCTTTTATATTATATTATGTTGTTATTATTTATATTCTGTCATTGTTTATGATAAGTTTAAGCATGAAGTTGCTCTGATGATAAATTGTCTTACTTTTAATTTACATAAGAACTCAATTTTTTTAAATTTATATTTAGTTATTCTCTTTAATATTTAGTTTCGGAGGAATTTCTTTTTGATTTCCTCTAAGAAAGTACAATATAAAATAATTTGGTATACTTTAATGGATTTTGTTCAGAAACTACTTTTTAATAGACATGATAAACAACTTTTAATATTCATTTCAACATTTATATTCTTAACAAATTTCTAATCAGGCATTCTAATATCATTTGAATAAATTTTGTTTTATATTTTCAAATTTCATTTGATTCATGTTATTTTGTTTGTATAAAGTACGTATGTATGAAACCTGTATTATATCATAAGTAGTACTTTTATCAGAAATGAGGCAGTACTATTCAATGGAGCTAATAACTTAAATGCTGTTAACATTGTGAATCCAAACATTACATAGACACAATAGTATTCAGAACTGTTGTTTGTAAATAAATTAAAATATATTAACCATCACACACACACAGTTTTAAAAAAATATTAATTATCACTATTTTCTGAGATAAATCCGAGGATGTACAACATATTATATCACACATTTAGTCAGTCATTTGAGAAAAATAGCTTAAAAGTATCAGAATTGTTACGAATAACATACCCTTCTGAAATATTGAAATCATTAGGTTAAGACATCAACTATGCATTTTTTATTTTAATATATTTCAGTTAACTGTAATTTATTTGCAAGTAATTTATTCAATACGTGAAGTTACTTTTAATTCACCTTAAATTACTTTATTAGTAATGATTACAATGTAAAATGAAGTTTTCCAAGCTACATTAATTTAAAAATCAGTGACTAAGCTCACTAGCAACTATATTAATACAAACAATAGCTCATTGACTTGGTTTGAACAAAATTATTGACCTGTTTTGAACTGAGGAAAAAGTGAAAACAAAGTTAAAATTTCTCTCTATATTTTTAAGAAAGTAAGCTTACATAGATCATAATTTATGTCATAAATTATTGAATTGCTACTGAAATAATATAAGTTTATAGAAACCTGAAAAATAAAAGCAGAAGCCAACATAATTACTCATGACAATATAACAAAGTCAAATTATAAAAAGTGAAACAGTGAATTGCATCCAAGAGTCAGTCAAATGAATAACCCAATTATAACATAATATACTGTTGAGAAAATTCAAAAAATTTACCAATTAACTTCAGACAAGTTTTCCTTAAAAATTAGAGTTATCATACCAAAAATACCCCACACCAAAATGGAAATATTAGTTTTTTATATGCAAAAGATGTAAGCTACTTGTGTTTTCTATTTCTGGATATTTCTTGACATACAATGAAGGTACATTAAAGATTTCTTGAGTACTTTCTTTAAAAGAGTCAATAAATAGTTTTATTATGTATAATTAATTATACTTGTTTTTCCCATATGTAGAATTTAAAAAATGAAATACTATATACTGGCATAATTTAATATCATTTTCACTGGGAAAAATCTAAGTTTATTAAACTAAATGTTTTAACTGGATATAGAACTATCCTGTTGCATAATTTTAATTATGATAGATTATAATTTGCAATAAATTTATCGTTCAGCCACTGTAAAAAATAAGCTTAATATTAAGAATTCATGAAATTATGAAAAATGAACTATCGTAAAAAAAAGCTATGAATTTTCCTAGCCATTTATTTATAGCACTGCATTTTGTTTAGACATTTTTTCCCGTAAATTGTTGCACTTTATTTAGAAAATGTTAAAATTTATTTCCCACAAACATCCTTCATAAAAATAAAGAATTAATAATGAAAACATTTCATACTTTTTTACTACAAAAAGGAAATACTCAAATACTTTAAGGATAACTTTGACACATTATTATTTCTTTGTATAATACATACCTAGACAGTATTATAACCTTAACTCTTAAGAACTACTAATTTATAGATATTTGAATAATCAATATTGATAATCTGAAAATGTATAATAGAAATTTTGTACATCACCATATTTATAAATGAAATTAAAACTTTTTTTTTGTTCCACGCAAGATTTCAAATACACAAAACCGAACTTTATTTAAACTGGACAGCTGTTTATATATATATACACACTATGAATATTCATAAGTATGCCCAACTAAATGGTTGTCCAGTTTAAGTTGGGTTTTGTGTATTTGAAATCTTGCATGGAACAAAAATTTTAGTTTCACATTCATAAATATGGTGATGCACAAAAATTCTATTACAACTTTAATTTATAAAACATACAATAATTTATTATACAATAAATATTTTTTGTTAAAATTGGAATGTTATTGACTTTAGATAAGTCAAGCTGTAAATTTCAGACATCTCTATCAATTACATGTACATGAAATCACTAAAGTAGAACAACAAAAAGTCAGTAGTTTCTTCAAACCAGTAAGCATGTCAAGTGTGGTTAATGGAGATGAAAATAAAATGTGTACACATTATACTTGATTTTTTCTTATACAATTTCATATTTCATTCTCTGGAATACAGTAGTTTGCTTATGTGCCTTGGCTCAATTTAAAGGTCATTTTGTTTAATTCATAGTTCCATAAATTTGGAAAACCTCAATCCCCTACTAGTCTATATTAATGAGGCTCTACTGTATATCTTACGAAAATATAGTTAACTGGTCGTAAATACTCAGAAGATAATTATAAATGTTTTCAAAGAATATTAAAGGCTTTAATTACTTGTCAAAATAAATTTTAGGGAATGAAATTCAGAATGTTTTGATTATATCTTCCACTATAACCAACCTAATTTGTATAAGAAAAATATTGAACACTCTAAAGATAAACATTTAAAAGCATACTTCAGTCAATGAAATGATTACAACTGGAAAAGATGGTAGCAGGATATTTGTAGATTGTAAAATGATTACTCAGAAAACAAAATAAGAAGATAAATTATCATAGCAAATTGTTGCTATAAATAATAACATATCTATAATGTAAGTATTATAAATTAGCATGATTTACACAGCAATATATTAAATAACTGAAATAAGAGATATAAGCAAATATAGACAAAGTTGTGAAAATGTGATTTATTAAAAAATGATTAATTCACACAAAAAGTTTATTTCTGAAATTTAAAATAATTTTGAAATAGAATCAAATGATAAATTATATCCAAAATTTTTTTCTTTGATATCATTTCTTAAGAAACCAAATCAAAATTATTATTTTATTTTTTAATATATTTGATGTAACTAAAAATATTTTTAACAAAAACAAACTTAAAAAATCTGTCAAACATATAAACACAATCAAGGCATAAATAATATAGGTGTTATTTAAAGGTAAGTCCATTCTTCAAACTTTAATTTCAAAAATCCCTTTCCAAATTTTATATAACTGGAAAAGATTACCAAAATATATTAAAAGCCTAATATAAGTATTGCTTTTCTGAATAATAGAGTGCATAACTTATCTTTAGTAATACATTACGATTTTTAAGCTTGCAAATATTCAAATTTTCCTCTTTTTTTAAATATGTCAAAGGAAAAATAAAGATTATAAAAATTATTAAATAAGACAAACTGTGAGAAATTCAATGTTAACATTTGTGATGGTTATTATTCAAACTCAGTAAAATATTTTAATTTCTGCCCATAAAAATTCCAACAGATTTTTTTCAATAATATTTTTTTCAATGAAAACAATCTGAATAAATAAATAAAAACAAAAAATGGCAAATATATATTAATCCATGGTTTGTAAACTCATGTCACTTTTATCCAAAATATTAAAATGCAGTTTGTACAGATTTCCGAGAATCAAATACTAAGAGTTTATTTTTCCAAGAGTTGAATCAAAAATTTCCAAGAGGTATCAACATTCATGTTTAAATAATTTTTTTTATTTTATTTTAAAAATTGTTCCTAACCAAATATACATATAATTATCAATATGAAACATTTTTGAATTACATTTGTAAATAATAAAAAGTAATTGCAAAAATTAATAAGAATATTTTTTTTATTTAAATTAGAATTATATTTAATGATTACTTCAAAAGCCTTCAACGAATTTACAGCTATAAAAAAAACTTATTTAAATAATAAATATTCTTTATACTATTGTATTATGCATTGTATAAAATAATGCATTCTTTTAGAGTTTTTAAACATCTTCACACAATAGATCCTTATCTATTAATTTATTTGAGTATTTCAAGATGTATATAATAATCTCTTTTCAAATATAAATATACTTACTCTCTTTCAAAACAAATACAATTAATAAGTAAAGTTTCAAAGATTTTTTCTAAATTATTATTTACTAAGAGCAATTCGAAATTCTTCATCTATTTACTTTCAAACTCTTAAAACTATAGAATTTCACATAAATATATTAGACTTTTCTATTTCTTTAATTATTCAAAATATTTTCAAATTGTTTATTTATATACATAAATAATGGAAATATCTATATATTTGTACGTCTTTTCTAGAGTCCGCTGGTCATTGAAAAGACTTTTCAGCAGGCATATTAAATTATTTACTTCATTTATAAATAAATTCATACTGATTCACTGCAATTACATGCAATTTTCATCAAGAAAGATTTGTAAAGTATATTTTAACTAAAAAAGTTTTATTTAAATATTAATATTCAGTGAATGTTATACAAAATAAAGAAAACAGAAACAAATAGAAAAATAATCAATTAAAATTGCCTGTTTGATTGCACAGCATGAGGATTTTGATGGTGGTTACTTCACTTCACACATATGAAACTAAATACTACATTTAGTTTTGACTAAACTGGACTATTTATTATTATCAGTGATAAACATTAAATTATTATCACTGAACTTAATTTTTATTTTAGTCAAAAGTTATGAGTATAACAATCTAATATCGATCATGCCGCCATCTTGTAGTAACATTAAGAGCTAACACTCAATAAAGTTTTTAGGCAATTTTATTGAAAATTTTAAAATACTGAAACAAAAAACTCAATTATATTTTCTATCAAAAAATAAATGCATCAATTAAAAATTCCAAGAATAATTTATAATTTGCAAGAAGTCAAAATTTCCGGAGTTTCAAGGGCCCTTAAAAATTTCTCAGATTTCCAGGAGTTATACAAACTATGAAAATGTGTTTATTTTATCAAAAATTGAAAGTAAATCCATTTAAGTACTAATTTAAAAATTTCAAAAATACCTAAAAATTAATTTCTAAAAATAAAATAGAGGAATTTTAATTAAATAATTACTCATTACAAAATTACTCATCATTTTTTACAATTAGTTTTATAAAATCTACTAGCATTTCTATTTAATTATAACTAAGATACTTAAATAAGAACACTTATTTCTTTACCATACACTTTTATATCACTACACATACATATATGAAGGATTTTAGTTAAAACAGTAATTGATGATAAAGCATTTGATTTTCTATTCATGTGCAATTGATCTATGTAATGAGAATTTCAGAAAAAATGATGTTTTTTAATAAAATAATCATGTATATATAATTTTACATAATAATCATTAATAAAATAAAGAATATGTCAAGAAATTACAGTGAATTAGTGCATATAACAAGATGTAATCACAAAATTTGTACAATGCAATATCATAAAAACACATTACATTCAAATATTAAGTAATTAATAACAGAAAATCAAGTATTTTCTTTTTTAAAAGTGTGACTAATGGTGAAAAATAACAGCAGTAAATTTTAGCATCAATATTTAATTATTTATTAAATATTAAAACTAAATATTAAAAAAAATAGGACACTAATTTAAAATAGAATATCATTAAGGTTTTTGGAGACATTTTATAAAACTAACAGAAATAATTGATACATAATTAAAACTGGGATACTCAATAAACTTCGTAGGACTACTTTGTGATAGCGACTCTGAGCAGCATAATGAGAATAATGAATCAGATGCTGATGAATTTTATATGAGAAATGATTGTGCTTGGTTATTTCCAAACAAGTTATGTTCTTCTGCTATTTCCTATTTGTTGTTAATAATTTTAAAAACTTTGGTAATTTATAATGGTATTGATTTCAACACACATATTGTAAATATATCTCATTTTAAAATTGACTATTTATGATTAAAGGAGAGATATCTAGATTGTAGACTAAACTATAATTTTTCAAGTTAAGACTTAGGAAAGAGGTTATGGCCTGTATTTGCACAAATATGGTAAGTTTTGGGATTTTTGAATTTGCATCTACAATTTTTAGAAAAATTTAACAAAACTGAAGATTGAGAAATTGCATGTTTAAGAAGTTTTTACATTATATGTTACTTTTCTAATATTTTTTATTAATTGTTTTTGATAACACATTCAAATTCCTTAATAAGTAAAAATTTATTTTACTTTATATCAAATAAATAACATGGGCTTCACAGTTGGTAATAAATCAATATATAAAAATAACTACTTTTGAAAGAAGATGCATTTAAATAATAATGAATGCAATGAATTTTTCAGGCAGATTTGTTCATAAACTTAAATGTAAAGGATAAAATACTTAAAGAATTTACAAAAATAAAATTTGAAAATAATTTAAGTTTTAGTAAAGTTAGCAAGCACGAAAGCAAAACTAAATTATGTCCAAATGAAATTAACAATTTTGATATAAATTGAATTTAAATGATTTTTAAAGAAATAATTATAAGATAGTTTAAAATAGGATTAGTGATATTAAAATTTTCTTTAGAAAATGTAAATAAACCAAATTTCCCGTAGAAAAAAATTAACACCATGCTAATTTCATTAATTGTATAAGCATAAAAAATATAAAATACTTACTCTTTGATGCCAGCTTTCCTTTTTTTTATCACCTTGCTAGTATCGGTACCTAAAATAAGAGTAAACAATTAGTATAAACATGAATAAGTTTATAATTCTATGCTATCTCAAAAACATAAACATTTTTATAAACACATATTTATCTTGAATTTTAGGAAGTTGCATAATTTCATTCTAGATATTTATAAAAAGAATAACTATTATACTAAATTAGGAAACTAGAAGAGAAAACTTAAATGGTAAGACATTTTAAAACAAATTCAATACTAAATTTAAATTACAATCCAATCAAAAATATTTTACTATTTTGTAAGCAAAGTAAAATACTTTATGTCAAAGTAAAATACTTTATTTTTTGCCATAGTAAAAATTTATCATAAACTAATAAATGCCTTACTTATAACAGTTTAAGTTATTGATCTGAACTCATAATTGTTATGAATATAAAATAGACAGTAAAACATATCCCTATTTTTGAACACCAGTATGATAGAAAATAGAACTATTATTTGGTTAAATGGGAAAACAAATATTTTATATTTGATTGTCATGTAATGATAAATTATTATCTCACTATTGCAGGTATAATCAATGAGAAAGAAATTGTATGTACGGTACACATTTCTGAATGTACAAAGTATTTTTAGTGAAGAGAAAGACAATGCTCAAAAAAATAATTCAATGATCTATTGTAAGAAACATAGCAAGTTTAAATATAATTTAAAATTTTCCTTCACTCAAGATAATACAGAAATTAGCTTAGACTTCTATGTAGTATTAAAAATATTTTATATTAATTGAAAAAACAGAAACAAAGATTCAAGAACTTTTTAAATAATTAAATATTTTAATGAGTATGTATGCTAATTCCTTAATATAAATTAAATTAAATGTCATCAAAATATAAAAATCAATTCACTCAATAAATTGTTATTCTTTATAGCAGAAAACTTTCAGATTTTAGAATTTTACGCTATAGAAATTTTGGATTCGTATAGCACACAATATTAAAAAAAAATTACTTCTATTTAAAATAATATAAAAATTACTACAAATTTTCATTATCTATTAAATATTCATATTTACAGAACTATACTTTTATGATACAAAGAAATTAAAATAGTATTCAAATTGATTTTTGAAGGTATTTACATATTTTTAGCTTATTATAAGTTCAGTCTCCATTCTGTTTAATTTTTCACGATAAAATATAAATCAATCACAAAAAAGCTCTTTATACATCCTGTTCACAAGCAGCACAAGTTGTACTTTGGAGCCTTGCATTTTCCAACTCAAAATATGTAAAACAGTTTCTCATTGCATCTATGTCAAACCTTAGCAAATATGACTTAAGAGTGAAATAGTTTTGAGAAATTTGCAAATAACTATGTGCAACAGAGAATAGACATGTAGAAACATATTAGAAAAATTTTAAAATATAATAATAACTCCAGAGGCACACATTTAAATAAATAAATAACCATACAAAAAGTCTAATGAATAAGACATAAGAAAACTTGCATTCAATTAATACAGTTGAACTAACATTATTAAGGCTGAAGAAATATTGTACATAAAATTCAGAATATGGAAAAAAAGCCTATTTAAATTTCTTTCCTTGATTTGGTTTTGGTTTGAAACTAATGAGCTACCTTTACCTATAAAACTAAATAAGATTGATGATTCAATCAAGATCACGACAAAACTTCTCTTGAATGGTAAGAGTTTAATAACGTATATTGATATAGTTCAGAATGTTTCATAACTATAAATTAAATCCAAAAAAAGAAAAAATTTATAATCAAATATAAATTATGCCATAAATTTAAAATATAAAAGCATCAACTGAAGCTAAAAAAATTTGTTATTCTTTGAAGTTTAAATAAAAAATGCATTGTAAAATTATTTGATAAGTTGATTGTCAAAAATGTGAAGTATATAGAAAAAGAAAGCTTATAAAACATAACTGAATGCTGCAGATTTTTAAACAAATTAAAATTTGCAAAACATTATGAAAGATTTAGCAGCTTCCTTTGTTAATGAAGGCATGCAATTAACATAATTTCAAAATAAAGTGTTTTTAGAAAATATCCACGTATATTGTCAGATTTCTTAGCTGAATTTTACTTTATTGTATTCAATTAAAATAAATTATTTATTACATCCTCAATGAATAAAAACTTCATGTATCTATTTTGCTCATGTACTCTGAATTTTTAAATGTAATATATATATATATATATATATATATATATATATATATATATATATATATATTATTGACATTTATAATCTAAATATTTCCTTTGATTTTAATCATTCATTTCAAGCAAATTTGATTTTAAATTTTACTTTGGGTTATATACATTACAATTGCTTATTGTAAATGAAAGTTTTTGAGCACTACTAGAAAATATATGCAAAAAATTAGTCTCAATATTAAAGAACATAAAGTGTTATGAATTTTTAAAGCAAAAGAAATACACATTTTCAATCAATCTTAAAGGTAAAAAATAAACTAGATAAGTGTTATTCTTGAATATCCAAATAAAAAAGACTTAAAAACAGTAATCAGATGTAGTCAGACTGAAAACTGATCAATTAAAATATAGTTTTACAAAGAACTATGTAAATAAACAAAATTTGAACAATGCAAATTTCTATAACAATCATGATGCAAAATATATACAACAAATTGCACATTAGCCTTTTCACATAAAAACAAGTAGATATTATATATAAATTTTTTGATAATATTTATCAAGTGTTTTAAAGCAATGATAAATTATCAATAAGTTTTTTTTGTTTTATTTGATAAAAGCAACTATATTCAACATAGGATTTTGAATCATCATCTACGTGTTTTTACTTTAATCCCTTATAAGAGGATTTCAGTATATATTTCATATCACTATATGTATGTATGCTGTGCTAAATCTGATGAACTTTTTTACAATCACACCACTATGACAGAAATGGCTAGTTAATGGAAAATTTCAAGAGTCAATTAATGATCCTGATTTGGTGGATGTTTAGATTAATGTTATTTTGAGAAGGATCATGTTTTACAGATAATTCATGAATGTGGAAGCTTAGATGATGCTTCCTGCATAATACAAGTCACTAATTAGATTTAACTTCAAGGGGATGGTAAAAATTTCATTAAAACAGTTTAAGCAATTTGCTTTGTATGATTTTTCACAGAATAAGAGCATATATGCTTAGTTCCTTTGTCATTAATGATAACATATGCAACCGATCATTCAAATTTATAACTAATTTTAAATAAGAATCTACAGTCCAGTCACATTAATGTGACCAGCATATAATTTTAACATTGACATAACAACCAATCACAAAAGGCAGCAGTGCAGTTGAGCATACATGTAGGGAGTGTGAGGGCTTCAGAAAACATTGCATTCACTGGTATAATGCAAAAACAGAGCGATTTATCAAACGTCCAAAACGGCATGACCAGTGGATTTCAGATCAAGGTTGAAAGCATTTTCGAAATGGCTTAGTTTGCAAACTGTTCGTGTGGCCACTGTAGTAAAAGAATAGTGCCTAGCAAATTAAGACTGTCCAAAATCAGTGACATGGTAAATGTTGTGCACCATAGGTCATAGATGACAGAGATGAAAGATGGCTGTTATGATGCATTCGGATGAACAGACGTGCTAACATTGAGCAACTGACTTCCAAAATGTGAATCAAAGGGCTACCAACTGTCTCCCAAATAAATGTTCAGTGAACATTGTTGTGTCTGGGCCTCTGAAGCAGATGCCTGGTTCATGCACCTAAAGTGACTGTGCTTATTGGTGACGAAGGCTGGAATTTCCAAATGAGTACTGCAACTGGATGTTCACTTAGTGTTGACGGGTAACATTTTTGATGAATCATGTTTTATGATCTATCAAACAGGTGGACATTGGCATATACGACATTAAACTTCTAAAAGCAGACATCCTCCAACCCACTGCCTTAACACTCTAAGCTGCTGGTGAGAAATTTATGATCTGGGAAATGTTTTCCTGGCATTTTCTGGGTTCACTCATTATTGTAAAAGGTACAATGGATCAATACAAATGCACAACATTCCTTATGGACCATGGCCATTCCTATATGTGCAATGTATTTCTTTGGAATGATGGCATATAGCAACAGGACAATGCAAGATGTAAAACAGCTGACAGTGTACATATGTGGTTCAAGAGCACCTGGATGTGTTTACCATTCTCCCCTGGCCAGCAAACTCATCCGACTTAAGCCCAATCAAGAATCTGAGAAAACATCTTGATCTGGTTGTTCACAGCATGGAGCTTCACCTGCATAATCAAGTGCAACTAACCATGGCACTGGAGTCACTGGCTTAACATCCCAGTGAACACCTTCGCCACATAATTACCTCTCTTCCTGTATGTCTCGCAGCAGTTTGCTCTACAAAAGGTGACTATTCTGGCTTTTGATAGGTGTTCAAATTAATGTGACTGGACTATATATCATTACTAAATTAAAATTTCTGTGCAATAAGTGTGACTGAGAAATTCAAATTAAAAATGACAAAAAAATGGCAAGAAAGAAAACAATAATATTACACAATAAAATAACACGTAAATCTAAATTCTCAAAGAACATTATAATAATCATTAAAAAACATTTTCAGAATAACTTAAAAAATAAAAAAAGAGTTCAAAATCAATATATTAATAGCATAATTCTTTTTTCTTTTTGCAATTTGAATTTTTGCTAAAATTTAAAAAACATGAATAAGTACAATACATTCAGAAAAGATAAAATTTTACTTTAAACTTTTCTGTAGCAAACATTTTGAAATTTAATAAATTCAAATTTTGTTTTTGCTGCAGAAATAAAATATAAATTAGGAACACTAAAAGAACCTTCTATTAAAGATTTTGAAAACGATGTCAACAGTTTTCACTTAAACAGTTGGTGTAAAATTTAGTATTTTAAAACACCATCTTTAGTTATTTTAAAGATATTAGAAAATAAATTTAAGTAAATTCTGGCTGTTTTATCACCATTATATAATTTAATATTATCTTTTTCACCTGCTGCAAAATTTGACTACTCCAAATAGCTAGACTAATTATTCTTCACAGATCACAAAATTAAGAGAGTTAAATTCATAAAAACTGATAAGCTTGCAAATTCATTTCTGTTATTTGGATATAATGGAAAAGGTAAAATATTCATTATTCATAGGCAATTTAAATTACTTGGAACATTCTATAAAGATACACACATTTGTTTCCTGATGAACTGTTCCAAGAGATTCATATAGTTATCTTAGCAACAAATTTTTCTCCTGAAACCTGATAGTATTTTATATGCAAATTTACCAAAATGTAGACAGTTATCAATAACTTTTAAGATACATTTATAAAATCAATTAAACAAAATGATGATTCATTAATATCATAAGAGACATCTCAATTATTTCAACGTAATTCCAAAAGCAGTCTCGAAGAGCTATGCAATTTATAAGCTATATTCCCGCCTATTTCTAAATCCTCATCTACTATCAGATATTTTTGTACAGAAAAGCTTTTCTGAAGCATTTTTAATCCCCATGTGGTTAGATAACTTCTCATCATTAAGCAGCTTATTACTTTTACATTATGGTAAATTGAAAATTTAATTAAAAATTTCTCTTAAAAAAGAAATTTTGAATTAAGATCTCAGCTTTGAAAATCTCTAAAAGACAAATCTTTTCCCAAGACAGAAAAGTAGCACCCCTGCATTAGTATTAGAAGAAAAGCTGTAAATAATTTCTGAAATTAGTTTATCATTCGGCGATCATTTTTAGCACAAGTAGACAAGGATATATAGTTTAAAATGGATTCTGAACCACTACAAGCATCCATAGCCAAGATAGGATTCGAACGCACAAAATTAATAGTGCTGACCATTCTGATGGCAGCTTATTTTCAGAATTTCGATTAAGAATTAAAGGAAATTGATATTGCTAAAAATATGGTATATCTCATATAAAGCATTTCTCAGTAAATTTTTGAATGTATGAAATTACTGATGATGCTACAAAAAGTGAATACCAAATGAAAATCATGTTCAAGTTATAGTAAATGATATAAATGGCAAAGTTGTTTTCACACACAAATTGAAGCACTTCTGTTGATTCTTATCTTTCTGTTTAATCAATAGACAACACCAGATGCATGAAACCCTGAACAAGTCCAAAACAGGAAGAGAATTTTGAAGCAAGTCATTTTTTTAAAGTTCTAACCAGGAAAGCAGATGATCAAGGATAAAATGAGTGATGCTACATTTCCTATACAGAAGATTTTGTTTCCTTGGAAAATTTTAAGACATTTTATGTGTCCATTTATGAGTCTTTCTTAAGCAGTCTGAAATACATGACTATTCTTAAAAGTGATAGCACCTCCTCGTTGCCTGCCACTATATCAGTCATGAGACAAGAGCGAACACCAAGATGAACATAGGATAGGATACATTTCTAAAAATAGTTTGTTCATCAACATTTTCTATAAAACATATGTAGCTCTCTGGAAAAATTGTGTTTTTGATTGATAACTATTCTAAAGGTAGAAATTGATAGCTTTTTTTTCCTATGAATGTTGCGATTATTTTTAAAATATCTTCTGGGTAAAAATATCAGCTCTAGTTTAAAAAATAATGAAAAGTGAAGCATTGCCAATTAAAAAGTTATCAAACTCTACCATTTAACTAAAGGGTTAAGCAACAATTTTACCATTCCTAACAACAGCCAAATGATGATATCTAATGAGAGCTAAAATATTTTTCAAACTGCTGCACTTTCCTAAAGAAAAGACATTAGATCACATAACATTATGACTAGACCCAATTGAAGCAGTCTCAGGCTGAATCAAGAAAAAGTAAAGGAAATTAATACTACTATGAAAAATATTTCTAAAGCCAAAGTTGTGAAGTAATGAAATAGTTATCATTCTCCTAAAAACTAACCTCAACCAGTCATGTTTGATTTTGGTATTCTGAAGAGAACTAAAGTGAAGTCTTAAACTTATTCATGGCATGAAGGGAAATAGTAGTACAGAAGAAAAGTATATTATTATTGTATACAAGAACAAATTACTGGATCGGTATCTGGAGAAAAAATAAAAAGTTAAAAAAAAAATGTTTGATATCGATAATGAATAATCAAATTAGTATGTGTCACAAAATATTTAAGTTTTAAAAATACTGCAGTCTATCAAGCTTAAAATAATGTTCACATTTTTCTTATATTATAAAAAAGCTGGACAATAAGCACTTCAATACATTAAAAAAAAATTCTTATCATTAAGACAAAAGGAACATTCAACAAAAGAAACCTGAGTCTTATACTCTTTTTATAAGGAAGCCTTAACAAGTTAATTTAGAGATAATTTGTTTTTATATCTGAGCACAATAATTAAGCTTCAGCCTTTTTGCATAAAGAATTTCAATTTCAAAGTAATTTTGTTCAAAACCTATATTTGTCTATTCCTATATTTGATGTAAATTGTAATTCACAAGCAAGATTAACATATAAAACATTTTTTAGGCATTATTACTTTATCCACCATTTATATATTTATAATTAAGTAATTTATTGAATATAGAAAATATCAACAATTCTCATTTATGGAAAACTTAATTCAGAATTCTGTAAACACTACAGCACAGTTAAATCATTGACATTTATCAACCTATATATATTTATTTTTCAAAAGCAATGAATACACTGTTATTAAAATTTTAAATATAAGTCATTGTAGTGTTATATTGTTTAAAATATAGATACTATAACAAAAATTATATGGAACTTCATTGTTAATAAAATGGTGTGTGATGTAAAAAAAAAAAAAAAATTTAGAAAGCACAGCATTAGAGCTTTTTTAAGGAATTAAATTGATATTTTCTGATTAGAAGTTTAAAAACACAGTTAACACTTTAAAAAGAAAATACATTAAGTATATATTGTATATATTATAGTTTCCATTTTAAAAATTGGAAGAACATATCTGAAGACCTGTTGCACACTGATATCAAGTAACAGAAATGTAAATAAGTAAAAAAAAAATTTATGATACATTTCATCAAATGGGGAATAATTATTTTTTTGATCCCTTTCGTCACTCAATATTTAATAAGAATTAAAAATATTAATTATGTTGAACAGAGAGCAAAGTCAATATAATCCTTAAAAAATACTTATAACATATTATTTCAAATACCCAGTTTAAATATTCATAAAATATTTACTTAGAATAAAAGTTTCAATCAATTACTTTTCTAACAAATGAAATACAGCTCAAAATCCTAAAAATTAATACAAAACTATTTTACTCACACTAGTTTATTTAAAAAAAAATTTTTTATAAAGATGATACTTTTAGAACAGTGATTAATATTAATTAATTTGATAAGAATTTTAATATATTCCCTTCTAACAAAATAATTAGGGTAAAAGATAGTGAAAATAAGTTTTAAGAATATATTTCAATAAAAGAATTGTTTATTCTGAAAACATATGGAAATAAGTTGCATTTAAAATTATTAAAATTTAATGAAGCTGTAATGAATTACAAAAACAATTATTTAATCAATAAGAACAGATGCAGAGAGTGCAATTTTATTTCTTGTGCAGTCATATAAAACCTTAAAAATTATGTTAAGGAAAGTGGGGTCCCAGAACACAAAAAAAAAAAAATTTGAAAAAATCAGAGAAAATTGGAACAGTTGGCGGCTATAATTCATCTTTCTTAATGCAAACCTAACTGCATTAAGGTATATATTCATTTCCATTTTTATTAAATAATCCTTGGACTAAATCATCACTATTATACACCAGTTTTTTGTGTATAAAAAAACAATTAATAAATTTTTGCTGTGCATTTTATAAAAAAAATCAAAAAGAATCCAGCAACAGAAGATTAAATACCACCTAATAATCTCTCCATTAGAGAAATTTTTTTTTGCAAACTTGTGATGTAAATTCTTCTTTCAAATATGGAAGTATATCAGTGAACTTCAATTTATCCTACACTAGAGAAAAGAAAAAAATAAACTGCTGAAAATGTATTAAAAATACTAACCTTTTAATGAAAAAACTAAAATTTCATTAACCTTTGATAATATATAGTTCATTTAATACTTACTTGGAGAAGAAGGTAAACATAAATAATACCTACTTCTTTCAAACAATTTTTAAAAAATGTATGGTTAAAACATTATAAATCAATTTGTAAAAAATATTCTTTTGTTAAAACATTTTTTTAAATTAACTTACTGAAATAAAACAAAGCTTTTACATTTATATTTGTACAGCTTTCAGACATTTCTTTCATTTTGTGTGATTTGCTTTAATTGTTGCTATTCAAGACCACAATAAATATCCACTTAATATAAGAACTGAGTCCATGAATTGTTGAACTCAAAGCCAGAATGTTAGCAATTTGATGGTCAGCTCAGGATTGGATATTCATTTATCAATTAAAAAATTACTTAATCAGAATATCACAGAAGTATGAAAAACTCATGCAAACACATAAAATATAAAAAATATAGTTATTAATCTACCTAAAAAACATAATTAATATAAATATTTAATACTTATCAAAAGCAAATATTAATGTAATTAGTATTGTTTACACTCATTCTTTTTTATTATCATATAATTGACAAATGTATTTTAATATTGGGTTTTTATAATTCTTCTTTAATATTCAATAATTAAAAAAAGTTTAAGTAATTTATAAAAATTAGAACTTCATGGAAGATTTTTATAAATTCATTTAAAAGCCAGGAACTCAATTTTTTTAGTTTACTTTTAACAGAAATGTCATGAGAGAAAATTTAAGTATAAATAAGATTCTAGAACACAATAAAATATTTTCTATTTATCTTATATAATTAATAAAGTTAAACATATTTCTAGATAAAACAAAAGAAAATTCTGTACAACATAAAAATTTATTCCTCTCCCTTCAATTAAATTTTGAAACTGAATGTTTTCTTCAAAAAACGAAATATCAATTAAAAATCCTAATTGGTTTCAAGATTAAAAGTAAAAATTAAAAACATTATCAAATGTTATAACAAAATAAAATTCACAATACAGTAAACTCCAGTTTATCCGCGAAATTGAGTAGGCTATCGTGGATAAGCCGCGATTTCGAGGATTAACAGAAAAACGGGAACATATCAAAACAAATGCACATTTGAACAATTTATACACAAACGGTATCGATTATTTGAGAAATAATAAAACTATTCATTTCTAAAAAATTTATAGATTTACTACTTTAGAAAATCATTTAAAGATTTCTTTGAATTTTAACATCGTGGATAATCGGGAGTTTGTTTTAAGTCAACAAGAGAGAAAAACACAATTAGGTTACACATTTGTGATAAATTTAATATTATAAAATAAAAATAAACTCCTTTACTTCAAAGTAGTAAAATTCAGAGATATCTAGATCTAGAGATTCCTCTCTAAAAATTTATTAATACTACAGCCTAATCTTAAATTCAAACATAAAAGTTTAAAAAATTGTACTGTATTATGGTATCAAATAAAATTAACTATTTTAAAAGTGAGATAAAATGACTTAAAAGTATGCCTGTAAAAAAGTTCTGTATGAAAATATATAGAGAACAGTTATTGAATGAAACATTTTTGTTTATTACTCTCAAACTGAATGAAGTATTGTACTCATTACTTAAAATTTATAAGACCTATACCTAATGAAACTTTGTATGGATTTTTTCAAATTCTGACATTTTCAAGAGACAATTGAATAATTCATTATTTTTTATTTATAATACGAAACAAGACGTGTAAAAGATAATTATACTTAATTTAAAATGAATATTAGCAAGTACACATGCTATAAAATGTTGAAGTAAAACAAACATGCAGCAAAATAAAAAAAAATTATCATGATTTATCTTACAAAATTTTGTAAAATGCAATAACAAGTTGTGATGTATACAAATAAAAATGATGTATAATTCAATAAATATAGCCAACTATTGTAAAAAGTTAACTTTGATCTTTAACATCGATTTCGTACTCAGCAGGTAAACCATTAAAGCATGCACTTAATTAAAATTCCTGCCTAGACCAGTATTGGAGAAAGCCCTTACCTGGTAGAGGCTGCGACGGGGTAGGTGCAGCGGTGGTTGCCATCTAAAATTTATTATGATCAATTGATGAAAATTGGTCTCAGACCATTCACGATCCAAATGTCCGAATAGGTAAACACATTCATGGAGATTTGTCTTAAGACAGTTACTACAAAATATCGAAACTTTAAACACGATCTATACAACAATCGTTGCCGTTAGTAAACGACACAAGGGTTACTATACAATTTTGCTATATGTAATTCTTGGCGAAAAATGAAACTCTCTAATCGCGCCAAAAGTCGATCAACGTTTATGTGTTCCTTAATTTAAGTAGTTTTTTTTATATACATTCGGTGTTGTAAAGTTAAATATTTTGAATTTTTACAAAGAAATTTTTAAAATATTTCTGAAGAGCTATAAAAATAAATGAAAATATTACAGTTTATTGCCTTTATTTCATTGAAGGCATGAGCGTGTGTCCAAAATATAGAATTAAAAGTTACAATCATATAAATTTTAAAGAAAATATTCTCTTATATTTTTTAAATTTAAATTAATTTTTACTATTCTTAGCACTTAAAAATACTATATGCATAAAAAAGTATCAACATACGCAGGGTAGTGTTTTGAAAAAAATCATAATATAATATTCGATTTAGCCAAAACTTCTTCATTCATAGATCAGTTTGGTTTGTCTCTCTCTCTCTCTCTCTCTGGTCTATTATTGAAGGACAAAGTGGCAATCACTCGTGATATGGCGATGGAGGGAGTATGGGAGTTGTAGTCTCTAATTTCATCAAAAGGATTGTCTTTCCTTCGAAAATGCATACCGAAATTTGAAATTAATTTTAAAATGTCATTTCAAATAGTGCTTCTCTATCAAAAAAGTAAAAATATATCTATTTGTGCCCCTGATCAGGACTTAGGATTTAAAGGGATTTCAAAACACTGCAAACATCCACACTTTAAGTGGGAATTCTTTTCGTGGATATTTAAGTTGAATTTTTCATCTGTGATAAGAGTGAACATTAATCCTATTATTTATTTATTTTTTTTACTTAGACAAGCAAATTAACTTTGTCCTTCATTTTTAATTTATCTATTTTTATTCTTAAGTACACTACTGGCCATTAAAATTGCTACACCAGGAAAGCGGCACACCACACACGTGAAATTTGCATGACAGGTAGAACTTGCTGTGATATGCAAATGATTAGATTTTCAGCGCATTCATACAAAGCAGGTGACAGTAGCGACATCTACAATGTGTATAAAACTAGAGATTTGACAGCAGTTTTCTCATACTCGATTTCCGTTTCAACGTTGTTTTCGGCAAAGAAAGTTGTTGTAATGTCTCGTGTAAGAAGAAGAAATGCCTATCAACACGTGTCTGACTTTGATCGAGGAAGGATTATAGCCTACCGGGATTGCGGTTTATCGTACCACAATATTGCTGCTCGCGTCGGTCGAGACCCCATGACTGTTAGCAGAATATGGAATCGATGGGTTCAAAACAATCATACGGAACGTCATGCAGGATCTCAGCGACCCCCATCACTAACAGCAGAGAAGACAGACATCTTATCCGCATGGTCACAAGGAATCGTACAGCCACGTCACGAACCCTGAGACGAGAAATGGAGTCATTTGCAAATCAACAAGTTTCTGCTCGAACAGTTCGAAGACGCTTGCAGCAGCATGGATTGTCTGCACGGTGACCATGGCTTCGGCTACCATTGACGCTGCGTCACAGACAGGAGCGCCTTCAATGGTGTGATCAGCGACGAACCTGGACGCGGGAATGGCATCACGTCATCTTTACAGATGAATCTCGGTTCTGTATACAGGACCATGATGACCTCATCCGTGTTTGGAGGCATCGTGGAGAACGAGCATTGCCAGCTTGCATTGGACATCGCCATACTGGCCCATCTGCTGGAGTGATGGTATGGGGTGCCATTTGATACACGTCTCGATCACCTCTTGTTCGCATTACTGGCACTTTGAACAGCAACCATTTCATTTCCGATGTGTTAAGGCCCGTGGCTCTGCCCTATCTTCGAGGCCTCCCTAATGCTTTGTTTCAACAGGAAAATGCACGACCGCATGTTCCCCTTACTGTTCTGAACTTCCCTGATACAGAACAGGTTCGACTGTTACCATGGCCAGCACGTTCTCCTGATCTGTCACCAATTGAGAAGGTGTGGTCAATGGTTGCCGAGCGATTGGCACGCCATCACTCACCATCCACTACTGTCGATGAACTGTGGCATAGTGTTGAAGCTGCATGGAGTGAGATCCCCGTACATGCCATACAATCTCTGTTTGACTCCATGCCTAGGCGGATAAATGCTGTTATTGCAGCCAGAGGTGGCTGCTCTGGGTACTGATTTCTCAAGATCTATACATCCTAATTTCCTGTAAATCTAATCACTTGTTCTTTCCACTATAATGTATGTGTCCAATGAATATCGCTCTTTTATTTGCATTCCTTCTTGGTGTAGCAATTTTAATGGCCAGAAGTGTAGAATCCGTTTTAGAAGTTTAAAAGCTATAGGAATAAAAAATTAAAGAGAATTACGTAAGAAAACTCAAGACTTACAGTAAGAAATAAAAAAATTTATGAATATTTCTAAATATATTCCCTACATGAACTCAGTTTTATTATCTAAGCCACTGATGTATGGTATGGTTATCAGCTACACACACAGATATAAGTAGGTATACCTATTTTTTTAACAACAATAATAATCTGATATATTAATTATACTGCATATATTTTCCTTACTTTTGATAAAGCAAATTGGCCAATTACTTCATCAATTGAAATTTTTCTCATTCGATGCATTAAGATGCTGAATCATTTAGGAGACGTTGTCTCATGTTTGGTCGTAAATATGTGAGAATTAATTTTAATTTAGTAAACGAACGTTCCCAACTGCCAATTGATGTTAAAATAGTAAGGATTATTTGAAATACAACTCTCATATTTAGTAAAGTATCTTCACCATACATGAAGTCTATGCATACAAAGGTAAAAACTTCAATGAAGTTAATGAAGTTTAAGATTTTTTAATTTATATATATATATATATATATATATATATATATATATATATATATATATATATATATATATATATATATATATAGATATGATAGATAGATAGATAGATAGATAGATAGATAGATAGATAGATAGATAGATAGATAGATATAAGCGAAAGAATTCTCCATCAAACTGTGTCAATTGAGAGACAAAGAAACCAAATCAGGAATTACAGGTATTCAGAGGAAAAAGGAAATTCTAGCATTCCTATCTTATGATTTTACTTTGAGAATTTATCGCAGTCGGTTATTTTACCAATGAAAAATTTCTACTAATTTATAAAAAAATGCAACTTATTTTTAACAAGACTATTCTTAAAACTTTTAATTGTATTTCTTTATTAAAATAAGAGCTTATTTTTATTGTGAATTATTTGGATGGTAGTTTTACACAATAGCAAATATTTTTCTTTTTCATTCAATAAACTTACAACATTCAAAAATATTACAATTTTTTTTTTTTTTTTTTTTTTTTTTTTTTTTTTACAGTGCAGAATAATTATTATGCTGATTTCATTACATTCATCTGGAAGTCAAAATTTTCCAACTTTTTTTTAACAAAATAATGCTATATCCAAGCTTCCAAACAATCATAGGTTTATTAATATGGTTCATTCTTTTAATTGCATTTACTAGTAATTAACATCTGAAAGTAGTTTACACCGATAAAATTAAAATTTTATAATTTGTATTTATTTTAATAATAAAATATTACACTTGGTAAAAATATTTTAAACAACATTTATAATACTACCTTATTAAACCAATCAATACAAATTCGAAAAAAAAATCGAAACAATAAATGTAAATATTTTGCGATCTTATTTCTTAAACACTTTTATCGTAACAATTCTTGTAAGCTTCAGAAGTTTTATAAATTTTTTCTATACGGCCATTTAATAAGCTTTCTCACATATTAAAAATTTAAAAAAATTGTCTTTTTAAACTCTATAATGCGATGGAACTACAAAGTACAGCGAAAAACAGATTATAATTACATATCCAGTAGATCAGTAGATCATAGGGTCAGAAATCCATAAATCAGAAATACATTGTGATATTAAAAGAAAGTTTATTTACGTTTTTACGTTACCACCTCTGGCTATATAACTGCTTGACAAAATTTTTTCTCTTCATCTGTTAATCAACTTATATGTAGGCTTGTAAGTTTCGATTCATCATTATTCTTTTATAGAATACATTTCAGATCATCTCCAAGTCACACTAACTTCCCGGAATCTCCAGAAACAACTTGATTCAAAACCTGAAAACTGTTAAAACGATATACCACTCTACATTTAGTTACTCTGACCTCCAAAAGTTACGGAACAGCATGTTTTTCAAAGCTCACCATAATAAAATGACAATAACATGACCTGTATGTGTTCCACAGAGGAGCTGTGTCTGGTGTGAGATATCAAAATGAGATCCCTGATCCATATGTCCACCCATATTATAGTGGAGTTGACAATGATTTCATTTTGATAAATGATAACGCATGACCTCATCGAGTTGTAGTTGTTGACAAAAATTTTGAGTCTTAGGTTGGAGGGAAAAGAAAGGCCAGCTCGATATCCAGACCTGAATCCCTTAGAGTATCTGTGGGATTATCTTGGGAGACAGATTGCTGCTTTATATCTTTTTCCACTGTTTGTAGGAGAGCTGGAAAATAGCTTACTCAGTGTCTTATCTTCATTTCCCATTTCGGTAATTGGCAATTTAATTGTCAGTAAGAAAAGTCAATGTCGACAATGCATTCAAGCTAGGGGTAGGCATTTCCTTTATTAAAATTCTTTTTATTATGTTTCTATGCCCTTTTACCACATAAAAGTATGATTATTGTTTTCTCCAAAAATGGACTTTTCAAGCGAGATTGCATTTTTTTGTTGTAAATCATTTATGCGTTTTTCTTACGTAAACTTCTATACTGCAATCAATGCATACCAGTTTTGTGTATATGTATTATAAATTTGGTGTTTCTACATTCATTCATTTGCAAATTAAGCGCAAAAAATCAGACGTTCCTTAACTTTTGAGACGGCTAATGTATTTTATCATTTTCAATGTCTTTGCAAGTGTGAAATCCGATAAATCAATAGCTTATCTGAATTCAGCTCGTAACTAGATTATTAGAGAATCTTGTTCTTTTAAAACACATACTTAAACATTTAAAAGAATAGCACTTATTTATTTTATAGTTATCTTGGCAACAAACATGATAAATTAAAAATTAGTCATCATGTGTAAAGTTTATCTGATTTTCTATAAAGAGGAAAAAGTTAAAAATTGGTTATTAAAATGATATATTGTAAATGAGAACAAAACTAAACATATTCTTATTCGAAATTACAATCTTCCATCGATTTAAAAAAATATTTCAAAGGTGTGTATATAAACTCACAATTTTCATAGTTTATATTCTCATTATCAAAGCTTCCCTTTCTTCAACTTTTCAAGTTTCAAAATGATTTGCGTTTAATAAAATTCCGGAACTAAGGTTGACTGGTTGCTTAGAACTATGCTGTCTGAGATGAAAGTTTATAAGATCAATCCAGATACTGTTAAAAAAGAAGATACGGGCATTATATTCATCTTTAACACATAATTTTTCTGGAAAGTAATTAAAAGTTTTCATGCTTATGCAGTACGTAAGCCTAAATTGCGGATTATGAAATTTTTTTCCAAAAGTCATCAAGTACAAATTTTATAATATCCTTACAACATATAAGGCTACCCACTTTTAGCCATCAAAGTTTATCAAATATTTCTTCAATATAAAAATATGTAGTGTTTGGAGCTGCATAAAACTTTAACATATACGTATATTATGTGGGTAAATCATTAAAGACATTTTTCTAAATATAGTTAAGATTTCTTTAAAAGAAACAATTAAACCTTTGTAAATATGAGAAATATTAATATTACTTTAGCCCGGTGACTTAGTGGCAGCGTTTCACGCTCCCATGACGCAGGTCCTAGGTTCGATACACGGGCTGGTCCAACACCCCCCAAAATACAAGGCCTGAGCGCTCGAACAGGAAGTGGATGTGACGTCACGAAGAGAAGACCTGTTTCTCTCGACTGGAGTGAGGGAGTTTTTACATTTTCAACGTGAAACGTGTGAACAACGTGGTGGCGTTTTAATGATTTTTAAATATTTTCTTTATTAGCTTACTTTTAAATTGATTTCTTCAGATTATTTTTCCTGGATAGTGCGTTTTCCACAAAAACTGCTGAATCATGCCATCTAGGTGCTGCGTTCCTTATTGTAAAGGAAATTACGACAGTAGTAATACTACTGTTAGTGTTTTCAAGTTTTTCCAATGGATAAAGAACTTTTATAAAGAAATGGATTCTATCTATTCCAAGGAAGGATTTTCAAGTAACGAAATTATCAAGGGTAAGTTTCATACATTTAATTAAAATTTTTATTTCGTATGCATGATTTACTCGTATAATATTAGAAATAATTGAATGTTAAAATTAAATGTTTCAAGAATATTTTAAAATTTAAAGAACGATATATTACTGATTTTATAAAATTATTTTGTTAAGGAAAAAAAGTGCTTGCATAAACGTGTGAGGGGAAATGTAAAAAATTAATTTAATAATACATAAATGTTTAATCACATTGTATATACGTCAAATGTATAAATATATGTGAATATTAATACACATTAATATCAAATTATTGTGAAAACAACTGTTATTACCATAACACATATTTTTAATGAAAAATCTAATGTTGAAATTTAATTGGTGAATCAGAATTCGCCAATTAAAAACTTAACAATTTTTTAATGTTAGATTTGTTAGGAGGAAATAATTTTAGCATAAGAAATAATATATTTACGATATTGTATATTACATGGATATTTACTATATTCGTTCTCTCCTATGGTACAATTAAATGTTTCAAATTTACTAATTGAAAGTTGGAAACAATTTCAATTTGAAAATTTGAAATGCTAACAATTCTATTTAGTCTAAAAACAGAAATATTCTTCATTTATATAATAAAAGAATTTACAAAGATATAAATTAAATATTAATTAGTATATGTGACGAATTTAAATTTTTCAATTTATAAATCACTATACCATTTTGGTTTTTCCAGAAAATAAAAAATGTATATGAGAGAGAGAGATAAATAAATTTAAATAAATATATTTCTTTCTATTTTTACATGTATAAGTTTTAATCTTTAACATCTTAATTTTAAATAAAGAGAAAAATATAAAAAGTATAAGAATTATTTAGCTATGTTTGGAAACGAAATCATTTTCAAGTTTATTATTTGCTTTATAAATTATCTTAAGATTAATTAAGAATTAGTTATTTAATATACTTCTTGTGCACAATTCTTTTATTAGCCTGCTCTTGAAAAATTGTGGTATAGAAATGATGGGATTACGAAATTAATATTTACTTGAAACAAAATTTAGACATATTTATTGCTGATATGATTAAGATAAAAAAATAGAAAAAATTATTAAATCAAATTTTGTTTCAGATTTGCGAATTACACTTTAAGGAGAATGGTATTGAAAGAGAGACATATGTGTTTGATAACAACACCACGTAAATTAAGAACATTAGAAAAATAACATTTCATTGAATATGTCTAATTCTAATTACATTTTTATTACTGATTCTTATAATATTTTTCAATTACTGTTTGTTGTAATCATAACATAAAATATGCTTTCAAGCAAATCATGCACAAGATTAATGAGTTGAAGAATAAATGTAATAAATGTATGATCAGATTTTATATATATATATATATATATATATATATATATATATATATATATATATATATATATATATATATATATATATATATATATATATATATATATATATATATATATATATATATATATATATATATATATATATATATATATATATATATATATATATATATATATATATATATATATATATATATATATATATAATTTTATTTTTATTTATGAAACTGTGCTCCTCATGTATATTCTTGAATTGCACCCAGTTGTATAATAATAAATTATCTGTATATATATATATATATGCCCGTATATTTTTCAAATTTTATAAATAAATTCTTTTTACTTAAGGGTGTGTTTTATTTACTTACTGTTTTAAAATCAAGAATATGCAATTTGATTTTGTTATGCCATTAAAATTCTAATGTTAAATTTCATAGAAATATTTTCATAACAAATAATTTACAAGGTAAACAATCTCTCTTTATATGTCTTACTATTTTTTCATAAATTCTTCCAAGTGCAGTAAAACTCTTCTATCTCTACTTAACGGTATAATTCGTTAAGTTAATTAAATGCTACTTTAACAAGTCTAAAATTATTTTCTGCAAATAAAAGTAATTTAAGTTTGTTGGTTTTAAAGTGATAAAATAAAAAAATTGTTAATTCTAATATTTCTTTCTGTAATTGCTTACAGTTATTATAATGTTTTGATTTTAAAAATCCTACACATTAATGAGAAGAAAAAATTTATTAAACTTATATTTCAACGCAATGTTATTAATATAAAAATTGTATTTCCTATATATATGCAACTCTATTTATAAAACTAAATTTATACTCCTCGTGAATGTTTTTCAATGGTGTCTAATTGTATTACAATGGATAATCAATATAAAAATGAGTATATATTTTTGAATTTATAAATAATTTAAATTTAAATTTACGTTTCAATTTTAGTGTAATGTACTTCTTGTTTTATAATCGAGGAAATTGCTGTTTGATATAGTTATGATGTTAAAATTCTAATATTAAATTTCATATAACTACTTTAATGACAAATAAAAAAGTTAACAACTTTAAACTTTTTTTATAAGTTTTACTATTTTTCTAAAAAAAATATAAAAAAATATATATCTTAAATAAAATTGTTTTACCTTTATTTATATTTATATTAAGTAAAGTTCTTGTACCTTTAAAAAATGAACTAATTCTTTAAGTTACTTTAACAGATGTAATCATATTTTCTAAAGGTAAAAAAAAAACTTTTGGTTTGTTAAATTCAATGTGATATTTTACTTAAAACACAATAAAAAAACTAGATATTTGATGGTTTTACACATGCAAATTTTGTTTATCTTTTGCCTATGTAACAGCGACGGCGAAAATTTCAACAGGTCTTCTCTTAATGACTCATAACTTTTGCGCTCAGGCCTTGTATTCTAGGGGGTGTTGGAAAGGTTGACTCAGCCTTTCATCCCTTCAGTGGGTCGATTAACTGAGTACCAAGCATGCTTGGGAACTAAACACTGGGAATCTTACGTTAGGCTGACCACCTAACTGGGACATATGCTTCGCACCCCAGGGCCCTCGGTCATGAAAACAGTTATGGACACTGTAGGCCTTGGCCCACATGGGCTGTCGTGCCATGGAGTTTAGTTTATTAATATTATCTTACATATGATCACGTTTAAGGTATTTGGCTTTTAAAATGCATATTTTTGAGAAACAAATATATTAATAATTATTTTCTGCATCTTCTCTAGTAATATGGTAAGTAGGACTTAATCATAACACATCTTTTTTTTTTATAACCATATAAAAATTCTCTAAGAGGTCATCGTTCTGTAACTGTTAAAAATGAATCAAATTAAAATAAATAAGTAATTAATGTTTAATAATAATTATAAAAATTATAATAGAGCAAATAATATATCTAATTATTATTAATATTAAAAAGCACAGTTTTGTTTTGCTAAAATTGTTAAAGATAAGCAACATTAACACTCATTAACTATAAACGGTAGCTGAAATTAAAATGTTAAGCTTCATTAATATAAAAATTTGTATGAATAAAAGTTATGTCTTATTTTAGATATAAAGCTTGAAATTACTAACGTGTTATTTTTACGTTAGGATTTGAACAATTCTAGTGTTCTTTTTTTATTTTATTTTTTTTATTTTTTTTAAAGTCACGGATTTTTTTTTAATTCAAAGTTTAATATTTTAATATAGGTTTTAATAAATTTTTGTTGAATATTACATCATATTATATCTGAAATTAACTTTTTCGTGTGTAGCGCTTGTAACTATCAATTCTCATTTTTCTGCCAATATTCTTCGAGTTTTGCTTCAGAAAGTGAGTGCATAATCATCCGAGCATAAAAATTTCTACTGAGCTTTTTAATGATAGGTTAATGCTCCATGAATTTTTATTGCAACTGATGTCACAGTTCAGTGCTCAAGTACCGATCATTCAAATATGAATTCCTGTTCTTGAGAAAACTCTTTGAAGAACAGTGCCACTGAATTATATTATCCACGGTCAAATAAAATCGAAGAACTTACAAAAATCACTGGTCTCAGGATTAAATGTCTTCAGAATTTCATTCGATATTTTTTTCCCATTTGGATTAATCGCCTTTAATCGTTTCTTTATATCTTAAGTGTATTATAAAAATATTGACCATAAGAAAAGCTTTAAGAGACGGATACGTTAACTTTATGTATAATCATCTTTTTTTTTAAAAAAAAGCGTTTTCTTATGACTTAATTAAATGACATAAATGTTGCTTATACTTTACTTAAAGTTGCAATTTTAATTTTTATAATAATATCTAATTTATTTCGATGCTTAGTAAATACTTCTTGTGTTATTTTTGAATCAGAGTATTTTAGTTCTTTTGTGTTATAATTGACAATTATAATTGAAGCCCATACGAATAGTTTGGTTTGCTGAATCATTTATATCAAATAACTTCCTACATTTCTACGAAATTTTCATTAAAATAACAAACGGGAATCTATCATTCGTTACATTTATTTTTAAGACAAATAGGAGTTGGTATACATATAAATAAAATATTGCATACTTTTAAAATTTTAAATTCAATACTCTTTATATAAAGATGTTGAAATTGCTAGAGGTTAGTGAAAACATTAATTTAGTGATTAAAAAGTAAGGATTTAATGCTGATAAAGCTAATAATTTTCATGTTGATAGAACCTAATCGTTTTCAACGAGTAAATACTAAAGCTAAATTTGTAACACAAAAGTTTATAAACAGAAGTCCAAATCATATGTAGACTTTTTGACTTGAATGTCAAGCAGAAATATAAAGCAGTTTTTCTGGGTTATTTTTTGACAAATAACGAGAACGATACCTTAGATGGTATTTTCTTGTCCAGATTTTCAAAACACAAAAGAATAGAAGAAGCTCGTAACCAGTAAACCAACTGATCAGTTTAAAAGTTTTTAGCTAGATACAGGAGTTGTTTGATGATAAGAGGGAGATCTAAGGTGTACAAAAATAAAAATACTAAAGAAACAGTACAAATGGAAATTGGCGAATGAAAATAAGAAAGAAGATTAGGGGGAAAAAGGAAAGGAGTATACTCATATATGAGCGGACAGAAATAACTGTTGGCTAAGACGGAAGGTGGAAAATTTCATCCTGATACAATAAAAGAAAATTTTTCCCAGATGATCTATGCAAGCAAAAAAATAGTAATGCCTAATAACATCTTTTTGAAGTGGCTTGAACATGAGACAAAAAAATAGGGAAAAAATTGCTGGATCAGGTATCGATCTCATTACTTGAAGATAGTTCAAAATAATGAGATATTATCTTGAGATGTAACTTAAGGTTGATCGAAACCATTGTTCATAGCGCATAGTGTAACTGTAATGCATTGTAAGTGCATAAATACAATTCAAGAGATACTTATATGAGTAATAAATTCTACAGTAAAGATGTAAAAAATAATAAAAATAGTCAAAATGTTAATACCGATTTAATAATATTTTCCTTACAATTTTATATTTTCTTAGAAGTATTCAACATACAATTTTCTTGTAATAACTTAAATATTTTCTTCTAGTTGATATATTTCATCATATTTATATGCAAGTATTACGATTCCGTATATGTTGATATAAAAATTTAAAAACATTCAAATATTATATGCAATGGCAAATAAATAAATAAAAATAAAAAAACTCATAAGCACATAAAGAAAAGAAAATAGTATGTAGGAAATATAAGTGAGCTATTGAAATAATATCTAAAAGGTCAGCAAATATTTATTGCTTTAAAATGTATCGATTGATAAATGCAATTTTTTCTACATAAGATTTCTTTGAAGTGATTGATTTTGGAAATGCATAAAATGCATTCTTACGTTTTACTTCTTCAAATGTATTTTTTCATAGGCGTATTCCAAAAATGTGCATCATACTTTAAAATGCACAGTTTATTCCACAATAAAATAACTTTGTTTAAGCCCATTTAAAGCTAAAATTTATTGACCTTTTGTAAAGTGAATTGATTATATCGGATTTTTTTTAAACATTTTTTGCACCTTTTGTTAAATTATAATTTTTGCATTTTGTAATTTTCTTCCATATTTCTTTATAATACCATTTACAAGGTTTCTTCGTTATACCAAAACTTTTTTTTAAGCACCTCGTTAAAACGTAGGTGAAAATATTTTTTAAGTAAATCTGATTTATAGCTTAGAATGATTAAGAGAAAGCAGTTGCATTTTAATGTTAGTAAGTAATACAAAATCTAATAATTACACATAATAGTATCGCTATAGACATTGCTATCCGTAAAATCTCTATAAAGTCGGTCTATTTATAAAAGGGAATAAACTTAAAAAAGTAAATTCAGTAACAGTTTCTCTCTCTCTCTCCCTCTCTCATAGATATTTATAACATTTGTACATTGAAATTTTCTTGTAATAGGTAAAATATTTCACAAAGAATCCCAAGAAAAATCCTTTCACATTCATGTTTGTTGGTAGCGATAGACAAAAAATTATATTTATTTACTTCATAATGTTTCAAAATAATGGAGAATTGAATTTAGTTTTTTATTTTTTTCTCGTTTATAATAACTTTGCTGTCATTCATAATTGCCAATTATTTACAAAGCTTAAATTTTAATTGAAAATATCAATGAGACAAGAACTGAGTATTTATGTGTTTAAAAATCATGTATGAGCAAATTCTCAGTGGCCATATTTTAAGAATTCCTTCCTTTGGAATAAAATGTTTCAGGTTCAACCTTCTTAAATTTTGAATATATTGATATTTGTTCCAATTTTTGTTTCTGCATGCTTCTATTACATAAAGTGAATATTTAGGAATTTTCATGGTCTTCTCTCTTGCAACGCACTAATCCAATCAACAACTGAGGAAATATCTTCGTAGAAGTACTCTTAATAATCGGAAGTGTATTTAAGAGAAAAATGGGTCCAATTCTTTTCTATGTATAAAAGAAATGGAAAGAATGGGGCACTAATATTTAAGATTTAAATTCAATTAAAAAATTAAAAATATAGAAGTGAAAAATTTAGCAATATTTAAAAATGACAAATATTTAATATGTTCCAAGCATAACTTTTAACCTATAACTAATAGAGGCGCATCAATTGAATCATAAAGCATGTGTATTACTGCTCTACTTTATAATAAAATATTTATCTATCAAAACTGATAAATCTCTCTTAGAGAAAAATACATTTTATGGGAGTAAGAAGTTGAAAATGAAACATATTTATGTCCAATAAATGTCATAAAAATTCCTTTTTATATAAATTACATTCAGAATTTTTATTGCTATGATTTTAAAATAAAATTATATTAAATAATTTACAGTTCAGCCTTTTATTTCATGTTTTTGCACTATATCTAACGAGTTTTCCTTTCATGTATCTTCAGATCAATTTAAAATTTCCAGAAAAAAATTAGAAAATCTTATAATATACTTTTTTATGTATAAATTTCTTACATTTTTAGTAGAATTAATTAAAATTATATAATTTCCTTCAAGTTCAAAACTATTTCATTTATAAGAAAAATATATGAAGAAAAGTAAATTGAAATGATATATACTTTTCTTTTCACCCACCACATTTTTCTATTTTACTATTGATAAAATTGAATAACTGTGCAAAGGTATTTTTATTTGATAACACATAAAAAGTGCTTTTCCATCATTTAATTTGAAATTCCCTTTCAGAGAAGGAAAGTAATGTAATTTAAAAAAGACAAGTATGCTGCTTGAATTTCGAAATTAATGATTAGTTTAGAACACTTGAATTTGATTAAACCAATTTTACTTCTTTTTACATAGTGCATCAATCCATTATTCACTTAAAATTCGTGGAAGAATTACAATTTTTATTTATAATAAGAAAATTAAAATGAAACTATTTTATGCATAAAAGTATATAAAGTTTAATTTAAATGTAATAAAATAAAATAGAGACCTCTTGTTTTTTTGTACTTTTGAGTTTTCTGTTGAGAATAATTTCTAATAAAATGATTGGCTTAGTTTATAATAAAAAGGTTTTTCTAGATATTTATATGTAATTGAATTCTTTTCTCTATTCATATTTTCTCTACATACTTCTAAATATAACTTTTGTGCTCTAGTGTGTATAGTTGCGCAAAAACAAATACTATGAATACAGAATGAAATCAAATAAAAAAGGATTTATTGAACTAATAGTATTGTTATACATGATTTTCTGTCCAAGAGGAAGAATAGCAAATAGATGCTCTTTAATATTTGATATGCTCTCCTTTAATTGCAATAATTGCTTCTCATCGTCTCTCCATACTAAGCACCAGATTGTCCAACGTACTTGAAGAGTGTCCATTCCTCAATCAGCATCTGTTTCAGTTGTTAGGTTTCTCCAGTAAATGTAATTGTGCCGTGAGGGATCTCTCCAAAGCATCCCACACATATTCCATGGGATTTAAATCTGGGGAGTATGCTGGCTAATCCATTTGAGTGATATCTTACCGCTTCAGTACCAGCTCAATATCAGGAATCCGTTGTGGCCGTGTATTGTCATCTATAAAAACGCAATCTGCTCTAATAGAACTTCAGAACAGACGCAGTTAGTAAAGGATCCTCTTCTTAAAATACTGATCTCCATTTACAGAACTTCTGAAGAAAATATGAACTCAGTCCGTCCGTTCTGCATAATGGCTCCCAAGACAACAACTCCAGGACCACTGTAATGGTATCTTTCCCTGATTTTACTGGGATGAAACTGTGTACCGATCTCTCTCTTAATCATATGGAATAGACAATCACTTGTCACACTCTCATCCGTAAAGAGGGCATGAATCCATTGATGAGATGGCCAGTTT
Organism: Latrodectus hesperus; assembly: GCA_037975125.1. Classification (NCBI taxonomy): domain Eukaryota; kingdom Metazoa; phylum Arthropoda; class Arachnida; order Araneae; family Theridiidae; genus Latrodectus; species Latrodectus hesperus. The sequence continues at coordinate 70,776,242 of CM075854.1, forward strand.
TTGTGCTTTTTACACCACTCTAACGGGTGGCACCGACGGCCGACTTTCAAAGGGAGGCAGTGCTTAGGACGGCGAGCTCAAGCCAGCTTTGTGAAAGAATCTAGGCGTAGTAAACTGTAAAACTTGTCACCCTGTTTCTAAACACAGTTACTGAGCAATGAGGTTTTCTGATTGGTTTCGGGCTCTTTTCCTCTGCAGGACATTATATCTGCCATCCACTGCAGTTGTTTTCCAGGAACGGCCATCACTAATCATTTTAATAACAACACCTACGATTAGAATGGCTTTCCAAGCGAGAAAAATGCCCCTTTGCTTGATTTTGAACTTTTCAGCTACACTGGTTACACTACATCCCTCTTCCAGCTTTCCGATCCTTCTTCTACGTGTGAAGTCATCCAGGTGATATCTTCCAGTCAAATCTTACAAAAGATATCCGGTGATACCTTCCAGTCAAATCTTGCAGTGAATGTCTTCAATTGTATCTTTGTCCCTTCTTTTTGAGGTCTTGAGCTGCACGCTCTGATCATACACATTTTGTATACGTTTACTTCCCCTGTGATGATTTGCTTTAGACTTATGCAAACGCACGATCTTTCTACTGAATTGCATGTTCATTGTACTGATTGTGATGTCCCATTTTCTGCAATTTGATGGCTATCTACTTAAAATTAATATTGTCGCTTAATTTTTGTACACTAGTAGATGTACTATTGGAGAATAAAAATTTAAGAGTTACGGAATTGAGTCATTAAAAGCAAAAGCAGATTTCAGATGTATTTCTAAAATAGAACACAATTAAAAAAATATAGATTCTAAAAAATTCATAAAAATTAAGCAGCAAAATATTTAGTTCAAAAATGAAAATTTTTCAAAGGTTTCAAAGTCGTAACATTCTTTTATCGTTTGATTTAAGTTAACTATGATGAGAAAACAGAAATGCAGAGATTTGGCCTATGTTCATTCAGAAATACATATATGACATTTAAATGATATCAAAAGACATCACATCTAAATTGCTCACTTTAATTTTGATACCAATAGATAATTTTTTACACCAACATAAGTTATAATCATTTTTAAAAACCAAGTTAAAATAAATGCATGTAAATACTGGTTTTCAGACGCTATTCGTGACGTAGAAGATACTCTTGTATTAATAATTACCGGATTTTCTATTCCGTTGTTATGAAACAAACAAACAAATAAATGACTCCAATTTTGAAACATACACATTTAATTAAAAAATGAACAAAATTTACAAGGAGTCATGTATGGGTTCGCGACAATCTCTCTCGCCTGCTTCGCGTACAACGAGAGTCTCTGAATTAAAACAAAAAAGAAAAAAAAAACATAGGATCTTAAAATCGAAAGTGCCGATGGTGAGACATTACAGACTAAATTATTCCTTCCTTCCCCGGAGTTTTTTTCCTTTTTTTTTCTTCTCATTCTAAGGAAATCAACCTGCAAATAAAAAAAGAAAAAAACACACTCAAACAACAAAGAGCAATATTTAATATTACAGATAGCCCTGATCAATCGGACTCTGGCTGAAACACAAAATTATATGGAATTATATAATATTAAATATAAAATAAAAATATATCAAAATAGCACAAAATAATTATCTAACACAACAGAATTTTCAACACTAACTAAATTTACAAATAGACACATTTTTATTATAAAAAACATTTTTTTATTATGTACACATGTAACAACAGTGGAAGTTTGTATTAAAAAAAACATTTTAATTTAATATCTGAGAAAAAAGAAAATAATTAAATTTGGTTATTCAGCATTCTACTGAGACTATCGGCATTCTGATGTAATTTGCCCTTTCTGTGAACAATATCAAAATTTAGGCTTTGAAGCACCAAAGCCCACCTTAAAAGTCTGGGATTAGATCCTGTATGATGTTTTAACCAAACTAAAGGGTTATGATCAGTTTCGATAATAAATTTATACTGACCATCTAAATAATATTTTAATTTAGTAACAGCAAAAATTATTGCTGCACATTCCTTTTCTATAGTGCTATAATTTTTCTCAGATTTTGAAAATTTTTACTCAGAAATAGGATAGGGTGTTCATTTTCATTTTGATCTCTCTGAGATAAAACTACACCTATTCCTAAGTTTGAGGCATCACATTGAATGATAAATTGTTTTTGAAAGTCTGGACTGTAAAGTACAGGCTTCTTTATTAAAGTGTTCTTTAATTCTATGAATGCCTTTTCGCAGTTATTATTCCATATTACAGTTCCTTTCTTGGACTTCCCTTTTAACAGGTCGGATAAAGGCGCAGCAACTACCGAAAATTCTGGTATATACTTGCGATAGTACCCAACAAGACCTAGGAAAGCTCGTACTTCGGTTTTGCTTGAGGGACGTTCGAAATCGGTAATGGCTTTCACTTTAATATCACCTGGTGTTCTTTGACCTTGTCCTACAAAGTGTCCCAAATATTTAACACGAAGTTGAGCGAATTTGCACTTAAGGGGTTTTACAGTCAATTTCGCAAATCGAATCTTCTCCAGAACACATTTAAGATGTTGGATGTGATCAGACCAGGTAAGTGAATATATAGCTATGTCATCTAAATAAGGCACAGCAAAATGTTCGCAATTTTTTAATAAATCAGCCATTAACTTACTGAAATAGTAAGGAGCATTCTTCAAACCGAATGCCATTCTCAAAGGTTTATAAACACCAAATGTCGTCGTAAATGCAGCATATCTTTGAGCCTTAGGACTCAAAGGTATCTGCCAATAACCTCGTGTTAAGTCTAATAAAGATATGAACTTCGCTTTCGAAACGGATTCAACACGCTCTTCAATATTTGGTAATGGATAATATTGCGTCCTGGTAACCTCATTTAACCTGTGATAATCAATGCACGGACGAGGTTCTTTTCCAGGAACTTCAACTAATATTAAAGGTGATGTGTAATCGGATTCACCTGGTTCCACCACCTTCAATTTCAACATCTTGTCTACTTCCAATTTCAGAATTTCTGTCTGTCGTGGGGACATTCGATATGGTTTAGCTATAATAGATTTATTAGATTCTAACTCGATGTCCAGTTCAGCCAGTTCTGTACAACCCGGTTCATTTGAAAAAATATCAATAAATTGAATCAAAAGTCTACTCAATTGTTTCTTCTGATCGTCCTCTAAATTTTCATTAAAACAGCTTTCAGGAAAAGTCTCTAAAAGGGTAGATGAATTAATTTCAAAACTTGGGATATCTTCTTTCTCAGAATCAATATCTTCATTATCAGAATTAGAGGTAAAAATTAAATTAACATCTTCTGGACGCTGAAAATAAGGTTTTAACATATTTACATGGTATACATGTAATTTTTCCTTATCGGGAAATTGTATTACGTAATTTGTGTCCGATAGTCGTTTTACTACTTTTCCTGGACCTATCCAATGAACAGAAAATTTGTTTGATCTAGAAGGTGCAACAACTAACACATGATCATTTTCTTTAAATTCTCTTTTCGTAGCCTTACGGTCATACCAAAGTTTCTGTTTTTCTTTAGCCTCTGTCATATTTTTCACAGCTAATTCTTGGCATCTTTTCATTCTATTTAAAAGATTAAAAACGTAAGCAATCACACTATCTTCTTCAATGGTTTTACCAGTTAGATTTTCATATAATAGTGTTACGGGTGTTCTTAAGTTCCGACCATGGACTAATTCTGCAGGAGAATATCCAGTGCTATCATGAATGCAAGTTCTAAGAGCAAAAAGTGCCTGAGGTAAAATCTTCTCCCAATCTGTACCTTTTTCTAAGCAAAGGACTTTCAGTATTCTCTTTAAAGTTCTATGCAATCTCTCAACAGGATTGCTTTGGGGATGCTGAACGGAACTATGCACAACTTTAATACCAAATTTTTCTAAAAATTCTGATGTTAGGACACTCATGAAAGATGTTCCTTGATCACTTTGCAACTCCCTAGGAAAACCCATGCGGCTAAATATCTGAAGAAAAGCATCAATCACAGTAGTAGAACGTATATCTGGTACTGGGATGGCATCTGGATACTTGGATGACATGCAAATGGCTGTTATAATATACCGGTTACCACAGGAAGTTATAGGTAAAGGACCACATGCATCAACGTTAATTCTTGTAAATATTTCCGGAATTACTGGAACCAGTTTCAAAGGAGCCCTTTTCTTATCTTGAGGCTTTCCTACTCGTTGACATTTGTCACAAGATTTAACAAAATTTTCAATTTCTTTAAAGCAGTTAGGCCAGTAGAAAGTTTTGCACAGCATATCTTTTGTTTTAGTTATACCTAAATGAGCTGCAGTTATCTCATGGCAGATCCCTTTTAGTTGGTTGCGAAACTTCTTGGGCACAACTAATAATTTTCTTACAGTTCCATCATTGTCCATTTTATTATAAAACAACAATTGATTTATTATAATATATTTATTGTCTTTTGAAGATTGTCGTTTAGCTTGCTCAAAGAGAGGTTTCAAATCTTCGCACACCTTTTGTTCCCGAGCAAATTCTTCTGGAGATGTTTTTATCAAATCCATCCCTTCAACTTCGGTTTCTAATGGTGGCAAAATTGTATTTTGCTCTAATTCTTCATTTTGTTTAGTTTGGAAGCAAGACCTAGAAGATTCTATTTCAGAATCAATAATCTCTTTATTCGTGCTATTTTCCTTCCGTCTTTTTTGAGCTCGAGTTTCTATAGCATTTATCATATGTATTTTCACCTCCTCATGCTTTTTAATTTCCTCAAATAAAGCGGCTGTTTTGTTTCCCAGTAAATATCTTCCTTGATCCAAAGAATCTCGAAGAACTGCTGCCTTTGTCAAAATGTGACCTAATTCACAATTTATTTCAACCTCGGCAATAGGTAAGCATACTAAAGTTTCATCAAGAGGTGTTCTTAGCCAAACCTTTTCCTTCGTGAACATATCAGGTTTCACGTATTTTCCACAAATCAAATCAAGAGTTGCTCCAGTGTCTCTTAAGATTGGCATTTGAATTCCATTAACAGTGCCGATACTAGTGTAAGGAGCCATCAACTCATTAAATGTACTTCTAGCAATTTCGCTGGATGCTACCGATTCTAAGTTCTTTTTTATTTTGTCACACTGAGGCCGCAAATGACTATAAGAACCACACTCATAACATCGGAGTTGTTTTCTTTTTTCAAATTCCTTTTCATGTGAATAATTAGAATTTTTATTCTCGACTCTTTTAGGAACATGAGATTTATGATTCCGAACTACTTCATTAAACTTAAAGGCACGGTTTTCATTTTGTTGACGAAAACCAAAATTATTTCGAGGGAGTTTTGTAAAATCTTTCGTCTTAAAACTATCTCTTAAACTTTCATATTCATCTATTTTCTCTGCCAGATCATACGGCGAATTTATTTTAAGCCATTCCGCCAAAAAATGTTCCTTAATTTCAATTGGCACACGACGTTTCAATTGATCTGTTACCATTAGTTCCTTAAGCTGTTCAAATGTCGTTATTTCTAATTCCGTAAGCCATTCCGTAAAGTAACTATTCAATTCTTGTGCATAATTTCTCCATGATTTGTCTGACGTTTTCTGGTGTTTAAGAAACAATTGTCTTAATTTTTCGCTATTTAACTTGAATCGTTTAAGAATAATTTCCTTCACGTAATCGTAATCATCAGCCCTTTCTGGAGGTTCTCTAGCTAACATGTTAGATATCTCTGAAGGTAAAGCACTTACAAGATAAACTACCCATTCGTTTTTTGGAATATGAGCCATTTCTGCTCTACGCTCAAAATTTATTAAGTATAAACTCATCTCATCTTTCCTTTCATCGAATTTTGGCGTTATTTGCATTAATTGAATTTTTTGAGCATGTTCAGTCCTATTTGTAACTGATTCTGTGTTCGAAATTGCAGCATTTGAAGAGATTTCTAGACGTTTCATTTCTAAAATATGTTCTCTTTCTTCACGTCTAATTCTTTCTTCTTTTTCTATTTCTTCTCGCCTAATTCTTTCCTCTTTTTCTAGTATTTCTCGCCTAACTCTTTCTTCTTTTTCTTCCTGTTCCCTTTTAACTCTTTCCTCGATTACCCTATCTAATATACATTTTACTTCTTCCTCATTAAAGTTTTTACTAGTTAAAATTAATTTTTTAATATCCGGGATTTTAAAAGAATCTGGAACCATTTCCCCTAACTCTTCAGCTACTTCTACTAAATCTCCCTTTTTCCCCCGTGCTAAAAAAGCCATTTTATTTATTAACGCTTTATCTCAGAAGAGATGCAATAATGAGAGAAAAAACAGACTACACCCACCTATATACAAAATTTCGTAAATAACTATTGAAATTATTTAACACACTCTACTAATATAAAACATATCCATAACATTTAAAAATTTAAACGAAAACAAACTATATTGTAATACAACAAATAGTGTATAAACAGCAAATCATATATTTTGAAAAGAAGAACAAGTTTAATATTAAATCTTCTACTCTCGATTTCAAGTTTTTTTATCACCAAGCTAATGCTTGATACTCAGATAAATTGAATTATTAATCAAAAATGTATAAATTTTATAAAATCAGATTCTTATACAAATACTACTATATTAAAACAGAAAATGAAATTATATTATTTTTGAATCCTTATTTTATTCAAAATGTAAAACACTACAATTCTTAACAACAATATAAATTAAAAGCTTTAATTAATCTAAACCAGAAATCAGCTTTCGATTTTAAATCAATAAACTTAGTTAGTTAATCATACACGACATAAAAATGATAATAACGTACGATATTTTAAACAGTAAGAAAATATCTTTTCAAATCTTTATCAATGAAAATAAACATATGCGTTTTTAAATACCAAATGAATCAGTTTGATACTTTACAAACAAAAATCAAAAACATATAAATAAATCTCACATTACTTTAAATTCAAACCTATTGTAATCATGTACTTTCGTTTTCACCTAACGAAATCAAAACCTTTCTAAAGTATATATTACTTTCATAAAATCTACTTTCAGTGAAACATTCAAAAAATTATGAATATAAGTGTACTTTCGATTTTACACATTAATCTATAACAACATAGTTATTTTAACATATTCCTACTTGAATTGAAATACATCAACCACATAAAAATTATGAAATGCAAATTTATAATAAGATACACTTTTCTTATAAAAAATATTACACTGTAAATTCGAATACACGAAATACAGAAATTAGCTTTGTAACATGGAATACACCATTTACAAACTTATAAGCAAAATTAATTGATATAGCATGAACACTGTAAATTCGAATACACGAAATACAGAAATTAGCTTTGTAATATGGAATACACCATTTACAAACTTATAAACAAAATTAATTGATATAACATGAAAACCACGTAAATAAGATTGGAACTAAATATTCTATAAATTTATATAACATTCCAAACTATTTATTTTCAATAGTAGCCAGAGAAAGATTGATCAAAATGGCCTACCTGTATTCCAACATTTCGGCACGTAATCCATTATAGTGCATATAATTAATTTCCATAGTGGATGCTAATGCAAAGCATTAAAAAAGCATCAAACCGCTGCCACCAAAAACATAAGTTTGTTATGAAACAAACAAACAAATAAATGACTCCAATTTTGAAACATACACATTTAATTAAAAAATGAACAAAATTTACAAGGAGTCATGTATGGGTTCGCGACAATCTCTCTCGCCTGCTTCGCGTACAACGAGAGTCTCTGAATCAAAACAAAAAAGAAAAAAAAACATAGGATCTTAAAATCGAAAGTGCCGATGGTGAGACATTACACCGTGGAACTCAGTGAGGTTGGTTGATTGTGGTTAGCAAAGATAAATGGAGTATTCGGCCGTCAATTAGTCCTGTGAGCAGGCACTAATTGATGTATTTGAATACATCATAGAATATGGATTCGGAAATAAGTTAATAAGTGGACCTATTGATGCCTAAAAATATCTGAGACACAACTTCCTCCGATTCACAAATTCGAATTGCAATTGCCCTGGTGTGATTATGAGTATGAATAGCATTTGATTATCAGAAAGAAGCACATTTTTAAAATACTTTATGAAATGTATTAAGCGTGCATGTCTTTATTATACATCTTTATCCTGTATTGAAATTGATTCCATCGTTTGAATTAGAATAAAATATGCAGCTTAATTTTATTACAGAGAAGTTTTTATGTTAACTTATAAACACTCTCGAAATATTTTTATTTGTCTTGAATCTGACATTATACATCTTGTCAATGCTTTAACTCGGTGTAAATTTAAACTTGTTGAAAACTAGGGGAGGATAGTTTAAATCATATAAACAATGTTATGTTAAATTATACATCATCACATTGGATGATAATATGTAGCTTGAAAAGGTATTATAAGTATGATACATAAATTCATCGTAAAAAATAAAGCATAGTATGATTTCATTTATATCTAAGTACATATATTTCTAAGAAAGTAAATTATCAAACTATTATAATCATATTTTTATTCAATTTTTTATTTTATTGTTTGTTTCTGTGAAAAAAAAGCTTTTATACAAATTACTTTCAATTTGAATGTTGTTTGAAAATTCTTACTCTTACCTTCAACAAAAATTTTTGGTTGACTGAGTTTTTGATTAGATATAATTCTTTTTTAATCTTTGATATATTTTCGACTGTGCTATTGAAGAAAATTTTCCTTTTAGAGAGTACACAAGTTATTCAATCTTTCAAAATATGCAATATAAGTAAGTTAGTATGTTTAAAACATTAGTGTTATCATAAAAAAAATATATATTGTCCATGAATTTCCTTGTAGTCTTTAAGCAACTTGTTAAATATTATAAAAAATTTCTTCAAGCATACACCTTTTTAGTGCAATCTAAATGTAGCAATAAAATTATCCAAACAGATTAGATTGCTGAATAATTCCTTTTTCGTCATAATTATTTTTCTTCACACTTTTTCACGTCTTTCTTTGAAATTCGATATTTTTGCACACAAAGCGATATAAATGTGCAAGAAATGGATCGATTTTCAATTTTTCCCATCAAGCATGTTCGCAAAGCATGAAGAAAAATATTCCCATTATTATCGCTGAAATAATTATCAAAGCAATGTTCGTTAGGAAAGAAAATTTGTAATAGATTTAATCTAATCTATTGTCAAGATTTTTTTTGCAAACTAAATATAAAATGAGTGATCTGAAATATATTTTACCCATAAATCAAATCAAAACAAAATGTATTTTCAAAGGACATACTAATACTATTATATCACTTATAAACAATTATTTAGCGAAAGATTTTTATTTTTTTAAAATATTTAATTAATATATTTATATCTAGCAATCATAATATTTCTTAAAAGTAAATGAATCCTTAAATGTTTTGAATTTATTTTAAAAAATGATGCATATATATCATTCCTTTATTGTACTTCTTTATGTACCAATTGAATGTTTATTACAAAGAAGTGAAAGAGTAATATTGGGTTGTTCGGAAAGTAATTTCGTTTTTCATGAAAATAAAAAACGTATAATGAATAAATATCATATTGCATTGCATATTGTCCATTCTAGTCCAATAGCTTTTACCATCTTTCTGGTAAGCACGATTTCACACTCATAAATTGGTTGGTTTTTACTAGCAAAAAGCTGATCTAGGTGGGAAAAACGAAATTACTTTCCGAACAACCCAATAGAAATTTTGGAAAGTAATCATATAGCATTATTTCTGAACTGGCTTTATATAAAAATTCTTTTTAAAATAAAAACTTTATTCATTTTTTGTGAAGAAAATATATTTCAATTCATTCTAGAAAAGAAGTTAAAAAGTTTATCTATTCAGTCTTCATAAATCAATGATTTATAAGTTAAATTAGTTAAAGTAAATATCACTGAAAATTCATATCCAAAGTTTTACTATGCTATTTTTTATGGTTTCCTTTATGTTAAAATTATGAATACAAAAAATAAATTCGTACTTCGTATTTTTAAGACTAACTTGGAAAAAGATAGATTCATCGATATTTTATTTGATGTTGTCGAAAAATCGATTTGAGTAATCCAGGTTGCTATGTAGTTTGTTTTTGCAAAGTGTGACAACCTGTAGTATCGATTCATCTATCTACTTCATTTTGTAGTCTATAGAAATAAATATATTCAGATACATAGATTTCAAACATATTTTAATTAAGACGCACTTTAATATTTATTAAGAAACGAAAACACTTGAAAGAGAATTTTTTTATTTTAATAACTTTTCCTTGATATAAAAGTTTAATATTAAAATGAAATGTGATAGAAAAAATAATGAACTAAAAAACTAATTTTAAAATTTATTTGTAATTAAAAATTAATTATTATTTGGTTAAATATCATTCTCTTTTGAATAATTTTGATTAATTGCTTCTAATTTGGAAATATATAAATATATTATTAATAGTAGTGGGTATTTAAGTTTATTTATTTTTGCATATTTTTAAAAAAAAGTAAAAGGATTAAAATTCATTGTCTCTCTCGCTCTCTCTGTGTGTGTATGAGTTAATTTATTATTTATAATCAAATAACTAAAAAATAAATAATTCATTCTTTGTGTAAACTATTAAAAGTACCCATTTATTTTCATAGTTCTTGCGTCCTATTCATTTGCATTTTAAGGAATTTTAATTAATTTTGGAAAGTAAACATTACAGATTACTTTTGTTTCAACTAACTGAGTTATTGTAAGAAAATATTGATATCAGAATTAATTTTCTTCAAAAACTTTAACCTGTTCCCAAAAAAGAGACATTTGGCATTTTGCTACTTTAATTAATATATAAAAAGGAAAAAGATAAGATGTTATTTTTATAATTGGATTACCCCGAAATCAGAAAATTTCCTTTATAATTATGTGTTATATAAGTAAATAATAAAACTTCTTATTGGTTTTTAATTAATAAACTCAGTTTTCTATAAGTTGCTATGAATTAGTAACTCACTTAGAGAAATATATGAAGAAAAGTAAACTTTTTTAAGTTACTTATAGATGGATAGACAGATACAGATGTATGAATTATAATGTTATTTCATTCAAGAATTTGATTCTATTTATGATAAAACAGAAGTATTTACCATGCACATAATCAAATCTCGGAAGGTTATCCGATTTCAATTCAACAAGAATGTCAGGAAATATTCCACTATATAATTTAAGGTTATGATTTCAGCACAAATTTTAAAGAAAGTAAATAATTTAAGTGTTGTTATTTATTGTTAATTGTAAGCTGATGGATAAATTGTCAGTGATCTAGCATTTATTTTGGGTTTTCATGTTCACTTTGGACGTCGACGTGGACAGAAGTGGTCAGTCCTTTTCTGTTTTAGGCATACTATCATTTGCAACAAGTTATGAAAACAAACTAATGAAAACAAAAGTCGGTGTGATGATTGCGCAGTATGCAATTGTTGTCAAACTGCGATTAACAGAATTGTTTCGGCATTGTGCCAATTTGAAATGGAAACATCTAAGGGGGGATCATCTTCACAAGGGAAGTGAAATGTAAGGCTCTTTTTAAACCTGTCATCCCTAATATTCTTTTTGAATGGGGACTATCTCTTTTATTTTTGTGGATTTACACTGTGTTTTAAAATTTCAGTTTTAAGAGCGGAAATATTTACAAGATTTAATCTCACTATTAAGAATTAAGAAACATATGCTAATTGAAGCTGAAAAATGATATTATATTATGAAAGTATATAAGGAAATTTTTCTCAAATTATTGAGCCTGATATATAAAAATTTCCTATCCTTTATACTATATATATATATATATATATATATATATATATATATATATATATATATATATATATATATATAGTATATATAAACTGTTACATTAGATTGAACTTTAAAAAACATTCAGGTTAATAACTACCAAAATTTAAATATATAGTTCCCAAGAAGAACCAATTAATTACGTTCATTTTTTTTTTAAATTACATATCCATATTCTTAAAAATTGATTTTGAAAAATATTTGCGGATATCCAAGCAGTTTGAATATAATTCAAAGCTTATCTATACTAAAATAACTAAATTGTAAATATAAATATTCTTATATCAATTATATAGGAATAATGCAAGTAGAAATTAAGAAAATTATAATAAGGGATTCATAAAGTGATTAAAACATTAAACATATTACTTAGTTAAAAATTTTAAGTGAAAATCAATGGTACGTTGTCCATAATAACACAATAAATGAGATTGGTACTGATAGTGATAATGTAAATTTTTACCAAATGTGTGTCTGTTTCGAAATCTCCCCCAGTTCTGGCAATTTAACTCAAAATTTAAAATACGTTATGAGGAAATCAATTCTAAATTACTGATGCCATGGAATATTTTTCTTTCAAATGTTTCATAATGTGCCATATATTTACTGTAAAGCTAAAAATAAATAAAAATAAATGTCTCAAACTATATCCAAAAAATGTTTTCTTTTCTTGAAAAATTATTTTTCTTTTTCCTCTTTGTAATGGGTCTTTATTTATTTTAAAAATAATTGCAAAAAAATTTTAAAACAATTTTCTTTTTAGAATGCTTGTGTTGAACAGTTTGCGATAAATAAAAAGAAGCTACATTTATGATTAATAAAAGTTCATCATAAATTCTTATATAGATTGCATTTTTGATGTTTATGTTCTATTTAAATTGTTTGGAACTTTCAAAATGTAATGAAAGTTTCAAAATTTTATTTTTAAAGACATTCTAGAGGAAACTAATTAATGGACAGCAGTCAATGATTCGTAAGAATCATATTTTACAAAATTAGGTTACATTATGTTAAGAAACACAAAATAATACTTTTTGATAAATATTACTTTATATAACATGACATAAAACGCATGTAACGCTGTAATGTAAAATTTGAATATATTTTATATTATAAAAAATATGAAATTTTTTTAAATTAAATATTTAGTCTCTGAAGTTATATCGGAAGTAAATTTCTGAGAAAAATTTTATAACCTAGAAGGAAAATTACTCAAATTAGTGATGAAAATTTCTGAGAAATTTTTTAGTTTTTTGTTAACCTGGTACATTTTCAATAATTCATTTTAACATTTAAAACATATAGAGTTAGACTAGTTCTGGATATCTCTTTGAGATCGTGGAGAAAAAATTCGAACAATCCAAAACTAAACTAAAGTGGTTCCAAAGTAAAGACATTGATTCACTTTAAATGAATACGAAGTTGAAAAGTTAAAAAATATTTAATAATATAAAAGAGATAATAACAATTTTTCTTGTGGCAGATTAAATCGTCCAATCTGAGAAACAATGTTCTCTTACTACTATGAAACAAATAAGCATGAATGACTTATATAAATAATATAAATTGCAATGAGGATCAACACCTTCCTGCGTTCAAGCAGAACCAAGTGGAGTACTGCTATTGATATATACATATCATTTTCCACAGATCGCATTTAATCCGATATAAATCTTCTTACAACCTCATGTAATCCGTTATAAATCTTATTTATACGAAGCTTCTCTCAGCTGAACTGAAAGTAACCACTTAAATACTTATAACATTTTATCATTTATGTAAGAGACACCAGAAACAAGTTTTTTATTAATATATTTATGTTTTTCTGTAGTTAATTCTCATGAAGTAAACATGTTTCATTTGCTGTAGACTTTTCTCTTCAGCTATTTCATAATTAATATTAAATTAAATTATTTTATTCAGAGTTCTTACAAGGCACCGCGTATCACAAAGGTTGAGAAATACTATATGTGGAGAGCTTTGGAGTTGTTTTTGCACCAGCGTGCTTTTCTGTACCAAGCCCTGAGATAGGCTCTACCAGTTAAATAGAAGCAGCCGGGTGGAGTCTTCGTAATTTTGAAGCCGGGACCAAGCAGAAGACCTCCAATACTTGGTCTGCCAATTCCAGATGTATCATTTCACTTGGAGGACATTGCGGCCACTCCCAGTTTTAACGTGCCCCAACCGTCCTTAGCGAACACGATGGATCTTCGGTTAGCCGGGATTCGAACTCACTACCTTCCAATAATGAGAATGACTCCCTAACCAACCAGGCCACGGCGGTCACAGCATTGAAGCTACTTTTTAAAATTTTGATATCGATTGCATTAGACTTATGTATTGAAAGTAACCATATAATTTCAAACCAATTGTAGATAATGCAGGGCATAGAAAGCAATGAGAAACTTTTATATTTTTCTGACTATTGCTTATAAGTGAAAAATTCAGATTTTTCATACATAGCATTTAGAATTCTTTGAGCGATGGATGTGAAATTCAAGTTTGAGATGTTATCAGAAAAAAATTTCCAGGAACGAAACGAACTGATCTTGTGTGTTTCCCAATATAATGTAAGTAACTGATTATGATTTAAACAGTCACAAGATTGGCAACATTTCGTTAGCGATATAAGCTCAAAAGTTTAGTTACTGGATTGTTCAGACAAATCAACTGTTTTCGTAGAAGTTCAGAACGTTTTAGTAAAATTAAAAATCAGAGAACCTTGTTTGAAAAATTATTTTTAACGAGATAACATCTCTCTCTCTCTCATCATATGGAGAATATTTTTGCGTTATTAAAACTCAAACTCTGATTATAAATTTCGTTTTTGTATGAGAAAGTTTGTTATAGGAAATTTCGTTTGGAGGTCTATTGTAGATAGACACTACTTTACTTAATTATAAAGAGGTTTCTGAATATTTAACTAATAAATTTTATACTAATACACAGCAAATAAAAAAACAACTTTCTTTTCAGTATTCGCTCAAAACTATTTAATCTATCCAATAAATACACTACTGGCCATTAAAATGCTACATCAAGAAGGAATGCAAATAACAGAACGATATTTATTGGACACATACATTATAGTGGAAAGAACAAGTGATTAGATTTACAGGAAATTAGGATGTATAGATCTTGAGAAATCAGTACCCAGAGCAGCCACCTCTGGCTGAAATAGCAGCATTTATCCGCCTAGGCATGGAGTCAAACAGAGATTGTATGGCATGTACGGGGATCTCAGTCCATGCAGCTTCAACACTATGCCACAGTTCATCGACAGTAGTGGATGGTGAGTGATGGCGTGCCAATCGCTCGGCAACCATTGACCACACGTTCTCAATTGGTGACAGATCAGGAGAACGTGCTGGCTAGGGTAACAGTCGAACATGTTCTCTATCAAGGAAGTTCAGAACAGTACTGGCAACATGTGGTCATGCATTATCCTGTTGAAACAAAGCATTAGGGTGGCCTCGAAGATAGGGCAGAGCCACAGGCCTTAACACATCGGAAATGTAACGGTTGCTGTTCAAAGTGTCGGTAATGCGAACAAGAGGTGATCGAGACGTGTATCCAATGGCACCCCATACCATCACTCCAGCAGATGGGCCAGTATGGCGATGTCCAATGCAAGATGGCAATGCGCGTTCTCCACGATGCCTGCAAACACGGATGCGGCCATCATGGTCCTGTATACAGAACCGAGATTCATCTGTAAAGATGACGTGATGCCATTCCCGCGTCCAGGTTCGTCGCTGATAACACCATTGAAGGCGCTCCTGTCTGTGACGCAGCCTCAATGATAGCCGAAGCCATGGTCACCGTGCAGACAATCCATGCTGCTGCAAACGTCTTCGAACTGTTCGAGCAGAAACTTGTTGCCTCTCAAATGACTCCATTTCTCGACTCAGGGTTCGTGACGTGGCTGTACGATCCCTTGTGACCATGCGGTTAAAATGTCTGTCTTCTCTGCTGTTAGCGATGTGGGGTCGCTGAGATCCTGCATGACGTTCCGTATGATTGTCCTGAACCCATCGATTCCATATTCTGCTAACAGTCATGGGGTCTCGACCGACGCGAGCAGCAATATTGCGGTACGATAAACCGCAATCCCGGTAGGCTATAATCCTTCCTCGATCAAAGTCAGACACGTGCTGATAGGCATTTCTTCTTCTTACACGAGGCATTACAACAACTTTCTTTGCCAAAAACAACGTTGAAACGGAAATTGAGTATGAGAAAACTGCTGTCAAATCTCTGGTTTTATACACATTGTAGATGTCGCTACTGTCGCCTGCTTTGTATGAATGCGCTGAAAATTTAATCATTTGCATATCACAGCAAGTTCTACCTGTCATACAAATTTCACGTGTGTGGTGTGCCGCTTTTCTGGTGTAGCAATTTTAATGGCCAGTAGTGTTGACTATTTATTACTGGATCCAAATAACACAAGAAAGAAAATTTTATCAGACTTTATTTGTTTTGTACTAAAAGCGGAACATTACATAGCAACAGTGTGAAACTCATAAAAGAAAATTAAACGTTCATGAAATGAAGTCCTTGGAAATAAATTGGTTAAAGGTCAAAGATTTCAATAAATCTTTAAATTGTGTTTCTAGTCTATTTTATGAACCGCTCTACTTTTGTATTTATCAAACTAAGTTAACTATCGTAGAGAAAAATATATAACATTTTCAACTTCAGCTAAAAATTATCATTGCTTTATACACACAAGTGAAACATTCTACTCCTATCAATTGAATTTTTTAACGAAATGTTTTGTATATCGAGAAAATGTTGCTTTTATTGATCTATTACCTAGATTGGAAATCTTTCTATCATAAATTCAATTCTATTAATTATTTGGGATTCAAGTAACGAATTTAAATTTCAACCATTTAATTATGATAAGTAGAATAGTTTTCATGAGAAAAAAAGAATATAGATGCATAATTTGGACATCATGAACTAAAAATTCAAAAAAAAAAGTTATCTCTCTATTTTAAAGTGGGTAACGAAACATATACTTATCAGGGAGTAAACTTGTTTGGTTACATTGCATTATTGCAATGTTGATAAAGTAATTTAGAAATGAAATTAGATGTTTTGTTATAAAAATTAGTGTTGACTCAGGCAGAACCACATAGCTGGATGAATTGTGTTGATTCCCTCAAAGCATCTGAATTGAGAGTTAATTGTACTTATTAGCACAGCCAGTATAAATTGAAACAGGAGATTAAAATAATATTAAAGCAAAATGTAGGGACTATCAAATATTAATGTAGGAAAAATAAAGAGTTTGAACATGTTATTTCATGTCATTTGCAATAAAGCAAGGTAGACAAATGTACATAAAAAATAAGATTGTTCGTAATATTTTGGCATGAATTTGTGAAACCAAAATTTTTCTTTGCTTTTGGTGGTGGGACTAATCCCCATCTGGTCTAGTGGAACTAGATCAGATCTATGAGATCATAGATACCCAAAAATTCCAAAAGCAGATGTGGACTTTTCACAGCCTCTTCACGAGAAAACCCAAGCACTTCAAAATGTGTTGCGGGCAAAACGGAGCATTGTCGCGCTATGGGCATGATGGGTATTTTCTTTCACCGTCTTCAAAGATCATACACTTCAAGTGGTCAGTAGAAAGTCGAAACAGTGTCGTCTGATGTACTCTGGAGCCCTTAAATGCTGTGGCGGCTCCAGGATGTCTTTGGAAGTACCAAGGGTGAGCAGGAGGTTCAGCCCAGGTTTTAGAAGTAAGTTGTTTAGTAATGGAAGAGATCTCTGATGGTGTTAGTGCCATGCGATCTTCCGGGTTCAAAGGATTACTGGCGGCAGCCTTTGTAAGGTCGTCGGCTACTTCATTCCCAGGCAGACCACAATGCGAGGGGACCCATATGTGGAGCCAAATCAGACATCTACCTTAAGTTCTAACATAGGACAAGGTGCTCCAGGTCTCCGGATCAACAGAAACTGTCAAATTTTCCCCTTTACCATGAATCATGAGTCTTTGCTTTTACTTATTGTATAGTGAATTTGCTATGACCTTACAGAAATTATTGTAGTCCTATTTCTGAAATTTATTTCTTTGATATCAATGATGATAAATTTTAACATACTATTTTCCTTTACGCATATAATTCTTAAAAGCGATTAAATTATTTTAAAAATATTTCATTTGGTTAAAAAAATTGTATCGCCTTTTTTCATTAAAATTTATTTTATTTTATTTTATTGGATATTAGAATGCCCAAGTGGTTCAAATAAAACAACCCTTTTTTAGATACTAGAAAGAATTATATATAATTGTGCTTGATAATTTTTTCTTCTCTTAAAATTTTATTATATGTATTAAAGTTGGCATACTTAAAGGCTCTGTTGATTTTATTTTAACTCTTACGCGTAAACGTATATATTTTTAATTTTCTGCTTTTGTCCATTTTTTCATACGAAAAATAAATAACTATAAGAACTTGGAAAAATTCCAGTATTTAAGGGACAGTTTATGAATGCAGTCAAATCATGTTAGAGCGAAATTTATTGGACAACCGGATATCTATAAAATTTCATTGTAATGGTATTTACGTTTATAAGCTTCATTTTACTGGAATTCCTTCGAGACTTTGACAAGTTCTCGTAAAACTGAGAATTTTTCACTTTTTACTTGAATAAGATTAATAGTTTTGTATAACAATGAACAGTCGAAATCATGTTGATGACTTCAATAAAAGTTTACTAATTTTCAATTATTCATTTTTAACTTTATAAAGATAGATTTGTAAGAATTTGTCATTATCACTTAATTACCGAATTAAGTTAGGATTATCTAACATAATCCTGATTGGCTTTTTTGTTCAATCACTAAATGAGTTATAATAATATAAAATAAATGTTATGAATAATCAAATAATATGCTATAATATATTGTTTATTTCTTGTTTTTTTTATAGATCTTACTATAATATTTATGACACTATTTAAGAATTGTATTTTTTTGTTATTTATATAACATATTTATTCATTTTTATACATAATTTTATTTTTTACTTCATATTTATATAAAATTCATTAATTATTTGCTAATATTAGTCATAACATTTTTCATAGTGAATGATGAAGTGAACTTCAATTTTTGGAAGAAATATCCATGAATTACTAGATAGAAATGAATTTTGCAATTTTCACCTCTTATTATTTCTTTCTTATTTTTTAATCCTAAGTTATGATCATAAGTAAATGTGTCAAGTGTTTTAAAGTTCAGTATGTAAATTTTATTAGCTATTCCCTACAGTTTTATTTCCTTATATTTTTATATGAAACATTGAGCCTAGTTCCTTCAAACTGGATTAGAGCTTCAGTGTTTTTATACCTAGGACATTTTATTTATAAAATAATTTATACACATGTTAGTCGAAATTATTTATTTTAAGCGGTCAAAAGTGCAAAATGTTTTATAAATCTGCTTTTATACTCGTATATGCGCATCTATTTATCTTATCAGAGATATTTTTCTTATAAACAATAATTTAATCAGATTCTTAATAAAATATATTTATAAGCAATATTATTAATGTAACATGTGTGAACATTTTAAAATTTAAGAAAATGCATAATATAATTAAGTATTTTTTATTTCAGATTTTAAATTTCACAGAATATAGTTTATAATATTTTGTAGCGAGGGAGTAGATAATTTTAATTCATAACATATTCGAATGTGTATTTTTTCAATACTTTTGACCTCACGTAAAGTCGCTCTTCAGAATACGAAAACAGTATTCTCACTCGTACCTTTTGAAAATATTCACAGTAAGAAATTGATTTTATGTACTGGGATCTTTTTCAATACTTCAAGTTTCGAAAGGAGAACTGAACCGAAAATATTTAGTGTAATGTACTTTGATAACGAAAATTCTTTTTGATTATTGCAAAATTAAATTTCATACCTGTCTGAAGTGGAATAAGGTATCATAAGAATTCTGTTCATTTTTAAGTTTGTATCAAATACTATTATAGAATTGTTTTTATATACAGAAAAGTATTTTTAATTTCATATTCGTATTAACTTAAAATGGATCAACATTTTAGGACAGCTTAATTTTGAGTAATAATTGCTTGTTTAATTGAATAAATAATGAGAATTATCTTAGAATAGAAAGAGAAATATATATGTTGAGAAATAGAAATATATATATGCAACTAAAATATATTTCATCAATTTAAGTATAACATTAAATAATGTACACACACATTTTAAAGCTATTTTATTTCATTTTTTAACATTTATTTAAAAGTTGTTAAAAAAATGACATGACTGAAAATTTGTTTTAATTTAAGGAGTTAATTCTTAATAACTTATTAGATATTAAGTACATAAATACTGATTATAAAATGATATTAAATAGCGTAAAATAGAAAATATCTATATTTTAAAATTATACACCCAATTATATTTTTTAAAAATAATTTTGTGGAAATCTTTTAATTTCTTGAATTTAAATGATGTATAAGAGAACATATATACATTTAACAAAATAAGATTGTCATTATGAATTTTCTAGAAAGTAAAAATATAACTGCTGTTACAAACTATTAATGTTCGAAAAAGAATTTCAGATTGAAAAAAATAGTCAGAAAAATTCATCATTTGATCAAATTAAAACAAAAATGTTGAGATGAAGTTCTTTCATCTCAACATTTTTGCTGATTTTTGCTGCTGAATGCTGGCTAGACTTAGCTTAATTGGGGCCCGGGCCAAAAACTTCTTTGGGCCCACCTTCTGCTTCACAACAAACTTTCGATGTTTTATAAATGTTTCTGTTTGATTGACAACGTAAAATCTATTTCCTGCTTGATTTGGGGGCCCAAAGCAACTGTCCCGTATGGCCCCGCTTTAGTCAAGCTCAGAACTAATGACTTTGGTTCAACAGTCCGTGGGTTTATCTCCCTCCTCTGGTTATTTATGTTTATAGTGGTTGGATTCCCAAGTTATACTGTAGGTCTCAGTTTTATACTGATTATTGTGTATTAAAATTGACAGTAGCAGACCACATCAAAAAATCATTCGAAAATGGTGAAATTGTTAAACTCAGAAGACCAGAAAATTTGATTGAAGCTGCTATTTTTAATAATAGAAAATTCTGTATAAAATAAGGTACCTATGTTATTCTCGCCAATTTCATTATTTTTAATTATATATTCTTATCATTCATTCAACTAATTTCCTGAGCAGGAAGAAAATTTAAGTTCATTTTATGGAATCAAAGTGTTACCATAATCTAAAAGAAAAATTTCATTTAAAATTTTAGTTACGTTAGCTTGATAATTTGTGAATTTTAGTTGTATTAGTTTGTGAATTTTAGTTGAATTAGTTTGATAATTTTGAAATTTGGTTTATGAAAAACGTCTTCTTTAATTATATTAAATAGCATTTATAATTAAGAAATATAACTGGTTGGGATGAAAGATAAAATGTATTCTACTTTGAATTGTAATGACAGTAGTTTTTTTTTTATAATTTCATAAATACACAATTTTTAAAGATGGATTTCTGTTTTAATTTCTTGTAATAAAAAAAAGATGAAAGTAAACAAATGAGTGACCAAAAAGTCAGTTTCACTTAATGAATGGATATCGCAATGGCTTTATTTACTTTCAGTAATATTTCGCTGATATTTCATTTAAAAAATGTCTCAAATATTTGCCCTTAACCAAGAAATTTAATTTCTGAGGAATAATCAATAAGTTTCTTCTGTTTAAAAATATAGAAAACAAATTTTTCTCTGAAATCAAATGTAGGAGTACAGGTGATATTTTATGACTTTAAAATTGCTCCTTTGTTACAAAACTTGAAAACAACATGAAAGACGGAATGTTTAGGTTTATTAAAATATTAAAGCATTATTAAATGGAATTGCATTCATGAGAGAGAAATAGCATGGATGCTCTTATGTATGTATATTTCACATACTATACATACTTTTATTTAAAATCAGAGCATTATTTTTTCCCATGATATAAGTTAATTTCAGATCCATAGGAATTTCAAAGAAATTTTAAAAACAATTTAATCGTTATACTAAAGACTGCAATTGTTTTGGGTTTAATTTAATTTCTTATCCAATGATGAATCATTTTGTCAAAACAATGTCGTATGGGAAATTTCTTACAATTGGAATCATCTTATTTTTTAAACTACACAAATCTGCATTGGAAATACTAAACATTTTTTTTTAATTTTGTTCAAATTCAGAGTGTATAACGAGAAAAAAATTCTTTGAAATATTTACATTTTTACAAAAAATACATATACCTATTCAAAAATTGTATGCATTTGATTCAGAAATACTTTCGTTTCTATCTGAGTACTTGCCTGAAGAGGGTATAGAAGCATCGATAAAATTGAATAAAACATGTGATATTTGTTTTCTTCTCGGCTTTTGTCTCATATTAAATATAAAACTTTACATTCACCATCTATTCGAAAGTTATATATGGAAAAATGCTTTATTTATGAAGAATTAATATTTAAAAAAAAGAAGATTTAATATTCTCCAAAGAGATATTAAAATTACTTAAAAAAATTAATAAAAAAATAAGAAAGCATAAAATTTTCATTTTTAAATGATGAAACATTTCACTGCCAAGTTTTCTGCTGAAAGATTAACGTTTTGGCCTTTAATTAAACAGGTCCTAGATTTGATTCAGATATAACGCTAAGGCTTGATCTTTTTTAAAATGTAAATTCTAGTCGAATTAGCCTTCCATTACAAAAAAAAAAAAAAAAAAAAAAAAAACCGAAGAGTAACGACTAAACCAAAAATTAATATTGTAAAAATGTATAAATCAAATCAAAATATGTATTATTTATTTTTAAAAATGAAAACAAGTTTGTGATAATAATGAGAAGAATGTAGCTGAAAAAATAAAATAAGTCATTTAATATTAAAATATTTTAAAATTATTTCTAAATATTTTTGAGTATTATTATCTCATGCCTTGAAGTGTCAGCATCTACTGTTTACGTATGGGATTATCGAAGTTAAATTTTAAACTTTTTAGCTGAGATCAGACAGATTTATAATCACAATCGTACATACTAACGATTCAGAGAAAATAAATCCCGTAGTCAAGATAGAATGAGATTTGGAATTTTTATTATCCTTTTCAAATCTAATTTTGGTTTCTGATAAATCAAATTCTGGCTATGTTATGGATAAGAGGATAAAATCTAAAGGATTACTTTGAAATAGATTACTTTGAAATAAAAATCTAAAGGATTACAAAATGCTCTCGAATTTAAATCTAAAATTTTAAGATTTCCAAATCATGAAACTTTCAAATTTTTTATATAAGAAGGAGAAAAAATAAGATATTTGACAACATTAAAATATATTTATTAAAATAAAATATTTAATAAAGTTTGCTTCGCTTAGAAACGCATATAAAAATAACGTGAAATAAAATTTAAAATCTATTTCAAATAGAAAGCAAATATTTGTAAGAATGTCAAATTGTATTTCTCCAAAAATTAAATTACTACAAGTGAAATTGAGAGAGTATGTGAGTTATTTTGTGTGTGTGTGGAGAATTTATGTATTATTGACAATTTCTTGTGGATTCACATTATTAAACTATCAAATATTTTCTTTTATCAAGGAGTATTGTGCAACTATCATCTAGCATCTTGTTTTTTTTTTTCTTATCTCCGTGACCAACAACACTAAATCAGGTCCATGAGTTCATTCATCCTGAAGAAATGAAAAACTAAAAGGGAGTTTTGAATCAGGTCTTGACTGGTAAGTCCCAGACAAGATAAAATGGGACCAGAAGAGGCTTGTGCAGAAGAGCACCTAGAACAGATTTCGAAGTGCTTAATACCCCCAACAAAAGTCATTGATAACAAGTGACCACTTATGAAACGGGTAAGAGCAGTTTAATGAACTAATTCTAGCACATTAAAGTTGACAAGATATCGTAAAAGTAAATTGATTATATTGAACATGTTGTTGTTACTAATCCCAGATTTACTAGAAAAGTAGAACAATCACCACAAATGCAAAAATATACAAAAAGTCTAAAAACTTAGAGGATCCTGAAGGACTTCGTCCTTTTTAAAATCCAAGCAAACTAAAATATGGACCGGGGTTACCCTGTCAGCCCCGTACCAACTGCCTTCAGGGAAGGTCTTCTGTTCCTGCTGGAAAGTGAGTGCTCTGACATGCCTAACTCATGAAGCACGAGGCAGCTTCATAACATTCGTTCATTCTACCTTAGACAAAGTAAAATTTTACCACATATTTATGCTCAGTTATATTCTTAACAATGTTTTGAATTGCCATTTTTGCTTTCCCTCAGTTTGCCACCCAT
The DNA here is from genome assembly GCA_037975125.1 of Latrodectus hesperus. Taxonomy (NCBI): domain Eukaryota; kingdom Metazoa; phylum Arthropoda; class Arachnida; order Araneae; family Theridiidae; genus Latrodectus; species Latrodectus hesperus. The sequence continues at coordinate 70,800,464 of CM075854.1, forward strand.
GTAGCCCAAGCCATGATTGAATAGTTATTCCTTTCATTTGGTATCATTAGATAGTCAGAAAATTTAAGTTTTTAAATGCAAATTTCTAATCAATAGCAAAAAAGTTATTTCTTCTCGGAGAGACTTAACAGACTTTCATTACTTTTAATATAAATAGTCAAATCTTATATTCTAATGGAAAACGTTATTGCAATAAAATAAAACGATATTGTACTGATTTGTGAGAATATTTTAAGACATCATGACTTAATATTATTACTTTTTGCGTTGTAGATATTTTTTAAAAATAGATTTTCTCCACAGGACATTAAAATGTTAATGCTGATATAGTTCTTAGTCCATTTTTCTAATAGTTTGTGCAAATCATTTGTTGGATGAATAGCTTGGATATTTATGGATGTTGAAATGTTGGTTCTGTTTAAATATCTTGATTGTGTAGAAAATTTGAATAGTATATAAAAATTTACACATTTTTTTATTTTCCTTCCTAAAATTTTCACATTTATAATAATCTTTCATTCTTTTTACATTTTCTAGAGTTTAAAAACATGGCAAATATTAAATTCCATTAAATTTTATTTGAGCCATCATTTCTAATTCAAAGATTTTTTGGGTAATATTGATTATCAAACTATTTCTACTATTTGGAAACTATTTTTATGCTAGTTGTAAATATTTAGTTTTGTAGAAATTAACAACCAAGATTGGTTTCCAAAAAACCCAATGAGTAATTGGGACTTTGAAAACAAGAATCCTGAGACATTTTAATTTTCCATAAGATAAAAATTAACTTATTTTTTATTAAATTAAGCTTTAAAATAATTGCTTTAATTATTGTCAACTACTTAGTATGTTCTTTAGTTCTACAATTTAGAGAGTGATTAGATCAGAAAATGGAAGCATTGCACCAAATCCTGAACTCATTTTAAATTTAAATAATAGTTCTTAATTATTTCGAAACAAAATTAATTTTGTAACCATAACGTATTGAAACTAAAATATTATTTGTCAGTATATTTTATAAATTTGAAAAGCAAATATATATTTAAATTGGTAGCAGTGTTAATTTACATTTTGGTTAGAAATTTTCTTGATACAATAAAAATGCCAATGTTTCAATCTTTGTATATTCACAAATTTCGTATTATTAAATAATTCAAAATAATTTTACATAACAATTAATAAAAGCAAACAGAAAATTTGCGAGGAAACAAAAATAATCATTCATTATTTCCTTAAAAGCCTTATTTTAAAATAAGACGTTTCCATAAAATATTTTAACGAACCAAAATGATAAATTATTTCAATAAAGTTCTGTTAAATATTTAGTAAAGAAAGCTCGAATCAAAATTCGGAAAAAAAAATTCTGCTTATTATTTGGTAAATTAACTGCGAAAACGATACGTAAAATAAAAATAAAAAATACAAAAATTAAAACATAAAAAACGAGAAAATAAAATGAGGATTAAGGAAGCACACAAAAAGTGTATTAAATTTGAAAAGCTCCAAAATAATCATAAAACAAAAATTTGAAAAGTATGAGTGTTTTTAACTGAGACAATTATTGTAGTTTTTCTAATTCATTTTAAATCTTACAAAAAATTAAAACTAATAAAAGTAATGAAAAATTGCTGAATTATATTTTTCCTTTTACTTTTTAATTACTTGATCTTTCTTAGGAGCATTTTTTACTGCGTAGCATTTTGCAGAACATAATTAAGAACAGTGTTCAAGGAAATATGTAGTTTCCTAATTAATTTTTATTCATTTAGATATTTTTAAATTAATTACCCGAATGAATATTAAAGATAAATAGTTTTTCTAAATACAATAATTTTTGAAAAAAATATTATGCGAATTAATTTTATTTAAAAATGAAAATTCTAAATAATTATAGGAAGAAAAAATAAATAAAAAGTAATTGTAAAATTTGTTTGCGTCAGTTAATATTTAGTAATAGTTTCCAAAAATATTACTGAATTTTGCAAACATAAAATTTAAGTGAGTGTAAGGAAAACGCGAGTTTTGTGTTGAAAAAAAAAATACAAAATTTATCAATACAAATTTTGAAAATTAAAAACACTTTAATAAAAGAAAATAAACTTCCTAATTCCGGACTGCTTGATTTCATATACAATCACCCTCGTATAGAAGCATTGCGGAATGTCATTTAAAACTCTCTAAATAAATTTTTTTTTACTTTGTACTTAATAAAATTCAATTAATTTTTTATGCTGTAATTAAATGAATTCATATCACATATTATGTGCAGATGTTTTTCTTACACATATACTACATTATACTCCGATATAAATAAAAATTTAGCAAACTTATCAAAATTCTGTCCTATTTCTTAAATAGTGATTTCCCAGTCACTGTTGTGCAAGGGAAGATGCGCTTATAGCTTTTGTTTGCGCAGCTGTCAAAGTTAGTGCTTGAGAGTTTTCCGAATTTCCTTTCTTAAGATATGTGAATATGACTCACAACCTTTGAAACTACAATAATATGATTGTAGTTTTTAAAACGCCTTATAACTCTCTATGGAGCTTTTAAGATATTCATTACATGGTGTCAAATTGTATATACGAAAATGGTTTTCCTTTTTATACATTTTGAACATTAGAATTCCTTAATTTTTAAAGGTAAAAGAATACACTAAGTTATCACCCTATACAAAAATAAAGGAATTTTTAATTAATACAAATGACACTTTATTAATTTACATACATGCAAAAACGCTTTAAAATTGAAGCGCAGTATTTTTTAGTGCAAATAAGCTATTGTATTGCGTAGACAAATCATTATATGCATTTAGTATTGCAGAATATTAAAAGTTCAAAGTATGTGTGTATGGTTTGTTTGCTTTCATCTTGAACTAAATATTTACTTAGACGAAATGACATGTATACATTTGCACGAAATTTGACGGTATCAGTCACTTTACACTGATAATGTTTCAAGTCTTGAAATGGAAATTTACATTGGAAAAAGGACCAGTATATAGCAGAGGAAAACATGACGATTTAAGCTACTTTACACTGATAACTGCATATATTTAATCCAATAACATTGTTGTGTGTTTGTGTGTGTGTGTAACTATATAATTTTCTTACAAGCTTGAATTAATTCGGGAAAATTTCCATATAAGCCAAAAGAATTGTAGTAATTTTCTAAGATATATAATTATGATAGTTGATAATATTTATAAAATAATATTGCTATATAACGTTTATATATATATATCTATATCTATATCTATCATATCTATCTATATATATATATATATATATATATATATATATATATATAATTGTATAATTTATTGATAATTAATTAAATTAATAAACTTCTACTTTTCAAAATTGTAATGGTATACCATTGATTCAAATAAAATTGACTTTTTTTCCGAATTGTACTTTAAATTTAACCACCAATTTTCATTCTTAATTTATTTGTATGGGTAAAAATTGGATGTTCTTTACGATGTTTATATACACATATTTGAAAAAGTAAATTTATTGTATGGAAGCATAGTTTTTGTCTGTAAAGCATAATTAATCGCATTTAGAAAAAAGTAGTTTTAATCAAATTTATTTTTGTGTCATTTAAGGATGTATTATAATTGGTTTTAAATACAAAATTAATTATTAAACAATAAACAATTGATTGAAAAACCAGATGATTCTTTCAGTTTTGTTTTATTCAATAATTTTATCATTTCATTGATTCAAAACAAATAATTATAAAGTTCGAGTTAAAATAGTCATAGAGGACTTTTAACATATTTCAGATGAATGCTGTTTAAAATGATTTTGTAAAATATTTATTCGCAAATTAATTCAACTTTTTTTTCATTTAACTAAACAATGTTAATAATATAATTAAATTTCTGAATTTAGTGCTTCAAATCCAAATCTGAAAACTCCTGAATAAGGTTGACACTGTTTTCTATCTCATCGTTATCCGCGAGTACCAAGCATGCTTGATAATTAAACGATGATTGTTTCGTGTCGGGTGAATCTTTCGATTCGAGCATACGTTCCCTAGCAACCCAATATCCAGGACAGTGGAATTGAATACCACGTATGTCATAGTTTCTCACGGATTGTAGATCTACGCGGTTTTAGTTTAATTGATTATTCAATAGAATATATCAATTCATAAAATAAATAATACTTTAAAACTTCTTAAACTAAATAGCATTATTGGTAATAACAAAAATCACAAGTCAAATATTTTTAACTACATGAGAGAAAGCAAATTAAGTGAATAATTTAATGGTTTGTGATTATTACTGTACCATTTTTTCGCACATTTTCTTTTCTTTTCGTTATATATTTCCCATTTACTATTCATTATATTTCATATTTCTATTCATGTTATCTTCACATTTACATTTTATTTCTTTTAATCAATAAAATGTATCCTTTTCACAAAATATTTGAACTATTCATGAATTACACGATATCAGTTTTTTCCATGAAATTACGGATTAAAAAGTACCTTTTAAATATAAAAAATAGTTTAATGTAATTAATTTTAAATTATTGCATTATCAATAAAATTTTAAAAATATATGTATTTTGGTAATTTAAATTATTTTTTTTAACTGACAAATGGGCTTTCAACTTTCAGTGGTTAAATATTTTTGCAAAAGAGCCATCTGTATAAATACAAACAAAATAAGCCAAAAAGCAGATGCTGTTAAGAAGGACCAGCGAATACTTCGAAATTAATGTAATTTTAATCAAAAATATAGAGTTAAGTAATTGAATATGATTCTTTGAAAACAAAATATGTATTATACGAAAAAAAGAAAAGAAAAGAAAAAACGCAGAATCTAAAGAATTAATAATTTGGAAAATAATCTCAAATTAAAGAACACATGTGAAAACTTATCAAACAAAAGCATTTTCAAATATACTTTACGTTGTCTGTTGGATCTTCATTCTACCCTAAGGGTACAACAGATGGTTGAACAACAGGCGTTGATATTACGCCTCTGTTTTTTTCGTGTCTGTCGAAGGAAAAGCTGCTCATGAGATTTCTGATTTTCTTCCTTTCGTACATAAGCACGATTCATTATCAATAAAAATCGGTCTTCAATATGGCAGGACGTGGTGAAAGTTCAAATGCTTAACAACTTACTTTGGGTATCCGGCTGATCTCGAAGCGATATTAACTGTTTGGTCTGTTAATTCTTGCTATTGTCTTAACAGTGCATCAAATCTCACATTATGATATCAGCATATTGTTATTTTGAAAATTCAGTTTTAACAGTGTTTAGAAGGCAGCTAAAAAGTAAACAAAAATATGAAAGAATATATAAAATTTTAATAATCACAAAAATGTTTTTAAAATAAAAATCCTGTAATATATAGTTAATTAAAAAATTGTAAAATAACTAACTATACTACACTTTTTTAAATAATAATTTTGCGTAAAAGGTTTGGAGAAAATGCGAGTATATAATACATAGTTCATAGAAGCATGATGTGAGAAAAGTTGAACGACTCTTATGATTGGGAGAGTAAAAAACATTGATTACATGTTTTCCAGGTTGTGTCTGACTATCTGTTAATTATTTTAGATCATAAAAATAGAAATAAAAATTTTGTGAATAGAACTGTTAAAAATTTAATCTTATTCTTTATTGAGAAATATATATATAAACAGGGGATTCTAAATTGTTTTTACAAGTTAAGAGGGGTGATATAGTACCCATCCATACAAGCAATAATTACATAGTAACATAGGGTCGCATTCCACTCTGAGAGGCAGAAAAAAGGAAAGTAGAAATACATCAAGAATCTATCACAAATTTACCATATGTAAATTTCCACAGAGAAGATGTAGCATTTTGCTTTTATTGGTAGATAACAGCAGAAATTTTTCGTATGCTGGCTGTTCTACTCATCATCCAGAGAGGTATGTGGTTATGCATGATGGAGCTCCAGTACATTTTTCCGTCAAGGTCCGTAATTTTTTGAATGCCACGTATCCCGCACGTAGGATTGGACTTAGTGGACCTATGGCTTGACCTCCTGGCTCACCGGACCTCAACCTACTGGACTTTTTCTTCTGGAGGCACGTGGAATCTTTAGTGTTCGAGATGCCTTGGATTCATCTGAAGATCTCGTGCTAGAATCGCTTATGCCACTGACAAAATTAACACGACACCAGGAATCTTCGAGAGGAAGCACCAGTCGTTTCTTAACCAGTGTCAATTATGCAACGACACACGTGGTCAGCATTTTAAGCATTTGTTGTGAGGTTTTCACTAAACAATAAATGTGATTGTGAAGCTTTTGGTATTATTCATTCTCATACCCAACAATGTTGTAAGTTCAGGTGGGAATTCTTTTTTTTTTTTGCCTCTAAGAGTGGAATGCGACAGTAAGGTCCTATGTAATTATCGCATATCTGGATGAGTATTATCACCCCTCTTAATTTGTAAAAACTATTTAAAATCATCCTGTTTTATGTATATATATATATATATATATATATATATATATATATATATATATATATATATATATGCTACCTTACGTGATTATGCTCACTTCTAAAGTAAGAATAATTTAATTTACATACTATAACAATTTGCAAAGATTTTATATTTTATATATCTTGAAGAAATGTTTGGTATTAATTTTCGAATTCTTAAGAGTTATTATGCAATTATTTTTAATGCATTACATTGTATACAATTTGTACACACATAGTGAAACACAGCAATTTTTTGATTATTTATATATTATACAAAAATAAAATTATATATTTATGTCCTAATGTTAAGAATAATATTCACACACACATATATATTTTATAAACCAGAATTTTAACTTTAATTTTCTAAAAACATTTTAGTTTTTAAAAAATCCGTTTTTCCTATTTAGTATTACTGATAAAATATAATCTGATTTTTACGAATCATAATATTTTGTTACTGTCTATGCTTTTTCATATAAATTTCTGCCCCTCCTAGCTTGTTATCTCCTAAGATATCTCCCATTACTTCTGTGTTATGTTATGAGTTTCTATTTCTTTTTTCGGTTCATTTCCTGGAATCTTTTATACGATAAAATACGATAATAAGTAGAAATGCAGAGCTACAATATTTTTTAGCAAAAATTATATATATATATATATATATATATATATATATATATATATATATATATATATATATATATATATATATATATATATATATCTTTATCATTTTAAATTTTATTCACATACATTTTTACTATGATGCAATTGTAATAAAGATGAGATATAAAACACTTTAAGGTTATTTTGTTTAAAAATGTGATTTTGAATGTATGTATAACATTATAATTATAATGTATATAGAACATTAGGAAAACACACACAATTATTAATAACCCAAATTTGGTTATAACCTATTTATATTTCATAGAAATCTGCTTTTTTACCTTTTACCTTATATTAGGTATATTTAATCTTAAATCATTTATAGTAAATATGTTTTCTCTCTCTCTCAGTACGGAAACTGCATAAAATTAGCAAGATTTTAGATGAAATATGCACTCTATTTCATGAAGCCCAGTGGCATAGTGGTAGCTCTTCCGCTCCGTGGCTCGATCTTTGGGATGAGCAAGGTCGACTCAGCCTTTTATCCCATCAGTGGGTTGATAAACTGGGTATCAAGCATGCTGGGAAATTAAATACTGAAGGTTTCACTTTAGGCTGACCTCTTAACCTGGACATACGTTTAGCACCCCAGGATGTGGTTTAGTTTTCTTACATTTTATTTTTCAAAAGTTAAATACGTGAAGAGAAAAGTAAATTTTCGAAAGCCAAACTGAATTTGAGAGATTGAAATTGACATTAACAGTAACCAATGTTAATTGTTGAGAAATACGTAAACAGTTTTATAGGAAGCCAGCATTATTCAAAATTACAGGAATCGCATGAAAATATGGATAAAAGAATTTGATATAATTTGTGTGTTGTGAAGGCAAATGCGCTTATGTAGCATCTAGAGAATGAATGGAAAATTTTGAAATATTGTCTGACTGAATAAAGCAGAGAAATCAATATCAGTTATTGCTTTAATCTTTAGCATTCATTTTTCTGACTAGAGCAATATTCATGCTAATGGAAAATTTTCTAAATCAGGCAAACAGCTGATCGAAGACCTGTATCTAATCAAGCAAAACGTATGACTTCTGAATGTGATCTATAAGCTGCTGTCATAACCAAAAGAATTGGAGAGTGACTTCCATTTATCAACATCTATTGCTGCAATAAGCATTGTTTAAGAACGATATTAGTTACTGCTATGCACAGATGGCTACTTAAACAAGGAATTTTCACTTATAAATGCTATGAGTTCGTTATTTATACTATCTAGAGAAGATCGATTTAGGAGGTATCACAAGCATATTAATTATTCTGTGTCTGATTGAGACAAAATTATGGTCACGGATTAGTCAATATTTGTTCTGAAACCTGTTTGAGAAACAAGTAAAATTCTGACAATCGCAAAGCACGTGCGTGATCTGGAGCAAAACTCTAGAACAATACCAATAACCGTGTTTTCCAAAATGGAATTATTATGGTTTGGACTGAGATTTTATGAAAGTATTGTACCAATATGCACATCTACAGATAGGACTAATGTTTGTTTTGCATCGGGATGAAATCTTAGACCCAATTGTAAGGGGACCTATTGCTGCACCCTTTGGACTTGCTTTAGCTTTAATGGATGATTAGTATGTATTTCCATGTGAAGTGAATATATACTAATGATGAGTTCCATATTTATTGACTTAGAGGAGACTACCATTAAAGATATTGCGTGTGCTGAGTGCTCTGTTTACTCGCTCAACTTGAGTTTTAATGAAAATGGTTGAAACATCTTCGACTAAACTATATGTATAGGCTTTCAAGCCATTCTCACAAACTTAAAATCGGTTTCTCGGGAGAAACGGTGGTTACTTGACTCTATAGTCTACCACTATAGAGTCAGTTAACCACCGTTTCTAAGGCTGTACATAAATAAGGCTGTAAATTTATAAAGGCCGTAAATTAAATAATAAAGGCTGTAAATTTTGCTTGCAAGTAAGAAGTGGAAAAATACCCAATTAATACATTTTTGTCTTGTTTTTAAATTAATGTCTTTCTTAAAACGAATCCAATATGATATTAACTTATAAAAATTCGATACCTTTTTATTTTATATTTTTTGTTTTGCTTCATAAATAAACAAACTTTATTACGTTTATGTCAATCAAAGTCGCACTTTGAATTTATATCCCGCTTAAATTTTGTAGTAAGTGTAGTAGATTCGTTACATTGAAATAATAACTAATTGACTTTAAAATGTTGATACCTGGACAGGCTTAAAACCACCGAATTCCCTAATGGTGACTGGAGCTTGTAAAATTGTTCATTCTTGCAATGTCATCCAAATGAAATGATATTTTTGAGGAGGGCAAGTCAAGTCTAGAGGCCATCTACTTAGTTTTAGCTTTTAAATAAGGACCATTCACTTCCATGATATTAATTGAACTTCCATTAAGTGCCCTCTATACAAGTAGCCATTGAATCTTGTCCTTAAAGTGGCGAAAGGTAAAATGATCCTGATAGGCGGAGTTCTGAACCTTATATTTTCAAACCCTTTTATTTGTGTTTTATATGTTAAATATTTACATCACACTAAAGCTACACAAAAGGATGCAAAAGCTTAAAGGCGCACAAAATAATTTTAATCGCACATAAAAGAATTCATCTTTTCATCTTTGAAACTAGTTTACTTAATATTTATGCCGAAAAATTCCAAATTTTAATCTAAAAAAATCAATGGTCTAATTTTTATTGTAATAAAACAAAAATATGACTTCATTCATGGATTTTTAAAAATTTACTTTTTAATGCTGTTGCATAATCCCTATAACTACATTTTTAATATTTTTTTCATTTTAAGTACAAGTTTTTAGTTAGTGTAATATGGACACGATACATATTTTTTGTATGATTAAAATAATTCATAATATTCTCATCAAGATTTTTTAAATTACTTCCGACCTCTATAGCTTTCCATTTTAGCAAAAATGATTGTTATAGTATAGAATATTTATCAAGATTTAAATAAATTTATTTATATGTTAATAGTTAAGTTTCATTAAAACAACTTTTTATAACACGTATTTAAAAATATAATAATTAAATTTACCCTATAATGCAAATAATAAAATAAATAATCAAATTTAACCTTCATTTGTTTTTTTTTTTATTTCAAAACAATATAATTTAATAACGTTTGACGATACTCAAAATAATATTGGTTGTTGTTTATAATTTTTTTTAAATTTGCTAACGCGCGCGCGTGACAGTATATATATATTCGATATGTTTTATTTTTTACTTTATCTGTACATCTATTTTATATTTCCAGCTAAAGAACTCTACACAAATAAAGTAGCACGAAACTGATTTTTTTCTGGAAATATGTAATGAATATATGGTATTTGAATTAGTAGAAATCAATTATTACTTTAATTAAAAATAATAGAAATTTATAAAATTTTAATCAAGAATATTATAGATCGAAATTGAATTATAATATTTCCAATGCTATCGTTAAATGAATAACTTTATTCATTAAAGTGTAATCATGAATAATGATGTTTCTAATTTCATTTGGGTGATTAATAATAATAGATGCATGTTTAGATTAAGGTTCTTTCTTTGGAAATTATCGAAAGGTCACAACAGTGTTTTTCGATTTACATCAGTATTGATTTGAATCAATGAATTAATCAATTTGAAGAAAATCTCTTAGTTAAAGAAGGCATTTATGTTTTAAAAAAATTGTTGCACAATGATTTCCATCCGCATTGATAATTCGTTATTATCTGCCTTTAGCAACTGTACCATTTTTCATTGCTATAGATTTATAAAAGCGAGAAAGTAATCAGGAAAACTAAACTTAGTTTATGTAAATAACATAGATGGATGTTCTTGATAATGCACGAAAGGAGTCTATGATAATTAATAAGGTAGAAGAAAATTTCTTTTTAGAGAGTAATAATGAAGGTAGCGCAGTTGTTCCATTATACAGTCATTTGTAAATTTATTGAGTAAAGAGTAACAAGGATCTTCTTAAATCTGTTCTAAAATAAATTATTGACTCGGAAGTTTTCGTACGACGTGAGTCAATTCAATTTGTTTTGCAATTAAACTACTAAGTATGATGAATATTAGATCATTTGTTCTAGTGATTTACAAAGAACCTCAAACGTAATAAAAGCAAATACTTAGTTGACACCAACTTAGCATTTTTAACTTATTTTATATTTTAATGAAATGGTACATCCAAAATTTTCTTAATAATTTATTTGAATTTGGAAAATATCTGTTTACTATAAGTTATTTAAATAGAAATCTTTTTATCTGTAATTATATAAAATGTGTTTTAATACATTAATCATGATTTCAGTAAAAAAAGACTTAAAAGGAAAAGTAATTAAAGAGGTTTGCATTTAATTACATTTGTTGGTCACTAAATTAATTTTTTTAGTTACAATGTAGATTTTGGTTACTTCTAAATGGATTTTCATTATGAAATAAATGTATAATCACGCTTTCACAGTTGTTATCAAAAATATAGTAATTTGAAATTGATTTAAGTAAGCAATCCAAATTTAGATTCATTGATTCGTTTTGAATTTTATTGACTAATTTTATTGCACAGGCACAGTTATTCATCATTTAAGATGAATTTGGATTGCCTTGCGAGGACGGTTTACATAAACACATGTCCTAATGAAAATATCGTTAAATTTGATGTGTCTATTAACAATGAGAGTGTTATAATTAATTTTTTAAATATTGTTTGCAAAATATTATTCCAGGTTTATAAAAAAGAATCCTAGTTTATCATTTCGTATATTAGTTTTAGAATTAAGAAGATATAAATTCTATTTGTGAGGTTATATTTATTGAGAAGCAAATATATTCCCGTTAAACTTTGATAATACACACACACATTCCCTTAAATACTCGTTATCTTTCTAACATAAATACTGACTTAAAGAAAAAAATCATTCAAAAATGAAGAATTAAAGAAAATTAAGTGTCGCAAATGCTTGATTATCTCATTTGATTTAGAATGGCTTTACCAGTTCGAAAATGTTTCCCAATGTACAAGTTACCTGTATGTAAAAACAATTTTAAAGTTTAAAAATATATTTAAGGGCATAAAAACTAGAAATGAAATTAAAAATTTAGAATATTCAATATGCATTGAAGAACATAATATCAAATATTGATATTATGCTTACTTTTTTACAGTATATATTAGCAATTGTGACTTGTTTGGTAACTAACGATATGTATTTAACTTGCCAGTTCTTATTGGCTTACTCTCAAGAACCGAAATATTGATTACAAATAATTTTCAATATGTGTAATTTTAAATAATATCTATTGTTATTTTATTGTATAAGTGAAAGTTTAATATCATTATGAGAGCATTATATTTTTTATGTCGCATAAAATTTGTCCTTGTTAAATATTTAAATAGAGAACAGTTTTTCAGCATTTTTGCATTCGTGAGGGGTTTTTCATTTTATTCATACCAATGGGTAACAATAATATGTTTTATATATTAAAGTAACTTATTACAATATGTAGATTATATTTAGTACCCTTTTAATCTGTATTTATAATTAACAGTATTATGAATAAAATAGCTGGAGAGAATATGTGATGAAAATTTGTAAACGTGTAGAGACAACAAAAGAGTTATTTTAATTTTAAATAAATAATTCAACTCTCCGTATAGAATATGCAGAGTAATTATCTATAGAAAATAGGATTACACATTTAACAAGAATAAAAGAAACAAGTATTCGATATGAAGCGGAAAATAATTGTCTTAATAAATTTGTTGCCTTGTCGGATGGGTGGCTTTCGCTACGACGGTAAATCCCATTCCATGCATGTTTAATATTGATTAGAGATCTGGAGACATTATTGACTAAAAAAGCATTGATTACACTGTAATGCCCGTTTGTCCATAACTGCCTGTATGATAGAACATTATCTTATTAGATAGTAACATTTTGGAACTTCTGCCAAAATGTACTCTGATGATTGAGAAGTGGAACCTGGCATAACTTATTTCACATGTATCATTGTACAGTCATTAGGTCTATCACATGAATCACAATAAATTGAAAATCCATAATTGCCTTCTCTCATTTCTAACAGTGCACAGTTTGTTGATTGTAACACGATTCGAAATGGCTCCTTTGTCACTTTATCTTTTTCTACGAAAGTTACGGATAAAACAAAAACGAAACATGTTATTAAATATAGTATCGTGAAATTAAATTTTAAATAGTTTTTATCTTTGGCCCAGTTACAACCTGAGTCTTCAAAAGCAGTATCTGTGTGTTGATGATGGTATTTGTAAAGGACGCCACAAGCATATCGCTTATGTGTGTGTGAATTGACTCATTTTAATATCAGACCATGATTAAATCGAACAATATTGCCCAATTTACAAAATGTTTGCACTCATGAATTGTAGAGCACTATTATCTGTCTTCAGTTGCAGGGATCAAGGCATTCTGATATCCATAGGAGATTTACAGTTTAAAAATCTATTGACAATAACTACGCATACAATTTTAACAATTATAATCGGTGTGAAGGTTTTTAGCCACCTTATTTATCTTAAATTGGTTAATAATCAAAATACATAATTCAAATATACATTACATGAAAAAGATGAAGCAAAATTTAGAAGAATATGTTAAGGAACATGTAATAAAGACGAAAAAGTGAAATTAGAGAATTTTTATCACCTTGAAAATATATCGATAAATATATATATATATATACGCTGCTTTCCCATCTATTTATGTTCTTGGGTGTTCCCAGGAAGATTTAAACGTGAAGAAAGATGTCTCCTCAAAGCATCTCACACATGTTCTATGGGATTTAAATCAGGGTAGTATGCTAGCAAGTCCTTTTGAGAGATATCTTCCCTTTCCAGTAAATTTTGAACCGCAAGAGCCCGAAGTCTTCTCTAATGAGGTTGAAGAGCAAACGCACATGGGTAAGATGACCACCTTACAACAGTGATATCCGATTACAGAGCTTGGATTTCAGTCCACCTGTCCAGAATAATGCTCCTCAAAACAACAACTCCAGAGTTACCGTAATAGTCTCTTTCCATGATGTTGCTAAGAAGAAACAATGTCTCAACTTCTCTCCAAATCAACTGGCGTTGAGAATCGCTTGTGGCACTAAAATGACTCTCATCCGTAATGAAGGCATGGCACCATTGATGAGACTTTTTGCCACTATTTTAAACGGTAGTGATGATGACCAACTTTCAAGGGGCTGTAGCATAAAAGGATGGATGTCGAGTAGTCCATCCTTGTGAAGACGTCGGAATTCAGTAAACAACAAACCGTTACATTTATCGCCTTGTTGCTGTACACATTTGTTGAGCAATGCAGCTTGCTGATTGGCTTCGGGCAATTTTAGCCTGCAGAATGATATAATCAACATCTACTGCAGTTATTGTCTTTGGTGTGGCCACCACCAATCTTCTTCGAAGACTTTCCTTCTACTCTAATCGTCACTTTTGTTGTTTCCAAACGCTTCAATTACTCTGGTCATACTGTAGTCCTGCTCCAGCTTTCCGATCTTTCTTCCACGTGTGAAGTCGTCCAGATAATTTCTTCTAACCATATTTCACGCAAGGACTTAACATATGTTGAGTATGCCTGTAATTGCGTCTTCTCCATCTTTCCTTTTATTGTAATACTGATATGCAAGCACCGACTTCACGCGTTTTGTATACGCTCATGTCGTTTTGCTCCAGACATTTGCATATGCATAACCTTTCTACCGAATTGCGTGTTCATTATTGTACAAAAACCTTTCCTCTGCAATTTCATGGCTATGTACTTAAAATTTACATTGTTGCTTATATATATATATATATATATATATATATATATATATATATATATATATATATATATATATATATATATATATATATATATATGCATGTGTATAAAAATCGACAGTCTGAAATATGGCAGAAAATTAGAAGTCAAGTATTTTATATTGATCACTTAAATAAATAATGCACAAAAGATGCAACTGTGATTATCCTTCATAAGTATCTGAATCTCTTTGAAAGAATAATTTTTTCAAGTCAATTGCCAAGTAAATAAATATTAATGAAATAAAAAAGACCTATCAAATAATATGTAAGAATTAAATTGGATAAAAATTCTATGTTTTAGAAATACAGAAATAAAAATAAAAATAATAAAATTGTTTAACTATCAGCTTGTATAAGACATTTTGATTCATATTAGATATAATAAAAAATGACATTTTAAAACCATTAGATTCAAATGAATCAATAAAGTCCTGCGTTTAAGCACTTTGAGTTTGTTTGTAAATCTATCGGTTATAGTCCTGGAAAAGATATAGAAAAGTTTACTTTTGATCAGCAGAACACTATGAAAATAATACTCATAATCTTTATATGATGAAATGTCAATAAATGAAATAAATTTAATCGGAATCTTTAAAAATGATAACAGACACACATTTTCTTCAAAACTATTGACTTCTTTGACGCGAAGGATTATAGGACGCGCGCAAATAGATTATAATCGGTTATAAGAATTTCATCATCGAATAGATGTTGACAGGGGAAAATCATTTATTTTTATAAAGTAAAAGATTCTTAAGTAAACTACTTAGAATGAGAGATTAGTTGTTTTGCTGCTTCATATCAACATGTTTTCAAGAAACTTCAAATTCTAAAAAACATTCTCTAAAATTGAATAATTATATTTACGAATATATCTATGAATAAAATATTAAAAAATCGAATTGAATTTTTTTATGAAGCTGCATCAGAGAAACTACGTATTGAAATAATCCCCTGTTTTTTTATTCACCAGAAATAATTATTAACCAGTAAAAAGACTTACAATATTCTCGATGTGTAATATATCAAGAACTTTTTAAAGAGAATGCAATACCTTTCTTTTTGGAAAAATAGCCTATAAATATTTTTTTCTATAAATGAATGTGACAAATGAATAATAAAGCTCTTAAAAACTATTTCATATATGAAGATAATTGCTTCTCCTATTTACTCACTTCTTGAAAAAGAAACAGCACTGAGTCCAATTATAAAACGAAATGAGAAAATCCGTGATCATGAACCAACTAATGGTCTTTCTTTTTAGTAGAGTGTACATTGTTCATCGCTGCCCACTTAAAAATACTGGACAGTTGGCAACAATCTTCACTGTTCTTAAAATTGAATAAAGAGAAAAAATATCTGGTATATACGGAAAATGCAATCAATAAGTGAAAAGAGATCAATAAGAAAAAAAGATGCAAAAAATAAGCTCTTAATTAGGAAATATTTTCCAAGAAAACTTTCTATTTTTTTTCATTGTTTATTATATTGATATTTTTTTATTTTCGTATGTTCCAGTACACTTTTTAATGACAAAATTTAAGTTATATTTTTCATATTTATGAAAATCATTAAACTCTTTAAGAATCTTATAAACTGAAGATTTGGTTTACTTTTCGCTCACGGTAATTTTTTTGCACACGAGGGCTACTTAGATCGGGATCTACAGCTTAAAATTGATTCCGAACTACTACGAGTATCTAAGCCTAAAGTGGGACTCGAACTCTTGAACTGAAGGTCAGGTTGCTAACCATTCAACTGAAATCTCGGCTTGAGTTCCGAATGAATAAGACGATTCCTGAATTGTTCGAGATAAGTTTTTTTTTTTTTAATTCAGCTGTTAGTGGGTTCGATTTCCAATTTGGACATACATGTTTGAAATTAATTTTAATCGGCAGGTTCTGGTAAAATAAACCTTTCTGTATAAGAAGTGCTTGAGAATAACAAACAAAACTGAAAAAGAGTCATTCTAAATTTTACAACTTCTGACCCAATAGATTGTACCATATTATAATAAGTAATAAAAAATATATATGCGCGTGTGTATTATGATTCTAATCATAACACTTTTAGGAAACTCTGATTTAACAATGAAGGAAATATCTTGATACACCATAAACTATCCGTACATCTCGTATATATATATATATCATATTATAAAAAAATTATAAACATTATATGACAAGAGCTTTTTCATGTTAAAATTCATTTCCTAAAATTTAATTAAGGTATATATTTCAAATGTTGCTAAAATTGCATTGAATATTTATGTTTATCATAAAAAATGCTTAAGAAATCTAGTTATAGTGAATTATAAAAATTTTTGGATAAATTATTTGTAACCAAAAGGCACAGGAAAGTAATCTCTATGAAAAAGTAAAAGTTTACAATTGCTTTATAAATTCAAGATACAATATTTTTCCTTTTTTCAGACTACCTTCTCTAAAAAAAAGGTTGTAAGAAATGTAAGCAACTATGCTTCTGATATAATTAAATATAGATCTCAAATTACGTAATAAATCTAAAACAAATTAACACACGTCTTTTTCAAGATTTCTCCTAATGTATTATGAGATATTTCACATGAATATATCATAATACATGTATGTCTTAGTATCTCCGTTTCATCACATTAAAATAAATTACGTAATAAACGCTCAGTCAATGAAACAGCTTGGATAGATTTGTTGGGAAATTAACTTTGCTTTTCTTCCTATTCCCGTCAATGACTCTTCTTTCGAAATATATTGCCGAGAAAATTTTCGGCATTTAATTTTATTATTTGATATCATATCATACAAAACAATTTTCCATTTTCTACACATTTACAGTGCATTTTCCCCCAAATAATAATCAAAAATCGACTATCTTTCTATCATCAAAATATTTAACTTTGGATAAAAAAAGATGTAATAAACTACTTATTTAATTTACTGGAAAAATTTCCCTCATATTTTTGAAAGATAAGTTCGTATTAATTATGAAAAAGTGCTAGTGGAAACATTAATTTTTTATAGCATTGTTTGTAACGCACAAACTCTAACTTTTAAAATACAAAAGCTTTTCTCTTATAATTTTGAAGCAATGAGAACAATAATAATTTAAATATGCAGATATTTTTATAGAAGGAAGCAAATTAATACTAATTAGCTTTAAAGTAAATTTTTTTCCAAAGGTATTTGTTTTTCGTGCTAAATATGCATATTTTTTTATTCAAAACGAAAGTTTACTTCCCAATCCAAATAAAACTTATTGCAAAAATGTTGAATGTATAATTAATGTATGTGTCTAATTAATTATAATAATTAATTATACACAATTAGTAAAAGTTAATAATAATATAATTTTAAAATATCTGATTATTAAACTAGAAACTCTCTTAATATAATTGTTTTTACTTTTTGAATTTGCAGTATTGCGATGTCTGACTTAATGCTAAAAGGTCTTCTGACCATAATATATTTCTTAAAACTTGTATAGGATGTATCTGACTAAGTTAAATAGTAAAAATTATTGCTGTGTTGTATTCAAAGCAAATGAAATCATATTAATTAGAAAATTAAATAAATAAAAATATATCATTTTAGTTATTTTTTCTTGCTAGCAGTAAACCTGCTGCGTGGATTAATTACATATTTATTGAAATTTTACACCTATACTATATATATGTCTTCGCATTTCAATATCTTTAGCCATATAGTATCGAAAGTCATAATTTATACTAAGCCAGTGATTCTCAACGTGTGGGGTGCGCCCCCTAGGGGGCGTAAGCATATCCAAGAGAAAATGTTATTTAAAAAAATTTATTAAGTGACTCTGAAAGGAAAGAACACACACACATACAAAACAAAATACACTTCCACATATTTAATAATTAACTTATTAAATTAAAACAGCTTACTAAATTAAAAACAAATTTAATAATTTTTAGTGATATCCTTGGGCCTGTCTTTCAGAGCAAAGTTTTTCTAAGGAGGGTTTAATATTAGGAATAGACACTCTCAGTTCTTTTTCTATATTTAGCTGAGATCTATATTTTGTGTTTTCAAAGAAGCCACCGCAGAAAATTCAGTTTCACAAAGGTAAGATATTTAAATTGGTAGTAGAATGTGAAATGCCCTTGTTTTTGGTGAGAAAACTCATCATCCACTCCTGCACAAAATTCAAAGAGTGATTTAATACTCAATTGTCTTTTGGTTTCGCCACTTGCCGTGAAGTCTATGAAGGTTTCTTCCTCTTCAATTGAGAGTCCTTCGGAAGTATTTTGAAATGGATCCCTCATCCACTTGTAACTTGATATCGGTTTGTCGTCAGCAAGAAAGTACTTTTTATAATTCTTTTCTAGCATTGCTAAATGATTTTCAATGGTTACAAAAACATCTTTTACATGTTGTTCTTCAGCCTTGTAAGTTTTAATACAATCATTCAAATTTGTACACATTGATAAGTTTTCTTGCTTTAAATTTCTGCTCCACACAATTCCAATTTCCTACAAAAAGTATTAACTTTATCACTCGTATCCAATATATTTGCTCCTTACAGCTGAAGATTCAAGTTATTTAATTTCTCGAATATGTCGACCTTACATGTAGCTTAATTTCATCACAAATAAACTATCGCGAAAATTCTCAGCTTCCAGTCTGTTTTCATCTTCTAGGAAAACGGCGATTTCTTTTCTTAATTCATAAACACGTTGCAAAAATTTCCATCTTGCCTCGCAATAAAATAGTAACGCTGAATGTACTGCACCCATGTCTTTACAAAGTGCGGAAAAGATTCTTGATTTCAGGGGTCTCATTTTTATATAATTTACTACGGTTACAACCGTAGTTAACACAATATTCAAACCAGGACTCATTTCTTTGGAAGCCAAAGGTTCTCTGTGGATCATGCAATGTGTCCAGACGCACTGTGGTGATTTTTGTTTCACAAGTGCTTGAATACTTTGGAATCTTCCGGACATAGAGCGAGCACCATCGGTGCATATTCCGACGCAATTTTTCCATTCTATGTTTGCCTTGTTCATAAAATCATTTAAGATAGTAAATAATGCGAGTGCTGTTGCTTTGAGTTCTATTGGTTTGCAGAAAAGTAATTCTTCTACTACTCACAAGTCATCACAAAATCTAACATAGGCAATGAAATGAGCATCTTTATTACTATCTGTTGCCTCATCGAGTTGTATTGAAAACAATTTGTCACGCAACTTTGACAAAAGCTGACACTCTACATCTTCAGCTATGTCAGCAATTCGACGGGCAACAGTATCATTTGAAATATGTATAGACTGTAATTGTTTTACAAAATTATCTCGAAACATAATTTCTACAATCTCAATTGCGGCTGGCAAAATAAGCTCTTCACCAATGGTGTGAGGCTTTTTTACAGGGTCTGGCTATTTTATATGAAACTTTGTAAGAGGCAATTATAACTTTTTCATTCACAAGCAAAGTTTTTTTAAATAATGCTTTTTGCTTTTCATATGATTTTAATTTTAATTCGAAGAATTCTCTGGGTTTGTATCCGCACTCACTATGAAGCGTTTCCAAATGTCGTTTAAGTTTATCAGGTTTCATGCTGTCTGCCGCCAACATTTTTGAGCAAATGATACACAGAGGCCTTTCTTCTTCATTTACTTCAGTACTAGTGAACCCAAAATTTAAGTATTCTTGAGAATATTTTCTTGATTTTATTTTCGGAACCACGCTCGTCTGTGTACTTGTTGATGCTTGTCTATCGTCTAATGCTCACTTACGCCCTCTTAAAAATTTATCCATGATTCTGCATAAGTCTGCTGCCGTGAATATTTAATACGGTGAATTGCAATTAAACGAAAATATATATAACATACAAATTCAGAATAAATTCAATAGCGATAGAAGGATCGACTCGAATGAGATTGTCCGGAATTGAAATTGGCGTCATAGAACTTTCTCCTTCTCACTATGAGAAAACATTAGTTCACATCTGTGCACGCTTCTAACTTAACTTTTAAGCTGACCAGACAAATTCCAGGAAAATCGAAACTTCTCGTAAAACCGTGAGAATGCCCGACATGGCGGGACGCAAGAGCAATAAAAAGGCATAGGATTCTTGTTTTTTCAATGCCTAGGATCGGTGTTGCAAAATGTCAATAAATTTCCGTATTCATGGTAATTTGTAAAGTTTAAAATTAAGGCTGTAGAGTAGGTTTAGCGCCAAAATACTCAAAATACATTATTATTGTATACATGTTATTGTATGCGGTGGGGAGGGGGGCGATGAAAATTATGATTGAAAATTGGGCCGTGAATACTAAAAGGTTGAGAAACACTGTACTAAGCTAAGCAATCTCGGTTTAATTGAAGTCTGTTTCTAAGGCAGGTAATTTGTAGTTTTTATGCATAAATATCGCATTATAAATAATGCACAAGGATATATTAATTATGGTGTTAAAAGAAATTCAAAGAACATTCAGAGATTGTTTTAGATAGCATCGGAAATTGTGTAACACTGTAAAAATTTACTGCTAAATTTACTGCTAGAATAAAGTAATTTTTGCTCTTACACATTTAAAATCATTAATTTTCACAGCTAAATAATCTATCCTTTAGACTTTATTATAGATCTCTTAGAAATGGCAGCAAAATGCTAATGATTATATTGCGTGATTCACAGTACAAGGATACAAACTGTATTCTTTACTTTTATTTACCATGTAAACAAAATTTCGATATTTCGTTTTTAAAATTGTTTGTCCTTTTACGAAAAGTGAAAGCAGTATTATATTCACAATAAAAATGAATCCATTCTGACTTCTTAATATTTACTTCAGTTTTATAAAGAACTTTGGAGAAAATATAAAAATACATTTTTAAGAATAATAAGGAAAAAGTATTGTTGCTTAAAAAATGTAACATTGAAAGAATGTAACACATTTTATGAGCTTTTTATTATTTTACTGTGCATAACAACAAACAATTCCGGATTCTTTCAAAACCCATAATGCTGCGAGTACGTTTGTTAAAAAGAATGCTCTTTTAGGCATTTTCCTTTTTATTCCAATGAGTAACTATTTTAGGTACTACTAACAATTTCCTCTTAAATAATAGCTAACCAATTTCTCCGAAAATAATAATCACATGTTATTATTTTTGAAAAAGTGGTTGGAGAGAAAACTAATTATTTCTTAACGTTTTTCCAAGTGTTGCTTTTAAGTCACAAATACACGCATAATGCCATTGTGTCAGTTCGCTCTCACAATAGAACTTTACAATAAAGAAAGGGTGGGTCGCACAGGGAAGGTTGACTGCTTGCTGTCGTCAAACGAAAACAAAAAGTAGAATAAAAGTAATTACAAAAATGATGTTACTAGAATAAAAAAGGTTAGTACCTTTAGCCACATTCATTTTTTGTTTTTTGGTACCATATTTATTTATTAACTGTCTGTCCAACACAATTAAATTTGTGTAAAAAGAAGTGTTCAAAAGCTAGTATTTTTTGTTACATTGTTCATATTAAATTAAAATTACCTTTTAAAAGAACTTTTTCATGAATAAAAATTGTTAAAATTTAATATAAAAAATATGTTATTAATAGTTTCTCTTTTATGTTTTATGATAGAATCTAACGTTATTTATATTTGGTGTTCATAAATATGAAGATTCTAAGAGAGAATTGAGATATTGTTTACAATTTAACTTAAGCAATTTAATAATTAACAACAAATTTCTTATATATATATATATATAATTAGACAGAATAACAGATAACAGATCGATTGATCAATTAAAAATGCTTCATTTTTTTCCTAATTAATTAATTAATTATATAATTAGCAAATTTTTTATAAATTTGTCTGCTTTTGAATTTTAAATCCATATCGCTTTAATTTAGTCGGTGCATGAACTCATTCACATATGATATTACGACGAAATACCAGCTTTCTCTCCATTAACAGTAATTAATGTCTAAATAACTTATATAAAAAATGAAATCTTCTTCAAATTAAACTTTAACTCCTACTTTTTAATCTACAAGGAAAGTTCTATAAAATTCTTATCTTTACAATATCAAAATTTTTAAACGTGCCTAGTGAACTGTAACTGCTATTCAAAATAAAAAGTTTCTTGTGAATAATGTCAGCGAGATATTAATAATAGTCATTTTAATTGCAACTACTACAGAACACACTACAGAATCAGTTGAAAAGTGCTGCTTTGGCTACAATTCATAGCAGATACCCTTCTGAGGATTGGTACCATATTTTCACAGATGGTTCTGCAGAGAATGCTATAATAAATGCTGTGGCTGGAGTGTATTCAAAAAATTTTAGTATAAGCTGCCCTGTGGGGAAATGCTGCTATAATTTCGATGGCGGGCTTGCTGCTTAAGCTCATGCAATTGGCAAATTAAAAAGCATTCATGATCAAAAAGTTGTTTTCCATGTTGATTCTCAGATTGTTATTCTTTCGCTTACTAATCTAAATTATAATAATAATAATGCACTATTCCACTCTTGCAGAATGAAGTTACACGACCTCATTGAAATCAAGGACCACGTTACTCTTCAATAGATCCCGAACCATTGCGATGTTTTTGGAAATGAGCAGGCAGACAGACTTGCGATAGCTGGTTTCTTTACGATCCCGCCCCTTTTGCCTTTGCGTAACATCGAAAGTGTATAATCCTTAATAAAATTAAGTATGACGGAGTTTCCCTTTATGCTGATGCGGCTATGGACAGGCAATGGAAAACTCTACTTGATGGGAACAATGAAATCCCTGGTTCCTTACCACGAGCTGTTGGTGTCGCTTGTTTCCGGGTGACAACTGGACATGATTATCAACAAAAGCATCTATATCAAATAGGTGTAATTGACTCTGCTTGTTGTTCATTGTGCAATCATAATGATATGGATACTGTTCACTTCAAGAACTGCCCTGAAGTTTCTAAGTTTATGACTGACAACACTTTTGAGGCTACTAAAGGAATTTATTCTCGTTTTTATACTTGTCCATCTTTTTTCTGGGTTACTCGTCGATTAATGTCAGAGATGCCAAAAACGGGTGTAGGATAAAAAAAAAAGTTTTAAGCTAATTGTACATTGCTTTCACTCGAACTTACTTTGTGTTTTCTTAACTATCAAAATATTTTGATATCCATTTGTACAAAAAACTGTCGTCCAATATAACAAGGATCCCTAAGCATTAAGAAAGTCGAAAAATTTCATTTTAGTGATTATATAAAAAATAAGCTCTATTTTGCGTCAATTTTTTCTTTTCTTTTTTTTTCTTTGGGATGGAGTCCTACATCTGAGGGCTAATTTGCTTTGATAGACATCCATCCCTGACTCCGCACTCATAAAACAAAATATCTGAGTACCATATGCTTGTGTAAATGTTTATATTTTATTTTCTTTATATATATATATATATATATATATATATATATATATATATATATATATATATATATATATATATATATATAGTTTCTCGTACCTTAATATTTCTTAAGTTTTTTATGACGAATTTCTTTTTCATTGTTTTGCACTGTTCCTTATAGTGTTTTCGAGAATCACATGAAATTGTAATGAAAAAAGTGTGTAGCTGCGATATATAGTGGTATTTTTATTCTGGAATTATTGAAAAAAAATTATCCTGTACCTTTTTTGGAGAGAAATACAAACTGATTCTCATCATAACATGAAACTGTGCAACATTCCACAGACTCGATTTAGGATAACTTTTAAATTAAAATTTCTTTCTGAATATTGAGCAATAATTGATACCAAATAAGATAAAAAAAAGTATAACTTTAATTTTGTATCTATGGTTGCATTTAACTTTCCTATCTGACACATAGTATCATTTCAGGTTTAGAAAAATGTCGACATTTTGAAGTTCAGTTTGTAAAAGACTACTTCTACTTAAATTAAGATATCTCTCTCAAATCTTTAATTGCAAATTAATTTTGTTCGATCAACTGGAAGAAATTAAATACATCGTCATTTCTCCGAAATGCATGTCTTCTTAATGCTTATAAGAAAAGAAAAAAAAAATACTCAGGAAGCAAGAATCCTTCACTCAGCAATTAAAAAAGAATTTTATTGTTCATTAGTTTCTAAACCTCTAAACAACAAGTTCAACTAAACCTCTAAACAACAAGTTCTAATTTACTAAAATAAAATTATAT
This sequence comes from Latrodectus hesperus, assembly GCA_037975125.1. NCBI lineage: Eukaryota > Metazoa > Arthropoda > Arachnida > Araneae > Theridiidae > Latrodectus > Latrodectus hesperus. The sequence goes on from CM075854.1 coordinate 70,825,650, forward strand.
AAAACTCTATTTCATAAATATTTTTACTCTTTTAAGTTCAAAATATTCAATATTTACTGTGTTTATTAAGTAATGTTATTAAATAAATTTATAAAGCAATAAAAGCACACACACTTGCATAAAAGTATTCAAATAAATATAGGATCATTAAAAAAAGCATTTAGTTCATAAATACAAGCTAATATTTGAGTTTATATTTTGAATTAGAAAGCAAGGCTTATGTAGAAGCTATTTATACGATGTCGTTTTGATACACAGAAAAACTAGTAGAATTGATCTTCTTGACTAAGTCGGTGATAATATTTCTTTCAGTATATCTATGAGAATATATGAATGCATGAATTTTTTTTTATATTTTTAGAATAGATGAATGTATTCTTAATGTCAATGGATAGAAATGTTTAATTAATTGATCTTTTCACAAAATTAGACCTACATTCATCTAATACCGGATTAATCGGAGCTTCAGATTAGCAGCAGAAGCCTGACAAGGACAAGGCTGCCGGACTAATCCGAAAATATATTCTGATGGCTTAAAAGTAATCGAATAAACTTTTGCTAACATTGAGAAACAAACAAAAAATTGCCGCATAATTTACAACAATGTAGCTGCATTGTTTCTACATATTTGACAAAAACTAACAATATAATTAAGAAGAAAGGATCTTTTTTTAAAAAATAAAGAAGATTTTTTTTCAAAAAGTAATTTTATTTTTTCAAAAAAATCTTGCTCAGTTTTATCCACGGCTTTTAATGAATGTAAAAATAGTTACTTTAATATAATACACTCCCACTAAAATATTTCTTAAATATATTAAAATTGGGTCCTAATTATTTCTAATAATTACACATATCTTCCATGTGTTTAATATACATAAATACATTTGATTAGTTTAAGAATATCGTGTTTCTTTCAGTCTGTAAAAGAAAATAATTAATTTCAGCTAGCGGAATGTTGCATGAATTATTAAAATTAAAGGAGAGGACACAGTTTTCTCAAGGATTTTGCCCAAAGGAGTTTAGTTATAGTATCTAAATATTTTTAATGAAGAAAATGATGAAAAATTTCTGCAAAAATAATATTATTTCTCATATTGTCAAAAAAATATCGTAACTACAATGTAAAGAATATGTGCATATAATTATTACATCATTATTAGTAGGTGTTTGAAACTTTCCGACAAACAAAGGATATTAATGTTACGGGCAAATAACTAATACATTTAGTGTATGTACAAATAAAATATATATACAATTAAATTAAATCTATAACCTGCTAATTTAAATAACATGGTTTAAAATTAAAAAATATATTTGTAAAAATTGTGCAATATCTACTTTATACGTAAGAATTTTAATGAAAAGAATCGCAAATGTGTTAAATATATTTCGAAATAAGATCGCTCTTCTTAAATTTCAATAATCCATGTTACTGTTGGGATCCTCTTTAATCATCACAGACTTCCTTACGTTATTTGCATCGCTTACAAAATCATATCAATAAGTTTTGATAAGCTTTTCCCCAGCGAAATTAGATTTATTGCATAATTTGTTGAAGAATACAACTTATTTTTCTGTAGATATTAGTATTAGGCTAATACTTATCTGTTGGGTACTAAAATGCTTCCGTTTGCAATGCAGAATGTTAGCTTATTTATTTGCCTTGCATAATTTGTCAAAAGGGATATATCTAGTTTTTGAAATATATCATGTTTTTATTTATAAGGAACTAATCAAAAACACATTTTGAAATAAATTTTTTTTTCCAAACATTGTTATTTTCGTTCAAAAACAACATGAGAAGTAGCAAATGTAAAACTTCTGTTTTGTGTCATCATATATGTTTATTTTTATATCATCTTACTACAATTTGTGAATATATAATCAGAGTAGATATTTATTTTACATTGGAAACTAACTTTCACGTATCATTGATATATAGAATAATTTAAGGTAACTTTTTCTCTAAGCCACGTCATTTTATTAAATTTATCTTGTACTTAAAGGAAGCTTAAGTACAACGTAAATTTCAAAATGAAAAAAAAAAAAAAAACGAAAAATTTAAAATATATTTTGAGAGGAAAATAATTCACGACAGGCTCTAAATTTCCAAATATCATAATTAATTGTAAAATCGTCTTTTTCAATTGCTGTCATTATATTATCTGTCAGCTTAATATAGTCTATTGACTTTTATCACCTAAAATAACGATAAAATGCAAGAAATAAATAACAAGAAATTTTATATTTTTTGAAAATTAAAGGGATTATTTTAGTGACTAGAAGCTGCAGTTTTTAAAAGAGTATTTGTCCTTATCATACACTACGCTGGCCAGTAAAATTGCAACACCAAGAAAAACAAGTGATAAAACAACACAATTTATTTTGTAGATAACATGTTGATCAAGTATCAAATGATTAAATTTATAGACTTCTGTGAAGTGTGGTTCCTGTCAAAATCAGTAGCAAGAAGAGCCACCATTGTTGGAGATCACCGCTGCCACACGCCTCGGCATTGATTCAAAGAGACTTTGGATGTGTTCTTGGAGTATAGCAGACCAAGCAGCTTCCACACGTTGCCACAGTTAATCTGGTGTGGCAGCTGGGTATGCAATCTGGGTCAATCGTTGAGCAACCATGGACCACATGTTTTCTATCGGTGAAAGATCCAGAGAGTGAGCCGGCCAGGGTAGCAATTCAATCTGGCGATTGACGCGAAGAACCCTTGGACAATGTATGCCACGTGTAGTCGCGCATTATGTTGTTGAAATATGGCTATGGGAAAGCCTTGAAGTTAAGGAAGGACAACTGGCTCCAACACCTCGGAGATGTAGCCCTAGCTGTTTAAAGTACCGGCAATGCGTACTAGAGGAGAGTGAGAGTGATATCCAATACAGACCCATACCATAATACCCGGTGCAGGAACAGTGTGGTGGTGAATAACGCAGCTGTTCCTCTCCACGGTGTCTCTCGCCTTGAATTCGACGATCGTGGTGTAGCAGACAGAAATCTGACTCGTCAATAAAGACAATTTCATTCCCTTCTGCCGTTCACATCCTTCTTTCATCGCACCATTGGTGGCGAAGACGTCTGTGGTTCTACGTCAAGGGTAGACAAAGCAATGGACGTCTTGCGGACAGACCACTCTGCTGTAAACGGCATCGAATGGTATGCACAGACACTGGATGATGCCTTAGAGGCTGAATGTGCGTTCGTGGTGTGGCTGAGCGATCCGTCACTGCCATGCGCACAATTTGCCTGTCTTCATGTGAAGTGGTGCACTGAAGTGGATACGATGGAACAAGTCGGTCCGTTGAACCCTCCTGCATCCAACGATCACATATCCGCATTACAGTTGTTTGGTTTCGTCCAACACGACTACCGATTTCCCTGAAAGATAATCCACAATCTCGGTAGGCCACTATCCTTCCTCTTTCGAACTCGGATACTTCATCAAAAATTGATCACTGTTTTCTACAAGACATAATTTATCGCTTAAAAAAAAAGCAAAATTGAAATCTTTGAAATTTTCAAGCCTTAAATAGCGCTTTGAAGTGGAACCACAGGTGCGCGTGATGTGCGTCTGCGCTGAAATTCTTATCATTTCATATCTCACTTCCGCTAATGCATGTAGTAAATTTCATGTTATTAACATTTTCCTTCAGGGTGTTGCATTTACGGTGGCCAGAAGTGTAAATCTACATAAAATGATTAATGAATACTGCTTTGAAAATGTAATTTTTGTTTAAATAATTTGTTTCTGTTTGATTTTAACATTTATGCAAGAAACTTATAATCAAAATTTAAATATGAATTTATTGATGATATATTTTGCAGCAGGAAATAAATTCTTAATCATTTCCTGCTGTACCTAATTCAAAACAAAGTCGCTATTAATTGTTAAGCTGAAATTAAAGGTAAATAATTCAGGATGGCATCTCTTTTCGCATTTTCTGTACAAACAAATAATATTTTAAATAGAATTTGCATTACTTTCCTTTAGTTTCTATAAAACTGTCTCCTAATGATTAGAATTATAAATTTAAAAAAAGGAAAAAAGAATGTTATTAATGAGCAAAATTTAAGTAAAAAAATTTTAGGGTAATTTAAAATTATTACAAAAATCCTTTTGAACATAAAAAGGGTAATTAAATTTTTAATAGAGCGCAAACCCTGGAAACAAAGCATGATAATTTAATTAAATTAAATAATAACATACTTAGAATATTTATGAAGAAAATTCTGATTTAAACATTATGAAATTAAAATATTATTAAAAATACATTTTTGAAAAAGTAGGAATATAATTATATAAATTTAATTGTCGAGGAAGATTTTATGAAAAAAATATACTTGTTCTATAGTATATAATTCTAAATAAATAAAAATTTTCTAAAGAATGCGCAAACATATAAATTTATAAGAGTCCTTTCCATAGAAGGAAGCAAATAAAATGTATTTGGTGCAGGTGGCTGTCACAGAATGTCAAGGATACAACTTATCCTTCCTCCCTCAAACTCACACGCAAAATATTTGATAAAGCTACTCACAGTCCTTCTATAAATACCAACTACAAAAGAGTGTCAGAAATTTATTGGGATTCCAAACCGTCTTCTTCTGAAGGAAATATAAATTTTATTTCTAAGAAGATATGAATATTCTTAGAAGATCATATCGTGTATCTAAGTACTGAAGAGAAAATTACATTATCCTACACAAATCATCTTTTTATATAATTTCTGCGTGATACTGACCTGAAATTCATCACTCTTAAAACATGATTTTAGTGGTTACATGACGGTCCAGAAATGCTTAAAATATTATTTCATTCTATAAATATAAATCTTCCAGAACATGTTACCTAATTAAACAAAAAAATTATAGTACATTAGATTTCTATCGAAATAGACTAAAAATAGTAGTATGAGAAAACAGAAAAAAAAACCAGATTTTATAGTAATGCAAAAAATTTAATGAACATCAATTAATAGTTAAATATATAGGAAATTATAGTTAATTATTATAAAATTATCACATAAATATTCAGATCAATAGTTGACTGTTTTTACTGCTATTTTAATTTACATGTTTTATAAAACTCTGGAATACATTTCCAGGATATTTACAATGAAATATGTATCAATAGCAAGGTATTTAGATTTTCATTTAGTTAGAATAGATTTTTAGCAGAGTATTTAAATTCATATAGTAGTAGTATATAAATATAGTTAAATAACTACAAGTTTACTACAGTTATTTTTTCCCTTATTACACAAAATCTGAAGAACATGAGGTCATTTTGAGCTATAATATGCGTATGGACTTCATAAATCCGGACGTAACAACCATTTTTGTAGGAAAAGCTACTTGGAAGTCTGATTTCGAGTTCTTCAAACGGTATTCCGCAGAAAAACTGTTATTGAGCTTCTTTTTCGTTGTTTACAGGAGAGGATTTAGTATTTACTGGGGTCATAAATAGAGGGGTGGAATTCAGGGAAACCAGTTTTTTCTCACCCATACTGGCACAGCTGATCGAAAGGAATTTGCAACCCCCAAAGAGAGGTATTTTTCAGTCTGTAGGAAAACCGCAGAAGTGAATGAAATAAATAACTTTTGACAATCAAAGAAACGACTTCGCCCCTATCTCAAAGAAAGTGTAAAAATATTAACAAAAAGTTGAAAAAAAGACATTTTTTTTAGAAAAAGCATTCAAATAACAGTGTGCGTTGCTTTAAGCATATTTGAAAAAATATTTTTGAAAGAGAAATAAATAATTTGATGTATGACATTTTGTAAGTTTTTGAATTATTAGATTTATGTATACTAGATTGAATTTTATAAGCAATATAGCATTATTTAAAATAGTATAGGTTTTTCATCATAAGTTTTCTAAATAAATAAAATAATAACTTTTCCATCATTGCCTTTAGATATTTTATCATTTGCTTCATCATCAATTGTTTCAGTTGTAATCTGAGAATGATTATAAAAATTGAGAATATGTAACTCTATTAAATTCTTAGGTAAATTTCTTTAATGTATTTTTTTTACTTAAAATATTTCAAATTTTATTTTCAGTTGTTTGGGAATTCATTCTGTAATATGTATATAATATACTTATTTAAGTTATTGTGAAAACTTCGATTGATTTAATATGATAATTTTGAATTCAGTACTTTTTAACAGGGCGCTCCGTGGCTGAGTGGCTAAAGCATCACCACTAATCGCTTGAGAGCGTAGGAGTGTGGGTTCGATTCACACCATGGCCCTGGGTGTTTTCTTCATTATTCTTCTGTGGTTGTACATCTGTCATTGTGCTATTTGTCCTATTATCGACGAAGACTTACAAGCGGATCTCAAGAATCAAGCATACAAGTCTGAATATATGTAATGAAATAAATAAATAACTAAATACTTTTTAATATTTCGTTTTAAAATAAAATTAATACTTAATACAAATAAACAAGAATAAGCGTTTCAAAGGGAAATAAATATATATTTTAAATCAAGAATTTCAATAATATTAAAAATAATCGATGTGATGTCAATCAACTCAAATTTTCTCTTTTTCTAAACTCCAATTAAAAATAATCCAATGTAAAATTTACTTAAAATGTAAACACTTTTTCTGTGTGCTATTTGATTTGATGAAAATCTGTTTTCTCTTAATTTTGTTTTGATTGTGAAGAATTCTAATTATTTTACGATAACTCTTTTTTTTTCGCTTCATAATACAATATTATCTTTCATGTATTAAACTCATCAAATGATTATGATCAATTTTCTGCATGAAAGATATATGATATAATAAGACATAGCAATTTTAAATGGACGCTTTGGGAGAACTTAAATTGTTTAAAGATCATTCCTAAATAGAATCTAAATGAGTTCAGTTGCATATTTTTTCCTATGGCAACAGAAGTCAGATTTCAAGTACATTTGTTTCAAGCTGATAAAGGATTCATACATGAGTCCACGTTAGAATGTTAATTTGATTGATAGATGTAATTTTTTTTGTATCAGCCTTGGAATAATTTTAAAGATTGAAATGTGTATGAACCCCCTTCGACAATATTACTCACTTTAAAAAATTAGAATTTGGGAAAACTGTTCCTAAAATTTTTCTTCACAAATTTTATCCTTTATTGAAAGCTATTTGGAAATTGATACAGATTTTATGAACTATTAATCTTAAGTATCGATATTATATAAATTAATTCACGATTAATTGCATATAAAATTTATCATGAAATTTAAACATACTAATTAAGAATATGTCAACGCACAAACGTGGTCCTACTTTAAAATCATTTTAATACCGTGATCTAAATGATCATTATTAAGTAGTTAAACCTAACCCATATGTGTGGCCATACCAATTTTCCTGACTGAGGCCCCTGGGGTGTGAGACATATGTTCCGGTTAGGTGGTCAGCCTAATGTGAAACACCCAATGTTTAGTTAACAAGCATGCTTGAATTAATCTGATTTGGTACTCAGATTATCAACCCATTGGAGGGATTATTAAATAGTTGCCTTCAATAATGGTAGCAAATACATTATTGTCAACATATTTTTATTAAATTAAAGCTTGAACTTAAATGAAACATCATTTAGATTGAAAACAAAAATTATGATATCATTGTCTTCAGAGTTTACCTATTAAAATTAAAAAATGAAAAAATTTAATGGTTTGGGCATTTTAAAAAAATATAAATCAAAAGTTGTAGGAAAGGAGAAAATCCAAGAATTAGAGCGTTACAAGAATAGCATGAATAACAAAACTACAGGAAACAGCCAAGTAATTTTTAGTTTACAGATATAAACATTCGGAAACGTAACGCTATTCAAGGAATTTAGACATTAATTATTAAATTTGTCTTATTATTAATTAGAATATTAAATTAATATAATATATACATAGTTTTGTCAAAATATATTTTAGAAATTCTGTCTTAACTTTAATGAAACCATATATGAATTTATTTATGTTTTTACTACTTTCGAGTTTTAACTTGCATTTTATTTCTATTAAATACATTAAGTCGTTAATAATTTCCTTATTTATTTGAACTTGTAAGTATTACTGTGAGCTTTATTGCTTTTTATTTGAGTTGTATGGAATAATAGTTTGTTTTTGGTCTTCACATAAAAGAAATGTGAAGAAAGAAAACGAAATGGCCAGGCCCCATTTCAATCCAGGTTTTTCTTTTTTCCCAATTCTCTAAGAGAAGAGAATGATGGGAAAAAGTTTCTTCGGTGCAAAAGGGATTTGTAAAAAGAGAGAAATCGATTAGACACACTCGGAAAGTAAACAGAGAAGTCTGTTTAATTTACTGTACGTTTCGTAAAAGCAAACTATATGATTTCTTCAAATTAATTTTATTAAAAAAGAAAGATAATTATTTTATCGAAGTAAATCGTTACAGACACAGCTATGATATTTATAGTGAAATGATAACAATAGCGTTATTATGTAACATTTACAAAATAGAAAAGAATTTAACAAGGTCTGCATATTAAAAATGTAGATATTTTAATTGAACTGTTGAAATTTCTGAAACTATTCAGTTATGAGGGAAAACATTTATAAATTACTTTATTAACTTTCTCTATGAAACAATTTAACTGCATTTAACATCTTTATTGAAATGATGTTTAAGTAAATATGTTCTCTTAATGTTTTTTTAAAATTTAGTAAATTTTAGGGCTTTATACAAAATTTGTGGAAAAAAGTGGCTGTGACTCTTTCGATGTCTATATATTTTAAACTTATCCAGATACACACACATACACACACAAATGTATGTTATATGTGCACATGTGAATACCTATATTGTACATTTATCTTAATTCATTTAGTTTGCTGTCATATAAATAAAAGAATTATATCCTTAATTTTAAGATGCGTAAATCTTAATTAATTAAAATTAATCATCGTTTTATTCTTTATTTTTTAAAATAAATGTATTTCTAGGAGATTTGATTTTTTAAAATTTTTAATATCATTATTAGACTATTGATTGATCTCAGTTAAATGTTGGAAAATTTGTGGCAGCATTTTGCTTAGCTCTGTGAAATTTGACAAAATATCATTTAGACAATTCTTGTGATATGACTATGGTTAAATCTATATATAGTTCTTGGTACTATGGCTATGATAAATTTTTACAGCTGTATAATTTAATTGGCCATTTATTTATGCATTATTTATTGCTGAGAAACAAATGCGTAGTATCTTTCAGTTTGAAAATTCGTTTAAGTATCTTTTTCAAAAACTTGCACAGTCACAAAGATATTTGTTATTTCTTACTCTTTCTAATCATTTAACGCTATGTGAATTAGTAATTGGCTGTGATAAACTCATTAAAAATAACTATACTTATACACAGTATCCGAACTATTACGTTACGGCCATCAACATCGTAATATCGCACTTTCGATTGTGAGAATTCTGAATAATGAAAAGTCGTGGGTCATTGATCAATATTTCAATAATGATGGTCAATATTTCACAAATCGGTCATTATAGCTCAATTTATATAAACAATTTATTTCAATTTTTTTATATTAATCATCTCAAAATTTTATGAATTAAAAAATACCGAATATAAAAATGATTAAATCATCCCTCTTTTCTTGGGGAAAACACAAACTCGCCGTATTTGATCAAATGTCATTAATTTTTTTATCATCAGAAGTCAAAATATTTTTTTCATTCTCTTCATTTTTTTTTGGTTATAGCATAATCATTAGGAGACTTTACTTGTTTTCGTTTGTTTGAAATTTAAACATTAAATCTATGCATTACTTCTTATTAATATTAAAATTAATTTCCTTACGAAACTAATTATTACAACTTAATAACTAAAAAATTTAGTAGAAATATATTTACATATTTTTTAAAACATAAATGTGCATTTCACTTTGCTAAACTAGACAATTGTCATTCACCCAGTAGCAAAAAATGTTTCGTGACACACTTTTTAATTAAAAATTCTTCCTCTTCCTATTCATTATGCACAACAAACTGCAAGTTTAAAAATAATTTAACCTCACTCTTCTAAACTAATTATTTTAAAGTCAAAAAACAAGAGATTTACATTTTTCACCAGTATTATATACAGTGCAAAAACATTTGTTTTTATATTCAAATCATTGTCAAACTGGTAATATATAACTTTTAACCTATACATTCGAATTTAATTCCTAACATTTCCAGAAAATATTGTATTTTTAGCTTTCTGCCTTTTTTATTTATTTGTTGAATTACAATTAATTAGCTCCCAATATATTTGTAAAACACGATTAATCTATTTTTACATTTTATGTATATAAAACTGCATCAAATTTGTAAGAACATATATATACATATTATTTTCATAGTTAAGAGAATAATTAATGTCTATAAGTATAATAATAAATGATCTTTCTTCTATACAAACTTAATCCAATTTATTGATGTTCCAATCAAAGTGACATTTAATCATTTTTTAACTATAAAGTTATTAATTAAGACCTGACTTGAAAGAACTTTAAAAATAATTATGTGTCTAAATTGCTTCAAAATATAAATAAGCTTTTACTAATTTAATAAAACGGTTTTAATTAATTATGAGGGAAATTACTCTAATTAAAGGACTTTTAGTGCTGTCTTTCATTAACAGAAAAATTTTCTTATGATTATTATGAAGAAGAATTAAATTTTTCATTTGAAGAAAGTTCGCTGATTATTTCCTTGATTATATTTCAGAGGAAAATTTTTTAATAAAAATATGTTTTTCTGAGAAGCATCTTAAGTGATTTATCTTATTTAAAATTTAATATAGGAATTATTTTTAGAGGAATCAATTAAAAATGAAACAACGCGTAACAATTCCAAAAACTGGTAATATGATATTTAAATAAAATAATTTAAAATAAAAAACAATCACATTTTTTATAACATTATTCGTCGGAAAATTGGACTTTCCTATTGAGAGAATTATGCTTCAAAAGAAAACGGACGTATATTTATTTCTCTTCAATTAATTTTCTTTTTAATTCGTATTCATTATTTTATTCTTACGTTTACAATTTTTTAAGCTACTATTATATTTCTTTTGAACTTTATGATTATAGTTGTAGTGTGTTAATTGAAATAATTTCAAAAATATTATAAATAATAAATTTATAGATAATGACATACAATCCTTTTCTACTCAAATTATTGTATTGAAAATTTTTGATTAATTATACAAAATTTTTATTAAAAGCTCTTTAAAATTTAAAATTTTATATTCTTTATAATAAAACTTTTTTACACATCACATTGTTTCATTCTTTGGGATTGCGAATTTTATAAAATGTTATTTGCCTATATTTTTTGTCCAGAAGAAAATGGATTTTGGCCTATTTAAAATAGATCAATACTTAAAATTAAACTGCTTACTTAAAATATATGTATCTAGTAAAGGCATCTAAATACAAATATGTCGTTTATATCTCTCCTTAAATTATCAAACGAGGAATTTCAGTTTTCTTAATAAGATTAAGAGATTAAGATTAAGAGATAACATAAGATTGGTACTCTGTGTATTTATGTTTGAAAGCAAGGCTTTCTAGATGTCTTTTCCTTTGGTTCTATAATAGTTTTCTTTTTCATGTGTAATATGTTCTTAATATCATAATAGAATGTATTTATTGGGAAGAACTACATTTTTTGCTAATATAAACAAAAGTGAAATTTAAGCACTTAACTTTCACTATGTTAAATTAAGCTTATGTTGTTTAGTTATTTCCATAATGTTTATAGATTGATTTTGAATACTCTGTTTTTCATGGATTTAGATTTATTTTTCTTAATATTTATTATCTTAAATCATGAAATATATTCTTACTTTGGTAAGGTGTTCTAATACAGAACACTGAAACTACCTGTATGTTGATGTTCCATTATGGAAAACATCTTAGAGAGTTAAGAAATGTTGCATAAGCTCTTGAATGTTGAATTAAATGCAATATTATTTAGAGTAAAATAAAAAAAATGAATACTCTCACTAAACGATAGAAGTTTATATAAAAAAACTGAAAAAAATGTGTTAATGAATTAAAATACGCATGATCAACCTATTTATATTAATTATGTTCCATATTGGCTGATAATAAGACAGCAGATGCTTTTAATAGTCATGCAGTAAATAAAAATTTGAGTAACGCTGTTCGATTTGTTTGTTTCTATTAAAAGAGTGATCAATGGTTTCTATATTTATTAACAGTATTGTTTATGGCATGATCATTTCTTGCAAATTCGCAAAATGTTTTCATACATTCGGTTAATTTAAAATTTAAGTTTCTTTTGTACTTTTCAATTTCTTGATAAATGAGAAAAAGTAATAACATTTGGTACAGAAAACTAAATTTCACTTCTGTATAGTTAAATATATATAACATGTAAATTAATTTTTTAATAAATCTACCCTCACAATGCAAATAAAAATATTTCAAATGAGTCATAAATACTTATATTATCTATATTCTTTTACTAGTACTCATAGCAGTAGCATAAATACTTTTTAATGCAAATGCGGGGAAGTATTATTTTTTCTAACATGTTTGGGAGTAAAAAAAAGTATCTTAAACTTGAATTGCTATTTAATTTCAATTATTACAAGTTTTTAATATTTTTCATAATCTTTTAAATTGAGAATAGAACAATAGATTTCATCCGAGAACTCACAACATTTGTGAAACAGTCCTGATAGGAATTTTCTTCAGTAAAAGAATTCATAATACTTTTAGTTGCAAAATGCATCCCATTATAAATAGAGATATTAGTTGAAATGAAAAAAGACGCATCGTTTTTCTTGTAACTGTACAATAAAATTAAGAATTTATAAAAATAACATAAAATGATGTTTACCAAATTTTTATTTCTAATCATTGCTAAATTATTTGCTCGTTTTTAAGTAAATATTTATTAAGCTGTTTTTCTTTATGGTATAAATAAATATGTAAAACTCAATTTTAATAACTATTTAATATATTTGTTATTAATCAAAGAACATTGTGGCTTAATTTAGAAAACTGTAAACAATTAACAACAATATCTCTTAATCATCAAAGATCATTTGTATACTATTTTGACATTTTTAAACATAAATGCACACATCTAATCTTTAAAGAGATTGAAACTTGAAAATTTTAAATAAACTCAATTAACTATGAGGAATTTATCAAAATACTAGAGAAAAATTTTTAATATCCAATTTTCCTTAACGTAAGCTATAGATATGTGAGTGAAAATGAAATAATTTAAATTGCTTATAAAAACATTCCCTTTTTTTCATGTTTGAGCTCTTTATCTCATGATACTTTTGAATGTTCTAAAAACATATACATTTGTGGGATTTTTAATACGATTCCATAATATCCCCTGTCAATCCCAGAATAAGAGATTTCATTAATTCAATTTATCACTCAGGTGTAATTTCAAGGCCACCTGGTGACTTGCTAACTGAAAAATATTCTTCCCCGAGAAGATTAAGTTATTTTAAGAGGTAAATAGCTCATCAGCAGTTCACTCTCTGTCATACTCACTAGTGAGTCAAATTCATTATTTATCAGAAAGTCAACTGGTATTTGACCTTGGATCCAGCACTCACTTAAGATTCCCGAATTACAAAATGCTAAAATTACAAAAACGTGACGTGTATCACAGGTGAGCCATTTGTCATGTTCTTCTTTCTTTTCAATCTGAATTAAAGACGTGTCATTGACATTATCAACTAAATAGAAATTTTTAGACATAAAATTTGGACAGATGCACTGCTAAAATACTAAATGCATTTTTATTAAGAAGAAACAAAATATAACTTAATTTTTCTTATTAAAGGAGTATTACATTAATTCAATTTACATTATTAGCGTGTTTAAAAAAGAACTATTAACATGTAAATTGAATAAGAGTTCTTAAAGTATGATATAAGTTATAAAGCAAGAAAATCATGATACAAGTTGTTCCAAGTATACTTAAAGTTCAAACTTAGTCTTGTCCACATTGCTTATTTCCTGACACTGACACTTTAGGACTTATTTTCATTATAAATGAAGATAAGTCCTAAAGTGTCAAACGTTGTCCCGGCAGAAGCGATGGACAAGCCTAAACTTGAGCTTGAAGTACACTTAGGACTTTAACCCCTCACCCTAGCCTACTAAATAATAGAATGATGTTTTGAAAACCAAGATGTTACTTGATGATGTGCATTGAATTAAATGAAAATAAATCATGCATCCAAGAAATGTAATTTGTTATTCTACTTTTTATTGACTGAAGCAAGCAATGCAACAAGGATGTACCACATATATAAGGAATTAAAATACCTCCTGGTGATTTAAACAATTTGATGAACAATTGATTTGATGCTTTCACACTAACTAGATATGATCCTACACCATTTAACATCAAGTAAGTTATAATTTCTTCCAGCAGATTAAGGGATCCTTCACTTGTACATAAAGTGTTTTGAATATTAATTTGCAAATTCAGAAACAAATCCCCAATATGAAAGAGAGGAAATAATCTCTTGTTTATTTGCAATACGTACTAGGATATCTAGTTATGCCGACTGAAAAGCCACTGAGCGTAGTCAAATGTCTCGTAATTTGAAACCATGATCGAGGAACGAGTTTGAACCTGAAGTGTCCAATCTAGTACGCCACGCCACACTCTTTCCACACCACTCCAGCAGAGTCATTGAATTGTATTTAGCTTTTAATGTACGTAGGCTTTCGCAACGACAATGGGTCAAGTATAAAATCCATTATTTCAGGTCTGACAACGAAGCTTTTTTTTCACCAAGCCACTACGGCCCTAGCATTTTATATGCGCGTTTCACATGATAGAAGAATGTTTATGTGTTGCCATTAAAATGTAATTTTAAATTTATATAGTGTTCTTCGTCTCTATCTGATATTAAAATGCTAAATTTTTGTTTTATACTTTAAATAAAGAAGGGAATTAATGTTATTTTTCAGAAAAATTTCAATAAATAAACACTTTGAAAGAAATTTATAATGGGTAATTAATAATCACAGAGGTAGTTTTAATTTCAAAATAAAGTTAGGTAAATTTAAAGTTTAGTTTAATAAGCTTTTTAAGTTTAATACATCAAAATTAAATCAGTATTGATCATAAATTCTGACAGTCCATAGTTAATCTTAGTTCCCCATGGAAATTGAGATGTAAGTAAGATATATATAAATCCGGTTGTAAATATAAATTTTATCAAAAATTATATAAATTTTTTTTCTCATTTTTTAAATGAATAATTTAATAAGAAAACTAGAAAAAAAATTTTAATGGTAATTTTTTTCATCTGGCTGTTTTTCTTTAAAAATGCATGTGAGTAAACGATATAAATGATTAGTGAATGGTGGTTTAGCGAGATTATTTTCTGGGAGTAATAAGGTAACGGTTAAAGAAAAGTTAATAAAACTTGATATTGCTTCTCTTTATTGTTAATATTCTATTTTTTAAGCACACAAATATCAAAATATGTAAATTTAAAAAATTGATAGAAGAGATTTATTAGTGTATTGCAGACTTGTTTCCTGCCCTTAATGTTCGTATGCACTTTGAAATAAGAGAATTTCACATGCGTAGATGATTAATGATGTTTATCATGTTTGTGTTTATGCGTGTTTACAGACAAGATAATCTTACATGATTAACATGTCTTTGAGAATGCATAAACACAAAATGCCTCATATTTGAGTTCGTTATCACGCAGAAAACATTTACTACAATATTTAAATGAAATAGTTTAACATAGAAATTATTCCTATAAATCTCTTTATTAAATTATTTTTGGCAAGTTAATTAGAAACTTAATTTTTCATGTTATATTATTATAAAATAATAGGCAATAACAAAACCTCAGTGTTGCGAAAGAAACTATTTATTTTAAAATAATAAACCGAATAATTTGAAAATTTTTGCATAGTTTTAATACATCCCACAAAGACATTTAGTATTAAAATTTCTGAGTTATTAAAGTACAAGTAATAAGCCAAACTTTTAATTAATATTAAAAATGTTACTTAGCCTTGAAACGATGGTATTAATGTAGCATCTAATAACTGAATATATAAATGATATATATAAGTATGTAAACCAGACTAATGAGAAAATGTAAAACGAAATCCGATTGTCACATATATATTTAAAAAAATTGAAAATTGAATGAATTTAAAAGTTAGCAAAATTAGCAAAAATATTCCTTTTTTTTAACCGAGTAGAATATTATAAATGAATCTTTGCTAACAGGAAAAGTCGAAAGAAAAGCTTTCAGAAAATACCTGATCATAAGCAATCATAAAATACCAAATATCTAATAGAAGCCCAAGTAAATGACTTTAGATGATAAATGTGTGTGTAAATAGTGTCAATGGTAATGATACCTATATAGTGTAAGCGGAACTAATCAATTTCCACCTGATATTATTAATTATTCTCACATGAAAAAGGAAATTAGTTTTTTACAAAAGAAGAAATTGTAGGAAATCGTAAGGGAAGAGAACTGTGAAAAAAAGTTGCATTTCACCGTTTAAAATTGGTTTCTTCATTGTACAGAATTCTACCTAATAATTCCAAAATGATTTTGCCCATTTTAACTGAATATTTTCTGTTGCAATAAACTTTACATTTAGAGATGCTGATTTATTTTTCTTTCAAGAATACAATTGTTTTGCTTTTGAATTTTTCATGAAATTGTATTTTTTGACATCGCGTTGTGGAAAGCCTACCGGCCTAAAGCTGTTTGCAAGGTATTTTACAAAACCATTTTACTATCCTCTTAATTTGTTTTTCAGGAGGACTTTTCATAGATAAGCGATCTCATTCATCAGTCGCACGGGACGAAACAAGAAAAATCGCAAGTACTCACCCCGACAGATGATTATACAAAAGACAGAGAATCCCATTGTTGTGCAATGAATACAATCGACCCAGGACTGTGTCCTATCACTGTGGATTAGCGGTAGAACGTAGTGCTGCCCTATCACTGTGGATTAGCGGTAGAACGTAGTGCTGTCCTATCACTGTGGATTAGCGGTGGAACGTAGTGCTGTCCTATCACTAGTTATCACTATTTGTTTAGTTTTATTTCGAAGAAATAAACAACCAATCGCTGTTAGTTCCTGCCTACCTCAAATGTAGGAAAATTGAATTTTTGGAATGGACGAATGATTGAGAGCGAATTTCTTACTCCAGAAAATTTCATAGCGTCACTCTTGTGTATACATTGTGGGGGCATTTTCATTGGATATTTCTATCACAGTACTAATTATTAAATTCATTAATATCAGTTATTAAAAGTCAAGATACTTCTAACTAATTGAAAAATTTCCAATAATTTTTCATATATCAAACTTTTACTAGCTGTTTTACAATAATCGGAGAAGTGAGACTTACCCAGTCAATGCTTTAAGTGGAAGTTTGTCAATAAGACTGGAATTTCTCTTTCTTAATTATACTACTGCAAACATGGTCTCAGACTTAATTTAAAATTGATACCTTACATTAGACTGGGATTTATAGCAGAGTACTTTTCAATGATGCATTCCTAAAGTTCATTCGATATTGATTGACGCCAAATATGAAATTGATTTACCAACTGTGTCTAGATAATCATTGCTTCGATTTGAGATTGATTCAAATCAATTTCGAAACAGAATTTTTTGAGAAAGAAATCAGTGGTGAGACATTACTTGAAAAGATTTTTCATTCATTTCTTTTTAATTTGAATAAAAAAATGTTACTTTCTTAAGTGAAAATTAAGTACTAATTTAAAATTGAGAGGTGTTTTCTGATATTAAAAATGGATTTTTTTTTTTAAAGTTTTCTAAGTTTTGCTATTTTTTACCCCCGAATTAATTTACACATTGAAAGATGGCAAAATATTGTAACCACGTTTTTTCACATTTTCCCCTTTTTTCTCTACATTCGAATTAAAAATAAGTAAATAAATAACAGTAAACTTTTCTGAATTTTCTTTTATTTTCTAATTCTTTCTGATTTTGTTGTAATTTTTTATTTCTCTTGACATTTTATCAATATATGCTATCTTTTAATAAAGCATTTTGGCTTATTGTTAAATTAAATAATTGTAAATTCTTTTAAACCTAATTTATTAAAATATTTCAATCAATTAATTATGATGGATACTTTTCTTTTAATTAAAATCAATGAAATGAAAGGGAGAAATTAATGTGTTTATACATTAGTATTTATTAATTTTTATTTTCATTTCCCTTGCTTTTCTCTGCTTTATTGTATAAGCTCTTAAAATTAAAAAAGAAAAAATAACGAACTTTTGATATTAGGCCGATTTATCAGATTTTTCTCCGAAGGCTTTCTCTGATTTATTACAAATTATAAGCTACTAGTATTTCTTTAGTTACACACACACACATCTCCCAAGGTTATAACACAAATATTCAGCTACCCTTAATTTCTAATTCAAAAAAAAAAATAGTATTGTCTATATAAAATATAGTAGACGATATTTTTCTTATAATATTTAGTAATCATTTCAAAATAATAATAATGTTTTTTTTCTGTTTTTAATGTTCAGAAAAAATTACTTCGATTAAATATAAATATATAACTTTAAAATTATAGGGATATAATTTACATTGTTTTCATTCTAGATATAACTAAAGTAAAATACAAACGGATTATCTTGCAAGAATGGTCAGAATTATTTAAGAAACAAATATGAGTTATGATATTGTATAATTACTGTCCTAAATTTGTTCAGTGTTAAACATAACTAAAATCATTTCTTTTAATAAAGATTTCAGTATTTTTTTAAAAATGTTTCAGAACACTCTAATAAAAATAATCTTTTATTTAATAAAACTTTAAACTAGACCGATATTTTCAGTTATTTTTACTATTTAGATTGAACAAAATGCGTAATCCTATTAATAACTTGTTTATCAGTTAAAATAATTAAAAAAGTAATTAACTATATTAAAATACAAAAGCAACGGTATTTTATAAGTGTTAGCTTGGCGATCCATCTTAATGTGTGCGAAAAAATAATGTGTGGGAAAATAATGTGTCATTTGCGAACGGATAAGGAGGTCCTGGGTTTGAATCCCGGTTCGGCCATGGATGTACTTTCCCTATCTATCCTGTCTTTGTCCTTTCCTTGTATGAATGAGGTGTGAATGGTTGCCTACCCTATAAACGGGTACCTATGGCATGTGCGTAGAGCAAAGTCGTACTTTCACCTTCATGGTGCTCTGATTTAAACGAAAGACGCTTCCAATTGGCTTAAATTCTCATAGCCATAGGCATAGCTTGGCTTGTCCAAGCGTCATTAGTAGCAACAACAACAATATCATATGCGATATAAATAATGTGTGCGAAGAACTAAAAGGAAATAATTAACAAAATAATAGATTTAAAATTTTCTGAATATATCATATTATTTATTCCTTTCATATAAATTTGTTTTTGTCATTATTCTGGTGTATTCGATGACTTCTCAACCTTTTCCAAATGATCTTTTCAAAATAATGTTTTTTTTTCTTTCTCTCTCCTTGTTTTCCTAATTTTCTTCATAATCATTAAGGAATAAAAACAGCGTTTGAGATATTTGTTAAGAAGTTTCTATTATTTTAATTGTTGTGTATAGATTTCATAAAATTTATTAAATAAGAATTTTTTTTGATGCGTAATTAAAATTTTCAGTTAACTTTGTAACATATTTTGCCTAGGATCACTTTTAAAAAATGAGAGCTGAAGGTAAATCCCAATGATTTTCGGAAAAAGAATTATATATATTTTCCAATCAAAATGATGGAGTCGACTCATTCCGTTATGCTTCGTAAACAGGGTAAATCTAGAAAAATAGACATGGAAACATAATTTGGTCGTTCATTATATTTATCTGGTACAACTAACTAAAAGAAATGGAGTTGGAAAAGAATGCCGAAATTATAATTTTAGTAACCGATTACAGAATGATATCCATAAAGTAGTCAAATCCTGACTAAGGCGGGGGAGGGGGATATAGGGTAGTTGCCCCGCGTCACTAGATCAGAATGGGATCCAAATCAAATAAAAAGTTTATTTTACTTTGTCATTTGAATAAAATCACTTGCCAAATCGAATAGAAAATTTGCTGTGAAGTAAAAGGGTCCTCGCAAGAAATTCTTGATTCGGGCCCAATTACGCTGAGTTGGGCAATGAAAGTAGTGATGGATGATGTAAAATTATTAAACCTTACGCTTTAATAATTTTGGTATTGTCGTTTCAATGAAATCAAAATTTACATAAGAAAGACTTATTCAGGAAAAGGAACGGTTAAAAATTACGGTATATAATGTAAAGACAGAATCGGAAAATATATGTTTCATATCATTAATGTAACATGCTTAAATAATTTTCTAAAATTATTTACTGTGAAGCCAACTTGTACTAAAATAGTATTCCCTCAAAATGGAATGAATTCATAAAAAGAATATTTAATTTTTTTCCCCAATCAGATTCATGAATATGATTTTAAGAAAGAATTTAATTAATATGGTTCAGTTGAAAAAGTGGAGCAGCGCACCCCTTATCGCCAGCCTAAGCTGGCACACGACAACAACAACAAGGAATTTAATTAGTTTAAGCCAATTCAAGCAATAATTAGAATTTTAATTATTATTGATAATAGTTTCGAATAACTTCATATGGTATTTTTTTGTTATTCAGAATAAAATAATTAATTTTATTAATGTGTTCCATAATTATACTCAAAAATTCGTATGTATCTGAGAATATATTTAGTAATTATTTTAATAGGAATTGTTAGTAAACATTTACACAGATGTAAGTTAAATTTATTAAAATAATTTTGATCACTATCGAATAAACAATCATTAGACAGTGCTTTTTTATTTTAAGAAAATCATTACAAACTTTTCTTTTCATATTATCGAAAAATAAAACAGGAAAACTAATTGAAAGAAAAGACGTAATTTTTGATCTCTCAATTCCAGGAGCCATACTATTCATCTACTTTCGATTCCTAAGAAAAAGGTAACGAGGGGAATTAGTCTCATCTTTCCGCATCGTTTCCGATTAAAAAGGTGGTGAAATCGAAGTATTCTCTTCCGTGGGAAATTGAAAAAGGAAAGCCAGAAAGAGCGATATCTCGCCAAAGATTGAATCTAAACGACATGAAAGTTCATTCTGCGCATGCACTAAATCTTCTGGTTTCCGGTCCTCCCACATTGTTATGGCTGCCAAGAGCTGGAGATGAGTGTATGATTTCGAGATAGATGGCTATTTCTTGCTAATATGGCTAAAGATTGTGCCAAAATGGGGTGAGTTTTCCTCAATTTTCATATCCTACTTTGCTCGGTTTTTATTTTGCAAAGTTGCTGCCCTTAAGAAAGGGGGAGTGAGCTATTTACATGTGCAAAGTCGAATATTACATGATCTCCCCGATTCACGGAGAAGAAAAATGTTTTTGGTTTTTTTTCCTTCGTATCTCCGGTCATCTTAGGGGCTTGAGAATTATTTGTGCCTTTGCACGTGCAAAGAGAATCTAGAAACAGTCTCGCCGGTTCCTTGTGATTGGGTAATTTACAGTGGTAATGATATCTTCAAGGCGATCCTGAACTTCTCTAAGATGCTCATAAGCGGATTGAAAATAATCCTCTTTATTGTGAAGATTATCGGTAGGAGCTCCTAAATCCCTGGGAATTATTTTTCTTATGAAATAAACGCTTACTTTGTTATAATTTCATCTGTAAGTTTATTTTTGAGCAAACGATACTTGTTCGAAAATGATTTGTTATATTGTTTAATTAATGATTCACCTGTATTATTTTTTCGTCCCTTAATCATCATTTGAACAGATTTTCTTACCTTCGCTAAATTGATCGATTTGCAAGATGCATGTGTGTAGTATATTTATTGTGTTTTCAAATAAAATGTGCCTATAGTTGTAAAAGTAAGGGTATGTTATTTTGGATTCAATGTCATGTATTCAATAATGCTCAGTATCAGTTTTCTCTAAAACATGGAAATATTTTCATTTCCTTCCATTTTTGTTCAATTTAAAAGATTTGTGCTTTTTGAAAAATTCATTGATTTCATGTTTTTTACTTAGGTAAAATTTACACAACATGGATATCTTAATATTTTACACTTAATGTAATATTACAAATTAGATAGAGATAACCTCCAGTTGTCTATTTTAAATATATATATGCTGTGGTATATAAATTAGAGCTTATGTTTTTTTATATCAAACAGTGATTATTAATAAAAACTATTTTATTGATATATGCACAAACTGATCTAAATTATACAAATGTATTTTGCACAACTTAATTTTATTTAAATGTTTTTTACTTTTTATTTGTTTTTTCATTATATTATGTAAAATAGACTGTAATTGCAATTTTTATTTATTTCATATATTTTTATATAAATATACAATTACATTTATATATATTTCTATTCTTTTTTTTGAAAGCATATTTTCATTACATGCTGTGCTACCAATTGGAAAATAGTTAAATAGATTATTTTGTAAATAAAAAATAATCTATTTAACTATTCTACACTAATTTTATCTAATGGTAACACATTAACCTATACAAGAAAATATGTGTGAGACATACATATAAGTACTTATATGAAATGATAAAATGAACAAAGTTTTAAAAATTTATTAATATTGACATTTTATACTGCTACAAAAATTATTTGAAAATATAAGTGACAGTTCCTACAAAAAATAAATCATCAAAAATAATATATTATTAACAATATTTTCATTAAGAGTTATATATTATAAAATTGATCAGAAACTATAAATGCTATTTAAAGCATACTATTCAACAATAATAGGTTTTTTTTTAACATATTGTAGTATTTTTTTCCTATAAAACTATTTTTTTTTTTGCTATAAATGCAAAAATACCCTCCACAATTTATTTTCTCTTTTTTATAAACATGCAATAATAAGCTTTATATATAGAAACTGATTTTATTTCTAGTTCTTAATGTGCACATTAACAAAGTTTTAATAAACAGAAGTTATTTTTTTGTTGTAGGTTCACAATTGATAATTTTGTCTAATGTGTGACCAAACTAATTTATTTATGAAAATATCAGTTTCTAAATAAATGTGAATTATATTGAAGTATACCAACTGTGTATCTATATAAGGTGGTTAAATATATAAAATGTGCAATCACTTTGAGTAATACAAATTATCTGCACTACTATATTATGTAGTGAGTATATATTTGTTTCTGAGAAAAGCCAGTTGAATGTACATAAAAGTATATTATTTTATTCAAAATTATCAACTATATTTTGTTATACAAAGATAAATATTTATAGCATTTAAGAATTACACTGTTTTTTCATTTAATTGTTTACTTTTGATAATGTATAACAATCTGTAAATAGTTACAGTATCATCTTGCATTCTTTTGATACATTAAAAATAGAATAGTTTTACTGTACTTTTAATTTTAAAAGAACTTTTCAGTAGAATATCATATATTCTAAATCCACCGTTATTAATATACTTACTTTAAATTCTAAAAATGTGTGTGAAAATTATTCCTTATTTAGCTTTTTTATTTATTACTAGTTTTAAAAGCAAAGAAAACACATTTTGATTTTTTTTTATAGATTTTGAATAATTTATTATTAATGAAGCCTTTATTATACCTTTGAACAAGGAAGAAACTTTATAGAAAGTTTAAATCTATAAAAATAAATTCATAATTTTAATCATAAAAAACATATTTTGCTGCATACATTCATAGATTTTATAGCAAAAAATCTGTTAAATATTTTAATAATTTTTAAAACAAATTTTTTAACTTACGAAGAAAAATTTAGATTAATATGTTGTACATGTGATTGTATTTTGATACATCCTTTTGTGAACATGAAATGAATTCATTTTGAAAATACACCATTCAATATTTATGATAAAGAATTCCGTAACTTAGTAAACAGCGTCATCAATAGATGGCGCCATGAGTTTAATAAATCACTGTGATACACACACTTCAAATAGTTCAACTATCTTGTTAATTCATACTGGCGATGTTGTAATGTTTCTAAAATCCTAGGTGACAAGATTCTGTGGGGGTAAAAAGAAAGTAAAAAGTTTGCCTTTTTTTGTTTTTTAATCTTTTTTCATAATTAACTAGACAAGCACGTTCATTTCCTAGAAAAAAGAATAAAATTGGCAGAAACATTCAAATTTATTCACTGCTTTTGAGAATTATTTATTTGTTTTTAACTATGTTTATTTATTCAGTGTTTCGAATAAATGTAGAAGTGTTTATCTATGATTAGGTTAAAGAAATGTAGAAGTATTTTATGCTTGTGTGAAATAAATAAAAATACATTTGTATATATTTTCAATAACTTTGTAACGAGTTGATAAACCAGAAAAAATTGAGTGTTTTTGTTAGGGTGTGTCTGAAATTATTTTTTTGTTGTAAAAAAATGGAATTATGCAAGTTTTTAAAAAACTTTTTCGTAGAAAAAAAAGGGATTGTTATTATTTTGTGGTATTTATTCATTTCAATTTATTTGTATAGTTACATCGAATAGTTTATCGAATGTTTTATTTAATATTTGTAATTTATTATTGTATTGAAGAAGAATCTTATAAAATTTTCTACATTTTGATAGCATTTGCTTTTGCTGCCAAACTATTTTTTAGAAACAATTGATTAAGAGGAAATAGTCTTGATAGATTCGAAAGTTGAAGGAAGTTAATCTGTATTCGTTGTATCTAGATATAGCTAAAATCTAAAAAACAGTGTCAAATAATTGCTTAATCACAAATCTCACGAATTCAAATAAAATGTAGGGAATCTGTAAAGTGGAAAAGAATAATAGTTTACTTTTAAATATCATTGTACAATATTAAATTATTTCTATTATAATAACATAATATTCAATATCACTATAGAAAATTTAGTGATATAAATGATGGAGAATAATCATGCAAATCATCAACATATAAGAACTAAACATGCATAAAATTCTTTTCTCTTTAACATTTGAAATTTATAAATATCTTTGTTATTTGTGCTGAATTCGCTGAGATAAGAAGAGTTAAAATGAGTTTTAACATTTTCTTCCCAAAACCTTTGAAAACAGTCAAATCTTTGAAATATCTGATGGCAGAATTATAATTTACGACTCGTAATATTTTCTTACTATTAAACGTTAAACTAAAAATGTGATATTAAAAATATATAAACGTATATTTTTCTTAAAGACTATCTAAAAAATTATAAAAACGTATGCCTTAAAATAAAGAAAATATCGTTAATAATTTTAATTCATTGTGGAAAAGCATTTTAGTTTTTGGGTGAAAACGAAGTTATTTTATGCATGGCATGTTTTTATTTATTAATTCCAGAATGTAAAGAACGATTTAAAAGTTGGTTTCGAAGATTTCCGAGAAAACAAAAGCATTGACTATAAAAATATTGACCTTGTGGAAATATAATTTATGATATTAAGTTTTATGAGATAGTTCTGTTGGATTACATTAAGTGTTTACATTGTATGTTCAACTCAGTTGTGTATTATCCAATCGGTTCATTAAATTTCTGTTCACTAAAATTCAACAACTAATAAACTAAATAATACGAGTGTGTGTGTATTTTTAAATAACAATTTCACATGAGGGGCAAAATTATAATGATTTTATGAAAGCACTTAACAATTTTTTAAGGTTTGGTCAATGAAACAAATAAAGTTTAATTTTTGATTTATCGATAGTATTCCAGGATTTTGGGATCCTAATTTTAACTATAACAAATTTTCATTTGTCTTGATTTCAAAGAGCCACGATAACTTTTATTATGCAGTAGTATTTGAATTTATTTATAGAATATAAAGTAATATATGACTAATTTTTAATATATTAAAAATGTCTGCAGAATGATGAACCCCGTCTTTAAGTTATATAAAATTAATTATAGAGAGAGAGAATAATATTTACCTCATAAAATTACAGTGTGTTCGTAAATATATATATATATATATATATATATATATATATATATATATATATATATATATATATATATATATATATATATATATATATATTATATATAAATCGTATAAAATTACAGTACTGTGGAGTTCTGTATTGTATTTATGCGTTCATTCTTTTTAGTATTTAAAAGGAATAATAAGTATATTTTATGATAATAATCAATTGGGATTAATAATTAATGGGTATTAATTGAAAGAACATGTCTGTCAATGTGTTAAATTTCGTGTTTTTCGAGCCGATGAATATTTGAAATCACAAAATGAATTCTTTGACTTTTGATTCCTTTATTAACTTTCCTTCTTCTTTTTCCAAGTAATAGTCACTATAATCTCACAACGCTTTTCATATAATATACACAATGATTTAAAATTTAGGAGAGCAAATATTGGAAATTTTAAATTTAGAGATATTTTGAGATTTAACTAGGATTTTATATTTCAAATACATAATCATATTTAATATATATATATATATATATATATATATATATATATATATATATATATATATATATATATTCAATAAGTAATGTAATATATATATATTACATTACTTATTACATTGATCGAAAAAAGTTTCAGAATGAGACATATATTTTTTTCGATTGCTTTTACCTTATCACCATTTTTGTGATTTTAAAATAATTTATGTAAAAGGCAATTAAATAAAATGTTCTCTGGTAATTTTTAAAAACATTATTTCGTGGTAGACTTTTGAGTTTTCTAGTTCAGGGGGAGGGGTCATTAAGGGGATCGTTAAGACATTTTGGAGTGATAGCCAATGCTAATTTTTATGAACAGCATACCAAAAGATACACTTGTTGAACTCCCAATAGTCTGAAAGTGATCGAGAGACAAATAAAAAATGAAAAGTGGCTCATGACCCAGAGAAGTCTGCCCACTTATGTTCCAGATAATGCATATATATACGTTGAATTAGTATCTCTTCATTATTGCTATCTCAGTGCTTACAAATTAATTACATTCATTCTTAAAACTATAGCCATTTTTTAGTGCCTTTACGTGGCCCTGGATTCATTATAGTTCGGTCAATAAATATTCAATTGAATCTCGTAAACGTGCAACTGTTCATTAAGAACAGAATTAACGATACTTTGACAATTCCGCTTTTGTTCTCTTCGAATGAACAGTCAGTCAATATTAATTTATTTGAAGTAGCAAAACTTAAAGCAAATAAGCACATAAACTTATAAATTTTATAAACTCGCATGTAATATTTTAACGTTATTTCATTTAGTTTATAAGTTATTGAAAAATACATATCCAGGAAACTGTAATTATACTATATATTATACTATACTGTAATTATACTTGTATTCCACTTTAACACCCAGGTAAAATATTCCGTGCATGTTATGAATTGTTATTCACACGGAAAGCATAACACACACATGACAAAAAGTAAAAATATTAAAGATGTTGTAAGGGTAGAAACTTGTTAATATACGTACATTTAATTCATATGCAAAATATTAAAATCTATGTAAAATAATTAAATTAACAAAATTCCCATCTGTTTGCATCTTGAAGTTTTAACAATTCTATATTTCTCATGAAACAATGTATTCTACAGTGCTTTACGTGTTTATGTTTTACTCAAAAGATAGCCCTGTAAAACATTTTCATTTCCTTTTTTTTACATGCATTCATATATAGTGATGAAAAATTATTACAAGATTTAATGTTTTTAAGTTTTTCAAATTTGTTGTTTTTTAGGTTATAAATTTTTTTAAATAAAAATAATGAAATTTATTGAAAATAATAATTTTTTTGATTCATTACTTTGTTTTACAATTAAGTATGTGTGTGTACGATCGAAAGATATATTTTATTTCAATTGACAGTTAAAGAAATAATTTTTGTTTCATAAAACCATAAAAATACTTCTAAAGATAATTTCCTTATACGTAAAACTATTTAAGAAAATTATTTAAAACCATAGTTTTATTGTGTAAACCTCCAAAAGAAATTATTAAATGATGTTGGATGCGTTAAATTTTTTGTGGAAAAAATACGTTGATATACGATTTCTTAGTTCGAAGAGATAACCGTTTCAAATTACATTTTCTTCATGAATTTTGACATAACGTTAGCGGGTCACCGAATTACCTTTTAGACAGTTTAAAAATGCGCTACAATTTACTGACATCTAACCACATAATTTTTATTAATATGGTTTTTTTATTTTGTGTGTGTGTGGGCTTAATTATTTATCAAAATTTACCTGTTAATTAATTACAAAATGTGGTGGAAATGCACTAATTTTGTCTTCTGCAGGTGAAAATGCATTAATTTCGTGTTCAAGCTATAAGACTCTAAAACTGAAAGTAGTAATTTCGCATTTCCACAAAAATTAAAGAGAATTGTATTTTCATCATTCATATGAACTTAAACCTGATTTTAGTTACAATTGCTTTGTTCTAAAATTTTCTTTCATTCTCTATTAGAATTAGAATTATATAATATCTAGAATTATTCTCTATTAGAATTATCTATTAGAATTAGATATAGAGAGAATCTATTAGATTCTATCTATTCTATTCTCTATTATGCTCTCTCTCATGGAGTCCACTGACTGTTTCGTTAGGTATATTTGACACCAGACAAGCAGTTGTACGGCATACGTCTATTGAAAGGCATTTAAACATTTACCGAATGATTGCATTTCACATAGTATTTCTCCTCATAGATAATTGGGCATATTCATTTGTCGCAAGAGGAAAAACCCGGAAAATTCTCAAGTATTGCATGTAGAAATGAGAAGCACAACTTCTGTTAGCTCTCGCGTTGTCCAACAGTGACTGAGATCGAACTCACAACCTACCATTCCGATGCCATTCTCTTTTTAGGCTATGATGAGCTACTGTTTCCAGAAATAGGGAATATTTTCTAGTTTCAAGCAATGCTGTTGCACAATTCCTTAGATTGTTATTGTTGTCGTGTGCCAGATAGGCTGGCATTATGGGGTGCGC
Source organism: Latrodectus hesperus (assembly GCA_037975125.1). Classification (NCBI taxonomy): domain Eukaryota; kingdom Metazoa; phylum Arthropoda; class Arachnida; order Araneae; family Theridiidae; genus Latrodectus; species Latrodectus hesperus. The sequence goes on from CM075854.1 coordinate 70,854,743, forward strand.
TGCTCCACTTTTTCCAACTGAACCATATTTTGGTGTGGATTAAGACTTTCTCAGTACACACATGCCATAGGTACCCGTTTATAGGGTAGGCAACCATTCACAACCCATTCATACAAGAAAAGGACAAAGACAGGATAGAGAGAAAGTACATCCATGCCCGAACAGGGATTCGAACCCAGGATCTTCCTATCTGCAGTCAGGCACGCTGACCACTAGACAAGTTGGGCGGCGTTCCTTAGATTTAAATGCCTATATAGTTATTTTTCCTCTAAATTATGGTCAAAATAGAAATTTATCTTGTGAACATTTTATTCTTCAAAATTTTTTATGATTAAAAAATATATAAAATGCTTAAATTTCTAGGATATTTCCTCCAAAAGAAAACTTACCTCAGCACACTGTTTTTCATTACCACATTGTCACTGCCATAAAATAATGTTTTTACTTTTTCTTCCCTGATACAGTCAATAGTTTTAAAATGAATACCTTTTAATGAAGCCTTATTGATACACATCAAATCATTGAGGCATTTAAAAAATACTTTGTGGCTGATTTACCTTTTCTGGTGCTCTGTTTTTTAAGCTCATTTCCTCCACTCCAGCGAAGCTTTTCAGTTTATATCTTATAACTAGACATTATTTGTCTCTCCAGTTTGTTTCATGAGCCAAAGATTTTAAGATCAATGACGGTGATTATCGTTTATTCATTGAAATCAATATACAGAAAAAGAAGTTAATTAGGAAATTAGAAGAAAATTTCTGATTTGAAGAAACAGGTTATGCGTGTGTTCTTCCGGAAATCGCACAATTTCTAACTTCAATCAAATCTGTTCTAAAGTATATCCTTTGAAATTACCAATACCAAATGAATATTTAAGATTTTGAAAATAAATATAATTAAATATACTTTTTGAACCCGTAAAATGTTCCCAGTGAAGCCCGGTGTCACAGTTCCGAGTTCGAACCTCTGGCTGGGCAAGATCAACTTAGACTTACATCCCTTCAGTGGGTCGATAAACTGAGTACCCTGCATGATAGGGAACTAGGCTGAGACAAACTAAGCGGGGGGACATATGCTTGGCACCCCAGGGACTGCGGTCAGAACACATATGAGAACTGTAAATATTGGCCCACATATGTGCCACAGTTTTTTTTTTAGAATGTTTCTAGTACCTATAAGACAAGTACAATATTTAGCTATAAATTTAATTATATATCTGCTGTGATTGTGGCAGGCTTAGTTCAGTATTCTCCTATATATCTATATAGAAAGAGTTTATAAATCTAAATCTTACCCTCGAAGAGTAAAAATTTATTAAAATTTTCATGAATTAAGTTCATTTCAGCTGTATTTTTTATTATGTATGTGTAGATTTGTTTCATTGAAATGTGTAGTCCAATTAAAAAAATTCGCTTTTATTTTACTAATGAGTATCTTTGGAATAAGTTTTTTGGTTTTCTCTCGATCTAAATGCTTATGCCTTTTCAAAATCTCAATTTACCAAGAATTTTAATTTATGTCTGGAACTATTTGTTAGCTTTTTGTGAATAAGAACTTGATGCATCTATATACATAAAAAATACTGATATTTTTTTAATCTGTCTTGCGAAAGAAAAAGTGCTTGGAATTTAGAAAGTGTGTTATTTAGTAGGAATTGAAAAAGCGAATAAAAAGAACAGAAATTCAAACTATGTTCTAAATTTAAAAAAAAAAAATTCGTATCATTTATTTTTTTAAATAGTTTGAATAAAAGAAACGAGAGTTTGAAATTAGAAAGCGTTACTTAATTTGAACTCCTAGAAAAAAAGATCCGAATTCTGTCCGAAGAAAAAAACTCTATTTTTGTACTTTTATTCATTAATTTCTCTATACAAAGATAACATAGTTCGCATAACTCAAACGGGCTTTCTCTGTATTTCGAAATTTTTCATAGATGTTTTACATTCTTTGTAATTCATCATTGCCATTCATCTTGCCATTCATTTATTTTTTCATAGTAAGAATATATTTTCAAAGCAAGCTTGTACGTGAAAGAAATTTATATTAGTAAATGTAAAAACAAAAAAAAAACTTTATTGAGATGGATTTAATGTTAAATGAAGTATTTGTAAAATGCAGGTAACTTCAAATTTATTACTTTTTTTGATCATAACTTTTACTTGATAATAATATTTATCCTTTCAAACTGACAGAAATTTATTTAGTTTGTTGTAATTTTTCATTAATATCATTAGTAGATTAGGTAATTAATAATTGGCAAATCTTCAGTAGGAAATGCTAAGAGTGTACTCGGCAACTAATTTTTCACCCTTGTGAATTTTGTTCCCTATTAACATCGAATACTTGAATTTGGTATTTGTACCTAGACTGACCGTGCCGAGCTGGCAGCTGAATGGTTAGCGCTCTTGCCTTCGGTTTAACAGTTCGTGGGTTCGAATCCCACCTTGGGCATGGATGTTTGTAGTGGTTCGGAATCCACTTTAAACCGTAGGTCCCGGTCTAATTAGCCCTCGTGTGCAAAAAATGACCGTTGAGCGACAAACTAGAGTGACCGTAAGGAGAAAGGGAATGCTAAATCTTGTTCACCATAAGAAGAAAATATTTTTTGGAAATGATAAATTGTGCCTGAGAACGGATAGAGTTGAAAATTTTCATTTATTATTATCATTCTTTGTTGACCACAACTGATTTCACCTATTGAAGTTACCGCTAACTATATTTCGTAAGTCGTACATTGCTAAACAATTAGAATAATCCCCTAAACGAGATTGATTAGTTTATTGAATCGATTGTTAATTCGAATCAGTCAGTGTCTTTGAGAATTAGACACCTAAACTTACTGAGTGTTATATTAATTACCGACAATCCTTTTACTTTGTTGTGTGCGCCGAAATCAATCATTCCTGCTCTGTTTTTATGTGGACATCCGGATCATTTAATGGTTGCGTGAGGAATCTGCTTCTGCTTCAGGCGTAATGCTACTCCAGATTTTGAAAGAACCGTGGTTTCAATTTCCTTTTGAGTATGTTTAGAGGCTTCGATGTGTGCCGGAAACGAGCGCAATAAATCAATCTGATTTCGAACTAGGTTAAATATTTACTCTGGCGATTTGAAGATTGACATATACAGTTAAAGCTGACAAAATATTCTTTCTTGAATGGTTAATGCAATAACTTTTTTCTTTATAATTGTGGGAAGCCATTTTGGTTTGAGCGTTTAAAAAAAGGAAGTTTTATGTACAGTAGAATTCCAATTATCCGAATCAATTGGAATCAGCTAATCAAAAATTCGATAAATTGGATTTTTTCGAAAAAAAGGTTTATTTTAATCATTGAACATTGAAAATTGCAATAATTTTACATGCTAAAGTACTTACGAGTGCTGTATACAGCATGTATGTACAGTGTTGTAAATGAAAGTCATTGTTTGCGGAACATCTTGGTCACAGTAAGCTGCTTCACTGCCTTCATACGTTTTCGGACAGCCAAGATGCCCATCCGCTTGATGGTGAAAATATGCCCGTGGTCACACTCGTACAGACACTCTATCCATTTCAAAGCTGTTTAAAAGCCGGCTTATGTTTCATTAGCTGATATCCCCTTGTCTGCTTCAACTTGGACATTAAGGTTATTTCCTTTCTCGACATTTTCAATTAGTTTACTTTCATTTGCAGCCTGAAATTTTTAGGGCCTCACCCATATAATATATTCTCCTATATCTTAAACCATCTTAACATCTAAGAATTTTCAAAAGAATGTTTTTGAATTCCTCAACTGATACGTCTCTCTCTTTCTCATTCTCACACAACTTCTCCCTTCTTTTATCTTTCCTTTTCTTGAGCTTTTTCCAATTTTCCTTCTCTTCCCTTCACTCTAATTTTTTTCTCTAAAATTCTGAAAGCGATTCGGATAATTGGAGTTCTGCATTTGAATTCAAAAGCATTAATAGGATTATTTTCTTTATTTGTTGCTCAATAATCAAATTTTTGCACTTATTGCCTGCTTAGACATGGATTTGCAACATAAGTGGATTCCAAACCATTTCAAAATATTAAGCACACGAATTGTTGAATTAAAGGTCAGAAGAGATGGAAATAGGATGGTAAAGATGTCAGGGTCATCCTGGCCACATTGATTGTTAGACTTTTCTTTATTAATTTGACATAAAAGTAGGCTTTATTTTTGTTTTAAAAGATTTCATTGAGATTAGGGCCAAGAACGTATTTGGTTAGTCTGAAATTTGTTACTGATTGTAGATTGAAATAAATGAATATTACGCATGTGCATTTTTGACAGACTTTATAACTTTTCCAATAGCTCTGTATGTTCTCAAAAATATATTCATTAATTTGTCTACAGAAGTTAGTCATGAAAAACAAAACCTATCTGGCCTGCAGTCCAGCCGTAATTTATTTGTCATGTTCAGAAAGATTGGCCATGCATCAAATGCGTTCACTGGTTATCTTTTCCTGTTAATTTTTGGCTGAGATTTTGAAGAACAATTCTGTGCTACATTTACTGTGTCAGTGTGCCATTTGAAATATTATGGCAGCGTGTTTCTTAATAAAATAGCGTACATTTCACCATGATTTTATGTTAACTTTTGTAAGTGATTTTCCGTCATCGCGAAATAAGAATAATTGATTTTAAATCTGTTTCATATCAAACATTTATTATTTATATTGCCGATAAATATTGATAATAAATTTTTATTCTTTAAAAATTATTAATTTACTTTAAAATTAAAATTAAACAAGGATTTGTATAAGTAATTTTTTTTAGTCTTTCCCAATTTTTCTTGTACTGTTGCAATACAATTTTACATTTAATTTTTAATCGATAAATTAGAGTCCTAAATTTTACTATGCATATTGAATTTCTAATTCTATCGTAGAAGGTAATTTTATCTTTTACATTTTATAAATAATTTTTGATGACCCACGAAGGTGAAAACTTGTTTTTCTATTCCAAGACCAAGCATATGTTAAAAATAAATACATTTTTACTGGGAAAATTGCAAAAAATTGCTTAAAAAACGACCAAAATAAATGGTTTAAACTAAATGAAATTTTTTCTTATTTGTAATAATTATTTTTCCTATGCAAAAATTTTGCTGATTAATTGGATATTTTATGACACAAAGTGTGCAGTGAAAATTTTCATCAATAAATAAATTCGAATAAGTTTTTACATAAAATCAAATCAAATTAAATATATTTATAAAAAATAAGCTTATAATTTGGTAATGTTGAAGTATGATCTGTTACTAATCTAATGGTTTTATCAAGCACATTGCAATTATCATTACATGGCTCAAACATATTTTAAAGAAATGAAATTACTAAGCTTAGTTCACAATATTGCTTTGCTATCGTGAAACAAATTGTCTAATAATTGAAAGTTGTTGCAAGGTATTTGAACATCTTCCCAGAATGGGAGGATATTTTAAAGGAAGCAAAATGTTTCACCAGGGAGTAAACCCGAAAAGCTCCCAAGCATACACTCGACAGACATTCAAACAAAAAGCAGTAAAGCAATATCAACATCTATTGTTTAGCGGTGGTTAGTATTGAACCCGAGGACTCTCACACATCACTTGATGATCTTTTGTCTAAATTCAAAAGATAGTTTAATTTAAATTCATTGATTATTACTGTAAAAACATGATGGTCATGCGTATGACCGTGGTCTGGATCTTTTTGCCGTCCACGAACTTTTCGAATCAGTTGCATGTTGCATATATATATATATATATATATATATATATATATATATATATATATATATAACTTAGAAATACTTTAAAATATAATTTCATCAAAATAAGTACATTAAAGTTGATATACACTGAACTTAAATTGCAATAGTTAGAATGTTTTAAATTATGAAAACCGAAATGTGAATCAAAAGAGAAAAATATGCCCGAGTTAACTCGGGCTAGCCTGTTAAGGGGATCAAAGCATAATGATCAAGGAGAAGACCGTGGCTTAGTAGTAAAATCAAGCTCTTCCGAGCGAAGTTCCTCGAGTATACTTTCGTCATTTTTGAACAATGGAAAATGGATATTGCATATCTGTTTTTTGTATGCACATCTGTCGTTCGGATGCTCTTCCCTTTAACTCCCTTACATTTATTTATTGCACAATATCTACGGAAAGATCTACTGGAAGAAATGCTATGGATTCTGAAAAAATCTTGCATGAACTTCCAGCTGTTAAGCCATTTGCAATATGGTATCGAAATATTTACGGTTAGAATTCTTAGTAAAATTTCATTACTAAGTGATTTGGTTGCTCTTGCGGGCGATGTTAATTTAAAATTTTCGTATTTTTCACCAATGATGAAAATTATTTTTATCGGGGTAGTTTTTTCCCCCCACCATGTTTATTTTTACCAGGTTTATTTCTATTGTATTATAAATTATTTAAAATTAAACGTAACAATGAAACATTAAATTATATTTATAATTTCGAAATAAATGATTTAGCTCGTTTTCTTGAAATAATTCAACAGATTTACAGGACTAACATTTAAAACATAAGTTCCTTTTTTAAGACTAATTTAATTGTCTTTTGTTGACACCATAATTAATGTAGCGAAACTAGCTTTCAAATATTTCCGTTGAAGTCATGAATTTAAATCATTTACAATTGAGATATTTTGCCTGGTTGCCTTAGGCTATCCTGATTATAATTTTCCCAAGAAACGCTACTTTCTTTTTAGCCATCTCCAGGAAGCTATAAATTTTCTGGGAAGACTTAGCACGCTTCTATATTCATAAAGAAAGGGAGAAAGAAAATATGATTTCATTCAGCACGCTTCGTTTGATCAAATAGCGATTTGTCTTTAGTCAGTAAAAAGCCCGATTAAAGGAAATCAGAAATCTTCCCACGGCTGCAATTCGTATACTTTACTTGCGAGGCCTTGACATTAAAATTAACAAAATAAAGATAAGTGTGTATATAAATCCACTTTTCCGGAACGTTAGCTTTTCTTCGGTAATTTTCTTTGTTGAAGTTTAGGTTTTAACTTCGGAATTGAATGGAACTGTTTTTGGGCATTATGCCAATGTCAGCCACGTACTGTTCCATCGTAACGTATGGCTCCATGCCACGGAGTTTGCTTTTTTGTATCTTTCGCTTTTATTGATTGATAATACGTGTAAATGCTGGGAAAATATTTCGTTGTATGAGATGGTTACGGAACAACTTCTTCCAAAAGAAAATGGGCTTGTTTTGATCGAATCGTTTATTCCTTTGTTGGAGCTGCTTAGTGGGGAAGTCACTGAATTCTGAATCATGGGAAAATATTCTGGTGATTTTTCAACTTGATTGATTGATTGATCATTCTAAAGTTTCACTTGTAGAGTTGAAAGCAAACGCTGAAAGGAAACCTTGCATTTTTTTTATGAGATTCAAAAAATTTACCGAAGTTTTGTGTTGCTGATTATGCTATATTAAATTTTTCTTACCAGGAAGCAAAGTAAAAATCGATTCATCCGACATTCATTTAATCGACATTGTAATTCGCATATTTGCCGTTTGATACCCATTTCGAAGTTCAATTTCATATTAGCGACACATTAGACATTCGTGATGCTCACTAAAATGATCTAAATAATGTGTCTTTTGTGTTAGAAATTATTTAGATAAAGATCATGAAATAATAGATAAATAATGTGCAACGAAATAAGGGAGAAAATTATGATTACATATAGGGGTAGCCCATGACGTCTTTTTCTAATGCTGAATTCTACTCTCCTGAGCGAATTAATGGGAGAAAAACAAAAATTTTCACAAATATTGCTTAATTGGTATAGGTTAACTTATATGCATGGTATAACTAAACTAAACTCCATGGCACGACAGCCCATGTGGGCCAAGGCCTACAGTGCCCATTACTGTTTTCATGACTGAGGGCCCTGGGGTGCGAGGCATATGTCCCAGTTAGGTGGTCAGCCTAACGTAAGACCCCCAGTGTTTCCAAGAATGCTTGGTACTCAGTTAATCGATCCACTGAAGGGATGAAAGACTGAGTCAACCTTGCCCAACCCGAGGATAGAACTTCGGACCTATATGCATGGTATAGAAATCTAACATAAAATATGTCCTCCTCTAGCTTGATATTGTTTGACAGGGATTCCACTGAATTAGAACATAAATTTTTGATCTCATCTTCTCAAAATCAAGCTTTTTTTAACATTATTAATGTTTTCTTTGTTGAGCAACCCATTTTACTCACGCGCCTCTGTACAATGATCCACCAATTTTTGATGGGATTTACATCTGGAGAATAACCTGGCCAATCTAAAACCGTTAATTTCTGTTTTTAAAAACATTTCTTTGCTAGTTTAGATGTATGGTATGAGGCTCGATCTTGAAAGTCACCAACACCACCAGCGAATGTTTGCATTTTAGGTAAAAATTTTCTTTCTGTTACAGAAATGTATTTTGTAGAATTCATAATCTCTTCAACTGGTATTAATCTGCCAAGTCCTCAAGAAGTAAAATAATCACAAAACCTCTGTTTCTGAAAGTGCTTAACTGTTTTTATAAGATGTTGTTCTCTGATAGGTTCTCCATCATTTCGCCTGACAAATCTTGGTCGAATTTATTTCACAAAAAATGTGTTTCGTCGCTGAATACGACCTTCTTCCAAAGTCCTGTACAGTTCAGGATTAATATTTTCTGGCTCATTCCAAATGTTTTGTCTTCATTGTAGCTGTTGTTTGATTATTATTGATTATAATTATCAAACAAACTAAGCCCGGTGGCTTAGTGGCAGCGTTTCACGCTCCCATGACACAGGTCCGAGGTTCGATCCTCGGGCTGGGCTAGGTTGACTCAGCCTTTCATCCCCTCTGTGGGTCGATTAACTGAGTACCAAGCATGCTTGGGAACTAAACACTGGGGGTCTTACGTTAGACTGACCACCTAACTGGGACATATGCTTCGCACCCCAGGGCCTTCGGTCATGAAAACAGTTATGGGCACTGTAGGCCTTAGCCCACATGGGCTGTCGTGCCATGGAGTTTAGTTTTTAAAAGGTAAATGAACATATTATAAATAAAAAAATGCACTGTGGACAACATGTAGAAAGACCAATGAGAATAATCAATTTAAAAGTCGTTACAAAAGAGTAACTTCTTGTTACTGTTTAATTTTTGTTCTATAAATGTTGCTTTTCTAATAAAGGGTTGATACCTGCAGATAATTTTAAAATACATAGTTAAATTAAAAGTATATTTTGTGTTTGCACTTAAAATAATAAATATCTTGTGTATTCTCTCTTTCTTACACCTAAAAGTGATCTAAAATTAAAAAAAAAATGTTTGAATTAACATTTAACTCTTTGAAAAACTTTGAATCGTAACATCAACATCATCAATTTAATTCTTTGAATCGTAACATAACTTACCGGATGTAAGGTAATATCAAATTTAAATATTTTTAAATATATAAAATTTAGCTTGTGTGAGTGGTTGACAAGTCTCTTATTATAAATTTTTTAATATTTTAAACAGTGTGAACATTTTTTAAATTGTTAAGAATAAAATTTATTTTCTTCTCAAAAATGTTTCTGAAATAAAACAAGAAATTTAAAGGAGAAAAGTTGAAACGAGAGAGATTTAGGAGAATTTAGTTTGGATTTTATTAAGACTAGAGATTGCGAAGAATTAGGAGATATTTAATACATTTAATCGTCTTTAAGAGAGATATTCTTCTTTTAGCTGCTTTGGTAGCGAAGAAAATAATTTTGTGTTATTCTTATATATTTTCACAAATTTCGCGTGACATATACTTTCAGCGCCCCATTTCTCAGCAAACGAATCAACATTTAACCATCTCAATTTTAAGTACTTCATCAAGAATGAATAATCCTTACGCGACGAGCAACAGTTTTTTTTAAACAAATCCATCACAGTAAATCATGGAGCTTACCAAAAAATGAACCAAATTGCAAATGCAAAGAAAAATAATCTGAGGCAACAGTCCAAAACGGAAGCTTCAACAAGACTCGATTTATCCCTGTCATACGACAGATGCAACAAAACTTTACAGTAAAAAAAAGCACATTTTTTTTTATCATTTTTATCTGTCTGGATCAAATAGTTGATGAATGCAGTTCAGCAGGTTGGTTTTTATTTTTGTTCTTTCGTAATGATGGTCCTTTGACGTGATCATCTTAATCAAGCTACCATTATTATATAAAGGTTGAGTTTTCTTCAGCTCTCACCCACTTTTTCCTTATCATGATTGCGAGATTTGAAATATCACAGGCCGGAATTGTCTTCTTTAGTAAAAGAACTCCTTTGTTCGCGATCGGCTTCTTTTTTTTTAATTTTTGAATAAATCCTGCGATTTTATACGATGAAGCCGACGAAGAGTACCACTTCGATTATCTCTGCCGTAAGAATTCATAGAATAGCTCTTTTATACCGTGTCGGAATCACATTTGTTTACATTTAATATTTCATGACGGCAGTTTTTAAGTCCGTGGAAAATTTCTTTCAGATATATGTATACGCAAAAGAACGTCAAGACTACTTTTTAATGTAAAAGTAATCTTACTGAAAAACATTTTATCGTGTTTCATAATGAATGAATCCCTCAATATATTGAAAGATAATTCCAAAATTTTATTTATTTATTACATTACATATATTCAGACTTGTATGCTTGATTCATGAGATCCGCTTGTAAGTCTTCGTCGATAATAGGACAAATAGCACAGTGACAGATGTACAACCACAGAAGAATAACAAAGAAAACACCCAGGGCCACGGTGGGAATCGAACCCACACTCCTACGCTCTCAAGCGATTAGCGGAGTGATACTTTGACCACTCAGCCACGGAGCACCTTAATTCCAAAATTAGGTTAGATTACTGTGATATTTAGGCTGTTTCTTCCAACCGAAATTAAACATTGCAAATCTGCGTAATTTTGAATTACGATCAAGTGACGTGGTCGACATCTGAGCTGGTACCTACTAAAGGCATAGTCAATTTCCGTATTTAAATCTGAAGAAAATTAGATTATTAGGAAGAAATAGAACATTGATAAATTCCCGTGACTTTTCATATGAATTTGAATCCAGCCACAAGGAGCGGAAATGCGAAAATCGAATCACTATTTCTCATGAGTGAAAAAAATGTCATTAAGTTTTAGTTCACGTTAGCTTTTATTGTAGTTCTATGGCTTTAAATTTTTTTCGTCACTATTATTTCAAAAGACATCTTCTTGCATCATTTGCTGTCTCTCTCACTGGTTGATTTTCTTGACCCTTTTCTATACATACACTATGCTAATTTCATCTTGCCTGATAATATTGATTCCAAGCTACAAAAATTTAGACCGGGTTGGAAAAAGTGTCATTATCGGACCCCAGCGGTAATGGGTTCGATTCTTGACTCATTTAAAGACTGGAGTGCTTGAAATAGGTCGTGATTCTAATTTCCTACCACATGGTGTGGCGGGAAAAGGAGGATACCAGCGCGGTTGTTGACCTCGGCGCTTGATCTTAGTTCATAATTAAGCAATCAAATACTTTTTGGCTGAAATAGGCAGATGAAAATGCATTAGCATCAACGTTTGACATAATTATTGTATCCAAAAACTGCTAAGAAAGAAAATAAAATCCAGTTCCCAAATCTTTTTGTGTCATTCAAGAATTAAAATTTTGAAGGCTTTTCTAATAATCCAGTCATAGTCAAGATCAAAAGAAAGAAACTAATCGATGATTCTTGTTCTGAGATTCGAACTCGACCCATTAGTGTTTCATTTGTAATTCCATATTTGTGTTTTTTGTTTCAAATTTCTGTTTTTTATAATTCTGATGGCATATGAAACGTTTTTAATATGCCATTCGAGTCTTATCCTCTGAGTATTTATCTGAAAAAAATAAATACTCAGTAGGTAAGATTCAGGGAACTATTCTATGTTGCAGGTTAGAGGAGTAGTCCTAAGCTTTTTACTACGCTTCTCCGAAGAGGAGAAGCGTAGTAAAAAGCTTAGGACTACTTCTTGCTTAGGACTACTAATATGCACTGAAGTACTTAATAAGCAGCTGTAAATGTTATAATAGTAGAGCTCTCATAATAAAACATAAACAGTATAATGTTGTTGTTGTTACTAATGACACTTGGACAAGCCAAGCTCACTATGCATTGGCTATACGAATTTAAGTCAACTGGGAGCGTCTTTCGTTTAATCAGAGAACCATGAAGGTGAAAGTACGACTTTGCTCTACACACATGCCATGGGTACCCGTTTATAGGGTAGGCAACCATTCACACCTCATTCATACAAGGAAAGGACAAAGACTGGATAGATAGAGAGAGAGAGAAAATACATCCATGCCCGAACCGGGATTCGAACCCAGGACCTCCTTATCCGCAGTCAGGCACGCTGATCTCACATTCACATTATACTGTGCCTCCCAACTAGACAAGTTGGGAGGCACAGTATAATGTGAATAGATAAATGCACACACATACTCGTGGACAAAAGTATTTCATTTTGAAATTCAAAAAAATAGCAGGGAAACAGATTTTGTGTGCATATATTCTCAAAGCAGCATGAATTCAAGACACTGAAATTGTGTGTGAGGCTGCCTTGTACAAGTGCAATAAATAATAAAAAATTTGAAATTGAAAGTTAGATAAAAAAAAAAAAGTAAATGGAAATATGTCCAAAATGATCTGTGAAAGCTCAATGAAATCAAAATTAAAAAAAAAAAAAAAAACTAAATAAAAATAAATAAATAAAATTAAAAAAAATGGTTGAAAAATTGCAGGTATCAATCCGAAATTGCAATTTTCAGTCTTAACGTATATCTGCGAAACTGCTAATTCAAAATAGTTCTGCAAAAGCAAATTTCGCACGCAAACAAAAACTACACAAAAACAAATAACAAAATCAATGCATTCACTATCAGAAGAAAATCAGTTTAAAAGCTGCGCGAAATGTCGTCCTACTGTACGCTGACAGCTGTGAAAGCTGACAGTCTCTTAACATACTTCTTTTTCGCTTTTTCTTTATTTCCAAATTTTATGAGTTGATAGTCAAAAACAGTTGTAAAGCATTCCCCCCCCCTTAAGTGGATTTTTTATTGTAGGAAGTATTTACTGGTCGCAAAAAAGGAAGTTCAGAAAATCCTCCTAGTATCCTTGAGGACATATTGTTTTAATCAATTTTAATGAGATGGAGTATGCTATTTTTTATGTAAAATTAACACTTTACAAGAACTTCATTTTGATTTCACGATAGTCTTAAGAATATTTGAGGACATTTTCTTTGTTCTAAATTTGAATTTCTGTTCTTGGTAACTCACTCTTATCACTTCTGTTGAAATTGCATGTTTTCAAAATAATTCTTTGTCATCGACCTGTATATTCTGTTGATTCTGTTCAACTAATCAAGCTCTACTATATTTTGCATACTAATTATGAGAAAATGTTTCCATTATATGATAAAAATGTGAAATATTATCTTTTTATTAACTACTTATTAACTTATTTTTTCAAAGAATGAATGCTACATTAAAAAAAATGAATAATACATTCTCCTAAGCACACATAAAAATTTAGATTTGAAAATTAATAAATATGAAAAAATTTTATATCAAAACTTTCATTTATTGATATAATGCCTAATAAAACGAAAAGCAGACTTATAATTGAAGAAATAAAAATATTCTAAAAGTGCGGTCGTTATCGTTATCGTATATATATATATATATATATAGTCTACGACCTCTATTTAATATTTATTTCTTCTATGTTTTGTATTATCTGAATATATCAACAAAAATGGAAATTGCAAGTTCCATTTAGTTTGCTACCGCCATCTATCGGGTTTAAATGTAAAACTTCATTATTTTAAAAATAATATAATTCATGACAGCAAATTAATTGTATTTTATTTATTCTGTATAAATATTAATATTTATACAGATTAAATGTAATGTAAATATTTACATCATGAAAATATCACGTTATTGGCTGATTAATGGTTGACTTCAATATTAGAAATATGTATAAAATTAAATGGGAACACAAATGGGTTGCGAATAGATTCGATTAATCAATCGTATTTATATAAAATTAGAAATATTATTAGAAAAAGCGACAAACGAAAAAAATCTTAATTTTTTAAATTTAAAATAATAATTTTTTTTAGGTAAAGTATTCCAGCTAATATTATTTATATTCATACCAGTGGCATTGCACATATCCTTAGTTATAATTATTTATAAGTGATTTTTAAAATAAAAATACTAAAAAATAATTTTTACTCACATAATAGGATTATAATTGTTTTCCATCAAATCCTTTTAATTACGAACACAAGGTTTTTAATATGAGGACATGAATTACATTTAAATATCATAATTTAATTCGAATCGCCGTATTACTTAAGATATAAAAAATTCATAGATATTAATTTTGTTTATAATTTATTAAAATTAATTCTTATGAATATATTTCATATAAATTCTTATAAATTACTTTTATTTTTAGGTATATCATTGAAAATAAATGTCCAATTTTAATTTTTATAGTAAAACACAATAAATAGTTTTTTTTTTGTTTTAAATTTACTAAGCGATATTAAAGCATTATATAAGTATAAACAAAACTGCAAATGAAATATTGAAACAGAAATGTTATATTTAATTTGAAGTGTATTAAACAATACAGTAATAAAATGATTCAATAATGAATTGATAAAAAATATAAAGTAATAAATTACTTTTTAACGAACAATATTAAGAACAACTTTTATATATTTAATACATTAATTTATTTTAGTGGGTGACTTTTGTGTATTTTTGTTCAGCTTACGTACAACTTTTTTTAAGGAATTGTATGACCAGTAGTACCCAAAAATACTCAATAACTGAGATATATGCTTATATTTTTTTTATGATAAAATACTACGCATTTCATTTTTTTTGTATAGATTGAATTTTTTGAACATAATAGGATGGGAACCAACGTTATATGGTCAAAATAAAATTTTATCATTTAAGTTCTGCTGAGTTATAAATAATTGGAGTTGGTATTTTTAAACATATTTCTGCAGGCCCACTAGTTTTGATAAAGTTTCCCTATTTGCAATAACAGGTGAGTTTTTTTGAAAAAACTTGTTTTATAGTTTATCTGTTTGGTTATCCTGCAAATGGAGTGAAAATGCTTGTCTCCGATCACTACTTGGCTCATGTATATATGGATTTGCTACCAGCTATCTTGACAAGTATTTCCTTGGGAGAGCTTTCACATTGATTGTGCTTTATTTCGTTGACAGTATTTCCTTTATTTGGTGTATAATTTAGATTATAAGTGTATTACTTAAAAGAGAAGTAAAAGCTGCATAATTTATAATAACAGTTTTCCATGAAACATTTATTTTAAACCATGAAACTTTATTAGGTGTGTAATTAAGATTATAAGTGTATTACTTAAAAGAGAAGTAAAAGCTGCATAATTTATAATAACAGTTTTCTAAAAAACATGTGATTCAAAATTTTGGTATCATTTATGTAGCTCTGAGTTTCAATTTTATTAGTTTGCTGTACATTTAAAACGATTTTCTTTTCTTTTTCATTTAACATTTTTTAAAGCTTTTATCATTGGAGATACATCACAACTGGAAATATGCTTTATAACTATTAAAGAATTCAATTTTTATGGTTCTGATTTTTAATTAAGTAATTAAAAAAGTGTAGTCTCCATAAAATTATAATAATTTTTCTTTCTCTGATATTTTATATATGGAACATTTTCTCTCGTCTCTTTTACCATTTTGAAGTTTCTTGTTCTTCGCATCTTTTAATAATCTGAAATATGGTTTTACTTTTTTTGTTTAATAACTTATTTCTTTCTATATCAACGCCTGCAAGATAACAAGTTAACTCCTTTCCCAGTTGCTTTTTTTTAAAATTTCACTTATATATTTATTTTTCTGGAAAGAAATTAGTTTATAATTATAATCAATAGTATTCTGGGTTCTCTTCCAAAAATGGTTAAGTTTTTAAATTAACCAGTTATAAAATATATGCTTAAAATAAGATAACAGTTAAATTGCTCATATTGTTCATAAAACTGTGTATGAAATTCAGTGAAATATAATTGAGAACAGCAAAATCTAAAGCTAGAAAATATGTATGTTGTATAGTAAAATTTTAAGGTGATATTCACATTTTTCATTTAATTTCTTGCGGTCAAATTTGCTGAGCTCAAATATTATGATTTACTTGCTTTACGTAGTATTTATCAGCATATTGTTATTAAGTTTATTTAAAATGCTAAAGTGATACTAAATTTGATTAAAATAGTTATATAATGAAATAAATATTATCTCTCTCTTATATATATATATATATATATTGTCCAAGTATATCTAAGCGTATGTACATAGTGTATGTAACATATGAATCCTTGAAAAGAAAAAAAAACAGTTAAACTTAATTTTTTTAGACATTTCTATAAATAATTTTTGAAAAATTGTGATTTTAGCTTCAAAATTAGTATTAAATGAATTCTTAAATATTAAAAACCAAATTAAATTGAATGCATTTTATCAGTTTTAAGTTCGAAAATTGGGAAATTGATGCATTAGAATTTGACCGCTTGACATTCTATAGTTGTAGATCGTATTGACACAATTTAAATTTCATATCTGTAACTAGGCAAAAAAATGCATTTTGCATCCTATATAAATATTTTCTTTCTAATTATCATTATTTATTCATATTATTAAATAAAAATCCGTGATATTTATATATTCTATAGGACACTCCGATTTTCACTTTTTATTATAATACATTTTTTTTCTTATTTTGTTGTTGTTGTCGTGTGACAAGTGCAAAGAGAATAATATAAAATTTGTTACAAGGTTGCAGTATGCTGATTAATAAGTGGAACCCTTTTTGTGTGTGTCGTTACAGCAACATTCAATTGTGTTCCAAATGTGTTATCCATCTCTGCCAGAAAATTCTTTTTCCCCCCACAAGGCGTGTTTGAACATGTCTGCGGTTTTAAATAGACCAACATGACAGCCTTAGACGTTTACACATGCAATAATGACGTGATTGAAGAGAGACCAGACTGCTTTTTTTTTAAATTTATTCTCTCACTCATGGGTGCAGATGGGGAAAGCAATGCTGTTTTTTCATGACTGGACATTTCTCTCTTTTTTTGATAACGAATGTTAAACTCGCTGTATGTCAATTTCATTCGTTTTCTCTGCTTGCATTTAGTTTTTTTCTTCATATAGCTATTTGATTATATATGCTCGAAGTTGTTTCATTATTTATAATTACGTTTTAGACAGAAGTTGTTCAAAATAGCAAGATTCGTTTAATTTATTAAATGTTGGTTTCTTTCAAGAACTTTGATTAGGACGCGAATATCTGATTAAATATAGCTAATCATTAGAAATTTTTATTTGTTATATGATTAATTAAAATGAAATTATTAATCTTTAGTGTTGACCAAAGGTTGGTAAGACTGGACCTAATGATATATTAGTATTTACATTAATTTTAATTTACGAAGACAACATTCGTATCATTATTACAGATTAATTTTATTGGCATGTTCTTTTGGGACAGAGATGTGAATGTTTGATAAGAAAAATAATGCCTCTGAAATCGACCATGTCACTTGAACAAAGTCTAACATGCTTGTCTCTCTACTGGCCATTTTTGCTTACAAGGGCTACTTACAGATCATAATCTTAAAATAGATTCTGAATCATTGCAAACAACCTCACCCGTGGAGGAAATTTCAGCCGCAGATTGTTGAATCGAAAACAGAGGCGGTTAACATTCAAATAACTTCCAGACTTCATTTGTTCCAATTCACGTTAAATTTTATACTTATTAATAGCGCCATTTAGAAATTAATAATTAATTTTTAGTAAAATTATGATTGCTTTATAAATAATGGAGTTCTTAATTATTTTTCATTTGTTATTTCTTCACACAAAATAGAAAATAAAAATAACAAATCAAAATTTTAAATTAATCTTAAACAATGGTAATTTCTTATCATAATTTTTATTTTCTTAAGATTATATTTTGTTTCTTTTAAATTAACGTGTAAGGATTTTGTGCTTCTTTAATCGGCTGTTATAGTAACAAGTGGGGTGATGAGACATTAATTTTATAACTCAAATTTTGAATATAATTCGTTCTTCATGCTTCCACATGTTAAAATCGTCACAATAATTCCAGGAAAAGACACAAATTACCGTTATTTACTACGTTAAACACATTTGATATTTCATTGATTTTATTTATTTAGTATATGACTCATTTTTGTTTTTGGATGGAGGCGTAATTTTTTCTCTATATTAAATATATTCCAACAAGATCAATTTATAAATGTGATTATTTTTTTCCATTTTAAAAAAATTCTTTTCTTTTTTTCTTATTAATCGATGAAGTTGCTGCAAGGAAGTTGCCACTCACCAGTTCCGTTTGATTGGAGAACTTTTAATAAATTATAATAAAGTATATATAAATAAATTTTTTATCCAATAAATTCTCTTTTCACCACAAAAAAATAGAATAGTATAATTTATTATCTTCTCTTTCTCTTCGAATACATGTTCCTTACCCGTGAACCCATAATGACTGTGATATCACTCATTATTTCGATTCTGCATTACTGTATTTGTAGATCAAGATGATTAATTTTGTCAATATGCTTACCATAAATATTGAGAAGGAAGTCATGTATATGCTTTATACATACCCGTTTTATAGTTTTAAAAAGACATGAAAATACCCTTTATGTATATACATTTATTTTTATTTATTTTTCGTATTTAATTGCATTATTTTGGTATTATTCTAAACTAAACTGTGTGGCACGACAGACCATATGTGCGCCAAGGCCTACAGTGACCACATGTGTTTTCCTGACCGAGGGCCCTGGGGTGCGAAGTACATGTCCCGGTTAGGTGATCAGCCTAACGCTAAACCTCCAGTGTTTAGTTCTCAAGCATGTTTGGTACTCAGTTTATCAACCCACTAAAGGGATGAAAGGCAGAGTCAATTTTACCCAGTCCGAGCATTGAACCTCGGACCTGTGACTTCTGACCACAAAAATATTACTGCATCGTAGGAATAAATATTTGAAGTTTTCTTCCAAATAAAATTAAAATTCCTGACTCCAATTTTTAATAAGGACGCCATAATGTGCTAGTTTGAAAAAGAAAAGTACAGTAGAACTTTAATCATCCGAATCAATTGGGTCAGGACCCCAATTTGGATAATCGAAAATTCAGTTAATTGGTTGTTTTTCTTTGAAAACTTTCCATTTCAATTAATTATTGTATGTTGACAATCGGAGAAAAAACTATTTATATATTTTTAAAGAAAAAGAATTTCACATGAAAAGACAAGTTAAGGTCCTAGAAGTGCTGCACTTTAATTCAGTATCTATGTACAGTGCTGCAAATAAAAGTTATTGCTTGCTGAGTATCTCGGTTTATGTAAGCTGTTTCACTGCCTTCATCCGTTTTCGGGCAGCCAAGTCGCACATGCGCTTGACAGTGAGAATTTGTATGTGGTCACACTCGGGCTGACGCTCCATCCACTTCAAAGCAGTTTCAAAGCCGGCCAAAGTTTCACTCGCTGATGTCAGCTTCAAATTGAACATTAAGGTCATCTTCTTTTCTTTTGTTTTCTATCACTTTCAACAAGTTGACTTTTGAAATTTGAAATCCAGTGTCAGACTTATAATCCATTTTCCTGTATCTTAAGTATGTTTCTGAATACCTCGAGTGATGTGTCATTCTCATCGTCTACCATCTTTTTTACCTTTCCTTTTCCTCATTTTTTGTCGCTTCTACTGTCTAATTTATTTTTCTGAAATTCTGAAAACGATTCGGATTACCAGTGATACGGATAGGTGGAGTTTGGATAATTGGAGTTCTATAATATTTTTTATTAATATTATAATAAGTAAAAATATATTTCTTAATAGTGATGATAATAAATTTTCAGTTATAATTTGTAAGTGATTGTAGTTTTTCAATTATTAATCAGTGACAACGTGATTTTCATTATGAAAGTAAATTCATATTTCGTGGCTGCCTGTTAATAATTTGACGAGATATAATTTCTCAAAAATAAAAACCCCCGTGTTGAGAAGCCCACACGAAGTTCTTAAAGACAGGAAAACGTATCTAAATCGTATAAAGATGTGTTACTTGATTTTGCCTTTAATGAATTTTTCTCTCTTGTTTATTTGTATTATTCAATATACCACTTTTTTTATTAATATTTATTTATTTTGTCTACCATTGCTTCGAATATTCGAACTATTGTAAATACTGGGCGCTGCTGATATTATCAGAACTTTTAGATTATCATTATGGCTCTTATTCAGAGTAAAAAAGTCGTAATAAGCTGGTTTGTTGTGTAATCATTTTTATAAAATATTTTTTATCGGAATGATAATTTTTAGAACTAGGTATTCAAAGAGTTTATCGTGGCCTAATGTGGCAGGACTTCAAAACTTCAAAGCATAACGTCCCTGGATCGATTCATGCTACTGTTGAACAAGGGGAAAGATTTATGCTACGTTCTGCCTTTTGCATGATGTATGTCAGTGTGGGTGCTTGAGAGTTTTCTGGGTTTCCTCCCTTGCAATACAGGAACACGGCTTACTAGCTATGAAAAGCCCTCCTTTTACGTGGTGTATATTGAAACGCCTTACGATGGCTTTAAACAGTTAGGTTGTTCACAAATCGGTGTCAAAACTGTTCAATTCATATGAAATGACTACAAATGATGCAACGAATGATAACTGCATTCGTTGATTTTGTTGCATTCGGTAGTTTAAGAAAATCGATAAACTTTTCAATTTTTTTATTTGGTTTATTTTATTTTCCTGTTCATGACGTACTTCATCCTATTTACCTATATGAGTTAGTTGCGTCGCATATTAAAACAGTCTAATGTTGTATAAAAATGATTACCTAATGTTTTGTTGTGTATATTATCTAATCTAATATCGTGTAAAAATAATTACCTAATTGTTGTGCCGTGTATTTATCCAATCTAATGTTGTTTAAAAATAATTACCTATTTTTAATTTCTTTTTAGTATTCTTCTAATGAGGTGTATAAAAATTATCTCACTAGTCAAACAAGGTGATTTAACAACTTTTCATTCCATTGTATCTTCGTGTTGGAGCAATTTTCTTACATTTATTGGTGAAGTAATGTAGGCTATTTATTTTGTTATCCTAGTGTTAGGAAAAGAGTCATCGATGATTACCTCGAGACAATAGATCAGGAACATTGCAATCAATAGGGTTCTGCCGACAATGAAATTATTGATCGAAATCGTCCCCAACCGTAAAGGTAAAAACTAACGTCCGTCAATACTTCTCTCTGTGTTCTGCTAGGGCTACATAGTGTGTTCGGGAAAGTTCGATTAATGTGAAGTTTATTGATATATACTGATAAAATTGCGATTATTATGCTTACGTTAAGTTTTCAGTTTGATGCTATTTATGTTCTTTTTGTGCTTACTAAC
Source organism: Latrodectus hesperus (assembly GCA_037975125.1). Classification (NCBI taxonomy): domain Eukaryota; kingdom Metazoa; phylum Arthropoda; class Arachnida; order Araneae; family Theridiidae; genus Latrodectus; species Latrodectus hesperus. The sequence goes on from CM075854.1 coordinate 70,876,302, forward strand.
AATGATCATAAATTTTTCTAATTATAAATATTAGATATTTATTCGGGATAGCTGAACTCCTGTTTCTGTCTTAGATTTAATGGCTACAAAAGTTAATGTAATGGAACGGAAATTAATATTAAATATATATATATATATATATATATATATATATATATATATATATATATATATATATATATATATATATATATATATATATATATATATATATATATATATATATATATATATGTATTGCTTGTTTCCTGTCAGAAAAAAGCATTTTACCATCAGATTCTTATACAACTTAAAATATTATTATTGTAAATTTAGGATTGAATATTTTTTAATCCTTGTATACATAAGTTGATTTATTGTATTTTTTTACAAACGATCAATAGAGGGCGTTACTAATATTCATTTTTTAAAATCTTGGAATATTTGTCATCTTAGAAATCGTCTGCGTATTTTGCTTACAGTTAGTGTTCTAAAGAAGCAAATGAGAGAAAAAATAGAAATAACTCATGAAGGTTTTTGTCGGAAGTTATTTAATGATTTTTAAAAAGGTCTTTCTCTACAAGAATGCTTAGTGTCGCTCAGTGATACTTTTGGTTATGAAACATCATCAGAAAAAAAAATGCTTACAATTGGTTTGCAGAATTTTGTCGTCCGTCCGTGAGTGATGAATCTCGTGAAGGAAGACCAAAATGGATAGTGATTCCAAACAACATCGATGTTGTACGCAAGGTGATTGAAGAAGATCGGCATGTCACGCATCGTGAGATAGAAGCATCCTTTAGCCTATGTTTCAGTCTGCAATACACTGGATTTTGCAAGAATAGTTAACTGTTAAAGATTTGTTTCAAATGGATTCCTCACAATTTGATAGAAGTTCAAAAAGAGACTCTTAGAAATTGGTGTAAGAGGATACTAAAAAAATTCAAATGGGAAATTGCAAAATACATATACAACGTCGTTACAAGTTCCAAAACTTGGATATGTTCGTATGAGTCGAAAATTAAACAACAAAACCCTGTATGGGTGTTTCCAGATGAACCGAATCCCACGAAAGTTGTTCATTCACGAATCATTTCCAAGAAAATGATTACTTGTATCTTAGGCCTTACAGGGTATATCGCAATCATTTAGAGGATCGAAAAACTGTTAATACTAAATGGTATATAGAAATTTGTTTGCCAACAGTCATCAACGAAATCAGAAAAAAAACAACAAAAATGGCCGCATATTTCTTCATCACGACAACGCCGAATGCCACACAGCACGTAAAACAATTGATTATTTGAAATATAAAAATATTGAAATGTCTCATTACCCATATTCTTATGATTTGTCGCCTAATGACTTTTTCTTGTTCCTTCATGTCAAACAAAAAATGCGTGTGTAGCGAGCGACTTTTCATTTCCCCAAGAAGCTGTTGATGCCTTTCAAAACCATGTTCCTGAAATATTAAATCTGGAGCGGAAAAAGTGTTCTAATACTGGTTTGAACGGATGGAAAAGAGTTATCTTAAAAGCGAATATTTTGAAAAGCAATAATACAGCTTGTTCCCAAAACAATTCTTTTTCTCCCTACTTTTGTAGAAACTTAACTTAAAACTTTCTTAAAATGTTAAACCCTTATAACAACCAAGCTTTTTTAAATTTTCCATAGCTTAATTGCAGTCATTCTTTGTAACAGACTTATTTTCTATCACAAAGAAAAAAGTTTATTGAATAGTCTATTCTACAACTTGTGTGTTTTTGTAATTTCGTCGAAAAAAATTCAATTCAAAGACATACTCTTTTACCGTCCATTCATAAATTACAAGTGATATGAATTTCAAAGACAATTGATAATCAACGAAAAACTTTGGCTACCAAACTTAGGTAGATTAATTTTGTTTTAAAATGTAAATATATTTGAGTTTATATGCTTTATCAATATTATTCCTTGTACTTAAATAGCCGTTTTAGCAACTCCAAATTTTTTATAGGGGTTTTGTTTTGTTCTCTTTAGTTTTTTATTGCTTTCTTTTCACGTTTTGTACTTTTTGTGTTTTCTGCGTCATTTTCATATGTATTAAGAACTTGTAGGGCTTTAATGATTGTACTAAAGCCGTAAAAGTTACTAGTCATACACTGTAGGTTACCTTTATTTCGACCTGCCCTACGATAATGTTTTGGAACGAGTTGAAACAAAGATTTGCTCTCAAAAAAGTTTATACGATAAAAATTCTATTTATGTGTTTTACTTGATACCTTAAAAGTGTCATTTATATGTCGCTAATTTGAGGACTTTATTAATATTTTTTGTTTTACTGAAGTAAGATTTAAAAAATTGCTTATTAGCATTTTCGTAATTAGATATAGAAATTAGTCTCAGTGATTAGCATCTACTGGGTATAAATCTTGCTTATACCCATTAGATGATGATCACCGAGAAGACTTAATATATGGCTGATTACAATTAACTGATCATTGATGATTTTAAATTAATTTTAATATCGTAATCGGTAGCGTGTCTAAAATATACTTTAATGTGACGTATTTGACAAATATAGATATTTCTTTTTTGATTTAAAACTTTGTCGAGTTTGCTTTTTGAAAAACCATATTTTATTTAAGGACTTAAGCTTCAGAATGTTTATTTTCTTTATGAATAATTTACAGTCGTGATTATTTCACGCAATAAATCAAGTGAAAACGCATCATTGTTTCTCTGTTGACCAGATTTTGATAACAATCTATAATTAGAATTGTGCTACTGCTAAATTAATGCTTACGTATCACTTATTTTTCTTTAAGGTGGTACACAACAAATAAAGTTAAAATGAAAATCATTATCACATAAAAATATTTACAATAACTTTGCTGAAACATATGAATGCATTATTAAACGCGTTATTTATTAAATTTAACTTGCAACAGAATGCAAACAAATTTACCAAAATATTACGTTATTTATCAAAATTTACGTTATTTATTGTTACCCGTAAATGTTTATTTCTTTTGTATCATCTTCTATTGTAATGGTGCTTATGACCCTCTAGCATTAAATATTTTACCGGTTATGATATCAAATGAATTTCATTTGTTTTCTATGTTGACAAATCCTTTACGATCAACATGAAATCATTTATTTTGATGCCGTATTCTGGACAAACTAATGGTCTAAGGTTTATGAGTAGGTATTTTAATGTCTTCCATATTAGTTATTTTCCTGGAGAATTTTTCAGAAATAGTTTTCACTTGTCGCGAGCATGGAAACCCGAGGCATTATTTTGAATTTTAAAAGAAAATCTTAGTTTCTATGAACTTAATTCACCAATGTTCTGCACTTTTTCTGATAATCATTTGATCGTTGCTCTGTGGTTACTTTTTGCACACGAGAGCTATTTCAATCGTAAACTACACTCTTAAGGAGATCCCGAACTACTACTATGCCTACACTTCAACTACTTATGGGAATCGATCCCGTAAGTAGTTGAAGTGAATTCTAGGCACGAACCATTTAGATGCCAGCTCGGTTTTTTTTTATTCCTGTGGAATCCATCAGAATTAAAATAATTGCTGTGTAAAAATTAACTACTCAAGTTGTTAAAAGTATTATCTGTTAAATTGAAGTATTATGTTTTGCATTTCATATTTACTTATTAAAATCTAACATCAGAATCAATAATAATAATTTTTCAAATAAAATTCTTAGCTGCAGTGAAATTAACATCATGAATTCTGTTATCTGTAAACTGCTTAGTTTAAAAGGTTCATACAAATGCATTCTTTTTATTCAGACTAAAATAAACGTCTACTGAATTCGCATCAAAACAAAGTGCAAAGAGTTCGCAATAATAATTCTTGATATCTGAGGCAAAATTCTTAACGAAATTTCTGAAATAATATTCTTAACTGCAATGAATTTAACGAAATGAATTCTGGAGTTTGTAACTGCTTAATTTAAAAAGTTAAAAAAATGTATTTTTTTTTTTACTTAGAATAAATTAAACGCGTCATTTAAATTGTGTCAGATTAAAGTGCATGGAATCAAGAATAGCAATTCTTGAAGCGAAAATTTTCGGTTGCAATGAATTAAACACCATGAATTCTGAAATTTGTAAACTGCATTGTTTAAAAAATTAATAGAAATATAGTCTCTTTCTTCAGAATAAATTAAACGCTTTAAAAAAACCGATTGTTTTGAAGTTTGTCATTTCTATTTATTTTATTTATTATCTCACAATAAAGTGGGGGAGTCATTATTCTCTTATATTTTATGCTACTTGAATTTGTAATTTGAAATAAATGTAAATGAGTGAAATTCTTAAACTCGTCATTATTTTTCAGGGAGAGATCATAATGATCATTTTAAATGATGAATCAGAAGTAATTATTAGAAATATATTTTTGACCAAGAAAATTAAAATTGAATTCTAAGTTTTTTAAGAGGATTATATTGAAAGGAATTCCAGCGTTAAATCATTTTAAATTTTAGGGTGGCAGATTTATAACAGCTGATCAATTTTCGTAATTTTTATGTTGACTTATAATATCATGTCATATAAACCAGGGAATGAATTTTAATTTTTCCGGTTTGGTTTTTTGTCGCTCAACGGCCATTTTTTGCACATGAGGGCTAATTAGACCGGGACCTATGGTTTAAAATGAATTCCGAACCACTATAAACATCCATGCCCAAGGTGGGATTCGAACCCACGGACTGTTGAACCGAAGGCAAGAGCGATTTTATTTTTCCGGATAGTTTTTATAACACATGATTTTGTGCCTAAAATAATCTTTTCCAATATAATTTGTCTAACATTGATTTCTATCAGAAATAAAGTGATACATAATTAATTTGTCATGGTCTTATGCTGAGACAGTCTTTGAAAAAGTTCTGAGCTTAATCTTAGCCACTATTGCTCAACGGAAACAGAAGTTACGATTTTTTCGGTATGCATGTCTATAAGGATGGGTGCATGCGAGTTTTCTGTGTTTCTTCGCACGTGGTATTTAAATATATAGCAAACTATCTATAAAACGTTCTCCCAAAAGAACAATTAGCGGTTATCACTAAGATTAAAAGAATAAGTTTGAATCTCTTAATAAGCACTAATATACAACATTGATTTTTTTTGTTCCACATTAATAATTTATTAATTTTTATTAATTGAAAAAAGTTGAGTTTTTTGAATGTGACTGTCAATTAATGGGTATTAAAAAAAGGTGAGTTTACGCTGTTTAATAAGGAAGTTTTCTGATTTCATTTGCTTTTAAAACTTTTTCAATGGAAATAATTTAATTTGTTAAACAAATAAACGCAGCAGTATTTCTGCTGATGCTTTAGTAGAAAATTTTCTCTTTGTTGAAATTCTTGATGCAAATAAGAATCCATGAATCGCAAATATTTAATGAAGTAATTTACAAGTGAGAAGCCCGTTGGCTTGGTGGCAGCGTTTCACGCTCCCATGACACAGGTCCGACGTTCGATCCTCGGGCTGGGCAAGGTTGACTCAGCCTTTCATCCCTTCAGTGGGTCGATTAACTGAGTACCAAGCATGTTTGGGGACTAAACACTGGAGGTTTCAGGTTAGGCTGATAACCTAACTGGGACATATGCTTCGCACCCCAGTGCCTTCGGTCATAAAAACAGTTATGGGCACTGTAGGCCTTGGCCCACATGGGCTGTCGTGCCATGGAGTTTAGTTTTAATTTACAAGTGAAAGAAATTATATATTAACTGAACTTGTCTTTTTGAGCTGAGTTCCAACCACTGAACTCAACTTGTAACTTGTGGAAAACTGAGTCTGAACTAAATGAATAAAGCATGTTATCAATATGGGGTTTAGATGACTTGATCACAATCACCAATCAGAAGGCAGCATTGCATACGACTGGTGTACAATTTCCGGACATCTTTGAAGACTCCAACTTTATTGATAGAAAAAAAACTGATTTTGTGTTTCTTTGCGATTACTTATAATATATAAAATACTCTTATATCGCGAAAGTAAAAAAATGTAATCGAGGCGCATCTCTTCGATTGCATCTCTGTTGCCTCGACTCTCTTCAGCATCGACCCCAACTGCTGCCATGACACCCTCTATACCGAAAAAGCCGGAAATGTGGCCAGGCAGTGCTCCATGCCTTTGGTCCCATATGACTTGTCTTTTTTTACCTTTTCTCTTCTCTTTGCACTTGTCACACGACAACAACAACAAAAATTTAGTCATTTTTTTATTGTTTTTATTACAGTAATATGTCATTAAATTTAAAGAGAGAGTTTAGTAATATATCATTAAATTAAAAAAAAATGCATTTCTACTGTATGCGACTTTATGAGCTATGCGTGTTATATTTAACAATTTATATTTAATCCATTTATTTAATTCGAAATTAAGCTTTAACTGTGTCTTATTTGATGAATGAAAAATTTAACATGCGCTTGATGTTGATATGTTGGTCTTAACTTACAGAAAATTTAGATGAAACCTGATCGCCTGTTTACTGTTCTGGATTGAGCTATAACATAGGCATCATAGACGATATCGGAAATTTAATGATAATCTAATTAGTGTACTATTTATTAGTTAGCATTCATCTACTAAAAAACAGTGAGATTAGACAAAAAATGCTGATTTGTTTATGAATTTTATTTTTAGTTTAAATATTGCGCGGTTCCAGCCTATTGGATGCTGTTTTCTTATCGGTATTTTAATTTCTTATTAAAATGTTCTTATGAATTTTATAGCAAAATATCGTTTACTTGGAGTACTATATTAATAACGATTATCATCATTGATGAAAATATCCTAAACCTTTGTTAAGAATTCCTTTCCATATATGCGATTTCTTTTTCATTTCATCTTTTTGTTCTTTTTCTTTCCTATTCCATTTGTTCTATGATCTGGTGAAAACTTTTATTGAAAAGAAAAAACTTTTGGACCTTTTAAGAAATTGCATTCCAGTTTTAGAAGAAGAAAATAAATTTCACTGAATTAAACATAACGTTATTGTCCTATGCAAGTTTTACTTTTGTCCTCTCAATTGGGAGGTATAATATAATAATAAAAAAAACCTCTTACTTTTTTCTGAATAAAAATTATATTTACCTTGTTCTTTATATGATTTTAATATTCAGAACGGAAATGAATGTGTGAAATTCTCGAAATTATCTTTTTTAGGCATATGGTGCGTTTTCACAGGCATATAAATTCTCTCGGTATTTTCTTGGCAACGTGCCTTCAACACCACAACTGTAACTGTCTATTCTTGTTTAGTTAATTAAAATTTTAATTTATTTTCTTTTTGAATGCAAATGCTCTCGAGTACCACGCAAACTTGAATCTCATTAATGTTGTGTTAGTGTTTCATTTTGACCTTAGATTAGAAAAGAATGTTTGAATCTCTTAAAACACGATTGCAGCGTTAATTTTCTTTTGTTGAATTGTTCTAAGTTTTTGTAAATTCTTATGAATTCAAATGAGTTAAATTCTAGCGAGTTAAATTAATGGGTGTCGTCTTGCAATGTGTACTTGTACAATCTCTTTAGTATAAATATAATTTAAAATCTTAAATTATATTAATTATTAAGAATTGTTCCGATTTATAGAAAACGTTCCACCATTTTTAGTAAAATTAGTTCGTATGTAATTAACGTGAAGATATATAAGGATCGAGATATATTTTACTTCTTTATTTAAGATATTATAATTATATACTTCTTGCTAGTAAAATAGTAAAGATTTTTTTAGTAAATATCAAAATTATTTCGTATTATGATTTTGATGAATGCTTGTAAATCTTAAATTAAATAAACATTTTTTTCCTTCAATTCAAAATACTGTGACATAACCTTACGATTTTGGTATAAACTAAAAATCTGCGAATTTCATTTCAGAGATTATAACAAACAATTATTAACAATTTAAGTTTAAATGTTTATTAAATTATATATAAAGTTTTCTTATTTTTAATTTAATCCTAAAATAACTGAAATATTCCTCTAATTTTTAATGATCAATCTAATCTTTCCTACTATTCGTAAATTGCTTGGGGTCTGAAATGTTGATTTATTGAAAGAAATGTAATATGGCAGTATATTTTAACTTCCTGCATTAATGATATTTTATAACTAAAACTGTCATTTTACAACAATTTAATAAATTGGTAGTGTTTTGCATATTTTGTTTTTACTTTTACAAAATTAATATTCCGTAATAATTGAATTTGTACTCTCATGAATATATTATGGTCTGTTTAGGATAATGCGGGAAGGATATTTGTGTGCGTTGAAAATTGTTGCCTATTTTTAGACACGTACAAGGAGGACATTATCTCTCAACATGCAGATTCAGATTAATACAAGGAGGAAGCAAAACTCTGACCAAACTAATCTTTGGTTCCTTTTATTATTTAGTTTTTTTTAATCTAAGTATCTTCTTATGTAGATGTTTTTTACCTATTCAAAAATGTTGTTTTAACGAATTCAAATTTTTTCAGCAAATTATCTACATTTAATGACATAATTTGTATTTTCAAATTAAATTTTACAACCTAAATTTTTTTACTAAAATTTCCAAGAAAAAATAACTTTTTAATCTCATTTGTAACTTTTTCTAAACTTCTAAGCTACAAAATACAATAACAAGATATCAAATTGCTATTAATTTTTTTTAACTTTGATTTATCAGTCAAAATAACAGAGATTTTCATTTTTGTTTTACCTATATTTTTTTGGCTTAATATTGGATTAGAAACACATAAACAGAGCCAAAATTCTGACATTTCTTTCGTATGTGTCCCACTTTCGAAAGAATTTAAAGATGCCAAGAATAATTGGTCGACTAGAAGGAAAACAGTAGATATAATTATATGTTTTTTTTTAAAAAAACAGGTTCAGAAATTTTTCAGCACCTTCACATACATTCAGAACAACTCTCGAAATATGTTTGTGCTTTTGCCATTAGGGTTAGCTCAAAATCTTTGGCAGGAACTTAGAATAAACAGCTGTTCTAATAAGAAGCGAAAAAAAAAATAAATAAAAGGGAGGGCGATCTTTGTTTTAGTGTTCTGTAACAAAATCATTCACTAATGGGCGATACGATCTTTTATTACTCATAGTTTCTTGTTGGTGCCGGTAGAAGACATCAAGTTAAAAGAACAGAACTGTGTTCTAACTGGAAAAGAATAAAGCTGGCGCGAAGCCAAAGGCGGATCTATGAAAAGGAACTTACTTTCGTCAAACGAAAGCGGCTCTAACTTTTTTGAATCACCGTGTGTCTTCAATGGCACTGATCATCATTAGCCACTGATAAAAACAGTGAAACATTTCTTTTTTCTTTCCATGTTTTGTAGAAGATATTTTCCTTTTATTATATATTTTTTTAACTTTTCCAGTGCGTAGGATACTGTAGCTGACGCGAAGGAAATAAATTTATTTGGATAATCTTTGAAATTGCGAATATTCGTCTTCGTTAAGGTCTATTGAAAGCAAATAGCTGTAATTAATTTTCTGCTGTAGTAAATGGTTAAGCTGATGATGTAAAATAGATGATTTCTCTAGGTTTGTTTTGGCGCAAGATATTTCAGTGATGTTAAAAAATTTTGTTAAAAGAATGGTTACCTTTCTCGACGAGTTTTTCCATAAGCAGCGAGTGTCTCGTTGAATGAATATTAAAAATATTTCTGCTGCGTGTAAAATTTTTCTTAATCCGTCATAAAATATTGCTTAGAAACTTAGAGGTTTGAAGATTTATTTTGTCGGTTTCATGAAAAATAATTGAGAACAATTTTCTTCGATATACTATAACACGTGATGTTCCGTGAACTGACGTCATTTCACTTTAGCTACTATATATGACCAGTTTTTTGTGGTAAAAATATAGGCAAGCGTGCTCCTGTTAATGTTTTTACAGTAATCAAAATAGTGTTTAAAATCTCAGAGTTGAGGAAATTTATTTCATCTATGTTATGAAAGTACTGAGAGAGAATAATTTCCTTTGTTTTACTGTTACTCGCGATGTCCTATAAATTGACTCCAGTTCAAGTCCAGCAACTATATATTAGCAGTTTTTTAAAGGGAAAACACAGGCAAGTGTATTTCCATTACTATTTTTATAAAAGATTATTCAATATTCTTAGAAATGTTATATTATTATATGAAATATTTGTTCGATATTCTCTGCTTTTTCACCACAAGCATATCGAATTTGTATGAAAAGGCTGATTTATTTGTATTTATATATGAATTAAGGTATACATCTGCACTTACATGTATAAATAGCATGCATAATAGCGCGCTTTTATTTTCCAAGTAGATATAAATTTTAAAAAATTCCATGAGAGTCATTATCTATATACTTTATGATTTTTATTTCATTATTTATATTGTTTCATTTTCTGCATTAATATTTGTCTCTGATAATTATGAATTCATTAAATCTTGAATAGGGCATAGTAGTTAGTGAAATCGCTAATCCATTATTAGTGTTGTTACAATGGACTTCAAAATTTAAAAAAATTACATTTTTCGTTGTCAAGTCGTTTGAAGATGTCATTTTTTGTGTCGATTTATTAATTAAAATAATTTCTAGAACTAGTATATGTATTCATTTGAGACTTTGATTGTCCTCGTCTGATTTTGGAGATTTATTGTATCCAAATTTAAATCACGGTCTTGTTTTGTTTTCGAGTCTATTTGAGAATTAATCATATTTAAAATTGGTGTCTCTCGATGCATTTTCACTACCTTCTCTATCCAAGTGAATTAGTTTTCAGAAAATTGTTTGTTAGAGTACCATCAAAAATAATTTGAAAACATTCTTGGTATCATAAAAGTTCTATTCAGAAATACCCATTGTTATTGAATATTTTCACGTTAATTGTACTTAACATGTAATCGTACTTAATAAAACCCTATTACAACTATCCTTTGCTAAAATTATTTTTCGATTCCATTTCTTTGAAACAATTAGCTTAATGGTTGGTTTAAAAGCCACTACTGAGAATTTTATTGGAACGCAAATGATCCCTTCCATTTAATTGGCTGAATCGAATGCAGACAAAATAAAGCTGGCGCCAACCAATTAGTTCCTCCAAGATATGTGAAAAGTATCAGATACTTCAAGTGCTGAAATCTCTCCGCAAAGTATAAATACAAATGATTTCCAGAGTTTTATTGTAGTTTGAAGTATTTCAAGCTGTATTATCTTGATTGGATTCTAATTGTCAACATTACGTGCTCCATTGGGCATTGTAAAGCAAAGTTTTGAAACATTTATTGCGAAAGTTTGTAAAGTAGTGAGCATAACGAATCTGAATATGTGTCCCATTTGGTTGTAATAAACGATATTAAAAAGTTGTCTCGAAACTAAAATGGATTATTGTATTTTCTGCATTTTCATTCATGTATTTGTTGAACTTTTATTCAGGATGCTCAATGAGTCCTTGACGTCGATCAAGAACGTATATAAATTAATCTCAAAAATTTTTATACCTATCAGTTTACGTAATAAAAACTGCCGAAAGTGTAAACATCCTGTCCCTGGAGGTGAAGGTCCCAATCTCGATTCCAGAGATTGTTGAATATCGGGAGATGTATGTATGTTTTTACTTTCTCCTTGAATATCTGCTCGAGTAATTGTTGGCAGGATGCTAATGTGGGGAAAATTCAATGTTTGTGAGTTTTCCAGGTTGTAACAATTGAATGTTTCCCATTATTTATGAAACATCTTCGAAGAAACTAGTACACGTTGGATACTCAAATGCTATATAATAATTATCAGCTGCAGGGATATCTCTTCAGCTATTAAGATATCCACCATGCTGAGGTAAATGTATTCAAAAAAATTTTTGAATACAAAATTATGTTATAAATGTTCATTTTTCACTTTATCTTTCGCACTTAATGAATTATCAAATTAAACGTTTCGTGAAGCAATTTCATCGCTAGAAAGAATGTAGCTAATTTTTTTAATGGTTTCATCATGACTCAATGCTTAAAATTTTGTTCATCTTGGTGAAAAGATATCGCCTGTGTTGAATAACTGAATAAGGATATTTCGTTATGAAATGGCATCTAAGATGTGCTCTTTTAGAGCGTTTCAGATTTTTGCTTTTGTCATACATGAATATAGGTAACACGTGATTATATACATACATATATATACATATATATATATATATATTGATATTTTGTTGGAAAAGCTAATTAATGCAATTACTAATTAATATTTATCGAGTAAAGTGTTTTACTTTTAGTGATAATTTGATTTTATTACTTTCATTGTCTAAAATTCCGCCTCTTCTCCAAGTTTGAGTGAATCTAACTTCCTCCTTTCAAACAGCTTCAATTAAATTTGATGCCGTGGTATCTCTCAAGGACCCTCCAATGATAATACTTTGTTAATTGAATTTTCTCATCAACCTATAGCAGAAGCGTTTGTTAAAATGAGCTAAATTAAAATGAGTTTAACATTGACAGGTCTTTTATGTAGTGATTTTTCTCTTTTTAATTTTTCCTGTAAGAATTTTTATTTCTCGTACCTTTTTGTAAAAGAGGATATTAAAAAAAACTTGTTTGTGAAAGCCTCGAGTTTTATTAGTTTTTCACCCCCTAACTTGTTTCATTTCAGTAATCTGAAATTGAGAGAGAAAACGAGAGGTTTATTTAAGTGCCATTGTTTAGGCTAAAAGAAAATGATCTAAATCATTACTGCTGTAATAGAATTTTCATGCTAATTATGGTAAGTTCCGACAAAAAATGTTTTCGAAAGAAAATAATCCGATATATGTTTATGTTTTTGTTTAGACTACATAAGTAAATAAAAGGAAATAATTCTTATGTTTAATTAATTTTGTCTTAGAATATTTAAAGTTTTCAAGCAATCCAATTACATTCTAATTACACTTAGCTGAAATGGCGAACTAATAACTTCTGCTAAGTCTGAAAATATTAAATTTTCATAACTAAGGATTGAGACTTACAAAATAGTTAAGACTTAAGTCCAGGAAATTAAAAATTTTTTTGTAAATGTTTTTTAAATATTAATTTTTCTACCACAAATATTCACATATTTATATATACTTCTCTTTATAAAAAATATTAGTGAGGCAGGTTGTGTCCATATTGATTTCTAAAATGCTGGTTGCCCTGTTTTCAAATATGCTCCTTATATGTGACCTTTTACCCTGCTTGACTTTGCTTCTCCCTAACACCAGAAAATAGTTTAATCCTTTTAATGCGTACTTATTTGATTTCAAATATATTAGTAAAACTTTAGTATTTTGATTATTTGCTTGATGCTAAGATATTGTTAAATGATCTCATTTTACAATCGAGTATGCTTTTTTGTGGACTGCGCGTACTTTCCTTTTTTTAAGTTTGAAGCCTGTTTATTATATAAAAATTTAACTAAATCCTACAAGTTTGTTTTACAATAATGTATCTTTACTTTAAATGACAGCAACGGACAAATTGTGATCTAATTTTTGTCTTGATTGTCAGCTTCGTCACATTTTTAAGTGTGACGTTAATAAATTATGTCACATTATTTGGTGTGACGCGTTAATAAATTACGTCACATTATTTGGTGTGACGTTGTAATTATAACTTAACGCCTATGCCAGAGCAGCCATTCAAAACCGGTTACATAGTTGAGTGGCAGACATGGCTGTTTCGAAGTTGTCACATCTGGCAATGCTATTTATTATATGAAGCGTCTTAAACTTTGAGTGAGTACTTCCGAGCTTTCAATGTGTATGGTACTCATTATTACACTGTGAGAATTCAGGGAGATTTTTTTTTTCTTCCTCAATTGTATTCTTCGAAAATTCTAAGAGGCGTTTATAATTGTAGATTAATATTTGTTAAGACATTTAATGTAGAGCTTTCTACGCAAATAAAAAGTTATTCAATAATAGATTGATATCACGAAAAACAAAACTGCAAATCTATAAAACCCTCATTAGACCAATCGTTACACATGGCGGAGAAATATGGACATTGAATGTAAGGGACTCGGAATATATTAGAATTTTTGAACGTAAAATTTTAAGGAAAATCTATGGACCAAGGCTTGAAAATGGTGTATGGATCAGAAGAAATAATAAAGAATTAATGCACCTAGTGAGAAACAAAGACATTGAGATTCATTAAAGCACAAAGAATACGGTGGCTTGGCCACGTACACCGCAGAGATGAAAAAAATATCATAAAAAGGATAACAAAGGGTAAATTATTCAATAGCAATAAGAAGGGGAGACCCAGAGAAACATGGATTGATAATGTGGAAAGGGACCTGGAGACCATGAAGATAAATAAGTGGAAAAATGTGGCTCTGAAGCGGGAAAAGTGGAAGGAGGTTGTATTGGAGGCTAAGGCCTGCATAGGGCTGTAACGCCAGTTAAGAAGAAGACATTTAATTTAAAGTAATATTTTTTGTTTGTTTTTAAAGTAATGTTTTATATTTTTTTATCTGCTAGAGTAATAATTAATTTGAACAAACTGTGATAGTTATTTGATCAAATATGTGTACCAATACCCGTTTTATCCAGTAATGTAACTGGCAATCGAAGTCAATACCCATTGTATTTGAGCTATAAATAGACTATTGGTGATAGTCTGGGGCATCGTAATATCACAATAATCATTCCGAGACAAATATATCGTAATTGTGTAGCTCTAAGCCACAATCAAATAATATATCATTCTCTTCAAACTGCTGCTTCTCACTATCGGAAAATCATCAGATCCTACGAATTTGACTTATCTTCATTTGATCGGCAAAACCACTTCTTGCTGTGTCAGCATTGAACATGCTGTGTTCGAATCCGAAGAGCATTGCTTTTGCCGACTAGTCAGCACCCACTTCTTTGAGGTCAGAAAATGTAGCAGTCCTACAGAGAAGTTAAGCACTCGTGACATTTTTAGTTCGATGAATTTTTGTCTTATTTTTTACATATTACATACGTCTTGTTTTACACATATCTTTTTTTTTACAAATGAATATTTTTTGGCATGAATTTTTATAATGTGAAACAAAATATTTTTGAGACACTTCATACCTTAAAGATAATGGAGATTATTTGTTATATAATTATTAAGTATATTTTATGAATTTATCGTCAGTTAGAAGGGAAATTTGTAATATTAAAATAGGTTTATTAGGAGCGATTGATGATTAATATGATAATTGAGAAACGTATACTTTTTATTTTAAATATTGTCTTTTAACTAATTTATATTATATATATATATATATATATATATATATGTATATATACAAGAAATGTACGTGTGTGCATCAATATACTAATAATATTGCTTATAGATAATTTATCGCTCTTTCTAAACGAACATTTCTTTGTGAGAGAAAGAGAGCATTTATTCCATTCTTAGTTTGATCAGAAAATTACTCGAACGTGCATGTTAATTAAGAAGAGTTCATATTTTCAATATTTAAATCAAATGCTCTTCGTTTATGACTTTTGCGCACGAAGGGTGAGTCGACCTGAATTGGCAATTAAAATCGGTTTCCGAACCATAACTCTTATATGGCTAAAGGGGGGCGTAGATAGAATTCTCCCCCCCCCCACATGATGGTAATTTTTCAAGAAATTTTATTCTCTATTTGAAAGCTGCTAATGTATGTGAATCTGTCGTTATTCTCGAAATTGGGACTAAAATTGCAAAGGAATAAAGATTAAAAAAATTTTTTTTCAGTATATTTATACATTTACATAAGATATTACCATACAAAGCATATTATAAACATTTTCACATTTTAACCTTAATTATGTGTGATAATTTATAATTTTATTAATATAATTGACAGGTGATAATCTCAAAATGTAAATGTATATTAAAAATATTATGATTCTTTGCATACTTTGAAAATGAAAAATGTTGGAATTTGAAGCATATATAAAACTATATTTCTTTGTAAGAGATATTCAATATTTAACTGGTCCGCCATTTACTTAAATTAACATGTTATTTAACTTTACATACCTGTTACATTTTTCGAGGAAAATCTGCTAACATTAATTCATCATGCAAAGAAAAACTTGAAAACACAGACACATCTTTCTCTATTTTATCACGAAAAAAAGCTTCACTTCCAGCACATATTCAACAGTAATACTTTTGTTCCGAAGAGAATAGTAACATTTATAAATTTTGGTAGTTTAATGGCTGCAATATAAAATAACTACTTTAAATTATGGCTTTGTATTTTAGGGCTAGTACATAAATCATAAGCATATTGCTTTTAACAGTATTAAAGAAATAAAAAAAATTTAGTCTTATTTTACGTTTATGACTTATTTTATGATCTTTATTTTATGAGGAAATCAATTTTCTACGTGAGAACTCCTTTAAGTTAAAATCTTTTGAATCAGTAGAATAAATTAAGTGATTACGCGGACATTTTCTCAAAATTAGTTTCCCTATTGAAGATTATTCAAGTTGAGGGCGTGAGGAATTCTTATATACAGGGTGATCTTTTTTAAAGTGACAGTGTTTGGAGCGCCCTGTAGCGCGATCTAATAGCCTAAATGACACCAAGCTTGGTATTTAGACTAATCAAAACATGGGAATAAAGATTCCGTAAAAAGAAAAATTTAGTTTCAAAAGTCGCCGCTAGGGTATTTTGTGGCGCTGCTGTAGTTTACAATAACCAGAATTATCATAAAAAAAGGGTTTCAAGGAAAAATGCAAATGTTGTACAATGACAGTGCCAGCAATAGGGGCTATAAAAGCAAATAGTAGACAGTTCCGACAAATAATCTCAGCTGAAGTAAATGAGCTCCAGTGGCCATATCTCTCACGTTACCGGAACGTGCGATTATGTAGGTGGAGTATCAAATTTGTCTTTTCTAAAGGAAAACATAACGAAGACAGTGCGGGATATTCCTCGTGATATGTTACATAAGGCTGCGGAGAACGTTGTGCCCAGAATGCACGGTGGTAATTCTGAGAACGATGCTCACATTGAATGTGGTCTAATTCCTCACCGGAGAAGTAAATGTAGTAAATAAACATTAATAATTTAACTGCACGATTGTATGTGTTAGTATTTTCCTTTTCTTATATTTTATACATAGTAAAGCGCCACAAAATGCCCTTAGCGGCAATTTTTGAAACTAAAATTTTTTTCACGGAATCTTTTTTCCCGTGTCTTGATTAGTCTAAATACCAAGTTAGGCGTCATTTCGGCTATTAGATCGCGCTACAGGGCGCTCCAAACACAGTTACTCTTTAAAAAAGATCACCCTGTACATAATATAATTAGATAAAAAGACATTCACTCAAATCTTACGGATCTGGAAAATGATTTGAATTTGCGGGTTTGATTGGATGAATTAATTGAATCTTTTTAATAAAAATTTTTTATTTATGGACATTCAACAAATGTATTAATCAAAAAATTAAATATTTATTTCAAAAGTGTAACGTTCATTAAAAGTGAATCTTTTTATATAACTTACAAAATTGTAAAAAATATTAATTTGATGTAATCACATTGTATAATTGAATGGTTACATGACCCCATGCACCATAGTGTCACATTAAGAAATCTGTTAATTTTTTTTAGTTATCGATGCCTGAAATGTCGCGTCTTTTGGTATAAGTGAATGAGAAAACAAGTAAAATATATAAAATCACCATTTCTTATGATGTTCTTTATTTTAGTAACACGTTACTTTGGTTTATGAAATAAATAACTGTATTTCTTACGTTTTTATTATTTATATGTTTTTAATAAATGTATGAAATAATTTTGAAAGCTCTTTCTCATTTATTTCGTATTTGACATAAATGTTAAATTCTAGGTAAATTGAAAATTTTTGCACTAAAAAAATAATGTTGAATGGATTTTTATTGATATCATACTCACAAGTAAATTATTCCAAAAAAATTTTTTTTAAGATTCGTATCTTTTGTCCTACACTTTGTTCTAAAAATTGCAAAATATACACTAGTTTCAAATAAATCTTATTTATCATAATCCGGGTTTTAAACAATGTCAATTCTTTAGGGTTTCCGACTATTTTCATAACAACGAAGCAATTTATGCGACAATTTTGTGGTTGTGTTTTTCAAATGGCATAAAAATTGTGTTTTTATTGATTTATTTATTTTTCTCAGAAAAACTCCAATTAACTAAAAACATTTGCATTAATAAAGATTAGTGAGTATGCAGATTATTAAAAAATGCACGTGATGAATTTTAGTGATAGAGAAAATGTTTACTAAGCAAAAAGGCATCCTGTTTTCATTTCTGAGAAAACCTGATATATTCCAATTGTTAATATTCTGTTTCGTTCCATTTTTGATCCAATCAAATTAATCTGTAATAAAGTTTATACATTTTAACAAATCACAACTTATTTTTTTCTTTCTGCAGAGTTGTGATGGGAAAATTACAAAATGTTAAGCAGCTTTAAATAAATTTTATGCGGAAAACAGAAGTAGAAAAAGGGAAGTGTTTCAAAAGGACGCTACAAAAAAGCTAGAAACCAGAAGAGAATCAGCCCAGAAGTTGATTAAATCAATTGTTGATTGTTGACCATTTTTAAAGAGTAAATAATAAATAAAATAAATAAAAATAAAAAAACTAAGACCTTATAAAATTTCTGCTGCGAAAAGTAAAATCATGCGGAAAACGAAACGATATTTGAACGGTTTGCTTTTTAGCTTTTACTTCAATGGTCCACGAGTTCCGCTTCTCATCTCAAGTCATAGTGTTTTGTAATCCGCTGTAGATGTTGTCGTGTGCCAACATGGGGTGCGCTGCTCCATTTTCCCAACTGAACCATATTTTGGTGTGGAGTCCGACTTCCTCAGTACACACATGCCATAGGGACCCGTTTATAGGGTAGGCAACCATTCACACCTCATTCATACAAGTAAAGGACAAAGACAAGATAGATAGAGAGAGAAAGTACATCCATGCCCAAACCGGGATTCGAACCGAGGACCTCTTTATCCGCAGTCAGGCGCGCTGACCACTAGACAAGTTGGGTGGCTTGTAATCCGCTTTACATCGTATATGTTCAATAAATTGGAACAAAAAAATGCTCTTACAACGACTAACAAACCAAAACTATACAGACCTTACTGATGTGTAAAAAGTAGAATTTCCTTCATGGTGTTTTATATGTCTATCATTTTTGTTAATTAAAAAAAATGGTTCTTACGCCGAAATAATTTTTGATGACGTACTACAGCCAATGGAAACACAATTCTTAATAATTGAATTTTATGATAAAGATTAAAATTGGGTTAAAGGTATTTTTTTTTATCGGAAGTATTCGTTCTCTCCTTTAAATATATCTTTCATGTTGAAATATGTTCCGCTGTCAAATAAAGTAACTACAGACTTATAGAGTTTGAAATTTTTACTGTGGAAAAAGAAAAGAACCTTAAATAATGACAGTAAAAGCCATTGGCGGTACTTCCCGAAACTGTTTATCACCTTTGAACGCATGAAAAATAGTTTAAAGCGTTGCGTGCTTTCGAAAATGGGATGTAAATGTATTCCGAAGTGTTTTTATGCTACCTCTGTCTGCGCGAAAACACTCCCGTAAACGATTTTGTGATGTATGATGTTCCGCTTTGCCTCTGTCGGCAAAAATTTTCTTTTGAAGTTCTTCACACAATATGGCAAGTTTTGCATTTAGGGAACGAAAACTCTTCATCTTAGTTACCTTGGTAACCCACCTGATACACGAATTGTTTAGGTGCTTTGTTTTTGCCTCTGCACGCGCATTTAAAACGAAAAATAAACTCTGTTCGTAGTTTATCTTTCAATGAGGGATGCTTATCACTGTATGGAAATCTATGTAATAAACTAGTAAAGTTTTAGATGCAGCATCCAATAAATTGAATTTAATTTATTCTGCCGCATGTAAAGTAATCGTCAGAGGTACAGTGGGGGTTAAACTGGCAAAAACAGATAAATTCTTAAGAATAGTTTACGAAAATAGAAATGTATAGTGAATCATATAAATGAATAAAAAAATTTGCTTCTATTTACTACTGCTACATTGACATGCAGTCGCTTCACTTTTGTTTATCTTTTAACACTCATTTATATTGTGTTGTCACACTGAAAACGCATATGATATAAAGTGAGTTCTTATAATACCATAAACATTGTACTCTATATTTTGGTCCACCCCCTTTTCAAAGGATTCTGAAATATTGCCTTATCTTTCAATTGTGATATGGACTTAATTATAAACATGTAAGTTTCGTATCATGCTTTTTCGAATTTAATCTGAGATTTTTTGTTACTTGATACGCAGAGAGTACTAAAAAGAGTTTGTTTGTTATAAGGCATAGAGTTCTAAAAATAGTCACCTTAGATGCTGACGTGCAAATATTGCATTGGCTTCATACCCAGTGAGGAGTTATGCACAGAACGCGTGGAATCCTGGCTGAAACCATTCTATGACACTCTTTCAGCTGGACGTAGGATGTTATTTCGCTGAAAATTTACTGCATAGAATGTTGACATGAGTTGTAATGCAAGAAGTTGTACGATGCTTATACTAAGATGTTGTCCTTCTGAAAATCAAGTTATAAGCAATGCGCGCGCGTCTTGGGTTATTTCATTTGCAAAAATTTTCAAGACATCGTCTATATTTGTAAAAAATTTCAAGTTGATCGTGCGTTGTTGATAGTGCTCCTAATCTTATTATGAGGTTTTGAACGATGTTTTAAAAATTTTTTCAGAGTCCTTGTTCATTCTTTTCATTTCCTGCAAATGAAAGAGTGTATCTTCTAATAGCAGTTTCTCTCTCTACCTGAGATTTTTTAATATTATCTTAAATTATCAAATTCCTTCCATTTTAAGGAAAAATCGCTTATTATTCTATATACTTTTTATTGTTAATTATATTTTATTCGATAAGCTGTATTTTTATAAGTAGTTACACTATTAATCTTATTTTTCATTTAACGTTGTGAGCAACTTTTGCTTGGTGTAAAGAAAAGTGTTTCTGAAATGATCTTATTTCTTAATTTTTGTTTCTGAACAAGGATCACACAAATTCTATATTTTAAAATTCTATTCAAATTGGTGATTTATTTTAATTTATTAATTTCAAATAATTTGTGGAACATTTGCTAAGTATTCTAAATAAGATACCTTTTTTTAATATTGCTTTTTTATAAAGGGATGTGAAAAAGCGATAATAAAGAGAATACATGAAAAAAAAATAAGATAATGTTACGGGTACTGTAATCATTAAACTATAATGATTGCAAAGATTGGATTATTTGCGTTACTATTCGATTCAAATTAAAGATTTATTTTAATTTACTAATTTCTGTTAATATGAGGTATATTACTACTAAATAAAATGTCATTTCCTATTATCGTTTATATTTTTGTACAGAGTATAAGGATTTTAAATTTTAAACTCTGTTCAGATTAGAAAAATTTAATTCTGTATAATTTAAAGGTCAATACCACCGTTTATTTTACAATCCTTATAATAAGTACAGTTTATTTTGAACGTCTACATGTAAAATTTTGCATTTTCGCATAATTTAAGTCAGAAAAGCACTTTATATAATTGGGAATATATTGTTTTGTAATTATATTGTCTAATAATAAATGAAAAATTGTATATTTTTTCACCTTTTCAGGGAGCTTCCCATCTTTACAACAAAAGCGCATGTCTTCCATATTGACCCAAAGACTAAGAGGTCGTGGGTTCCAGCCAGCTCACAGGCCGTCAATGTTGGCTTTTTTTTCGACTCCACGCGAAATCTGTACAGGATCATCAGCGTTGAAGGAGCGAAAGTAAGTACCATCCACTCAATAAAATAGAGTCAAGTCTCTGCTGCAGGAGGTTTTTATTTTGAACAATTATAAAAGGAACATATATATAAACTGAGATGAAGTTTGTTATTTGCTCTTTTATATTTACGGCATTTGAAACTGATTTTTTTTTATCATTGATCTAATTTTTGAGAGGAGGCTAAAAATATGCTTTAAAATTTGTGAAAAATATTCCGATTTATTTGTATCGTATTTATTTTGAATACGAACAGATTAGTATGTTAACACTACGTTTAGGAAACGCCATTTTGACGTATCTTAAATTTTTTTTTGGAATATTACGAAAACAGATGGCAATTTTATGTTATCTCCTGTACTGACTTTAATCCGTTCAAAGTGGTAAATGTATATGGAAGTTTACTTTCGTCAAAAGTTTTGAAAATGCACCTCTCTGTGTGGTATCCCAATTTTTACGGATATGCGTCAAACTAATGAGGCCGTCATGTAAATATAAAATTTTTAGTAAATTAATTTCACCCATGGTAAAATTACAATAATCAATATGTATACTCGATTGTCGGTGCCATTATTTTACGTGAAGTAACCCGGATAAGCAACAGTTGAAAGAACGAAAATGCGATTGTGAATTGCTGTCAGAGTTCGTGTAAAAATGTAGTAATGTGCTAAAGAATTATTGAATGATATGCCAACTTTAGGTATATATATATGTGTGTGTATTAAATTTTCATATTTTTACTTATAATGTTTAATTAGATTGATTTGTTATCAAATTGACTCTTGTATATATATATATATATATATATATATATATATATATATATATATATATATATATATATATATATATATATATATATATATATATATATATACCAGAAAAGCTGGTAAAAACCTAGTGTTAATAATGATTTCTCAATTTCGTACTCAGAATAATAAATATGAAAATTAATCTCTATCATGAAATTAACAGACTTATGGTAACTAAAATTTTTATGAATTAAATTTTTTATTATAATGTTTGATTCTACAATTTAAATGAAGGATTATTTCCATCAAAACTTACATAAAGGTATGTAGAAAAAAATTTATGACAGAGTATTTTTATATTGACAAAGACATGAAAATAAAATTTTCTATCAATTTGAGAAATGTTGCTTATGTACTCAGTAAATTGAAAATAAAATCTAACTTAAATGGAAGTATATTGATAATTTGATAATGGGAGATGTATTTGTGTGTAATTATAGTATTTAATTATTAATTTTAGTGAAATCTTACTAAACTTAAAAACTTCTCTTTAAAAAAAATTGTTTTTCAGTTTTATTTCACTATAAATGCTTACGATGTAGGAAAGCAGAAACTAGATCTGCATTTCTCATTTGTTAAAGTATGCTAATTAATTTTTTTCATGAATATTAAAAGGAAAAAATATTTCTTATTTCTTTTGGGAAAAAAAATCCCATGTGATGCTACAAAAAATTATTTTTATTTTTCAAGTTTTAATCTCAATTATCTTGCATTCTGAAACCAACAATTCAATTTCTGATAGTGAATATTTTTTAAACATCTCTATTTATTATATTATTTTATTTATCGAAGTCGTCCTTTTTTTACATTCTATTTTTAATATTCATTGTATTAAATTTCAAGTTTCGTCTTGTACATAATTTCCGAACTTTGGAAAAACATTAATGAGTTCGATGAAGAAAAAAATTTTTTTATCTTAATCTCCCTGACACGCATACATTAAAAAGTAGAAAATTAAAAATGTTTTTAAGTTTAAAAATTTTTATGTATTTTCGCGTGGCTATTTTTTGTTATGATAAAAAAAAAGAGATTTCAGTATGAATTTAAAAACTATCTTTTTCCTGTGTTCTCAGAATAAGTTATTTTCATTAAATAATATATTTATTTTATGTTTATCTATTTCATTAAATTATGTGTATGCTTATTTAAAAAAATGAATTTTGTAGGTAATAGAGCTAATATAATTATTTATCTGATTTCTGTTGTGGTTATTAATAATACATATTTATTTTACGTTTTAATGAATGTTTCTCGTGCAATATGAAATTTGAAATTTTCATTTTGTAATGAGTTATTGTTTCATATGGCTTTATTTGGAAATCAATCCATATAAATAAGACAGTTAGTTCACCGCATCCCAAGAGTACAGAAAATACACACAATGAAACAAAAAATAATAAAACAATTTAAAAAGAACAAAGAACAATTGAAACGTAAGGATAACAGTTTAAAAGTAACAAGTCAAATTAATTAATTAATTTAATTATTGTTTTGCTGCCCGCCCTATCTAGTGGTCAGAATCCCTGACTACGGATAGGGAGTCCTGGGTTGGAATCCCGGTTCGGGCATGGATGTACTTTCTCTCCCTATCTATCCTGTTTTTGTCATTTCCTTGTATGAATGTGGTGTGAATGGTTGCCTACCCTATAAACTGGTCCCTATAGCATGTATGTACTAAAGAAGTCGGACCAAAATATGGGTCAGTTGAAAAAGTGAAGTAGCGCACCCCATATTGCCAGCCTAGCTGGCACACAACAACAACAATTATTGTTATAATTAATTATTGTTTAGCTAAATTTTTGTTTTCTTTGGCGCAGCAATTATACCTGTATAAGGATCTAATGTTTCTTCAATTCGATCAATATATGATTAATGAATCTTAAAAAATATATAATATAAATTATTATATAGCGTTTTTTCACAGTCTTATTAACAATATAATGTAGAGAAAATGTGTGTCTGTATAAATCTCATTATTATATATCGTTATTCATCGTTTAAAAGAGAGAACTTGGTTATTAAAGTCATTCTTTTTTCATTTTTTGCGAATATCCTTCCAACACGTAAAACATGTATTTATTATTGTTTCCTAACATTTCTAAGATTTCAAAGAGCACAAAATCTGTTAATAAATGAAAATATTCCACTTTTGGATTTTAATAATAGAATAGTTGAATTCATAAAACAGTTCACACCCATTCATAATAGTTACTAAAAAAGCAAGCGGTGAAATGAGAATGAAAGTAAAGAGAATAAAGTGTTTTCACATAATTTATAAAAGCAGATAACTTTTAATAACTTTAAAAGTAAAATAGTTATAATAATGCTCATAACAAGATTTAAAATTTTAAGAATTGTAAAAGCCACAGAAAGAATCTTTCTAACAAAAAAGCTGAAGAAGTTCTGTATAGAACGAGTATTTTATAAAATTACTTGTTATGCGGTTGAAAATGGAGAACTGGAACTTGAAAACTGAAATTAATCTGAACGAAAAATCGAATACTCCAAAGAATGGGGGGGGAATAAGAAGGATAGACTGAATGGTTGGAAATCGAAAGTGAAGAGCTGAAACAGGAACAGATAATAAGTGAACTTAGAATTGAAAAATGTATGAAGAATCTATCAGTTGAATGGGAGTGGGATAAACTTATTGGCGGGAATGGAAACTCAAAGGATCAGAAAGAGTTTTTGTTTTGTAATTATTTTAAACTTAATTTAATTTTATACTTAAGCTTTTCTTTTTTGAATCACCATTCTATTCTCTGACTCCCTCGGCTGATTAATTTTTTGTCGGAATCGATTCTTAGAACAGATTCACAATTTTTTAACCCATTCTATATAAAAAAATAATCCACTGAAATTATAAATCTCAAACTTAGTAAAAAAAATAGAAAAAAAAGAAAAGAAAGAAAAGGAAAAGAAACAGGGAGTTTTATGAAGCTTTTAGAAGGTGTTTTCGATTGCTTATAATTTTTTCTTGCTTTTAAATCGGTAATTTTAAGGATTTTATTTTTTACAAAAGCAGTAGCATTTCCAGCTGTAGAGTACGTTTTTAAAAATGTTAGTTAGCATTATCATTTTATAATTAGTTTAAATTTTAATTTTACGTTTCTCATGTTCGTCATAATCACTTTTCGTTTCTCCCGACAAATTTTACTTCCTTACTATATTTTCTAATTAATGGGTGCTAATTAGTGATATGCAGGAAATTATATTATTTGTATTATTTAAATATGTGAGTGGCTTTTCTTAGTGATATTTTTAATTGGATAACTAAGGCTGTAATTGTCGCTGTTGGGGTATCTGTTAACTTAATTTGAATGGGTAGATTTTTTAGTTTTCTTGTCGAGAAGAAAAGGTTCTTAATTTTTCTCACATTTTACTTTCCATTTGTGATAGAATTTAAAAAAAAAAATTCGAAATTGAATGCTCACATTGCACAATTTTTGTTTTTGTTGTGTTTAGTAATTAAGAAAACCCTTAATTTACATTTTCCAATTCCTAAAATAAGAAAGAAAATTATCTGAGGTATTAATTTATTATGGGATACATTTTTAAGTCGGATGGAATGTAATTGGTCTTAGAGAATTTTACTTTCTGGATTTATATTTGTAATTATGTGCCAGAAAATCGTTCTAAATAGTGTAGAGATATTTGTGCATGTATTGACTCAAAATTTTTTGCACTAGAAAAGAAGGATGATTGCGAATCATCTGTTCATTAGATAAACGATAGTCTGCTGATTACTCTTGCTGCGAATACTTAATGGAAATATATTTTTTTAGATAGCTTATTTTACACTTTTGTTTATCAATAAAATAACTTCAGAAATTTTTTCTGGCTTTGTTAGATCTGAGAGTTTTAAATTTTAAAATTCTTTTGCATATCGTTCAATAAAATTTTAAAACTGTAATGAACTTAAATAAATCTGATAATTGGAATAGTGAAATCTGCATTTCATTGAGAAATAACAAGTATGTCGCCACTTTTGACAGTGCCTTTGAAATACAACTAAAATCAGGGAATTAAGGTGGCTACTCACTCAAGGATTTTTAATTGGTATAATTTAGCGATAACAATTTATCAAAAATACTTCACACGCATCTGATAATTAGATATTTAATTAAGAAGCTTATTTCCACTCTTTGTATATTATCTGGATATTGGTATGATACCAGAATTTTAACTTCTAATCTCGAAGGGAATATTACAAAATGTTTGATTGTAAAATAGTTGATCTAAGAAGTTGACTATTTTTGTGATACTATAAACATCCAGCCATAAATTTCTTACATTAGACTCACAGTTTCATGTACAACAAAACTGTTGCAATCGAGTGTAACTGTCTCACTTTGAGCAACAAATCAGACTAATTTAGTACTTTTAATACTTGGTGCTCATCTGTACCATGCCTGAACTTTGCTATGGTGTCAAGTGCCATGCCGCTATGATAAAGTGAGGTGACATTTTATGTTACACAAAGTTACTGCTAATAAATAGCTGAAAGGCAATGCATAAAACAACACTGGGGTTATATTTTTAGCTACATTTCCTTTGTTATAAATCTGGGTAGGGTTTTATTAAACTACTTTCTACCAGGTTTTTTTGTGCTCTGAAAGATTGATGTAAGCATATCTCTGATGTTTCTTGCATTTTTGAATCATCTAGTGTCTCATTATTGAGCATATGTCATAATATTTGAGGTTTTAATTTCGATAGTCTGGGTTTCTGAGCTAGCATTAACAATTGTTATTTGGGAAAACATACAGCACCTATTTAATTACCCTATACTGTATTTTGTTCTAGTATAGAAAAACAGAGAATACTGAAAAATTTCTAATGAGAATTAAACATTCTTTTATAGTAAAAGTTCCTTTTGCTTCGATATTATCTTTTACTGCATAAGTGATTATTTGTAATCTTTGGTGAGATGTTAGTTTCTCATTGCAATTTAAGAAATTGTAGATATGCTAAAATATATTCAAGCATTCAAAATGACATGCCTTAATATCAATGTATATTAATGATGAATTTTTCCTTTAATAAATACAATCTGTAATATCTTTGACTTGAAGCTTAGTTCCTTACATCTTTTAAACGAGAGTAGTTCAAAGGTAAAAATATATGTATTTGTATGGGATAATTTTTTTTCTACGTTTGAGTGCAATTATTATCCAGTATTTGTTTGATTTAATTTTTCTTTCAGATTTCTTTACCATACATTTTTGTCAAACTCTTGCTATTTACTTGAATTTCTTGTTAATTTTAATAAATGCAATAGTTTCAGATGCTGGAATGTTTGTTATTATCTGAACTATATTGAATATATATATATTTTTTTCTATAGTTCAAGGTTTACTTAATGCATGACATGCACTTTATTTTTACCAATCCTGTGCTTGAGAACTCCACAAAATTTTATTAAAAATCATTAAGTAAAGTTTTATTAAAAAACACATTTAAAAATTACATTCTCTTAATAAGTTTGTTTTTGATGAATCAAACATAAGTTATACTGTAAGAGAAACTTCAATATTTCACTGCATGCTCGACTTTTAAGCATTTTTCAGTGCAAAATGTAATTTTCGAAAAATGAAATGCTTTTGAAAATTATGGTTTCCACTGAAAAAATTGTTTTTTATCATATTTATTAATAAGTTGAAAATGATTTTTAATTCAGAATTTCAGAATTAAATCATGAAACCAATACAAAAGTTCTTTAAAATCATCTAATTTTTAATGGAATTAAGTTTTGATTATTTCTTCAGCTTTTTTTACATTAAAAAATATGGCTCAACTTATAAAAACTTATTTAAGCATAAAGCATTTTTACGTACGTATTTCATGTTCTTGTGTGTGACTCCCAAAATCTGAGTCTTGTTATCATAATTAACTTAAGCTTGAGTTCCGCTTAAGTCTTTTGCAATTTTATTGATACACTCGACTTAAAATTTTTTTTCAATGTATTTAGTAATAATTTAATTACAAAATATGTTTCTATAGAAAATATATTGATTTCTAAATTTCCAATTTATTATTCAATAATCATCTTTGTTAATATTTTTTACGATTACCATTAATTTGTTTTGCAGTCGTAATATTCTTATAGAAAATGTTAAATATAGAATCCTCAAAAAATGTATTTAAATTTCTTAAAAGAATTTTTTAAAAGTAATTGTGGTGCATTCTGGTAACTACTGCAATTATTTCTTATTTAATTAGAGTAAAATTACGAAAACCTTTATGCGACATACAAAACATACTTCGGGGTTCATCAAAGAGCAATTAAAAAAAACAAGGACATCTCAAAAACCGTAGTATGTAGTAAAACTAATTAAAGAAAGATACTAAGGAAGAGAAAAAAATAAAAAAAAATGAAGGGGGGAAAAAAGCTTCTATTTCGTGAACTAATACGGTCACTAAACATCAATGATTGTTGTGAATGCTTTTTTCGAAAAGTTTGCTACAGGCTCTTTTGGCTGATTTCTTTTCTACCGTTTCTTTGTTAATATTTTCCTTTATCAAAAAATATACATCAGTTTCCCCGCAAAATTCGTTTTTATTTTAATCGTCAGTTTCCCGCAATTTCGAGTTAATATCTAAAAGTATTAGTCCTTTTTTTAGTTAATCATATGTGATAATGTTATCACGTTTTTTTAAGCGTTTTGTTGACTCGGTCATTAAGGTCATTATATATATAAATGTAACTGAAGAAAATTGATTGAAAAACAAAAAAAGAAAATGATTTAGCATGAGTTGTGAACAAAATTTTGTAACTAGGAACATGAATTCCAATATAATTACTTCTATTGACATTTTTTTTATTTTTGCATATTACTAAATCTATAGTGATAAATAATATACCTGTGTGTGAAATTATCTGGTTATCTATATATTATTATCATCGATTATCGCTTATCTGCATCTATAATCTTGCAAACTTACAGCTTAACTTATAAGGGGAATAATGCTTAAAGCTTAAGTTAAAAGGGTCTTTCTCTTGGTTTAGTAATATTATTATATCCTCATCAGAGTTTAAACTGTACCAGGTTCAATTCCAGCCACTGTTGAACAACAGGAAATATATGTTTTTGAGTTCTGCATTCATGTCTGCCTAGCAGTTTATCCTTCGCAACTGGTGAATGTGGCGCTGTGTGTCTGTGAATAACTATTTACCATTACAATATTGTAGTGCGATGTCAAAATTAAAATCCCTCTTTCAAAAACAATAGCTTTGCTTAAACCCGATAAATGGCGCTTTCTTGTTTAAAATGGTCCTACTGATTTTAACTGTGAAGAAAATGTCAATAAAGTAGAATATTATCGTGGAAAAATTAAAAAATACAAATATTTTTGCCAAAAATTCTTAATAAAAATACGTCATTTAAAATTAAAAGGTTTTAAATTTCATGTAACCAAAGTTTTTGCGTTCAAAGTAAATTATATTATCTTACTGTGGATAAAATATAATTATACTACCCGACATTGAAAATGCAACACAAAGAAGGAGTTGCCAGAAAATGGCGAAACTTGGCAAACAGAGAGAGAGAGAGACAGCAACGAACAATAAGTGATCTGTATTTCGAAATGATACGCATAATATAGAGTACGTTATAGGACCACCGTGGACGACGATACATGCCAGACACAAAGTAAGTGAGATTACGGATGGCATCTTGAGAACTAGCTCTCTATTCCTTGTCAACCATTTGCCTATGCGCGTCTTCTAAAAGAAGCAGTGGCAGAGTCTGCAAACGACGTCCAATCATTTCCAAAACGTGTTCGATTGGATAGAGATCTGGCGAGCACGGTGACCAGAGAAGAAGTTGTACACCTTGCAGGGCATGGAAGCATCCAGGGTGTCTTGCACAGGCTGCAGAATTTCAGTTGACGTGCTTTGCGGGGTCACTACTGTCTCCTGTTGGACGCGTTGATTCACGCGTGCTTACGTCACTTTGACTGCACCGGCAACCCGCAAACGTTCCACAGTACCTTGTTCCAACCATCCTCGCCACAGCCGGTCCTCTGTGGACACAAAGAACTATTCATGAATATATTATCTACATTTTGTATGGCTATTGTAAAAAATTTAACATTAAATATTTTGATAAAGTGATTTTCAAAAACAATGATTGCAGTTTTATTTATATTAAAACCATTGCTCTTGATAAATGGAATAAGTAAGCATTTACGATATCAAAAATAGCAATACGATGTGTTAAATATTTTTTATAATTCTAAATTTAATGATTGTAAAATTATTTAGTTGTTAAACCAACTCGTAAAGAAATCGATTAATATTCTTTGATTTAATACGCATATCCGCAACTCCGAAGAAACTCTTCTGTTAGGAAGACACTGTTTTCAACCGACGTTGACGCTGTCTTTAGCTACTTATAATTAGTTCTATCTTCGAGCTAATTTTAATTTTGCTATTTTTAACTCAGTTCTTCGTTCTTACTCTATAAAGCATTTAAAGACCCCTGTCTATTGTACCTGCTGCCGAAAAAAAAGGAAAAAGAATTAAAAAAAGAGCTTGTCTGACAGAAACTCGTAACACTATATTCAGTGTTCTAGCTGTCAGGTTAACAAGTAGGAATTAAAGCGGGAGTTGAAAACATGACATGGCCTTTATAAACAGAAGAAAGTGCCAGTGTTTACAGTGAAGAGTTTCTCGTTTTTCTCATCATCTCTCATGTATACAAGTCATATGTTGAAGCTACATTAATTATAAGAGAAAAGCTTGCTTCAGCTACTGTGCATTTTGGTGTTTATTTTCTAAAAGATTTATCATCGGCTCTTATTTCATTCGTAAACAAGAAGTTGGAAAAAAATCGTAATGGGGTTCAAAATGTGCATAAATTGTCATGTTAGCCAAACTTAATTTTAAGAGATTTATAGATGAAAAAAGAATTTATTTTCATATGCTTTCTTTATTGTTTTTTTTAAATAAATTGTAAAAGCTAAAATATACGTTTTGATTTTTATTTCTATACAATTTTATTATTATAGTTATTAATACTTATTATTATTAAAAATATTTGTCTATTGTTAATTAACTTCTATTGTTTATTGTAATTTACAAGATATCAAAAAAATTATTATTATAGCAGACTTAATGTTTATTTTTACGTTTGATTTGGCGTGTAGGAAACCACACTTCTGTTTTACTGTATGAAACTAATTTTTGGGGTTCATTTTAAAGAAATTACTTCCCTTACTATAAAAAAATGTACTATTTTTAAAGTTACTGAAATGATTTATTAAACAAATTTTTTTATTAGAGAAAATGAGAAAAATAATTGCTTTTCCTGCATGTAACAATATGAAGAACCTTGTGAAATGCGCACAAAACTAGAAGCAAGAAACATTATAAAACATTTGTTCTGAGTTGCTAAGCGCTTCACCGTTTAAAATTAATACTATTTGCATAGATGCATCTACGGATAGTGTCAGCGTATCTAAATGCTTAGAAAAACTACTGTGAACGCTAAAATGGTTGTTCACTGACGATCTGTGTGTAATATTTCTTATTTATATGCATTTCAAACACCATTGTAAGCAGTAAAACAATGTTAGCTAATGATTTAATAGCAATACTACTTGCCTATATGCTTTTCAGAAACGCTTTTAAAAAACTACTGTAAAGTTAAAATACTTGTTATTTGACGATTAATCAGCAGTGCTACTTATATTTTTATGCATTTAGAAATCGCTTTTAAATAAAACCTGTAAATACTAAAAGACTGTTAGCTAAGGATTTGTCAGCAATTCTATTTGTTTCTGTTTGTTTTGTGCACATTTTAGGAATTCTTACCCTATCTTTATTGCTTAAAAAATTAATATTTTTCAATACTTTTCAAAACTGTTGCTGATTGTTTTTCATCTTTTACAGAGATAGCTTTTTCTGTGAAACCATTAAAATGGTTTAGGACCATTAAAAATAGCATCGGTCGATAATGTGAAGAGAAAGGGTTATTCACCTGTACGAACAAAATAAAAGTTATTTTTATCACTTTTCAATTAATTTCTTCTGTTAAAGGTTTTCTGGTGTCCCGTGTAAACATTTACATGTTTCATTTCATAAAAAGTAAAAAGTTTTGTATGTATAGTGGTAAAATTTTACCGTAGGGTCACCCTTGGCGAAATTTTCACTAAGTCGCCAAGGGAGACCGACCACCGTACGCCGAATTTCCGATCGGGAAAAACGGCAGGAGGAACACGTCTTAAATAGTGACAAATATTTCATACATTGTTGGTATCAAACAATATGCTCAGTTAATTTTACAAAATTAACGAAAAACGCAGATTTATAGATTTAAAACATCAATGGTAAAATAATAAAGTTGATGTGTTAAATTATCCATAGAATTTTTTTGATTAAATTTTTTATTAAATTAATCAAAAAATTTTATTAAATTTTTTTATTAATGAATTTAAATCGATAAATATTCATGAGAAATTAATGGCAAAATAGGGTTGCCAATATAATAGTTTGCCGGGTTTCCAGTAAAAATGTTTGCCAAATTAGACGCCAAAAAAAAAAAAACGCACCAAGGGTGTGACCGTACAGTAAATCTGATCCGTGTATTGTTTATGAGAGTGAAAGATTCAAAGATATATATCTCTTAATTGTTTCTATTCTAAATATTCGAATTCAACTAAGAAATCGAGTTAAATATTTTAATTCATAATTTCGATGAAAATTTATGTATTAAAATTCACCAAAATTGCCTGAAAAAAAATAAATGATAGATATAATAAAAGAGCTAATACCGCTAAATATAATGAACGAAAAGGAACTATTTTCGTTCATTAATTAACTTGGTAGTAACTATATTTCCGCTTGATTGTGTTAGCTTAACATTTGTATTCTTAATAAATAATTTTATGTGTCATATTTTTGAAAACTGCATTCATATAGTTGCTTTTAATTTGACTTTATTAAATTTTTGCTTATAAAGAGATTATTGTTTTTAATGTGTATGCGTGTGTTATTGGATGTTTTATTATTTCTTACTTTAATTGATTTATCATTTTTACTAAGCTATATATATTTATTTTCACAGTAGTATTTTAATTGAATTAAATTCTATTCTTAAAAATTTAATATAGAACTTCGAGTGTTTGTTTTATCGAAATCTTTGATTGTAAATTTGTGAATAAATTCTCACAAAAAACGTTGCTGTGTTGTTGCTATGCATGCTATCTTAATTCTATGCTATTATTAAGTCAAGCACTGTAAGTGCTTGAAGAATCAATTAAGAATCAGCTGAATAATTGTTTCACCATTTTATGAGAAGTTATTAAGCAAAATACTTAGAAATTTGACTGTCAAAACAATGTATTCGGCTAATGAATTGTTTTCTGTGGTTTCTCTTGACTTATTAATGGAATTTCTAGCCAAAGAAAGGAGCCGTTTAAAGTTTGCCAACAGTTATCTCGTTCAACAAAAGCTCTTGGTAGTCCTTGTTGTTGGTTTGGATGTAAGAACTCCTGAAGTAATCTTTGAGAACTGACACTCATCTATATTAAGAAAATGCAGTCATCACTTTAAAACACTGTTCTGTTCATCATTGAATTGAAACAAGAAAACAGTAAACAATGTCTGTTTTGTGGTCCTTGTTTTATTCCACATTGTGATCATTCTTGTTAAAGCGGATCTAAAATCATCCCTGATGATTAATTTGTAATGACACTTTGTGATAATTTGTATCGTGTTACAAAGTCTTTTGTAATCTTGTTGCAACTTTAGGACGTTCGAGTAATGTGTAGTATAAAAACAGGTGCCATGTGATAGTAATATGTTTAAATTTGTTTTCTTTTCAAAGTCAATTATCTGATGAGGTTAGCTGAAGACATTGTCTAAATCTTCGAGAATAATGTTTACATAAACATAAACGCGTCAACAAAACTATTTCCTTAAAAGACTTTCTTATTGTGTGCAGCATTATCTGGCTAGCTCAGTCTGGAGTGAAAGCTCGTTGTCGTAAATTTGAGCCCCACGTTGAGTGTTATTTCCGTGAATAGTGTTCTTTGGAATGGAAGGTTCTGACTTCGATACTAGCTACTGTTTTATAATGAGAAACTACATTTATTGCTCATCTCTCTGGGTTGATACTTTTTCAGTTTTCTCAGTTTTTACACGTGGCAACTGCCTATAATTTATGAAAATTCCTCTTAGAAGTCTTTGCATATTACATGTTCTAAAGAACTTTACAGCACCTTTTTTGTTAGACTATCCATATTGTGTACACGATTAATATTTTTTTGATTATTTATGCATTCTGAATTACTAACTAAATGAACATATTTGACTTGTATTTAACTCAAATTTGGTACTTTTTCAGTTTTCTTCCTTGTAACACATGACAACTAACTATAATTTATAAAAAAGTTTCTCTTAGAAATTTTTGCATATTAGGTGTTATAAAGCACCTTACAACAGCCTTGTTTTTTGTTAGGCTATCCATATTGTGTACACGATTTATATATTTTTTTGATTACTTAAGCTTCTGTTTTATTAAATGCTAACTAACTGAACATATTTGACTCATAATTCGATAAATGTAAAACACTGTTCTGTCTGTGAACACAATTATATGAACTTTTTGCAATTCTGTTAGCATGAAATTTTTTTCATCTTTTTCACATAGTCTGAGTTGTTGCTGAATAGTTAGTGATCTCTCTTTCACAGTACAGTTGTTTGTTCTCGATTCCTATCGGGTATATTTGTTTGTATTGTTGTTTCGAATCCAGTTTAAGTTTTGCGTTTTGGTTGAATTTGACCTTTGCTCAAAAAGTGACCTTTGAATGCTAAACAAACTAACCCATCTAACACACTGTGTACTTTTTATTCTCATTTGATATGCATTCGTTAATAATAAAGCTAAATTATAATTTTCGTTGCGGATTTTTATCTTATTAATAGGTAAGTTTTTTGTTAATTTCAGATTGTATAAATCATTGAAATATCACATTGTTAATTTATTATTTTTACTAAAGAATGAAATGTGTGTGCATTTTTGAAATAAATATACAATCTAGTCTCATATTTTTCAATATTTTTTGGGATTTAATAAAGTTTATTTTGCCAACAATATTTTCTTTCTTCAGTCTTCATACTAATAAAGCATTTTTATGACATTAAATTATTTTATCGCATACTTATTTTGCCTTTTATTTAAAAGCTTTGAATAATTAAGTTAACGTCCTTACTACATAGTTCATAAATAATGAAAACTGTTCTATAAAATTAGTTCTGTACTACGATTTAATTTATTGTGATGCATTAAGTAAGTCTTTACATCTAATGATTTCAAAACCATGCAAGTATTTGAAATTTATGTTAATTTCTTTTGCAATTAAATTATAATTTGTGTTTAAGAATATATATATATATATATATATATATATATATATATATATATATATATATATATATATATATATATATATATATATATATATTTGTGTACCGTTTTTATTATGTTACCAATTGATCATGATTTTTTTTTTAAATGGAGATGCTATAATTCAGAAAGTAATGAAATATCTTTTAGAGTAATTTATTTGTAGCTGGATGCTCTTACATTTCACCGGAAATTTTTAATGCTTTATTTTTAAGTTCCATTAATTTTTTTCTTCTTGATATATTATGCTGACTAATATCGCACTTTTACTGTGCTTTTTCTATAATTAAATTTTTTTATCGTTTTGATAAATGTGTGAAGTTAGGTTCAAGCAAGTCTGTTTGTCTAAACTTTTTTTTTGATGTTTATTAAGTTTTTTAGTGCATATCAAAAGTAACTTTAATGATAGTTTGAAAGACTATGTATCTTTCTGAGATAAGTGATAATGTATTGCTTTCTAGTGTGATTTGATTTTTTTTAAAACTTTCTATTTTCTTTTGCTTCGATTTTAAGGAATCCGCCTATGTTTGAACTGAATTGTTCTTAAAAATTAATTTTAATTTTCTTTGATTTTGTTTTTAGATATATTATGATGTGATATGTTTTTAAATATATAAATTACTATGTTTATATAAATTGATATTTTTTAACAATTTTCAGTGAAATTTTAACAAAACGTCGAACATTCTACAGAAAATTTTAATGCACATGTCTTAATTTAATTTAGGCATGAGATTTATGTGACAATGTTCTTTGAAATGAGAATAATATAAGAAAATTATTGAATGATTAAAGGAAATATTGCTAAAAATGTACAGCAATATGGATATTTTATGAAATTTTACTGAACATTTCCAATAAAAATAGTTATAAATGAAAAAGTTCTTCATATACATTCAAACTTTGCTTCATTTCATTGATAATAGCTCTTAAAATATGTAGTCAAAGTTTCATACAAATATCGTCATTATTACTTTGGATATCTTGTTAACAGGATTCGGAGATTTTGTCAAAAATAAAATTACGAAAAAATCGTCATTAAAATGATAGTTTCACTGGTGGTAGCAATGGTGTTGCCATTTCTTTCCGAATGTATAAGCCAAATACAGGCCTTGTACTTATGACTGACAATTAGCCCATTATAGAAAATCATATAAATTTAAAAAAATTGTAAAATAAGTAAAGTACCACTTTCTATTATTACCACTTTCGGTTCCAAAAAGCAAGTTCTTGTTTCGTTTTTCAAAAGACAACGTGTAATAGAAAATTCCTGTAACTTAATTTCTATTTGACATACAGTATAATGTAAAAAATTCTTTTTGAAATTTGTAAGTTCTGGTTAAATATTTACGCAAATAAAAAAAATGACATATGTAGTCGAAAATCAACTTTTCAATTTAGGCGGATATCTTGAATCATTTACAACGGCATAAAAATGACATTAATAGAACAAAGTTTGCTAAAATAAAAAAATAAGCAATTTTTTTATGAATGAATATGAATCTTTTTAATATAACTATTGAAGTTATTTATATAACTATAACCCGTAAAATAATTATTAATCTTTATATAAGAGGTAAGTTCTTATTCAGAAAAATCAATATTCTTCTCTCTTTGCAAACATCATTTGTAGGTTATCCCTTATTTCTTACCAATTCACATATTTTACTCACAATAGTTTATTGTTAAGATTCTTTTTCAAAATCCTCTAAGATTCTAACATGAATCTACTTGTGGTCCGTGAGAAAATCTCGCTGTTCCCCAGAAAAATACGGAATGTACTTACTTATCACGTGACGCGTTATGTCTTAAGATGCAATGAAACATAATTCATAATAATACCTGAAAAGTATAAAAACGCTATTTCATATCATAACGCCACAGTACTTAGTCGCATGGTTTGTAGCTGCATTGTTTTAGCTACATGTTATGTCTTGTCTCATTTAGCACTCTTCCTAATATTTCACTCTCCTATATGTCATATATATATATATATATATATATATATATATATATATATATATATATATATATATATATATATATATATATATATATATATATATATATATATATATATATATATATATATATATATATATATTATATATATATATATATATATATATATATATATATATATATATATATATATATATATATATATATATATATATATATATATCAATATCAGTTCAGCATTTAAAGGAGGGATTATAGATAGATGTATTGATATTGGCTTATGGATGTGGATGTATTGAATATAAAATGTATTCATTAGATTAGTTGGGTTTTTTAGGAAGTTTTTGTGTAATTTTTTTTGTTAAACACCTGTTTTTTAAGGCAAGTATGATCTAAAACTTCAACTATTTGCATATTTTATTTTATTTGATATTTATTGAGATAATATTTATTATTTTATTGGGATTTTATGATATTTATTGGGATCTTATTTCAAGTTAGCAGAAACATTCATCACAAGAGGAATGTATAGTGGGTTAACGAACAGTTGGGACTACGAACAAATTGGACAACAAACACTTTCACGAAAAATTTTTGTGTTCGGACTACGAACACATATTCACATAACAAACTAAAACGAATTCTAACGAATACTTCTCGGCTTTCGGAGCTCATTGTGAAGGGTTGCCAAACCCAACGATCCAAAAATCATTTTTTATCTTTCTTGATTTATGTTGCTGGATTATTAAACATCTATGTCCTAAATTGGAAATTTTTTTCCTATAGAATATTTATATCCAAAGTAGGTTATCAGTTTCGGTTTTAATTTCATTCAAAACCGAAACTGACTATCTATTAAAACTGATTGCTTTTGATTTCAATCGAATCCGAATTCGGACGAATGCTGACATCTGCTATTAAAGATCTTTTGAAAATGTGGGAAGATGTCAGAGGAATGATTTTAGAATGGCACCCAAATCAAGCTCATATTGACAATGCTATTAATCACTTCCGTAAAATTCTAAAAAAGAGAGAAAAGCAATCGACATTGGACACGTTCTTTAACGCCCCATAAACAAAAAAGTAAAGGACTGATTAATATACAAGACAATATGTATGTATTATTTTTTTAATAAGTTTTCTAAGTAATTATACATCCTTTTTTTTAAATTTAATTTTTATATAGTCTCCGGAACGAATTAATCGATTTCACCGAAAATATTATTGTAAATCATAATTCGGTTAACGAACAATTCGAATAGCGAACATAATCGTTTAACAGATTATATTCGTTAACCGATCACCCAATGTATAACGCTAAAAGCTTAATGTACATAAACCATTTGTTAACTGTTTTGTTTTTACAGTTTTTTAATTTTATTATAAGCTTTCATAATTTGGTTACAATTTTATAGTTTCATTTCACTAACTGGGTAAAATTTATGTGTTCTTTGATCACAATTTTTAATAAATATATTTAACATTAAAAAAATCCAATTAGTAGTCCGCGGGATTTAAATTATGAATTTACTGGTCCGTGAGGTCACAAGTTTGGCGATCGCTGCCTTAAACTGTATGTTTTCCTTTCTTTATTTCTATTCTACGAAACTGCTAAACATAGCCAACCGTCTCTAAGTTTGAACCGCTGTCAACTAATGGCGTTGAACTGATACTCTTTTTTTCCAATGCTGGGCACACTTGGGTGACGAACCCTATGCCACAACAAGGCCAGAAACTGCTACTCATTTGTCGTTACCCAGCGGGCACCTGTGAACCAAGTCACGGAGGTGAGTAGCGTTACCCGTGCCATACCACCACAAATCCGTTTATAGGGTGGGCCACATTCACACTTCATCATAGAAGAAAGGAAAGAGAAACACAAAGAGAACAGAGAAAGAAGGTAACATCCATGCCCGAACCGGGATTCGAACCAAAGACCCATAGCTCAGAAGTCAGGAACGCTAACCACTCAGCCATCGGTCGGCTGAACTGATACTCTAATTTTCGAATTTTCCACACCACAGCTGTGAACGAGCATTAACACTCAATAAAAGTCTAACTTTCATGGGTCCTCCCATTATTTTTAATAATCTAAGATGACTTTTGCCATGCTTTGTTTATTCATATTATGTTGGATAGCTTTGTAGTTCTTAAAAATAAGTATAAGCCCGTGGATGGCTTGTTAGGAAAGGCGTCATTCTCACGGCCAAGAAGTGACGAGTGCTATACCTGACCCAATCGAAGATCCGTCGTGTTCACCTATGACAACTTGGGTCACGTTGAATATGTCTGGTTTGCAGTCAGTCACCTTCCACTGGTGCGATGTGGCTTGGAGAGAAATAATTAAGCACAGTTTTCAATTTCGTCACTTGATTGTGGGTCAAAATTACTGCCGGCAGAAATAGGTAGTCAGAAATGTATTGCAAACACAAACAAGTAAATTTATTAAATTGTTAAAGGATAACATTAGAAGTTTTTTTTATTTCATAAAGTTTTGTGATTAACTATGATTTGATTGCTTCTTATTCTTTCCAGTGAACACTTTAAGGCATTTTTAAACGAATACTCTCATGTGCGGTTCCTTGAACTTTGAAACGATTATTGTTAATGGTTGCATTAAAAATTCAGTAAAAAGACAAGAAATTTTAATGTGCATTGTGCTGCATTTAATTTTTCGTATCTATGTTACTTTGTTTTTCGTAACTGTGTTACAAAAGTGCAGTAGAACTCCAGTTATCCGAAGAAGTTAGGACCGGACCCTATTCCGATAAACAAAAATTCGATTAATTGGATTTTATCGAAACAACACTCATTTTAATTAATTATTGTACGTTGAAAATAGGAGGAAAAAACTACTTATTTTTAAAGAAAAAGAGCGTTTAATGAATTAAATGAAAAGGCAATACTTTTTTATGTTAAGTTTCTTACAAGTGCTGTGCACATTCATTTAAAGCATTATACATACATATTGTATTAAAGTCATTGCTTGCTGAATACCTCAGTTAGAGTAAGCTGTTTCACTACCTTCAATTGTTTTCGGTCAGTTAAGTCACGCATGCGCTTGACAGTGAGAAGTAAAGTAAACAGCAGCAGAGGTCACTGTACCTAACCCTGAAAGGGTTTTACCAGATTTGATGGACCCGCTGGAGAGAAAAGAAAACGGAACACAGTACATACAAGACAATACAATTATGCTTGCAATCATATGGAGACACTAGAAATTATTACTTTTACACAGTAAAGAGGGTTTGTAAAGTACACTATTTAACAGAAAATTGGGTTGCAATTGAGAGTTAACACTTGGACACGTAAGAAGCATTCAAAATAGGTATCAGACAAAATACATGGCAGGATGTGGTAAGACAGGCATATGAAATACATATCAAATTGCATTCATATAAGAAATAAAGAAAATAAATGGAAAACAAAAGCAAATTAAAAATGATAAAACAGAATTGAATACATATACCTGCACTTACTGCAAATTAATGAGGTAATAATGATTAATGAATAATTAATTCATTTAGTATGGATTTGATAGTTGGGTTTATCGGCTCAAAGTAAGTTAGGTCATATGAAATTCTAAGCTACATATACAAAATGTTTAGATAGGTTATACATAATGCATTAAAATAGGTCAATACAACATGATGACAATAATTGTGATTAAGTAATTAAGTAAGAGCGCTGGAATGATGGTGAGAAAAAAGCAAACAAATAATAATGAACTATATACAAGGAGATGAAAAATAGGCGAAATGTTACAGGTAGAGAGGGAAATGTCTAAATGTAGAACATGAGAGAGATGGAGTATGCGGATTTTACGGCTCATCTTCTTCTAGGTGAAGTCTATCACCATCACGGGCATCCTCCTATTCCTCTGGAATTATTAAGTCCCTATATTCAAGGAGAAAGTTTATAAGGTTAATAATTTTTAACTTTGCAACCTTGTTGATGGTGATGTTTTTGAACCAGACACTTTTCAGATTGACAGTGAGAAGTTGCATGTGGTCACACTAGGGCTGACGCTTCATCCATTTCAAAGCAGTTGCAGAACGGCCAAATACATTCTAGCTGATGGTCCCGTGCTTGCGTCAACTTGGACATTAAGGTCATCTTTTTCCTCGGCACTTTCAATGAGTTTCCCATTGTTTGCAGTTTGAAATCCAGGGTCTAATAATCCCTTTTCCCATATTTTCAGCACTAATTTCTGAATATAACATAATTTTCAAAAGAATGTTTCTAAATGTCTCAAGTAACACGTCCTTCTCATCTTCTCCCTTCTCTTACTTTTCCTTTTCTTGTGATTTTTCCTTTTTCCCATTTGCATTCTGTTCTTCATTGAAATTTACTTTTCTGAAATTCCGAAAGTGATTCGGATAATCAGCCACTCGGTTATATAGAGTTCGGATAATTGGAGTTCTATTGTATTATCTCCTAGGTATTCTGTTGAAGAGACATGACAAATTTAGTAATATTAATCCATTTTAAAATTAATGAAACTTTTAAATTACCTATCTTTGGCGATTAATTTATTCATCCAACTTGGAATATTTCTTTGAATATTTCGATTTTTTTTTCTTTTTTTTCATAATTTGATGCAAATAAATGACTGGTTTAGTTAATCAGTGACCAGTATTTTTGAAAATAATAAAATTTTGATAAAAAGATCAACATTTGTGTTTTTTCCTTTACATAAAATATACTTCATACATAAAATATACATACCTAAAATATACATAAAATATACTATATACTTTTTAATCAAATAAGAAAAATATTAAGGCTTCTGAGAAATCTCTTTAAAAATTGTTCTCAATATGTGTACAAAAACTAAATAATCATCAAAGTGTCACCTAACTTTGAATAATAAAGTAAATTATCTAAGCTTTGTAGTTATACACCCTTTCTTGTTCTAGCTTGTCTAAAAGTCAAAGAATACATGTTCAAACGCGTAATTTACCTCGCTAATTTAATTTAACTGTCTTTTTTTGGATACAATTCGAAGCAGTTAAAGATTGTCAATCGAGCCGCAGTAGCATGTTGAGGGAAGCTCTCTTTTCCGGTTGGTTGATACTTGACCCAGCCGAAGACCACAGATTATATGTATATCAAACTTTTTTAAGGTCTTCTTCTGGTAGTGCCACTTTTTTTGACAATTGTACCATTTCAGGTATTGTCTTTTCATACTACCATGGTTCAAAATTATGAGGAGATGGGGATGTATTTAATGATTTCGTTTGATCGAAATAAAGATTGCCGGAAATATTACGCAGAAATACATTAATATAATGGTTTTTTATTTACGCTTATAAAAACAATTAAAGGATACTGTTTTTTTACTCATCCAACTTGGAACATAAAATAACGGTTCAAGCAATTTCTTTTTTTGAATAAAATCGAAGAAGAAAATTATAAATGCTAATTTTTCTCATTTTCAAATTTCGCAGTAGCCAAATTTTGAATTTGACGTGGAAGACGACGCTTTAGCGGCATCAAATGAGATTTGCCTTTTAACTTAATGTAATACAAGCGGAAAATAATGATTTACATTCAGTAAACGCGATGTTTTGATGTGTGGGATGTCTCAATAAAGTTCTTTATCCGAGTTCCATTCCAAATCTATATTCTTGACTATCTAGATATATTTCTTGTTTCTGCATATATTGCCAAGGAAATCGAATTGTTTAAAATATTCTCTACTGTATGGTGCCCTGACTTATATTGATAGATTGATTTGTGTTACCCCATTACGAGGTTGCCATCTCCTGCTCTAGTACATTCTATCAACATGTATAAGTTAAATCAATTTGCAGTATGTGCTGTATAGTTACTGATAAGAATACAGACACCACCAGAACTTAAACTAAATCCGAATTCATTGCTATATTCAGCGGCGTTCCATTGAATTATTGTTCAAACTTCATTGATGGTTATGATTGTAGGGGGCAAGAAGGAAACACCGGTTCATTTCTTTTCTTTATTCATGCACTGTTACGCACTGGTTCAATTATTAGGACACTGATATAAAATGTCTTTTATTTTGATATAAAATCGCTTTTATTAAAATTTAAAATAAAGTATTGTTCATACAGCAGTGCATCTTTTGTTCACTAGTATTGTTCATGACACGCTCTCTCTCTTGTAAGAATATTT
This sequence comes from Latrodectus hesperus, assembly GCA_037975125.1. Taxonomy (NCBI): domain Eukaryota; kingdom Metazoa; phylum Arthropoda; class Arachnida; order Araneae; family Theridiidae; genus Latrodectus; species Latrodectus hesperus. The sequence continues at coordinate 70,920,432 of CM075854.1, forward strand.
TTTCTACAATGCAATTCTCAACAACCTCAGAAAGATTGACAAAGGAATGTTTTCAACAAGCTGAAATTTTTTGATGACAAACATGTTCTACAGATTTAGTCTATTTTTAGCCTTGGTTTAAAGAATCAATCCAGTCTCTAAATTAAACGTTGTACATGTTTGACTGACTAAAATGTCTATTTGCGCCTTTTTTGTCATAAATTCTGCAAAATTTTAATAAAGTTAGCTTATGGCATTTCTTTGTGCTAGAAACTCCAAAACAAAGTCTTAGAGGCTCTGTTGTGTTTCATTTGTGAGTTTTTCTTTGATCTAAAATTTTATTAACCTACTTATGTCGATGGTACTAAGATGCATTTTCTTGCTATACTGTCAATGTATTAAGCTCTATTTATACAACTCCTTCACAGTACTGCAAATTGCCTAGCAAAATCTTAGCTCATCCACTCAATCAATACAAAGTATTGAGCTCACAGTTAATGCTTGATAACTCCTAGAAATTAATTTTTCATAAAAGAAAACTAGCTGATTACATTTGATCTAGATATCATTTTTAAATCTTTCAAAATTCAAAATAATATATTTGCTGTTTTGTTTTTCTCAAATATTATACTGTCTCATAAAAAGTAAATTTTAATTTACATTTTCAACTACCTCATTTTTATTCGCTTGACTGATTATGCACATAGAAATGAAGTAACTCATTATATCCATCGTTTGGTCTCAATTTCTGAGATATGTAAAATTCTATGTTTAATAACCAAGATTATTGCCAAACATTGTTAGAAGAAGTACCTCTTGAATTTAATGTGTGTTTCATTTCGGTAGAAGACTTATTTGTTTGAACATAAGCTAAGAAATTGACTTTCTCATGCACATTTTCTTTTGTAAATTAAAATCTACAAAGTTCTTATTTATATATTTTTTAAAAAATATATGTTCTTGGCATTAATGCGACTGGAATTGAATTCTAGTTTAATGTATTTTATTCTGTACGAGAAACTTAAACGAACTTACGAGAAACGAGGACTTATCTTTTAACTAGAGAACATATTTTAAAAAGTATGTTTTTATGTAAAAAAATATTTAAAAATGTGATGTTCTACTAATTAATTTTCAACATTTGCTCCCAACCTAATTTTTTAAAATCTTAAATTTCAATTGTTTCACAAAATTTTCTGATACAATTAGAAATAGCATTTATATTGCATGGCGTGGTTCTTAATTTATTACACATAATTCTTAGTGAAGTGACAATACATGAACGTAACTCAAAGAAATCGAATTAACTCAGTAGTTAATTTCATGAATTAACGAGAAAATGCAACCTTTGTTATCGCGGTGCGTTCAGAAGGAAGAGAACTATGTCTTCTGAACACTTTTTGAAACAAAATCATTCCTAGATTCAAGCGACTAATTTATAATTACTTCGATAAATTAAAACATAGATTTAGAAAAAAAAATGGATTGATTAACTTTTCCCCTTTTTCACAAGATAGAAATGTTCATTTGAACAATTTATTTTTGAAATTTCATTTATGATTATTTTTGAGTCTTTACTCCTGGCTATTTTCTCATTCAGTTTAGTCTGCCTCATATAGATAAGTGTTAGATGAACACTTTTTTTGTATTTTAAATAAAATTTTCTTAGGCATATTCAAAAACTGAAAACGTGTGGCAATAAAAATTGTGTTTTCTGTCTGTAATATAATATTTTTACTGTTCTGTTTAAGTTTCTACTATTATTTAAAGCTACTTAAGGAGTTTCTTTTAAAAAATTTTGAGAAAATATAAACTTGATCATAAATTATACAGTTTCAATTATTCTTCTCTCATTATATCATACTTTCTAAATTTTTAAAAAGTCAGCTAAGTAAACAACTAATTATAATTTAACTAAATATATATAAATAGATAAATAAATAAATAAATAAATATATAAATATATATAAATATATATATGTGTGTATATATATATATATGTATATATATATATATATGTATATATATATGTGTGTGTGTGTGTGTATATGTATGTATATGTATGTATATATATGTGTATATATATATATATTTGGAAATTCTTACTAAATTTAATCTGAAGTCTAATAATAAATACTATGGTATGATAAACTATTTCTTATTGTACTGCAGACATCTTATGCCGGTTATAATTAATGTTTTGTTATCTCTAGCAGAAATGTCAGTACGGTCAGTAGTTACAGATCTATTTTCCCGGTTTATCGATCTTAATCAATGGCACATTGCTTTTCTTTCGAATTCCAAGCATAGTCAATACAATTATTCATAATAATTACCATTGCAATGATCAAGATGAACGACTCTATGGTTTGGCATCTTTATTAAACAAAAAGATCTCGAAATACCTATTTTTTTGTCATTATTGTAGCATCTTATGAGTGATTGGAAATAAAGATTAAAGAGGGGTTTATATGTATTATTATTCATCTTTTTTATTTTATTAATAAATACCTTTGAATATTTGTTTGATTTTTAGTGTGTTTAATTGTTTTTTAAATGTAAAATATGTTACATCAATCGCCAAGAATGATACTAGAGCTAAGTTACTTAAAAAAATTGTGTTGGTTTTGTTCAATTGAATAAATTTTAATGCATGAGAAACCTTGACCAATTTGTTACTTGAAACTCATTTAGTTCAGAAATTTAAAATCTTTCATTTTGTTCATTATTCAAGTAAAAGATAATTTTTATACAAAATGTAACTGTTGAGCAATTGCTTATGCTTAAATATTTAATTTATTTCCGGATTCAGTCGCATGCCTTATTCCTTATATGTGTGAATGTTTTAACCAGTTTAATTAAATTTTTATCACTTAGATGTTATACTTACACTAAAATATCATTCGGTGAAAATTATCAATTGATGTGGTTTGTTATATATATATATATATATATATATATATATATATATATATATATATATATAATGTTTTATAATGTATTTGTTCTATACAGATATATTAATCAATATATTCACAATACCTCATGTTTAGTTTTTTTAAATTCTTAACATAATTTTGCGAAGCAAAAGTATGTTGTTTTCCAATCTGAAGAAACTTGTAGTTAAAAGCAGTTTTTTAATGTGATGGAAAGAAAACTTTTTGCAATGAATCCTAAGAGTCTACGGATAATCATAGATAGCTCTTGCATTGGGATTAGCTCGATGGAAAACTACGTTTGGGAGAGAAGTTAAGCATTTTATGGGAGCAAATGTAGTTTTGAATCCTATAAAAAGCGAAAAAATATTGAAACATCTGCGCAGATGTATTTATTTGACACTCAAAACTGAAATGAAAGTAAAAGGTATTGCTAATCATCGGAATATGTAATTTATTTATAATACTTTTAATTATTCGTAGATGATTCGTGGCAAATAAAAAATTACTGCATTTTGTAAATGTAATATTCTTAACCATCAGTCTAAAATAATTTTGTATGTTATAAATAATAGCGTATTACAGTTCACTTTCTTTTTTAAGGTAATTATACTATCAGTGATTTTTCTTTCGACTGTATTAATGGAAAACAAAATTGTGCTATTGATTTTAATTTACCTCAAACATGATAAGGTTTTCTTTCGCTATGGTTGCGAATGGGTTATCTTCTATGATGGCAATTTGAATCATGTTTGCGAACAATTTCATCTTCAACATAAATGTTAAATGAATTAAAATTGTTATACATTCTGACTCATTATCAATATGAAATTTAAATAGTATTTAATTATTAGTATTGAATTGTTGCGCCTCAGTTTCTCTTGAAATAGTAGTGTTATACAAGCATTTATCATGTGAATCAAGTTAAACATTATTTCTTTTCTGTTTATAGGCCGTCATCAACAGCACCATAACACCAAACATGACTTTTACAAAAACCTCACAGAAATTCGGCCAGTGGTCTGACATTCGAGCTAATACGGTGTATGGTTTGGGATTCGCCTCTGAACCTGAGCTTAACAAGGTAAGTCCAAAGTTTAGAAATGTAGTAGGCTTGTAGATGTCTCTGGTCTGATTACATATGCATGATAGTCTTCTCGTGGTTGTTGATAACGTAAGAGATATCACCCGCCCTCAAGAAAATTGTCGCCTTCGTATCGGACACGCACATTTGTTTGTTAGTGAATTCAATCCATGGTATGAAGCGTGTGACGAACCATACACAATTTATCATATTTTAATTTCATGTCGTAATTTTAACAAGAAATGTTTACACTTTTGCTTAAGTTTGTCTGATTTGTTCGCGGAGCCAACCCAGAGAAACCTTTTTGCCTTTTTAAGGGCAATAGATTTTTTTATATAAATTGTATTTAATTTATATATTAAATTATATATATACATTTTTGGGTACTATTTTTTGTTTTTGTACTTTTTTAGATTTTAATTATATAATATGTAACTATTTTTGTCTTTTAAAATTTTAATTTTGTTTGGGTTTTAAAAAAATATCCACAAAATCTTAGTTTTGGCTCAGCTTTTTGGACCTTGCGCCACAACACTCATCCAACTAATCAACCGCAAGAAAATTGAGAGAGCTAAAAAAATTCATTTCATCAGCATAGATTTTTTGCATACCTTTCTGCAATAAAGTTTCATAAATGTGTTCTACTAAGAAGTTATTAGTGGAGAATATTAATTACTTATACGGAGAAAAATATTGATTTTTACAACATTTAAGTGTTTTTGATGTGATGAATATTTTTCACTATCGAAACATTTCGACTTTTCTTGCAAATTAGTGAATAATATTGCCCTTCTTTTGTCCATTTCAAGCGTGATTCTACACTCAAGAAGTGTATATCCGTTTCTGTACTGAATATAATTATAGTACGAACATCTCTTAGTCAAAATTTAGTAATTGGCTTATAATTCTTCAAAATAATCTCATTCCAAGTTTTTACAAAAGCATTATCATTTACTTAATCATCTTTTACAAAAATATTTTAAGCAATGGTAATTTTTAGCAAAAATGCCTAATATATAAAAAAAAGTCATTTTTTTTTAAAAAAAGTTTTTTTTCGCACTTGGAGAAATATGCTCTTTTTGCACGATCTTTCCACAACACAGTTTAATCTCTAAAATCTACACTTATGTCATTTTCTAGTCCTTGTTATTTACTTTATAATAATTATGGTCATCTGCATATTAACATACTCCTTATTTTCTAATAACTATTAGTCGCTATGTGTTATGACACTGGTTATTTGCATAACATGTCTAAAAATTCATTCAAAAGTATTCGTATATTTAGATTTATAAACCTTATAGGGTTATAACTTAACTGTGTCAAATTTCATAACAATGTCATAATTAATTTTCATAAATCTTCAAATCAGAAATTTACGATGTTAAATTTATTTTACCGACTTAAAGAACTCGGAAGCTCAACCATCTTTTTAATTAAATTGTTTTTATTCGCAGTAAACTTTAAATTTAGCATTTAATGATGCATTTATTTCTAATTGAGTTATAACTGTATGCATGAACAATTTTGCTTAAAAAGTCAAATGTTCATCATATTGACCTATATTTCCAATTTGACTTAAAAGTCTCTTTTTGAATTATAATTGAGATCGTGCGCTATTATTTACTTATAATGATTCTAAATTCATATAGTTGAGTTTGTAAGGTGAAATTGGCTTACGCTTAGAGATGTGAGGACATAAAATTGTTGATACTGTCTTTGCCCCTGCAGAGAAAGACAGTGTGTCTTTGAAGCCTTATAAGTATCGATATAGCAAAATGACTCACATTTCTGCTTCTTTTGTGAAACTGTTATTTTTAAAGCTGTGTTAACATTGTTCTGGAGCAGAAGTGTTCTATTTCTAAAAATTCCATCAAAACTATTTGGATTCCTTCTATATAAGTGACAAATAATTTTTCGCTTTTTAAAAGTGTGATATTATTTGATTAATATTGATTTGTGTTTGATTGTATCAATTTTTCTTCCTATTTTTCCGCATAAAATCCACTATAAAACATCATCTCGCCTGTCATGAGTTGTAACATAGGCTTTCACGTGACCGATCATGATGCACTGAATTCCGATAAGGCCGGGAAAGGAAACATAAAAACGCTCCTTTTTATGTTCTATTATATTTAATTGCGGACAACTCTCGTCCGCGTTACTCGTCGTGTTCAGTCATACGTAGAGCTAAATTCTCCACTTATTTTCCTACAGAATATCTTTAAATTCAAAAGATAAATGGAAGAAAAATTTCATGATTTTTCGAATAATCACATTTTATAGTAAATATTAATTATTGATTGTAACTAATCATTGTGGCACCCCCATTTTTAAAGAGAATTTGCTGTATCTCAAATTTCCTTTCGAATACCTTTCTCGAGATTAAGAAAAATCAAAAAAATTTAAAAAGAATGGATTTGATAACTTTTGTAGCATTTTTTGATAATAATTGATACTTGCTCTTATTTGCAGAACAATACCCTAAAAAAATAATTTTGATACCCTTGAATTTTCCATTACCCGTACCAACGACTGCCACTGCTGAAGAGAAAATCTTCAGTAAATTATCATTCATTGGGCCAAAATTTGATAAGAGATTATCAAATCACGACAAGGGTTGATCAAGTTATCAAATCAAGGGAGGAACTGATCAAATTATCATTAATCAGGACGAGAAATTGGTCATTTCACATTAACTTTAGGGTAGAAGACTCGGAGTCATCTACTGTTATCATACAATTATAGATACAATTTATAATAATTGCAACTGTATAAGAATAGATTTAGTGTTCCGTTAGTATTATTTAAACTTCAAACTGTTTTCAACACTTTGAAATGATTGAATTACTTCTGTTTATATGAGTAAATAAAATAAAATATATTCATTTTGGTGTTCATCTGTGGAAATTAAATTTATGTCTTACTTATACATTTGATGTTTATTATTCACATTTAAAATCTGTTTGTTAGTATAAGTTAGAATATAATTATTCTTTGTTTTCAGAACTGTTAAAAAATAAGAATTGTCATATTCTTCAGGTTAGGTTTGACTATAACAAAGACTTTTTTCTGTTCTTTAAATAGTCGAAAGCTAATTATATTATTTTTCTAAAAATATATAAAATAAACTTTTCTTTTTTGCAAAATAAACAGAAACTATTAATTAAATTTTATTCTTCAATATTTTTTCACTGGAGGTTTACATGTTGTTGAAAATAAAAACTGTAATAAATGAGTAAATATATTTTTGGCATAGAATAACTAAATTTTTTGTCTCACTCTATCTACTCATTGTTTATTTGCAATGATGTTTAAAAAAAATTAACTGCTTTTCTCTTGAATTCGCTGATTTTATAAAGTCCTGATTTCATATACATCTTTGTGTCAATACGCTCCTCAAATTCAAGAGATCAAAGACTGATCGTTAAAACTTGGCGACTACATTTCCTGAATTTGTATCGCCGGTCATATATTGCCACAGCATTGCAACTCAATTGAATCTATTGAAATAATTCAGAAGCATGTTTTGAATCTAAATAGTTGGTTACTAAATTTGTCACCGTATTCTTTACTTAAGTACACACAACTGGTTTTGAAGTTAAATTGCTTGTTTCTCATCTCGTGAAATCCACGAATTCATAAACATCGCAAGTTATTCAGTCAAAATACTCTACAACAATACTTTTCAGAAGATCAAAGTAGTTCGTTTCATGGAAACGTTTCATTTGAAAACAATTTTTGGCAAACAGTGCTTATAGGTAAACAGTGCTCAATGAAATGATCTCTTTGAACTGGGTAAAGGAACCCGACATTTGTGTGCGATTTTCATTATGTCACCGTTTTCGATTTAAGAAAAATATGCCGTATTTGTTAAAAATTATATTTATATCTTGTTGCATAGATTTAAACAATATTATATATAATCGTTGTGGAATAGTATTTGACTGAGTATCTTTTATACTATTAAAATTAATTCAGCTATTTTGTGTAAAACAGGTTTTATTTGAAAGAGTAATACCGTACAGTAGAATTTAACTGATAAAATACATGTGAGTTGATTTATCTGGTTATGCAAATGAGGAATATTTATCAATGTTGTTCCATGTTTCCGAAAATGAGTTGAGTATTCGAAATGACTCGTTCGTGTGTGCATGTCTGTTCGTTGCTTCAAATTTGGTATTCTTAAGAAGGTTGTAGTTAATTGAATTATAAGTGGATTCGTTTCAGAGACCTTTATCAGTGTGACCGTTCCCACAAAGCAAAGGTCATTATTTTGATCATTTCCATGAGATTAATAAAGAATAATAAGATGTAAATTTAATCTGTTGTTTTCTTTATCAATTATTACGTGAGCAGTATTCTTTAAGCAATGCTCTCTTGTCAGACAGTCATGTATAGATGACAATTTGAGAATAAAAATGGGATTTTTGTATTTTTTAAAATCCGTTCCTAATCAATGAAGCAAATCATGCTAATGTTCCGTCTGCGGTTTGAGAAAAAAAAAATGAGAACGCTATGCTTTGTTTCAGATTCTCTCATTCAGTATTGTTTATTTTTGAATTTTTTTTGTTAAAAATTTCTTTTGGTAATCTGATTAGACTCGACGTCACTCTTGCAAGCGGAAAATAGTGAATTCAAGACATAAATTCTTGATGAAGATTCTCATGTTGACAAGGGCTATCGACATTAAATAACCATATAATGCTTCTTTGTTTGAGAAGAGTATGTGAGCTTAAATGTCGTCATTTGACCATGATTTCAAACTACAAGGCATTGTTCCCTGCTATGTTTTAGGTTGCATTGGAGACAGTCGCTAACAGCTCAATGTGCAGGAATGCGCAATGAAAATAAGCGAAATATTGTGGATAAAAAATTGCTATCAAACATATGGTATCAAAATAAAATAAAAATGTTTGTTTATTAAAGTAATTAGATAAAAAAATGAAATACTGGTAATAATTTCGTTAAGTAATTTCGTCTGGTAAGATGCAGAATTATTAACTAATATGGAACTTAGATTAAAAAGTAAAACAAAAACAAATATTATCATAAACAAATATTTCTTGTTTTTTTTTATCACAAGTTTGTTACTGTTAACTGTAAAAGATCTAAATTACTGAAAAGTGGAGGCATTTCCTTTTAACTTAAAAAAATCTTTATGTTTAAACTCAAGAGTTGTTTTTTATTTATTGACATTTATGTGAAAAGAAAAGTAGTTGAAAAGTCTGCAAATGAAAAAGAGTTGTTTATCACGATATAAATGTACAAACTCACGCACTTTTAAGAGAAAAAAGAAGTGCAAATAACATTTGGTGAGAATTCTAAACATTATTAAAAAAAGAAAAATTACTTTTGCAAAATAAAACAATTTTCCAAAGAGTTAACAGATATATTTTTTGAATTTATATAAATAATCTTCAGTATTCTTTATTCGTTTGTTCAGATTTCATTGACAAGTGAGTAGAAAATCCTTCATTTCTTTGAATTTTTAAAGTTAGATAACTTCCCACTTAATTTTTCTCTTGAAGGATTAAAATTTCTAGCACTTAGTTAATTGGAAAAATTGATTTCATACTGAAACATTAAATTTTGTCTTTTCAATTATTATGTTGTGTGTGTTGAATAATATGAAAATTTAATCATATCAATTTTATTTATCAAAATCAAAATGGTTCATCCTATGATTTCATTACACTTTTTTTTATAGGAGTGTGATTTTCCTTTTTATTCTTATTTAAAAATAAAGCCACAGTTTATCTATTGTAGTGTAATCATTTTAATATTAACAATGTGTTATAGTTTCTACAATAGTAAAAATGTCGTAAATGAGAAACATTTGATGAGTATTAATAAAATTGCTATAATATATAGTGTATTGTACGTCATATGTAATTGGTTTAATGATATAAAATAGGAAACTACAATGAATAAAATATTACAAATAACATTGTTTATACGTATTTAACTTTTTATATATAAGTGATGACTTACATATTTTTTAGTTTAAGAAGCTAGTTTTTATTTGTAATATATATAGAATATGATTGAAGTTAAATTTAAATAATAATTGCTAGATTATTTAAATAACAATGTGAAACTTTAGAAATTTTTAAGAGTATAAATGAAGAAATAAAATAATTAGAAACTCTTAAACCAAACAAACTTTTAAGACTTTAGAAAAACATTTGAAATAGAATTAAAAATAGAAATAATTACGACAAAAATGATAAAAAACTAAAAACATTGAGAAAAGATTGAAGTAAAATCTTGTCCCTTCTCATCAGTTTTATATATATATATATTAAAGAAATACATGACTTTTAATTGTTTTAATTCCTTAGCTACCTTAGTTACTCCTTTCGAAAAATTAATTGTGATGAGTTTTATGCAACTGGATATGCTTTTTTTTTTACACCAATGCATACTGCGTTGCGCGATGCATACAATGCACCAATGCATAATGCTCAGTGCTTCTTAAAAATGTCATTCAAAAATAACAATAGCTGCATAACATTTCTTTGGGATATTTTTTTCTGGAAGCTCATAAGAGAGAAATTAATTCAATTCATCAGTACCTCCCCTACTTAGATATCCTATATTTGTTATTTTTATAGTTTATATTCTGTCTCATGTTAGTTTTATGATTTACCTTTGTTAATATTTATTTTGTGTGCTATGTAACAAGTATTCAATGCTAATTTTCTTAACTGTTTGTCATCGATCTGTTGTTCTAATGAAAATAAACTTAAAATACAGTAACATAATATTTGAAAAGTGTATGAAGTCAATACTTGATTCCTAAATTAAATTACACAATTTAGATTCATTTACCGTCCCCAAGCCATAGAAGTATTATCCAGTAAAAAAATTTTTTTATGCCGTATCATGTGGAATTGAAAAAGTGAAGCTTCTGCGATTAAAATTAAAAGACGTGAATCATAGGAATTCTTCGCCTCTTCCCTACCATTAAACAATAGTTTTTCTTCAAACACATATTTGCATGAAGTAAATAATGTTATACGGAATAAAATTAAATTTATTATTGTCGATTACTTATAAAAACGTTAAAATTACATCTTGTGAGAGTGAACTGAACATATTTCAATAATATTAATATATTTTATAAATTTTAATACATTTTTATCTTTTTTATACATTATTTAATAATTAATTGACAGTTTTTTTAAATATAAGATATGATCGTTCTTTTATATATAACTATTTGTTATATTCATAAATTACTTTTCATATTTATATGTTTTCCAAATTTTTACATAAAATATTTTTTCTCACTCTTGCATAAATTTTTTTAGATAAGAGGAAATGTGTAAATTTATTCTTAACATTTATTTTTGTGATTAGTATGAATCTGAGTTAAATAGAGTAAATTTATTTTCAATCCTAATTAAATTAAAAAAACGTCTGTTTTAGAGATACTTCATACATACAAACTCTTCGTTAATCATGTAAAAATCTTGAAATTCTATTGATAAAATACCTTTTTCCTTAAAGTTTCTATTTTGCTGTTGTTTCATGTTTGTGTTATTGTTAATTCAACTATTTTATTACGTAATTTGTAATATTTTCTTTGTTTTTTAATTGTTTTCAGAAATAAAAATTTAACTACAAATAATCCTTTGCATTTTTATTTAACTAAATGCATATATTTAATTAATGTATGTAATAATTTGATTTAATCCATATTTGAGTGAATTTTTTCATTAAATGTGATTATCCTTTTTTTCTTCAAATTAACTCAAATATCGAATATTTAAAAAATTACACATTACTTATTTAAAGTAAAATTTTCAAATTTCTAGATACAGATGGCACCACTATCTGTATTTCTCCTTTCGATGCTTTAAAATGAGCAGTGATAATTCAAAAGACATTTTTTCAACTTTACATTTAAAAAATTGCCATATTTAGTAAAATTTCAATTTAAAAAAATTTTCCCTTCAAAAATGTTGGTTATTCAGTTTTTACATCCAGATTACAATTTTGGAATTTTGCATGGAACATTTTAAAACAGATTGATTTCATTTATATTCATTTTTTAAGAATATTCGTTTTAATTTAATAATTATACCTATTTTGTATTAATATTTTTTCTCATTTGAATAAATAAATTAACTTTTTCAAAAATTCTTCATAATTTTAAAGTATTTTAACACCCTTTAAATTCTTTTAACTAAAAAAATTTTTTTCTATTATAAATCGATGTTTTAAAATATCGATTTATGATTATCTTTACTTCTCTCTCTCATGTGAAACGTATATATAAATATAATCACTATAACTTGGTAATATTTAAAATTATGAGTATTATTAGGTACTGTTAACTTTGAATAACTTTTCTACATTTTTAACCTCCTAGTGAAATAAAAACTGCACATTAGAAAGTAAAAATATAATTAAGCTAATAAAAAGAAATACAGCAATATTGTAAAAGAAGCAAATAAAATAAACCATCATTAAAATATAAATTTTTACCGACATTAAAAGTAGTTGCAAATAAAAATTTCAGTCGCTGATGTCATTAAAAAGAGAATTTAAATTTCTTTAAAATGTCTTGGATTTTCTTTGGGAATTCATTTAAGAAAATGTTGTGTAGGACTGAATTAATAGAGAATTTAATCTTTCAGAAATTGTATTTAGAATCAGAATCTTACATTTGTAAAGAATAAATCTCATTACATTTAATTTGGAAAACATCCTTATTTCTTATGTAGTGAAATTATATTTTACTTCTAAGTGAGTTTTATGAATTATTTATAATATTTCTCTAAGATTCTAAAATTATTATCAAAAAGCGACTCTTTTTTTTTAAAAAAAATTAGGTTGCTTTTAAAGTTATTTATTTTCCTACGAATCTAATTTATACATTTTTATTTGATACTAGTCTTTTTCTACACTTTTTGAACTCTGAAAATGTATACAATTATAGGTTGTATATATAAATAACAATGGTTATAAATTACATTTATAACAAGTGTTTTTTAACTCTTATTATAATTATAAATGTAAATTATTATTTTAATTAACGAAAAGTTATAAAATATTAATTTATTAAATCTAATTCCTCTTATACTAATTTTAAACAATTTGTTCACTGTATAAACCGGGAACTAATTATGTATATCAATAGTTGAGTTCAATTGTTACGAGAGAAAAAAGTTACATATAAAAAATGATTCAGTGTTTCATGTATTCAAAATTAAAAAATATATTCTATAATTTTTTTGTTTTAATTGATTTTAATGCATGTTTTAAAATTTGAAGTATCATATCAGTAAGATAAAGTCATATCTAAAGAGGAGAGAAGTTAAGATTCGACAAGAAACAGAAATTAATGAAAAATATAAATGGGATAACAGGCAAAACAGAATTTTTAGAAGTAATTATACTTTACAAAATAATTAGATATACTTATTATTTTTCAGATAGACGAAGATAATAATTATTTTTTATAAAGTGATCATATAAATTATTTTTCTGTAAAGTTTCAATTCTTCCATTCTTTATACGTCATACTAAATCTTTTTACTTGTTGTGTTAATAAAAACGAATATATATTTTTGTAGTGATAAGTTATGTTTTCTATCTGTTTGCATGTTTTCTTCTACTATATAATAATATGAATTTCTCCTAAAAACATTTTTATATATTATCTCAGAGATGCCGTTTGTTACGATTTTTCCGTATTTAGTACGGATTTCTACTCTTCGTTACGGAGTTACGATGATCTTAACGAAATTACGGAAAATAGATTTCTTTCTCGATCTCTAATAATAATCCTTTTTTGTCATGTATGATTGTATTATTATTATTGTATTATAGCGATTAAAATTTGTGAAGGTTACAAATAAATTACTAATTTAGTGTTGAAATTGTATTAAGAAAAATATGCCTGATATACTAAAAAGTAGAACTGCTAAGAGCGTGCGTACTAAAAGTGTTAGTACTTGTTGGCTTTCTCTTCAGCAGAGTATAGATAGAATACTTGAACAGTGGGAAGCACTACAACATTTCTTTTCAAGTCAACCTGAAAGTGATTCTCAATTACAGTTTATACAAAGCTCATTTACAAATCCATTATCAAAACTGTATTGTTTATTTTTGTCATCTGTTCTTCCCATATTTACTTCATTAAATGAACAGTTACAACAAGAAGCTCCTCAAATATATACCTTGAAACGAAAATTTAACAGTCTGTTATTAGTTATTGTTTCTAGATTTATAAAACCATCCACTATTAGTGATACCAGTAATTTAATGGATTTGAAGAGGGAAGAAAAGAAAAATCAAAAGGAGGATTGTGATTTAGCGATTGGTGGTAAAACCAGAGTATTTTTGGAAACACTAAATTTAATTGAAACTGAGACTTCTTCTTTTTATGAATCAGTGAGGCACTTTTATTCCACTGCATATTCGTATATCATTAAAAAGTTTCCTCTAAGTGATGAATTTTTAAAACACGTTCAGGCAGCTGATGTTAAATTACGAAAAGATGTTAGATTTCAATCTATTCAATATTTATCATCCTTGCTGAAATTTAGTGTGGAAGAGCTGGACAAATTAGAAGCTAAATTTTTCCTCTATCAAAATGAAGCTTTTACAATTAGAAATGGTAAAAGAATGGATGAAGTTTGGCACAGAATTTCTTTAATGAAAACAGATAATGGAAAACAGAAGTATGAAATTTTAAGCAAACTGATGAGTAGCATTTTAACTGTTCCTCATAGCAATGCTGGAACTGAAAGAATCTTCAGTGTGATAAAAAATATGACTGAATTTAGGCCAAATCTCAGTACAGAGTGTTTAAATTCACTCTTAATTGAAAAAATAAAAAATATTTCAGACTCAAAATTGTGTGTCTGTTATCAGCGAGAATTTTCTCAAACAGAAATCAGTATGGCTAAGAAAGCTATAACACAAAATTTGTGATTGATTGTCATTTATTTCTATTTATCATGTCATTTATTTATTCTCAGTTAACACATCAGTATGTTATGTTAGTTTTAAATAAAAAGAATTTTTCTTTTCAATATCAGTGTTTTCTTTTTCCTGTAATTATATAAAAATCTGTGCTGTTAAGGATCTCTGAGGTAAGGCATTTAAATTTAAAAGAATGGTTTACTTTCTTAATTATTATTTCTTTTTATATTTATTATGATTAGATGATCATTTTACTTTTATTTTTTAACATAGTTAAGAGTATTAATTTTATGCACATAAGTGTATTCTTAATGTAAACCATGTGTTACTGAAAAAGTTACTGAAATTTTTTGAAAAGGTTACTGAAAGTACTGAAAATATGTCCGATTAGTACTGATTGGGATGCTCAGAGGTTGGCATCGCTGTATTATCGACAAATTTTAGCAAAATCGATTTTAACATTTTACTGCAGAATAATAAGCCGCTGACACAACAAGTTTGTATAATGCTGCACATACGTTATGCTTAAAATTATTGTATTTTTATGTCATTCACAATAACTATTGATAAAGTCACAGATATTAGGTCACATCAACACATTGCTTAGAAAAAACCTAGTAAAATATTATACTTCTACTCTGACAATGCATTTAAGCATTGTAAGCATAAATACAAGACCAATCTGCTGTTGTTCCTATGGTTTGCCTTAGCTTTTACACCCAAAAGCACAATGTGACACAAGTTCTAACATTTAACATGCAATTAACATGTTAAATGTTAGATCCCGATTCTCACCATGCTAAAGTAATAAATTTTAAAAAATACATTTAACATGTATTTTCTTCAGTTTCAGTTATTATGTATCACTTCAGACATTTTTGATTTGAAAAAAAATCAAATTTTTAAATTAATAAAGTATTAATTTATGGTGCTAAATTTTCATTGTAAAATTAATTTTTGTAAGAGTAATGCATTTGTATGAAATTTCATTTGCTAGAATAGAATAAAATTTTAGAACGATTTTCTGATACTTCAGATCAGCATTGAAATCTGATCATGTAGATTAATGAGCGATCTAGTATTTGGAAATAAATTAAAAAGCATCTGACTTATACTATTCAGACATTTTTTTCGAAGATTCACAACAAAATTATTGTAAAATATCTGTCAAATAATGTAATTTGCATCCTCAATTACCGCTTGTTTTTTTTATAAACATTTAGATTTTTTTGTTTAGATTTATAGAAGTTTGTGCTGTTAAACATCTATTTCACAGAGCTAGATTTTTCTAATTCGGCAGAGAAAAAATAAATGCATAAATAAAAATAATTAAAAAGTTATGCGTTGACAAAAACATTTATAGTGTTGTTTCATAAGCGATTATATGGTGAACAACGTAAATTTAACACTTAGGCGTTCTACTTTGAAGATTAAATTTTACAAACTTCAACGTTACATTTAACAGTGCAAATTTAACAAACTTTGCCGTTAATTTTAGCTGTGTAAAATCATCTGATTATTTTTCATGTAGAAGTACATGAAGACGGAAAGTAAAAACGACATTAATGCATACAAAAAAAATCCCATCAAATTTATTCTATTTCAGAGATTCGCATTGTTATGAGTTATCAACTATTTGAAACGCAAATTAGATAGAAATGCGAAGATGTGTATTTATAATATATGGAAACTGCCACTTCCTCCCATAATTGCAAAAAGGAAGTTTTCAGAATAAATTTCTTTAAGAAATCGCTGGCAAAGAGCATAGTGATTGCATTTCGTTTTGTCTTCGGACCGAATTTTCTTTTGAATAATCTCGAGCAAAATATGTAAACTAGTTCTTATTTGAAGCTAGAGTATAATAGTATTCATGGAATAAAATTCATTTAAATAAGTTAAAAATTGGGTAGCAGTATCTCATTTCCTCTGTTTGTATTTCAACTGCATGTCGCTACTGCTTTTAAACGTCTACTGGAAAAGTTGTGAAAATAAGTGACAAAATGTACACCTTGAAAAAAATGGATGTGAGAATGCAACCGGTGGATCTCCGTAAAAATTTTTATTCTAAATAATTCTCATCGAATTTAATATTCAGGATTGTGTTAATTTGAGATCAAAGTTGCCAGAAGATAATTTGATTTATTGAAAATTTCGCTTTGCACAGTATGCCACCTGTAGCGTTAATTTTTATTCAAGATCTAATCAATACTTGTTTCATCCGGCTATTTCTTTCGCTTGTTCAAAGGCTGAAAATGGAAAGAGAAATTCCTAGGAAATTAATTAAGTCTAAAAATATGGTTTTACAAAAGAGTGAGAAAAAGGAGTGTGATGACACACATACACAAAAAAGTACCAAAAATATGGGGAAAAAAATCGAAAAATAAGGGATGAAAAAGACTACTCAATTATTTTTTTTATAACTTTTTTTCCTATTTTATTTTATTCGTCGGCGAAATCATTCAACTGTAGGAAATTGTTCGTCAAAAGATAGGGAAAAAAAACGTGGAATGAGGGAGTTAATTTGACTGTGACAACATGAATTTTCCCTGTGAGGGATAATTGAAATAATGGAAAGTATTCTCCTAATATCCTTTTATGTTTGTGAGGTAGCTCTGGGAATGATGGGAAGAAATTTTTTTCTATGTAAAAAGAAATATCTGAAAAGAAAGTGAAAAGGATGAAAGAATGCGAAAAAAAAATCTTCATTCGCTTAATAAAAATGATGGAAAAAAGATTTCCAATTTATTAACCTGAGAAAAGAAGTTATGCTCACAGATTGAAGTTGGAGGAAAAAAAATTCTCTCTCTATTAATATTTAGTGTCGCATTCTCTTTTACAGTAATTGTACTTGTTTCTTTCAGTTTCATAGATAATGTCCATTTCGGTGTCTTCATTATCTTTGTGCATTGGATATTTTCTCTCATTTAAATTTTCATGAATTGTAATAAAACAAAAGTATGAACTATTTAGTTTATGCCCATAAATATTTGATTTTTAATGGTTCATTAATGATGTATAATTATGATTATATAAGCATATAGGGGCATTATATATTTACAATAAATACCATACTATTTATTGTAAATACATAATGCCCTATATGTTTTTTAACCTTTAAATGCTTATTGAAAAGTGACTTAAATCCTAAATTAGGAAATAGGCCATTTACTTATTAGGAAATGAGTAACAAGGCAAATAAGAAAGGGTTAATTGAATAAAAAAATTAACTTTATGTCAATCAACAAGATAAATTTAATGATTGGTGTTCCATTTAGTTAAGATTGAAACTTTCTTTGCAGAGCTTTATGAACTGCGTATTTTGTAGGGGTGTCGCAAAACATTGATGATAATATTGCTTTACATACCATATCATCATGAATGCGCATATGCTAAATGCTGTACCAAAATGTGCATATTTAATAGGAAACTAAAAAAATTAATTATGTATATAAAAATTAACGTTTCAAGATAAATTTCTTTTTCTTGCTATAAAATATGTTTTATTATTAATGTTAATAAATGAGAATGGTGAGAAATTAAATATGCTACTAATAGAGGATTCTACAATGAAAAATAAATTTCGGGAAGCTCTGCTGTAGATTGCATTACAAAATATTTTGAACATTAAATGTCTTCATTTTCTGGTATCAAAATTTTCTTTTACCAAACATAGTGGCTTTTGTCCGTTCTTACTAGATCCCTTGCGTACTAGCTTTGGTTATCATTCACTAGGCGGAGCAAGCGAAATAGCCTATGGGTCTTTATAATGAATGGACAAAATTGTTTATTCGCAGCTTATTTCTTCCATTCAGTGTTTTTTGGCGTTTGGAAGTTTTGTGAACATTTTCACGTCAGCTTTTAATATTGTTTGGGTTTCTGCTAGTTTATTTTTATGGTATTTTAAGCTATCAATGTCTTCTTTTACGTTCCTACGCCTCAATCATAGTGAAGTAAATTGCGATAGTTAGCTTTAAGTTTCCTTAAAATGGCTACAGTGACTAGACTCTCTAGTGTCTAGTACGTTTTTTATATCAATCAATTATGCAGTTTGCTTGGCCATGATCATAAGTCCTTGCTTTAAGATTAGTTTTGGGTTATTGCTTATATAATAATTTAGAAAGAGAGAGAGTCTATATTATAATTTAGTGGTTTTTTGAAAATAATATTTAAAAAAATTAGATGAAGTATTGTTGTGAAAGAGATTATCCTTTAATTTACGGCGATTGTAGAAGGTTGAAACCTGTCTAACTATTATTGTGCAAAGAAAGCTTACAGAAAATTAGCAAATTTTACTTTTTCTTTTGTTTATGCTAATTTCTTGAAACGTATATTCGTTGCTGGGTTTTATTTTTTATCCATATATTAATTTTGTTTTAATTTAATTTTATTTTCCTGTGTTCAGTTATTAATTAATTCTACTTTTTTTTTAACATTTTGTTGCACTTTTGAACAATTTTGGAATTTGTGGCTCTTCTATTAGCAACTGATTTTAAGCTATAAATTAGCACCAAAATGTTTTTGAAGCGCATAATTTTCTTGTGGAAGTATATGGTACAGCTAAAAATGCAGTCGTTTTTATCTTATTTTTTATATGAGGTTTTAATCCCCAAGAAGACTAGTTCCTATAAATATATATATATATATATATATATATATATATATATATATATATATATATATATATATATATATATAATATATATATATATATATATATATATATATATACATAGATATTGCTTAACAAAGAGTAAAAAATTTCGTAACAAAGTGAAATTCTACTTTACATTAATACCAAAAATTTTGAATATTTTTGTAAACATTTATACTATTTAGTTCAACATCAGAAAATTGAGGAGTAATACCTAAGTAAATGTTTAAATTTAAAATTTCTAGTTAGCTTTAAATGTGACGCAGTAAAGGAAATTTTCAGTTTAGATTCAACAAAACCTAATAGCAGATAATTTAAAAATAAAAACATCTTGGTAGAGTACCTTTAGTGATTTTTTAATTGTTAGTTCATCTTAATGAAATTCAATTCGTTTAATGAGTTTTCTTCAACCATAAAGAAAAGTATCTGGGAAATTTAGTTATAAAACTTTGAAAATAAGAATCATCTTTGGTAATTAGTCTCTTAGTCAAGTTTTCATTTTCACCCAGGGAATTAAACCAGAAATAACTCCTGTTTCTATGTCTACCCAGGGAATTTGTTAAGGAATAAGACTGATTTCTGCGCTCACCTGGGGAATAAATCATGGAATGGGCTTAGTTTTCGCTACCCATAGGGTAAAGTGTACCTTGCTTTAATATGCTAAATTATTTTTATTTTCCCCCTAATTTAGTAAACCTAAAGTAATTTTGTTACATTTACTAGTCATTAAAATTTTTGACATATTTTTGCAATTAACATGTAAATAACTATATTTACATGGCAATATTTCCATTATCAATCAGTTCGTTATGAAATAATGATTTATCACTTATTGTTATGCTGAATGATAAATTATCCATAGAACTTTTTTTAATAAACATATGTTTATCCTTTTTTTATAAACAAAGAGCGTTATCTTCCCTTTTAATAAAAAATGCATGTATCCTTTTAATATATATATATATATATATATATATATATATATATATATATATATATATATACGTATAATTAACAATCAAAATCAATTGACTTTTTCAGAATTTCTCTACGTCTTTGTTGTTATTTTTTTAAGGATATGTACTTATTTACATAAATATATGAAGATATTTATGATATGAAATATTTTATTAAGAATTTAACTTTGAGAAATCTCTTTTAACGTATTTCTTTAGATGAGTATACTAAGCTGGATGAATGGTGTTCGTTTTTTCTTTAAATAGTAATCAGGAAGTCAAACTGACAGCTTAGTAAATAAGGATATTCTTGATCCAATAATAAATCTGTTCATACAGTGCGAGATTCAATTTCTTGGTGGCCTGTTTAATTAAATTTTCTCCTCGTTTCTTCCTGATGTTATATTAAATTGCTTTTTTTATTACTTTTTAAAGCGAATTTTTGTTCTCTTCTAAAAAGTTTTGAGAAATTTTTTTTTAATTTTTATTTTTTAAGATTTGTGCTTATTACATTGAGTAGAATTTTTTATAATAATTTTATTCTTATTTTGTTAGAATTGAAGGTATTTCACCTTAACACACTTTAATTATTCAGAAAGAAGAAGAATGCTCGATTTTTTTAAGAATGGAAATGAGGAGTTTAAATTTAACTAGTTTTTAAGTATCTTTGTCTAGTTATAATTTTGCTTTATTAAAAAAGTTTTCACTGCATTAGATTTGATGTAGTTTATTTAATTATTTCGGTAAATGTGGGAAATTATTATTAAAGTTTTGATTTTTTGCCATAAATATATTTTGCAGAATAAAGCTTAAAAAAAGATGTTTTACAAACTTTAAATTAGAATTTTATTTTAGGAGTATTCAAACAATTATTATATTAGAAAATAAATTGCCGACCAATTTGTCTAGTGGTCAGCGTGCCTGACTGCGGATAAGGAGGTCCTGGGTTCAAATCCCGGTTCGGGCATGGGTGTACTTTTTCTCTCTGTCTATCCTGTCTTTGTCCTTTCTTTGTATGAATGAGGTGTGAATGGTTGCCTACCCTATAAATGGGTACCTATGACATGTGTGTAGAGCAAAGTCGTACTTTCACCTTCATGGTGCTCTGATTAAAACGAAAGACGCTCCCAATTGACTTAAATTCGCATAGCCAAGGCATAGGGAGCTTGGCTTGCCCAAGTGTCATTAGTAACAACAACAGAAATTAGTTGAAAATGGTTAGTGTACAATTTGAATTGAAACTGTAGTTATCTTTTATTCGACTAACTATCGTACTGAAAAAAATTATATTGCTGTATTTCTCAATCCATGTTCTTACCAAGTTTAGCTTTATATAAACTCGATCTTTGCATAGCATTATGATATACAACCACATGTAAAATTTAACAGAAATCTATTAGTGTAATTTTAACGTTGAAATTATATTCCAAGTACCGTCATGGTAAAATTCGCATGAGACATTTCTAATATGCAACAGTTTTCCAAACCATTTAAATATTATATATTTTAATTATTGTGCTCCATTTCTTCAAAATAATTTAGTTAAGTATATTTACTTCGATTACTAATCATTTGTCGCGAAATTTCATGGATATTTACGTAAAATTTTAACACTGTATGTGATTTATGTAAATGTTTGATATTAGAAAACACATGAACATGGTATGAATGCAAGTTTCACTTGACAAAATACATTGTTCTATGTAGGCTCCTTTCTAAATAAAACAATTTGCCTAATAGAAGCGCATCAATATTTTGAAGAAGCAAGTTTTTTATGCAGGTTATTTGGTTTTTCAAAAAATTGCATGACTTTTCAGTACATTTTTGCAAGCTTCTTAATTTTACAACGCTTAAGTTATTTCTCTCGTTCTCTTAATGTAATTAATAACTTATAAGACATTGATATTGTTCACGTATTTTTATTCGAATCTTTAACCTTCAATTTTTCTAAACTATTTTTTTATAGTTTCTTCTTGACGAATTTATATAGGAAATTTTTCATATTTTCCAGATTACAATTAATGTTAATCGTTTTGTGTAAGGAACCGAGTTCTTAATTCTCAGCAAACTAAAGTAATTTTTATTACTTGGACTGAGTAAATTATTTAACGAATCATTGCACTGAAAATGTATTTTTTAATTTATGTGATTTATAGAGATTTTCGTATCTCAGATATATTACTGTCTTAGTTGATAGAATTATTCTTATTTAACATTGAATTAAGAACAAAATTCGATTCTTTTAATTTTATTTTCTTAGTGCAATTTTATGACACCACAAGATTTATGTTAATGATATATGTCTGCTTATCCAAAGAATGTAAGTTAATTTTTTTTTTTCTGAAAGGTAAAGCTATAACTTAAAAATTCCTCATTTCAAAAAAAAAAAAAAATTATTGCATTTCTTATAATATTTAAAACACAATTTCTTACCATTCTATACATCAGCATGTGCAAATTTATTAATTAACAAAACTCATGGCAATTTAATAAATGCGCATTATTTTTGGTAAGTAAGTAACGTAATTAATTGTGCGATAATTTTAGAAAATTTTACAAATGAAATTGATTTTGGTAATTTGTAACTTAATATCTAAAAGTGATGAACATTTATCAATTACTTACTTTTTTAGGAGGATTTATAATAGAAAGTCGACTATATTCACTTATCATAAGCGAGAAAAACTGCAGAACTTCTATTCACCCATAGGTAGCAAAAAGTTGGAAAGCCACAATCATCTATTATTGTTCAATAGTGTATCTAGGATAAAATTTATAACCTTCCATTTCGATAAATGCGAACAAATCACTAAGACATGCTGACACTCTTTGAGTAAGATTGTATCATTAAAGTGTTTAGGAATTCACATAATGTTCCTTTTTGCTAGAAATCGTCATATTTATTTCAAGATACGTTTAATTTCTTTGCAATTTTTGATTCTTGTTGTCTGTATTTTGTTTATAATTTTTTTTTTGACACTTTCCAAAATAAGCATTTACCATTGTAAGCCGTTTGAATAACAGGATTCTAAATTCTGAGATCATGACACTGTTCATTAAATACAGTATTGTTGGGGATAACAATACTGCTGTGTCACAATTTCAGTGAGTTAAATACAATTGAAAATGAATTAAACACGATTACATATTATTTTATTATTTTTAAGCTCCTTTTTTTCAGCAACTATTTTAACACTATTTTAATGTATTTCTACTCTAACTTCTTACTACATTTGCTTCATGTAAGCCCAATCTTTAAAAAAACTTCAGTTTTACATAATAGATCATGCTATTAGTTTTTATTTTATTTAATATATATTTTTATTTAAATTCTGTCTAGAGAGCATATTCTACTACATAATATCATTTTTTGAAATTTTAAGTAAAAATGAAACATGTTTTAGATTTTATCTAATGATATTATCTATTAAAACCAGTTAGCATAGTTATAGATATATAATATAACATAGTTTAACATATATAACACAACATATATAACATAACATAGTTTTAGGATTTGATGGAGAATATACTGAATTCTAAAAGTATTTAATCTTAAGGAATTAAAATATAATTATGCTAACTAAATAAATTGTTTATGACCAACTTAGTAGTAAAGTTAATAATCACGTTAATTCCTTGTAACGTGTAACATTACTGGTGTATGCTTCTTTTTTACTGCACATAAACTTATAGAAAACTATTGTTTTACCAAATATTCTATTTCGTAACATGATGAATTTTATTTTTGCAAAATTCTTAGAAAAACTCGAGTTGAAAGTTCATCATTAAAATGTATTTTCTATAATTTACTTCTTTGAATCAAACGTTAGGTCATTACTTCTTGTCTCTCTAGAGAGAATTTTATTTTTCTTAGTTTTGTTTATCTTGTTACCTTTACTTGGATTTCTATTTTAGAACAGAAAGTCCTTTAGATACGGTATAATTGATTGAAACATAATCTTTTTCCTTATGTGGTAATTTGAATTTAATAACATAGAAAGTCCCTTTTATAAGGTACAATCGATTGAAACATAATCTTTTTCCTTATAATAATTTAAAGTTAAAAACATGCTCTATTTTTTTATTTATTATTTCGAAATCTAAAATAAAATTATTTTATCAAAAGTTTCTTCGTGGGGTTTAAACCGTATTTCAGACAAAAACTGTTATAAGGCTGTATTAAACTATTGTTGTGTTTAAACATCCTCCTCTTGTTGCCTTCGGAGAGAGTTTTTCCAAGACAAAGGATTTTATTAATGTTTCTCATGTGAAAAAAGTTGGTTTACTCCCACGTACTCACCCAGACACAAACATGCACACACACTGAAATAAACCCCACAACTACCTATCGTTACTTACCAGTAGCTGGGATTCAAGCCAAGACCTTCGATTCCGAAATGCTTGGTCTTACCACAAGGCTACAGCGTTCCTCTTTCGTATCCTAGTGTTTTTCTTGCTATTTAACACAAAACTTTGAACGAGGGCAACAACATCTGCAAATTGCTAAAAATGATAGATTTCCTCTGAAATACACTGCTGGACAATTGCTAAGCACAGATAACACTATCATCCATAGCAACCACAAAATGAAAGGAAGCAAAATGTGGAAAATTAGAATAAGTGCGGGATATAATAAGAAGCATGCGTATGCAAATTTTTTTTCCACGTCTGTTCATCACGTGATAGCGTTCATAAGAGCTTTAAAGGTTTTGACGCGCGTGGACAGTTGTTACTTCTCATGACTCCTCCCACTAGCCACCTTTTCCCTATTCCATGACGTCTTATTTCCGATGGAAGAGTAAAAACAGCCTCACTGCTGAAAGTTCTAGAAAATTTACCTGATTCTTGATTCTTGGACAGTTGTTGTTTCTCAAGTCAAAGTTTTACAGGAAAGATTTAATAGACGAACTTGAAATTTTTGGTATGTCTTCCCGACATCACTTAGATGATTTTATGCGTGTCCGAATAATTGAAAAGATCAAAGAAGGGCGAAAAATAACAGATGTTGCCAGGGAGTTCGACTGGAATGTGTAGTAGGCGGCACGGGGGAGGTCGTGTTAGAAGTACGACGCCTGCAGAAGACATATCGTCCTATCAGCAAAAAGGAACAGGCGCACCACAGCTCAGCAGATGGCAAATCAGTTTCTTGTTGCTTCAGGAAAGCAGATCTCATAAAAAACTGTTGACAAACGTTTGTGGGGAGGAGGACTATATGCCCGCAGATCTGTTGTGTGTGTCCCATTGACCAGACAGCACCGTACTGCCCGTTTGCAATGGTGTCGTGAGCATCGCAATTGGACTGAACAGGATTGGGCATGCGTACTATTCTCAGATGAGTGTAGGTTCAGTCTGTCATCGGATTGTAGACGCTCACTGATCTGGCGCGAGAGTGGTACTGCTTATCGTCCAGAAAATATCCAGGAAAGGGACTGATATCCGACATGCAGTGTCATGGTGTGGGCCGGCATCATGATCAATGGCCGCACGCCCCTACATGTGGTTGCGAAGGGGACTATGACGGGCCAACGATACATTAATGAAGTTCTACTTCCTCATGTTCATCTTTTCCGTGGTGCTGTCGGTGAGAAAATTCTTTTTATGGACGACAACGCAACATGTCATTGAACACTCGCTGTTCAAGATTGTCTAAATAGCGAGGGCATTCAACGCCTCGTATGGCCATCACGTTCTCCTGATCTAAACCCCATTGAAAATGTGTGGGATGCTTTGGGGAGGCAAGTTGCTGGTCGAAACTATCCTCCGCGACGAACAAGAACACCTTCATCCGTGCACTCTCAGAGGAATGGGATAAATATCCTCAATAGCTGATGGATAATGTGCAAAGTATGATACGACGTATGGAATGTTGCAGCACACTCCACGGTGGACATATCCCGTATTGATGCCTTTCTTCAAAGTGCCTGCTGACTTTTAGATGCATTGTTCCATTTTTCCATATGCAGCATCAAATGAACATTTTTTTCTTTCAGATGTTTCACAGCTTTTGTACTTTCCAGAACAATAAATATTCTTTATTCTAATGTCTGAACAGTGTGGCAACTATATTTTATCCTACTAGGCCTCATGTCTCGCTTAATGTTATGCTACTTTGCAATTTGTGATCCGTCCTTAGCAGTTGTCCAGCAGTGTATTTGCTGAAAAAGTCTCTTTTTGTTAATCTTTCGTTAGGGTTAATGTAATTTTGTGTGTTGTGATATTATGAGGAGTTTGCAAGTCAAATGTCAACCACGTCATTTGGCTGTAGTGCCAAATTACTGGATGGTTTATTTGTATTTAGAGGATTCAATTGGCGGAAATACACAGCCAGAAACATATCACAAAAACATATCAACTTAGAAATACGGATAAATCATCCTGTTTTGCTTAATTGATTTCTTACAAATGTACTGAATATGTGTAAAATGCTTATTTCGCATAGATTGGACTACTGCCAGTGTCATCGACAATATGGTTGTTTGCTGTTTGAAATTTCATTATTTTTGAAGTCGTAGATTCTTAAAGTTTTTAATTTCTAAGTTCCTCCATTTCCATTACTCTGAATAACACTCTAAGGGTTAAGGTTACTAAATGCTGGAAAAGAATGCCTTGGTGAAAATTGCTTAGGAATTAAATAAATTATGTCTAATTTCTTAACCATAAAAATTTGTATATTAAAAGCATTACAGTAAATTATTGAAAACGACATATTTTAAATATTACAAAATGCTAAACTAATTATTAGATAAAACATCTGATACAATACTGAATTTGAAATAATATCTTTTTCCTACTGTCAAAAAATTAATTTTACGCAGCAGGAAAAAGGGGGAGAAAAATAAACTGAGTTTAATAATAGTTTGATATAGTTGTAGAGCAATTTTGCAAGCAAGAAAAAAGGTCTCATCTTGACCAAACGTTCAAAATTGGAAGATTTAGTATTTGATCTCATTATTACAAATCTTCGGAATCAATTTTCGGCAGTTCTCCGTGGCCTAATTAGCCTTTGTGTGCAAAATGTTATCTTAGAGGGACAAACAGTATCAAATCAAATCAACTTGGCTACTGAGTTTAACTGAGCAAAATGTATGATTTTTGCTCCACTTGATTTTATTTATTTTTTTTTTGCAACTTCCACTTGATTCAATTTAAAATTCGATATTTTAATTTTTTTTAGAAAATTTAATCTTGGACACAGTTGCTAAAAACATTAAAAATTGCCATTTTCTGTAAAACGTAGAGAAGGGTCAAAAAAGTGTCTTCCCCAAATTTTAGTTAACTCCAATATTCGATTAAGAGCACTTTTTTAACCAATTATAAAAAGTTTTTGTTATCTTTCGACTAGTAATATCCATTCAAAATGATATTTTTTAATTTGCTACAAGTTCTCTATTTGGGTCTTTTAAATTCAATTGAAAAAAGCAACATTTTTTATGGGTGATAAAAATTTCCTCTCTCAATAATAAAATTTCAAAAAAAAAAAAAAAAGATTGAATGAATTGGGTAAGTATCTTTCTTTTAAGATGTGTCTCTAATACGAGAGAACTTATCTTTTATCGTACCTCTTTGTGAGTATAACTATTTATCTGAGTTATGCTATTTGTTGCCGAATAATGTTACTTTATAGGAATTTCCCCTATTCTCTAGCCGTATTAGA
Source organism: Latrodectus hesperus (assembly GCA_037975125.1). Classification (NCBI taxonomy): domain Eukaryota; kingdom Metazoa; phylum Arthropoda; class Arachnida; order Araneae; family Theridiidae; genus Latrodectus; species Latrodectus hesperus. The sequence goes on from CM075854.1 coordinate 70,948,636, forward strand.
GTGACATGCTATTGTAGATGTACTCTGCATTATACACGCTTTCTCCATCATTCCCTAATCATATTAGTGCGAGATCATCTTGTAGGCATTCCTAATGTTGCCTGCATAGTAAATGGACTTGTTTGCATAATATTTAGCTTTCACTCTATAAAATGTTCGACATTAAAACGAAATATGAAAGAGGATTAGGAAGTAAATATAGAAATTTCGTGTAGTTTGCGATATATATGTTAATAGCTAATAATCTGACTCGTTAAAAAAGGCGAAATTAAAGATTTACGGGAATAATTGTAAAACATAAAATGTTAAATTTCACTTTTAAGAAATGAACATGCTATATTGCAATTACTAATAAAATATTTCACCATTTTTATATGTAACTTTTTAAAATGTCAAGGATTCTCATATAATAAGTTTAATAAAACCCTAATTTTTATTAATTTGCATTCAAAAATGAGTAAATTTCATGTGTGTAACTGAGGTTTCTATGATAAACTTGAATTTTAAGCTAACTTGTAATGTAGGAATATACTAACGTACAAAACTTTTGCAAATATAGGTACCCCAGTAGGTATTTCTCAGCAAAATCGTCAAAGTGTAAGCAAAAAAAAAAAATACTCCAAAAATTTAATTCACCAATAAAGAATTAATGATATGGAACTTTTCTAGAAAAAATTAACGTTTTCCTTTTTTATAATTTAAAGAAAACTGAAAATTTATCAAATAGGCTGTAATGCTCACTTTCTCCGAAAAATGATGCAATCGTAAAACGTGACATAACGGTAAAAAAAAAAAAAAAAAAAAAAAACAAACATATTTTAAAGCATTTTTTTCTTGCCTTAAGAACTTTATAATTGCAAGGATTTGACTTTAGTGAGAAAGAATTTGATAGTATACAAACATAAAGTGACGTTGAAATGTATGACACACAGCAAACCAAATTTTACCGAAATATAACGTACTGAGAAGTAATAATAACTTTATTGAAACTATGAACAATTTTTCTTGAATATATCTGCTACTGGTCCTCCGTTTTATTTTTCTTTACACGCAATACTATTATATCGGATATTGCTTTTTGTGTTGCGGACGGCTCCCGTCAACCTACCGATCGATGTTAAGAAAATGACCAACATTTTACCTTCCGTAAAGGCTCTTCTATCTTGAAGATTCATGCTCTTTCTACCATTTCTTGAAGATGACGTGTAAAATGCCATCCTTTTCAAATTTTCTCCGTGATTTAAACCTCCACCAGTAATCCATCAACTGCCAGAATTGTGTAACGCCCTCCACATTTCATCGTATCTTCCCAGTTTTCCACCCAACTATCTAGCATACTTTGAAACTTTTTGTGGAAATACTTAAGTTTATCTTATAACCCTTAGACATTTAAGGCTTCATGGAAAGCTGCTTTTCGTTGGTTTGCATCGACAGATTTGAGTAGAACTTTGTGTGATTTTTGGTATTCTGATTTAAGATTCAAAGAAATAATATGCATCATATAATAGAGCATCATATTCCATAATTGCATTGTTTTTAGGGAAATGTAAATGAAGCTTGTTTGTGCAATCTCTGTATTTTAGAATTGCGCGTTAATAAATTTTTTCCTTGTGGTCAGCACTTTCATATAGACTTCTACGGAGTAATTCCACGTTATACGTGTAAAGTAAAATATATTAACATGTTTAATGATAAATCATGTAATATTATGCAACTTTTGGTTATATTTTATTAGAAGTTATTTTAATTTTATTCAAAATTCTGCCAATAACTATATTTACAATATAATAAAAAAATGAAGAAAAAATATATATATATATATATATATATATATATATATATATATATATATATATATATATATATATATATATATATATATATATATATATCGAATTTTTTCCTCATTTTATAGTGTAAATACCTTTGTAAGAATAATCTGTCGGCTTTTATGAAAAAAAAATGTTCACTTTAAACACATGCTCATCAATAGGTGGGATGTAGTAAACAAATAGATAAAATTTTTGCAACAACACTGTTTTCCATTGTTCAATAAAATCTTTATTACCTGTAATCCTTTGTGAAATAAGTGATTTTTACTCATCTAATATATAGTCCAGTTTTAATTGCTTTTATATGTAGCGATATTAAATGTTGATTGAGTATTCTGTTTCGTTATAGTACAATTGTTTAAATTAGCACAGTATTTCTCTACAATTTAAATTTTTTTCAAGTATTAAAGGATATTTATGTTTAAAAAAAATTGAATGGATAAAGTATTAATTAATCTCTCAGTTAGATAAGGAAACAAATTTTTATGAAATGTGAAATTTTAGTTGGTTTTCTTTTCGGGAAAATTTTACTTTTAATAACCATCTTTAAAAATCAGTAATTATTTTTTATAGAGCAAATTTATTAAATCTAATAATGATCATGCATGTGATGATAATGATTAGGCTGAAATATAATTTAGGGAATAATCTTTAACGAAAGAAAATAGAGTTATCTCAGAAGAAATGAGCCATGAGTAATAGGGTTTTTTTTCATGAAAAATTACTTACATTATCATTAATAGTACCAAAAAATGATTTAGATTTTTTGTAAAATCATTAACTTTTTTTCTTTTTAGTTCCTGAGTTTAAAAATATTCTAATTTAAAAGTAATTTTAACAATTTAAAGAACATTAAGAAATCCTTCGATTGAAAAACTTGTTCCACTTATCTAACATCTAAGCCAATTTTCACAATAAGAAATAATCCTTTAGAAAATTATATTCAATACAACCAATTTAAATGTTTCCCTTCTTTCACTAAGTATTTGTTGAAGAAATCAATAAATCTGAACCTTTTCTTTTTGTTTAACTAATTGTTTGTCTTTTGAAACAAGCTAAAACAAATCTCTTCAAGTTTACTTCAATCTGGTTCCGTCGATAAAACTGAGTAAATGGTATTGGGTGAGCAATATCAATTTTTACTCATGGAAATGGTAGTCAGAAGGAAGAAGCACTTGGTATTCCAATGTTCTGTTGTTTGTAAATCATGAGAAGAACTTGGCATCGTCGCGACACACAAACAATGGATGTTTTTTTCTTCCAATTTTTTATTTCTTTTATTCATGAGTGAAATCCTAAAAGAGAATCGTATTTTGAGAGTAAAAAATTTTGATTTTCTCTTTATTCAAACTTCTTTCTTCTGCGGAAGTTTATTTTCGATAAAGATAAAATGTGAGGCAAACAGCATTGATTTATACTTCTTGTTCTAGCAAATCTTTTGTTCTGAATTTACAGCTTTTGGGCACTTTCAACAGCTCATTTGATCCTTGCGTATGTTATTGAAAAGAATGCGAAGTATCTAGGTTTTTTGTTTTTCCAAGTCAGTGTTTTTTTTTACCTGTCGTTTGTTGGAAAACGACAGATAATTAAATTGGTTTTTAACTTAACACTCTTTTAAATTGTGTTAAGCGAGTGACAAAGAAGCTATTTATTCAATTTATCTTATGTAAATTTCGGTATGCTTATTTTATTCTGTGGACTCAGTTTGTCATACGGTAAACTTAACTTCAATTCGAATTTGATATGATATGTTAAGAATTATAATTTTAGATAAATTTTGAGAGAGAGATTGAAATTCTATAGAAACTCCATTACCTTCACTAGAAAATCGCTAATTTTATGCTGTTTAATATATCTAAAGATAGTGAAAAAATAATTAGAAGAGGCAATGAAAGAGAGAGAATGCGTTTTTAACTAAGTATATATAAATTCAAAATAAAAAAATAATGAAAGCCAATAATGGAATTAAAAAAGCATAAAAAATATTTGTTTGTATTATAGCTTATACATATTATGAATTATATCTGATACATTGTTATGCTCCATTGAATACAATAAAAATCTCAAGTGGAAAGAAAAATTGATTGCAATAATGCTTGTTTATATTAATTTCATATCTGTTTTTAGGATTTCTTTTGTATGATGACACAAATTTTAATGTGATTGTTGTATATTTTTCTTCTTTTAAGGCCTACTAGTATGAATCTGTTTTTACTCTGAAATATTTAAGTATCTGTGTGCTTTAGGTTCTTCCACCTCACGCCTACTGTGGTTGAATTTACATCAAATCCTTAGAAACACTCTTTAAAAAAAAACTTAAATTCTTTCCTATAAATTTCAAAATATTTATAATTGCTAATCTTTCTGAGAAATAACAGAAAAAATTTCCTTAGAATAATATACTATTTGATTAGCAGTTCTAATTGTGACCAAACGTTGGAAATCAACTGTTTCACAATAATATATTTTAATATATTCACTAAAATGTATATATTTCCAAAGAATCATATCATTATGTATGAATTATTTAATATTTTATTTATATTTTAATAATAATGTACAGTTGGAAGTATGTTTAATATTATTTTTTTCTAGTTACATGTAAAATTCATGTAACCGTTGGTTGAGATAGTTATTTGTATAATGCTTAAAAGTAATATAAACTTTTTTTTTTTATAAAAATCTGAAACATATTTTGTCTTTTACATTTTCTTCATGAAAGCCGTCTGATTTGTTAAAAAATTAAAGTTCTTGTTAAAAATAATAAAGAAAAATCATGCTATTTTTCAGATTCTTGATCTAAAGGATTTATTCGATTTATTTCATCTATTGTTAACTTTATAAACAGATGTGCATTGCAAGTGTTGACTTATTTGAGATTTAAGTAACGTCAAATGAAAACCATCATTAATTTAATTTAAGAGCCTATTCCTAGTATGCAATTAGATTTTTGAAAACATCCTTCAATAATTTCAAGATTGGAAAACTCACATACTTTAGTTAAAGACTTTCCTTTTGGTCGGAAGATATCCCCCGAAGAATTATTTCCCGCCTAATTTGCAACCATATTTTATAATCTCCTTACATTCGAGTTCGAATTTAATTAAAATTGGAAATTTCAGACAAATTATTATACTGATTGTTTGAATAGTTAACTATTGATCGATTCAAAAGTACATACACTTTTCCTTATCCTATGATACATTTATATTTCCTGAATAATTTAGTGCTATTTTTATTCAAACAAAGTGTATATACAAATCAATGAAAACTCATTATATTACTCAAATTCCTTATTATTCTGAACATTTTATTGAACTTGCGCCCTTAATCAGTTTTAATCAAAATGGGTTTTCCTTACATCATCTCCTCTGCAACTTCAGTAGAGATTACTTTTAAGTAAATAACATTAATGGTAGTTGATTATCATTATTGTTAGAAAATGATACTGTAAGATAACAGAAAGAGAAGTAAATTTTTCTTCACTATATGTGTGGAAGTTGTATCGATTTTTTTTAACACTCGGCGAAAGTAGGTCGCTAGTCGTTATCCATGACATCATTAATTTGCTTTTTACTTATGCACGTTAATGAAGTGAAACGTTTTATACTTATAGCCTCATTCCTAGGCTTTTATGTCATTTTTTAAAATGTTATGAATTAACTGTACATTTTCTGATCTGACGCTAAAAATTCAAACTTATTTTATTTTTCTTCTAATATAATTTAAAAAGAAATCAGTGGAGCTTATAAGACTCAGTTTGTCTCTATGCTAATTTTAACATTTGAGTTTGTGAAATAAATGAATATTTTCTATGTATATATATTGATTCTTAGTCTATGAGAAGAAAAGTTGACATCATTGATTGAGAAATATTCTTCTATCCTGAATATCACAAATTTTAAATTATATGAAGATGTTTTGATTTTTTTTAAAGTGAATTGTATTGTATATGTGCAATAGAGCTTTTAGTACAACATTTAGAATAGCTTTTATTTTATAAATTATCATTTTTTTATATGTCCCGAATCTTAAATATAGTAAAATTCTAATCATGTAATGTACTTGAATCATGAAATTTGGGAATCCAAAACATAAGAATACAATTTAAACTATACTGCTTATTATTTTTTAATCGATTCAGAATTTAAGGCATAAAATTAAAAATATAAGGATTAAAATAAAAAATGTAGAATTTCAAATTTTGAAAATTCTGGTACATGTACTGAAAAATTATATTTAGTTTAAAAATGTAAAAACACTTGACTACAAATAGTTAACATTATTTTAATTAATAAGTGTTAAATCATCCTCATTTTATAATAATGTACAATTGATGAGACGAAATTAATATAATTTTATAATTAATGCATTTTTTCTTGTTTAAGTGAATACATAAACAAGTAATAAATTATAAAAAAATGATTTCATTATTCTTTTTTTCACACGATTTCAATGAAAGTGAAAAGTAATGGATGAAGATTGGTAATTGTACTTCTTACATGTAAAAGTTATTTTCGTGTGTATATTCAGGATTCATCGTATCATTACCATCCTATTGTGGACAGTAATGATAAAATGAATCATCATTACTGTTCTGTTTTACTTTGCCAAAGTGCCTTTAGAAAACAAATTGGAAATTAACGTTGCCCTAAAACAACATAATGGCTCATCGGTAACGGCTTGGAAAGAAATCTTTAAAAACACCAAAAGACAATTTTAGACAAGATCAGGAAAGAAGAAATACTAGCATTCATGCTTTTCCATCAGTATTTGCTCGTTTTCGCTGAATGGAAGACGCTTATCACTATGCTGATTGACTCGTGGAACTATCCTCGAGTAACTATAACTACAAAATAAAATGTTATACTTTTATTATTTACGAATATGAATATTTACAGCTCTTTAAGTTATTTATGCAGAAGCTGCTTTTATTAACATGAGCAAAATTTCATTTATCCAAACTATGGTTCCCGAAAGTTTTCATGTATATTCTAAATATTTTACTTAAATTCGATTTTTCGTTTCTCGTAAATTTCAAGTTGTTCTATAAATTTGTACTAATTTAATTTTATTTAATTTTAGATACTTCTAGCATAGTTATGTTTCGCTCGATCTTCAAATAATCATTTTTTTTCAATTTTTAATAATTGAGTTTTAATTGTTACAAATTGAGATTTATCGTTCTTCATGAAATTTAATTGTACATGGAAAAAACTATTCATTTTACAGGTTTTGGAAAAGCTAATGGAATATATTTTACTTTAAAATAAATTTTCACAAAATGTTTAACTGTACAAAATTAGTGGTGGAACGAAAATTGTTTTTATCTACATGATAATATTGTACATTATAAATATCAAATATAATAAAACTATTATTTGATTGCTCAGCTACATTTTTTTAATATTACTTCAAATTAGTAATTTTCTTTTTGCTAAAGTTACGGATACCTATCTAATGGGTTAAATTTAATATTCTCTTGCGTATGGAAATTGAGCTTCAATTTCTCGATACCTTCAGCAAAGTTAAGCATCATTTGCCGTGAGCATTGATTGGGAGGGTGACCACGTACACTCTCTCACTTGGTTGGTGGAACTCCGTGGGTTGGGGACACATCCACGTGGCATCCAAAGTTCTTCCGCTGGTGTGGCGTGGATGTGGAAAGGAGGGTGTCAACTCAGGTGTGACCTCGCCACCTGACCGTGGTTCAAAATTTCGAGGCATTTGGTGATGGGCGAGTATACCAAACCCGTTTACTCAAAGGTACAATACAGAGCTCGCCTACACTGCTATGTATGTATGTGTATGAAGAAAAAAACTATTTAGATAATTGCTCCAAAACGAAGACCGTCGTGTTGATGCGACTTATGTTTGTTATTTTTTTCATATCATCGTTCTCTTTCCATCAATGTAGTATGGAAGTTTAGAGAGACCGTTTTTAGGACACATCCAGGACACGACTGGAACCGTTATACATGATTCATCCAGGACAACAGTTCCGGGATAGGATCGCGATCTTGTCATTTATGAGTGTGGTTCAAATTTATGAAGCGATTATTTGTGTTAACTGCTTCAAGTGGAAGAATTAGGCAGCCAGTATTTTATTGCAGTAACTTAACCCAATTTCTTTTATATTTTTCTTCGGAATTCTTCCTTCTATCTTATTAAACGATTATATTAGTGATTATCAGTGCCGCCCGCCCTGTCTAGTGGTCAGTCCCTGACTACGGATAGGGAGGTCCTGGGTTCGAATCCCGGTTCGGGCTGGATGTACTTTCTCTCGCTATCTATCCTGTCTTTGTCCTTTCCTTGTATGAATGAGATGTGAATGGTTGCCTACCCTATAAACGGGTCCCTATGGCATGTGTGTACTGAAGAAGTCGGAATCCACACCAAGATATGGTTCAGTTGAAAAAGTGGAGCAGCGCACCCCATATTGCCAGCCTAGCTGGCACACGACAACAACAACAACGATGATTATCAGTGATACATAATTTGAATCATTTGCAGAATTTCAGTTTCAAAAATCAAGACACAACTCGAATTGAAAGAAAAGAATGAGAGTTCAAAGTAATGGGAATTCTCTGTCAATTTCTGTTTTTGAGGCAAAAATCCCAGACCAATAATGACTTTATTCACACTTGTAATTAATAATGATAAATATTTCAATGTCATGACACGATTTCTGAATTATAAATTTGGAACTATTAATATATGAATCGAATTCATTTAATTAACACAATGGATATAATTTTTTAATTGATTCTGGAATTGAAATGTAGATGGAAACTTGACGCGTTGCGATGGAAAAGCTTATCTTACAACGGAATGATATATATAATTGCTGTAATTGCTTTACTTTTTATTATTTTTTCACAAATATTTAGTTAATATATGTTGATTGAAACTGTTGCGTTTCTCACTATTTAAAAATATGATGTGATACCTTTTTGTATTAATTGAGTATATGGTGGAAGAGCTTGTTTCTTCTTTCATTTTGTGTAAGTTATTGGAGCCAGTAATCATGTAATCCAAAAGAGTAAACTTGCTTAATGTACTTACAATTCTAGTTCTTTTGTGGCAATTTCTTCAAATTTTTATTCTTTTGCTTAAGAAATATCCAGACTTTTTTTTATCCTTTCTATTTCTGATGGATTCCGCATGTTTTGTTTCTTCCGAAATTGCCTCTGAAGCTGGTTCCCATGTTGAGTCGGAATAATACAACATTTTCGAGTTTACTTTCATATATTCCTCATTATGTGGCGGCAGTGCAGCCTTCAGGAGAGAGATGTCTCTTCTTGAGTAGGGGAAAAAATTGTTTTTAGTAAAAAGAGACAGGGGCTATATATATATATGCAGTGTCTTCCTTATGAAAAGGAGAAATGCGGAGAAACATTTTTCAGGTTCTGTAAAATTGAATTCCAAGTCTGCAAAGAATGTTCTGATGCCTTCGTGAGAAGCTTTACCTACCCCCCCCATGCTCCCGTAAAGAAAATACATATTTTCTTTTTATATCTTCGAGCTATTTTTATTCAATTCCGATTACAGTTAGTCTTTGGCAATACCTTATTTCTAGCTTATTTGTATTTAGGGCATTCTGAATATTTCAATCCCCGCTTTCTTTACTTTCTCAATGAAATTCCGCAAAGGAAATATAAAAGTATGTGATTCAAATTTTAAATGAAATGCCTGAAAAAAAAACAATAAATTAGCAGGAAACATTCGATTTACCCTGACGTATGGCCGATAATTTTCGCTTTCTTTTTATTGGAATAACGTGTCGGCGCTGTATCATATAATAATGATTTGTTCATTGAAAAATTATATCGCAATCTTCATAATAAGGAAGAGTCAGTGCATAGGAAAAAATGCGTATGGCTTGTAGAATAGATATTTTATGGAGGGCTTTTTGCGCATATTAAATAACATTGCAGACTACATAGAAATAATGAATGCATTGACTACATATAGAGATAATGAATGAATGGTTTGCAATTAGTACATCTGTGACTAGCCTATTTGAATGCTTTAACTTTTGGAAAACTTGCTATGAATATTTTTATAATGGCTAGCTTTTTGAAATGTCGTAATCTGTTCCAATGTTTTTATTTTGTTTTCATTATTTCTTTGTAGGGCATTTCAGTCATTGTACTGCTGTTCAAAATCTTTCGAAACTTGAAGTGCGATTTAGAATCATATTTAGTCTATAAATGCCGATAAAGTAGATTGCTATTTAGATATAATGAAGAACTATAAGTATACTGAATATTGTATAAAGAAATCATAAACTTAAATTGTTAGATACAGTGTATATACACACACACATATATATTAGTGGGTGAATTTTTGTTGAGAAAATGCAACCAGTAAGATTCTTGAACTGTAAAGCGTAAACCTTACTAAATTTTGCTCTTATTAAGATGTGCCATCATTAAACGGAAAAATATACATTTAAAACATATTCATTTTTCTTTGATTTTATAATTCTATTATAAAATTCCTATTATTTGAAAGTGTTATGTCCGCATAGTTTGGTTGAAAAAGTTGTCCATCTCATGTCTGGAAGACATCAGATTCGATAAGTGACGCAAGCAAAAATACATCTAGAAAGCATACGCATGTAAAAGTTCTATTTGATCCATTGTCCTTCGACTGGAGTAAAGAGGTGAGGAGAGGAAGGTATTGCTCAGGTGTCGACCTCGTTAATTGAATATGGCTAAAAATTCCAATGTGATTGCCTTTGTATAGCGACTTTGGTCCGTTGAAATATACAGTCGGAAATGCATCCAATAACCTATTTACCAAATCATTAAATTAGAATCCTGGAGAACTGAATATTTTCTGACATGACATTATATATTAAAATTTTACTAATTTCATTGATAGGAAAGTGATTATCGACCACAAGTAATGTTTATTAAATAACTAGACACGTATTGCTTTTACTGAAGTTCAAATTATATAAATTTATATTTTTGTCATTATGGATTCTAGCCAAATCCACTTCTTTCTATGTATACTTAATAATATTTTTATCTATAATCATGTGGGATTTCTCATCAAAGCTTAATCTCTCTATCTCTAATAAAACTGAATTTCAGTGGGTTAATATATTTGAGCGTAATTTATTTTTATTAATTTTCTCAACTTTTACAGACAACCTTAACGATACTGACTAGTAATTATTTATTTTTTAAGCAAAATCCTCCGTGGGGTGAGATAGTGAGGGATGTTGTCCATTTATTTATTTAATCTACCGGGAAGGACAGTTAGTTCATGGTCCAGTGGGGTTCGTGATAAGTGCAAACTCTAGGTCATTGCTTGTGCTTCTTCGGTATGGTTATTGGGGAGGTAATGAAGCTGAAACTGTAACGCCCTGAAGGTCAGATTGACGTTCACGGCTCCATAACTACAACATGTAGAGCGAAATCGTTTTTGCGCCCTAGCCAAGTGCACTAATTCGATTTTCACTGTTTACCCCATTCTACTAAATACAGAGTCTAGGCTCTATAAAAGTCGTGTTACCCGGGCAACGGCGTAATTCGAATTTCCACGAAATGACCCTGTTTTCGGTCACTAAAGTTAAAATGCTTTTGTTCTTTTTTTTAAATGCAATTATGGTCATATTCTAAAGCTAGTGTCCTCTCTCCCGTGCACCCGTAGATTTATGAAGCATTTTTTGGACCCGTAAAGTGCGTTTAGAATTGTAAGGAAATGAAAAGCTTTATTGCGGGTGTCGAAAAATGTGAAAACAAAACAGATAAGCTCTGTCTCGCTGAGCACTATAATTCATTACTAAAATAATTAGGAGTTGTGAAAGCATTGTGTCTCTGGTCGCATTGTTTCATGTGAAGTGAAATTAACTTGACTCATTGTCTCTAATTGTGTCAGATTTCTGTAAGAGTTGCGTTTGTATCTGAATGAATATTTTAATCAGTTGTCTTACTGAGATGGACAGAATATTTTTTCGTGCATCATTAAGTACCAGAATTCAGTTCAGTTTTTCCGTTTATGAATGAATTTTAAATATTCATCGTAAGTTGATCTCAATAGCCAATTATTAAAGGTTTCATGTGTTCGAATGTTGTAACATTAATAACGTTACCAAAGAAAAATTAAGAATGAAGTTTAAAGTGCAAAAAATCGTAACGCACACCTACCATAGGACCTGGTTATTTAACAAGAATATGTTGCCAATATTTTTTATATAGTTTTGAATGGGAACTTTTGCTTTTTTACTAGCTTTTTTGCAGGGTGCTTGTATTGTCTTAAAAAAACTGTTATTAAATATAATATTACACTTATTACTTGCGATATAATTTGTCTCTTGCAGATTTTGCTTTTTTTCATTATTTAAAATAAATTTAAGTATTTAAGGATGTGTAGTTAATTTAAATTGTCTCATAAATTATTCATTACTATTCGTACTATTTACTTTTGACATTATTTTTTTAATCAATCTCCTTTCTCTTGCCATTTACTCTTTTCCTTCGTACAATACTCTTAAAATAAATAATAATTTTCTAGATTTCATTAAATTCCTGTTAACATAACACCTTTTACAAAACGGCTCGAGAAGCTCGACAGCTATGTGTTATTTGTCTGCGTCGCTAATTGATTGGAAGTAAATTTTTCTGGGAAAAAGTGTTTAATGACTTCAGTTCAAACACCTCCCAATATTTATTATGTAATATCATCAGCGTTTTATTAAAACCAGGTTAATTGAAAAACTTTTTTTCTTCTGTAAACTTTCTCATTACTTTCGATTGAGAGTTAACTGCCCTCTCATCAGAAACTCTTCTTCATTTTTCCTTCCAACAAGAAAAGTCCCCTTAAATAAGTTTTACTTCGATTCGTCTAGACTACCCTCGCACTTCCCATTGGAGATTTATTTATTCTGACTCGTATTTCTATGCACGAGCGTCCGAAGATTTAGTCTGGGTGAATTAAAGAAACTTCTAAAATTACAAGAATTTTTCGAGGTTTTTATTGTGATCGTAAATGTAGATATGAGTTTTTAAATTGAAGTTATCCTGGGAATAAGAAGATGTTGCTAATGTTATTGTTGGTAGTGTTTTTCTTCGATAAAAATATTGTGGGTGTATTTCTCCAATAAAAAATATTGTTGGTTAATGTAAGTTGATAAGTAAGTTGCATTTTTCCTTAAATATTACCGTTCTCATCCTTGTTACGTAGCCGAGTTGGCAACCGAATGGTTAGCGCTCTTTCCTTCGATTCAACAGTTCGTGGGTTCGAATCCCACCTTGGGCATGGATGTTTGTAGTGGTTCAGAATCCACTTTAAGCCGTAAGTCCCGGTCTAATTAGCCCTCATGTGCAGAAAATGACCGTTGAGCAACAAACAAACCAAACAAACCTTGTTAGGTATTAATTTTTTTTTGCTGGCATTTTTGTGGTAATTTAAAATATGTACTACTGATCGTAAAAATTTCTACATGTGGTAGTTGCATGCCGCGGACCTCAAATGTTAGACAGATAAAGGAAGCTGTGATGTGCAAATAATTACCTTTTCAAAATACTCATCCAAATCAAACAGTAAATGACATTGCAATGTGTATGAAAAAAAAAGAGATTTTATGGCAGATTTTTTTCTCAGAAATTCCATTTTAACGCTGCTTTCGATTATGTAAATTGTTGTTTATTCTTGTGCATGAAGGAGAAATAACTCTACCAACCACGTTATTTTTCATTATTATATTATACTTTGATAGAGGTCAAATTGTGCATAAAAAGATTGTGATTCATCTACCATAATATTGGTCTCACGTTACTCAGATTCCTGACTGTTAGCAGAAAATTCACTCAATAGATTGATGGCATTAAAACGGAAAATCATATATAGTTACTCATCGATGTCCTATCACTGCCAGTCTCATCGACATGGTAGAACTTGTAGCTTCATATATAAGCACTGTAGTCTTTTTTTATTTTACAAATACCAAACATTGGCGCTAAGCCATTAGTTCACGTGCTCCCCAATGCTTCTTGACAATGTCCTCATACTGAAAAAGTACGATATTATGTACCGTACTTTAGTACAACTAGTTTTGCTATTTTGGTGCTTTTGTCAAGGGTCTCACCTCATTTTTATATTTATATCTGTTCTTATTTCATTTGATCTTTATACAGAATACGAGAGTTTTTCATTACGAAAGAGTGTTTTGTTATAAATAAATACAATATTTTTATTACTAACATAAAGCTTTCTTTACTTCCTGTACATGTAGTATCTGTTTACTTTAGATTTACAGTGTTATACGCTTCTGCCGCCAGTTCATAAGTCAGATTGTCACAGCATTTCGGCACTAATTGCTGAAAGTTAAATTGTTGATAATCTGAATCTCTCCTTTTTAGCAGTTTATAACCTTTTCTTAACTAAAACAGTCTCTGAGCTATAAAAATTTGGAATTGATGAAGAATCGGGGAATACACTGCATCAACTTCGCTCATTTGAACTAGTGCCAGAAGAAATGACTAATGAATTCTGATGGTGATGAGAAGACGCTACAGATGTTTAAATGCTAGAGATGATTATGTACAGAAATGAACGAGCCTTTATGTATGTAACAGAAGTATTTTCTTCCAAAAAAAGTGCAATTTTTGTAATGAAATTTTTTTTAATAAATTATCTCAGTACATATAATTTATTTATACGAAATTCATGTTGCTTTTTAACTCTTAACTTCTTCAGTAGGAATTATTAAACTTTTCATATAACTTTTCATTAAACTTTTCATAACTTTACAAAGGTATTATTAAACTTTTCATATCGAAGGATTCGTGAAAATGGATGTAATTATATTATTTAACCGAAGACCGTCATTAATTTATATGGGTCTGTAAACCACATACATATAACTTATGATACCTTAATTTAAAACTATACTACTGGCCATCAAACATGTAGCATAATGAAGAAAATATGTAAATCATATATGCAATTTATATCATGCGTTTGCGGCGATGAAATATGCAAATCATTAGTTCATCACGGCTACTGTAGTCCAGATGCAAGAGCTATATAAAATGAAAAATGATTGTCGATTTGAGAACTGTGGCTATTGCTTATTCGTGCGTTTTTTGCGTAAGTTGTTTAATTATGACTCTTAGTGGAAGACATCGAGCTTCTTCAGAGCTGATTTCTGAGTTCGACCGAGGAAGAATAGTTGCTCATTGGGATTGTGGATTATCTTTTAGAGAAGTCGGTGATGGTGTTGGGGAAGAAAAGCAACTGTGATGCTGACCGTTAATCTCTGAGTCCAGGAGAGAACAGTGGGCCAACGTGACCAATCGCACCCACTTCATGGCGCTTATGTATATGATGGCATGTATAGTGTGCCTATTGCAGTGATGGCTCGCTCACCCACATCACGAACCATAGCACAACAGATTCAGTATATTGCGCATCGTTCGATGCCCGCTGGTACCATTCGACACAATTATTGTAATATGTCGCAAGGTGTCCATGGATTCGTTTACACTTGTCTCAAAACCACAAGAGTTTGCTCCGTCACTGGTGCTATGAAGACGGACTTGATGTCACTTGGTCTTCACTGAAAAACCCTTCTTTTTCCTAAAACACCACGATAGTGGGATTCGAGTCTGAAGACTGAATGTTCAGAAACTGATGAACTTTTGCGTTTTGCATCATAACACTGTTCTTACACTTGCCGTCATGTGGTTTGGAGTTAAAATTTTACATTATTTAGGTTGTTTATGATCGGGATAATCTTTTCTAGTGAAATAATTTTGGTAACTGTGCATCATCTCGTATATTTAAAACGTAAATTATTATTTCTGTTTTAACTGCTAATTAAAATGGATAGTTTTTGTGGCGAATTTAAATAATCATTAACTTCTTTTTCCGAGTCACTGATTTTCTTGTTTGCTTTGGGAGGAAATTTTAATTCGTTACGCTGCCTAAATTCCAATTTTTTAGTGTTTGCATTTCATTAACAAATTTCAATTTAATTCTTTCACGAAGGCTTTTAAGAGACTTGAATCAACTGTTCATTAGTATTCAAAGAAATAAATTAATTGTTACATAACTTTAGAATTAATTGGAATTTTTATAAAGCTTTTATCTTCTGAAATGATTTTTTTTCTAATCTTTTATATTCTTTTATACCATGGTCAATTTTTATTTTCTGAAAATATAAAAAGTATTTCACAAACACATTTTTATGCTTTTTAAAAAGGAAAACGTGAATATTAGTTCAAGTGCTGTTTGCATTTAGCAAACAATATATATATATATACACATGTATATTTTCACAAAAAATTTTATAAATTAAAAGTTCTTTAATACTCATTATAAAAAATTTGCATTTTTTTCAATTTATATATTTTTAAGCTTCTCAGTTATATTGTAGTGATAATTATAAACTATATAATTAAATTATAAAAATTTCATTTTTATATTTTAATTTTTTAGTTTATAATTATTATAATTATAGAAATTATTTTTTAGTTTATAAAATGCATTTATTATATATACCTCCATATATAAACTTATGAAGTCTGACTTTCCAGTTTAATTTATATAAAAAATTGTGTTTAATTGTGCACTAAAATTTATACATTATCTTTCTCATCAATTTTTTTATATTAGTAATAACGCTCGTATGTGTTTATATAGGTTATTATTTCCCATAAAAATTAAAAAAGAAAACGCATTTCTTCTCTTTCTTTTGATTTCTCCAATAATTCATAATTTAACCTCAATAAAACTTTAACTTGAATGTCTTGTTAAAAGCATGCTCCACTGAAGAAATTAGTTTTAAGACACTACAATAACGCATCTCTATATAAATAAGTATAACATTAAAGTATTATAACTTAGTTAATACATTCAAAACCTCGGTAATTAGTAACTCGGATAATCCGTCATTCCGAAAGCTAGTCATTTTTTTCTTCAGTTCCGGCCTGTTGTCAATGCGGGCAATGTAATTTCATCCTCGTCTATTCGTCATTTATTCCAATAGTCACTTGAACAACAACTTGGAATGGGACGGGAAGGAAATAGGCGTCATTTAATTGACGTTTCAAATAATTCCTGGAGAAAACGTCTGAAAAGAGAATACTAGTAAAATAGAGTTCTAGAAAAATATCCAAAGAATGATAAATTCTGCAAAATGAAAAATCAGTAAAAACTTCGATATAAATCACAATTAAATATTTTGTGTACTTTATATATATATATATATATATATATATATATATATATATATATATATATACTACAGGCCATTAAAATTGCTACATCAAGAAGGAATGCAAATAATAGAAGGATATTTATTGGACACATACATTATAGTGGAAAGAACAAGTGATTAGATTTACAGGAAATTAGGATGTATAGATCTTGAGAAATCAGTACCCAGAGCAGCCACCTCTGGCTGCAATAACAGCATTTATCCGCCTAGGCATGGAGTCAAACAGAGATTGTATGGCATGTACGGAGATCTCAGTCCATGCAGCTTCAACACTATGCCACAGTTCATCGACAGTAGTGGATGGTGAGTGATGGCGTGCCAATCGCTCGGCAACCATTGACCACACGTTCTAAATTGGTGACAGATCAGGAGAACGTGCTGGCCAGGGTAACAGTCGAACCTGTTCTGTATCAAGGAAGTTCAGAACAGTACGGGCAACATGTGGTCGTGCATTATCATGTTGAAACAAAGCATTAGGGAGGCCTCGAAGATAGGGCAGAGCCACGGGCCTTAACACATCGGAAATGTAACGGTTGCTGTTCAAAAAGCCGGTAATGGAAACAAGAGGTGATCGAGACGTGTATCCAATGGCACCCCATACCCTCACTCCAGCAGATGGGCCAGTATGGCGATGTCTAATGAAAGCTGGCCATGCGCGTTCTCCACGATGCCTCTAAACACAGATGCGGCCATATGGTCCTGTATACCGAACCGAGATTCAACTGTAAAGATGACATGATGCCATTCCCGCGTCCAGGTTCATCGCTGATCACACCATTAAAGGCGCTCCTGTCTGTGACGCAGCGTCAATAGTAGCCGAAGCCATGGTCGCCGTGCAGACAATCTATGCTGCTGCAAACGTCGTCGAACTGTTCGAGCAGAAACTTGTTGCCTTGCAAATGACTCCATTTCTCGACTCAGGGTGCGTGACGTGGCTGTACGATCCCTTGTGACCATGCGGATAAGATGTCTATCTTCTCTGCTGTTAGTGATGGGGGGTCGCTGAGATCCTGCATGACGTTCCGTATCATTGTCCTGAACCCATCGATTCCATATTCTGCTAACAGTCATGGGGTCTCGACCGACGCGAGCAGCAATATTGCGGTACGATAAACCGCAATCCCGGTAATATTTCCGGTAATATTTTATTTAATATTTCCTCGATCAAAGTCATACACGTGCTGATAGGCATTTCATCTTCTTACACGAGGCATTACAACAACTTTCTTTGCCGAAAACAACGTTGAAACGGAAATTGAGCATGAGAAAACTGCTGTCAAATCTCTGGTTTTATACACATTTTAGATGTCGCTACTGTCGCCTGCTTTGTATGAATGCGCTGAAAATCTAATGATTTGCATATCACAGCAAGTTCTACCAGTCATGCAAATTTCACGTGTGTGGTGTGCCGCTTTCCTGGTGTAGCAATTTTAATGGCCAGTAGTGTATATATATGTTTAAACGAAAATTAAGGTGCTTTAAAGGAAAGTTCAAATATAAGTTTAAATAGGTTTAAACTTAACTTTTAAAGATTTATAAAACGGATAAACTTTAGTATATTAATGTATATTTGTATCAAAGCTATATACCTACTGATATTCTAAACAAAAACATCATTATGAAAACTTGAAAATTATTCAATTGTTTTTAGATATTGAAATTTTCTTTTCTCAGATTAATGTATAAAAATATGTAATCGTAAATTTAAAATATTAATTTATTAACGCAGTAATTTTTTACTTTCTCCATTAGGTCTTCAAAATCTATGTATCTATATCTATCTAGCTCTATGTAGACATACATTTATAAACACGCACAAGGGTACTCTTATGTTTTTAACCGTGACCACCTAAAATTCTAAGCGTTCTAACGGCTGGACTACAGGACTACGCCTCCGGTCCCCGCACACACAAGGGTACTAGAAAGGTTTTACGATATGACACACGAAAACTCTGGTGACTGAAGGTTATAGCACATTCAAACATGTCCAAGCATGCATAGCAGCTTCCGGGAACACATTTATGTGGGGTTAATTGTTCATTAGTATTGATTGTTTAAAAGGGGCATCATAGCATCGTAGTCGCGTCGTGAGATAAAAGGCTAGTTTTGTGGTAAAAATTTATGATGGGTTTAAACGAGATCACTTCATAGAAGAAAGGACACTTGCATTAAAAAATGATTGCCCACATCTTATGACTAAATTCAGGTGACATAGAGAATTCAAAAGGGGAAATTTTACTCTGGAAATCATTGGGAAAAATAATAGATTTCGAATGCCACTAACAGAAAAAAATATTTCTGCTGTAAAGAAAATAGCCGACAAAAACCGGCGTATGACATACTAGTAGATAGAGCAAACATTACACCTTTTCATGCACCAGCAATTCATTCTGATTTAGCATTTACATGTAAATAAGCTTCATTGTTTCTGGGTGGCATATAGTTTGTTGATGGAGTAGATGACTTCTGTGACTTGGTGTCGAAAGATGCCGAAAATATTTTATAAGGGACAATTTCATATGTGAACAGCTTTGTGACTAGTCTGTATTATTAGGATGTGGTGACCAATGCTCAAAGCAAAGTTTATGTGTTTGATGACGAAGACACATACGTAGCTTTCAGAAAATTTCGATCTGTTAAGAAAAAGATGATAACTGTATTTTTCATTTTGAATGGAATTGTTGAACTTGTCGTTGTACAAGAAACATCCAAAGATAAGTGGTACACTGAACACTGCCTGCCTAAAGTCATACAGTTCATGAAAGAAATGCGCCGAAAAACAAGAATAGATACTTGTATGTTTTTTCCATCATAACAGAACTATATCTCATTTTTTTTAAACACCGAGTATTTGACCTCTACTGGAATGAAACTTGTTGAACACCCCACCTTAAGTCCAGACTTTGCTGCTTGTGACTTCGCTCTGTTTGTGTATGTGAAAAAGAAGCTAGAAAGGAAACTATTTGTTAGTGGCGAGTAACTTCTGTAGGCTGGTGACAACAAGGGTGCCTCTATCCTGGATGATACTTGGTAATTCTGGTTATGGACTGGATTTGGCTTCATGAAGGAGTGTACTGAATGTGGTGGAAATTACTTTGAAGGAATTCAGTATATTAAGGTGTATTGCCAAATTTTTGTATTGTGTGCATATATATATACATATATTCTGCGTACGTAGTTATAGAGAGTTAACTACGAATGTTGGAATTTTAATGCAACTTAAAAGCGAACAACGAATATAAGCTACAATATGTTATCATGAACTAACTTTATTGCAAAAACTAAAGGTTTCTCTCGCTTTAAATCTACACATTCAATAGATTTTAAAGAAATACAGAGGATAATTTTTCTTTCTCCTACTTAAAACATTAGGAAAGTCACGAATTCTCGAAAGACGGGAAATAAATCTTTTCATTGCTCAGAATACTAGTCTTTCTACCGACTTCTTAAGCAAATAAAAAATCTTCACGTGCTCTGGAGGGATTTAGATTCTCTTCCAACGATCACGGTTATGGTTATCATAACAAAAACCTGTATAGCTCTCAAAAATTTATCTAGAGTGATATCATTTAAAAAAAATCATGTTTATGGTGGGTAAAAATATATATCTTAGAAGATTGTACTGAAGAAACGTTTTCGAAACTTTTTAAAAGAAAAGTTCTGTTCCGAAATAGATTTTTAGAATAAAAAAATGTGTAGAGAACGTCAGGTGGTGACGTCGCTTCGACATCTACATCTTCTGTGTTCGGCAACAAAAATAACATACTGTCGGTTTTATTGGCTTTGTGATATTTATCTTACGCCATGGCATCTTCTGCTGGGGGTACTGTCATTGATTTTGTCAATTTTTTTGGGTCTTCTTTTCCTTGATCAGAAACTGCCGATACTTCCCAGTTTTCTTCATTTATCGGGCGCCTTTTATTATTTTTATCGCCCCTTATTTTTTTTTTCAACATTTCTTTCTTCACCTCTTTTTTGTTGCTTGCTTCAGATTTTTCTTAACCGCCCCATTTCACCCCCCACGCACCCTCTTCGGATTGGGAACATTGTTCTTTGTTGCCCTTTGTCTCTTCTCCTTTTTCACCTTGAAATTGAGTGTATGTGGATAAAAATCAAGTGCTGTTGTTTTTCTGCTTAGGGAAGGAAGAAATTTGCTCTTATGCGCATCTTAAAATTGCTTCGGTGTTGATGTGCTTGTTATCATTGGAAAGTAAATATTTTGCAGGCTGTGCGATGTAAATATCCGCAAAAAGCACAGAAATAAGATCTTTATTTACTTCTTTTTTCTAAAAAACTATTTTTGAAGCCAGTTTCCGAAATTGATTGGAAGGAAAGTCATCACCAAATAAATATTCAAGTTTTCGGTTAGTGTGATATCAGATATCTTGAATTTCTTATACTTATAATATATATCACTGCTCTTAAAACAACCTGTACTAGGTAGGATTGCACTACTTTTTTTTCCCTTTAAATATAGTTTCTGGAAAAATGGATTTGTTTCTTTTTTTATCTTTTTTTTTTATTCCATATCATCAGCAATTATACATCTTCTCGGCAATGTAAGCACATAAAACCTGTACTTAAAAACATTTTCTCAGTAACGTTAAGAGAAAATTTAAAAGTACTTAAAATATAATTCGGTTTTCTGCTGCATATTATAATATTTGAAATAAATGTCGTTTACATAGTTACATTTAAAAAGATTAATAATTTGCCAATTATATCTAGTATTCATTAACAGAACATGAAAAAAAATATAAATTGCTAACATTTTAAAAAAATGAGTTAAAAGAAAAATTTCGTATCAAGTTCACAAAGGTTTTGTATTTCATAAATGGAAAAGGAGAAAATTTCAATTTCATTATAGATATTTCTGTAAGAATACATTTTATCAATAAAAAATAAATGTTTAATTTCGAAAAAAAAAAACTGAGTAAAACTTGAAATACTTTAATTAAAATGGTGAAAAAATTTTACTCAAGGAATGCTGTGAATATGCGTATTATTATTTTTATTAAAATTAATATCTAACTTGTCTTGAAAATATATACAAAAAATGAAGCATTTTGTTAGAGTTATTTTTGAGTTACAGTAAATTAAAAAAGCGAATTATCTTGTTTCAGTTAAAAGTAATTAAAATTTTAAGATTGCTGTTACAAACGAAGGGGAAAACTCATTTTTTAAAAA
The DNA here is from genome assembly GCA_037975125.1 of Latrodectus hesperus. Taxonomy (NCBI): domain Eukaryota; kingdom Metazoa; phylum Arthropoda; class Arachnida; order Araneae; family Theridiidae; genus Latrodectus; species Latrodectus hesperus. The sequence goes on from CM075854.1 coordinate 70,970,893, forward strand.
TATTACTTACATTTCATTCGTAAGAATTATGAGAGTGTTTTAATTTTTAGAAATGCCTGAAAAAATCTTTTATCAATTTTATTTTTTACTTCCTTTTTATTGAATGAAAATGACAGCTAATATAAAAGAAAATATGTTTACGAAATATTTTCATATATATATATATATATATATATATATATATATATATATATATATATATATATATATATATATATATATATATATATATATATATATATATAGTCCATAAGTATTCGAAGAATATGCAAACATATTTTTTATCCTTCAAACCTTGTATTTATGAATGTTGTAGATTAAATTACGCTAATTTTTTTCTTCTTGTGCATTCTTTCTCTTTTTTATTACAGTCTGTAATGAATTTAGTTTTGTATTCCAATTAATTACAGTTTTATGAACACTTTTATTAGATTAGATATACTCTAATGAGGAGATAATATTTCTTTATTTAAATAAAATTGACCGCAAATGAAATTAATTAATGACAAACAATTTGCAGAGAAGCTTTATATAAAAAAAGTTTTTTTTGGAGAAGCTAAGATTTATTTTTGGCTAAAAATAAGAGCAAAAAAATGAAATATGATAAGTTTTCACAAAGAAGTTTTTTATGCTATTAATATGGTTTTGTTCATTTTTAGAAATGAATGAAATGACAAAAAATATTGAATCTCGTATGGGTTATTAAAATCTCAATGCTTGTTATTCAAGATGTAAATTCAAAAATATTTTTAATTGCCTGTAGGTCTCTCAAATTAAGTTAATTAATATTGCATATCATTAACTCTTGATAAATTAAGCTTGATCATTAAACTTATTTTTCTATTATGTCTGATAAGCTTAAGCCATGAAAAAATCATTTTTGTTAAAATTAAATCCCCAATCAAAACCGGAAAAAAAGATTTTATTTAATCATGCGTGTTAATTATGGACAATCATAATATGGACAACATAAATTAATCGAAAAACTAATTTTTTTAAAAATTCATTCTAGTTTTTAAGCACTGAAAACATTACTATAAAAATTGTTTGTGATTTTGGATGAGAAAGAAATAACATTAGATGAAGTTTAATGTGTATTGTTCACTACATTTTTTTTAAATATTTTCTTTTATTCATTTCATTTTTTGTACTCTTTTCTGTAGTATTTCATCACAAAATCTTAATTATTTCTATATCTTAATTATTCAGATCGCATATGATAAATTTATCAATGTATTTTTAATTTTGTTCGTAACATTTACTTGAAATTGTTTAGGAAATAAGTTTGAAAAATTATTCTTATCTTTTCGTTATGTTCTGTAGAATAGCATAAATTTTACCTTTAAATGAAAATATTTATTATTAAAAATTATATTCACAAAATTGAAGTAAAAATTTTTTTATAATCTACAGTTTTCATGGAATAAGTTTATTTTCTCGGTTATAAATCCAATTAATTATACTCTTATACTGAAGTGAACGAATTGATAATGCAATGTTACTAAATGTACTGATTTTTTTTTTAACTAAATCTGATAGCTGCCAGCATCTAGACTTACGAAGTAATAAATATTGCGCCAGTTGATTGAGTAAAAATCTCGATAAGCTTTTCTAGCCGTTTACAATAAGAGTTCAAATAGAAGCAGTTTCTTTTTGTTAGTGGGCACAGAGAAATGCTCATCCAAAAAGGGGAAATGCTGGTTTGAAGTATTTTTTTTTAACTTATTTGTTTGCAGTGTAAATTTAGTCGTTGCATATTTATGGAAAATATATTTGGGGAGTCGTCAAGTCGTTATATATATTATATATACAAGCTTAAGGCAAATTTCTAGAAATGAATTTGGGTACAGATGATCACTTTCAGGTCAACTAAAGAAAAATAACTGATAATGATAAATATTTTAAGAATTTGCATGGTTGGATTTTAATTTTAGCTGAATTAAGAACAAAAATAAAGGAAAACATGTTATGAAAAAGGAAGGAGGTAAGCTCATTCCAAAGAACACACAATTTGTTCACATGTTTCGGAATAAGAAGAAAGAAAGAAAAGGAAAGAACGTTTGAAATTTTCAATTAAATTATTCGGAATTAGAAGAAAAAAAGAAAATGGAAGAACGTTTAGAGCATAGGTTCCCAAAGTGGTCCAGGTGGACCCCCAGAGGTCCATAGGAGACCACACGGGGGTCCACATAGATGTGAAATGAAAATAGGGGTTCACAAGCTGTAAGTGGGGGGCCACGAAAAAATTTTCTGGTTTTCATAATAAAGAACAAACATTTTGACTTGGATTTACCTATCAACGTAGGCATGTAGCATCACTCACTGGGTAGGAACTCAAAATTATTCGAGATTCAGTTCACACACAGAATCAAATAGAACAATAGATAATAGTACTAGAGTGTACACCACATGTCGAGACTTGCAAAGTGCCGCCCGTGCGCCGTCTCATTAAAAGTATGACTATTTTTTATTGTTGATTTACATTTCAGAGATCATTGTTGATTTTTTGTCAATCGTTTATTGTAATAATAAATGTTATATAACCACAAGTATTATTTTAATATATAGGACACAAGAAAATGTGCTACTTTTTTTCCCTTCTTAACACCCCCAATTTAGGGTGATATTTTTTAGCAGTTTTGGGAATACAGTAGAAATGCAGTAGCAGGGGGTCTACCGAAAATAGTAAAACTTTGAAGGTGGTCCACGAGAAAAAAAGCTTGGGAACCCATGGTTTAGAGTCTTGCATCAGCTCTCAAAAAGTTATAGAAAAAAGAAAGTGAAGAGGTGAAAAACATTCGTCTGGTTAACATTTGAGAAAGGTTTATCTGTTGTGTTCCGCATCGCCTCAAAAAAACTTTTGAGTCACAAAGTCTGATTCTAAATCAGAAACTGAAAAGTTTTAGGCATTATAGGTTTTAAAAAGGCATTTAGACCATACATTTTTTGTGGGGATATTTCAATCTGCATTAGACTCATCTTGATAACACATAAGCTCTGTGTTTATATCATAGTATGCAAGAGCTGTTTATTTAAATTCAAAATTATTTTTTGACAAACTTTAATATTTTGTTATTTGATTATTGTATGTTTTTAATTAAAAAAAGATTTTGTAAATTTTTTTCACTCGCAGTGAATGAATTAAAAGATAATGGGTGTTGTATAAGCAATCCATAAAGAATTTCGTAGTCCAAAAATATTTATTCTTATATGCTATTGCAATGCTTTCCTTTTTTATATGCAATGCTTTCCTTTTTTCCTGATTATTTATAAAATTTACGAATTGAAAATAATTAAACCTTTTCATTTCAGTATACGGCATTTGAATTTCATATCAAAAGTGATATATCATATTAACAGAAAAGAATAAGAAAGTACTTGATGAAAAGAACAAAATTTAACTTAATAGAAAACACTATCCCTCAAGTAATTGAAGAGAGGAATTATGTTAACTGTACTATAGATCTCATTTTATATTATGAAAAATTACGTTGAGCTTCAGAAGAATTAACTAAAATATACGCATAAAATAACTGTATGTAGTTCATCCTTAAATAACCTAAAACATAAGTGCAGATGATTTAAAGATAAACTATACACCCATAATCGCGGCAATTCATTCGCCATGCGAAATTGATGAAATAAAATAATTTTTCAATACTTGTAACCACATTTTATTTTTAATTCGTTTACGTAAATATTCAAAACATAATATTATAATTCCTTGACTTATAGCAAATAAATTGCTATTTACGGATTTTTTGTATTTGCGGAATAAATCTCTTGCTGATACTAAAAAATGTCTACTTAGTGAAATAAATATTCTTCTTCATGAAACTTAGAACAAGTATAGGTAATAAAATGTAACCAATTTATGAGTGATGAAAGCAGAATTCTCTATTTTCTATCAGTGACGATGCGGTATTGCATAGAATTTTGTTTATAATTTTTTTTATACTTCGTATCACAATACATTTAATTTTTGTCTCTTCTTCAAATGATAATTATGAGGAGAAATTGTAATTGTTGTTTCAATGTATTAATGTTATTTTGTCCTTTTAAGGAAATGTCGACGAATTTAATTTTACAATTTACAATATTAAATTTGAATTTAATTTATATATATATATATATATATATATATATATATATATATATATATATATATATATATATATATATATATATATATATATAGTTTATTTTCATAATATGTACTTATATATAAAATTTAAAAATTACATTTATTTTTATGTGCAAGAGTGTCAATTATGCTTTTTAGATTTTTATTACTCTCAAGTTTCTGAAGTTATTGTTATTATATGATCCTTTTCATTAAGTCAAAAAAATTGTGTTGTATTCATAGTTTCAAAAATCCAGTGATCAAATGACCACAATGGGATTTAAAAAATTAAGAGAAATAGAAAACAGTTAAAAGCATGAAATTACCACTCAGCATTTTAAATTACGCCTACACAGCACATAGAATTGTTGTCATTTGCAAATTTACAAGTTATAACTTTTCAGACTACTGTATTCGGCTTATTTAAAAAAACTGAATTTACATGCCAATAATTCATTATTATGATTTCCAATATAATCTATAAATGTCCCTGCACATTACTCCATTCGATTTGTTAAAAAATCTATAATAATAATAGATCTATGTAATATAATCGAAATTTCGATGTAATAAAATAATTATTATGGTGTGATTATGTTCGTTCTAACAGAATACGAATGCATTCCGTCAACGTTTACTATTAGATATTTGGGAACATATTCACAGTGATTTTCTCGCATTAAACTTCTCTTAGCTTTGTTTAAAGTTTACACTTATTCCAGGCTAAAAAAATTCAAAGCAGAGCTGGCGTTCTCACCAAAATTCGAACTATTCCCATCGAACACGACTGATCACCTGACTACCAGTTCCAGCCGGATGCTTCGAATTCAGTCCACGCGCGTTTATGAGCCGCTTTTGAAGTCCTGATAATCCTGCTTCGCAATAAGCTCAATATCTCGGAAATCATTAAAGCTGGAATTGTTAAAGTGGATTACTTGATAGGGGCCCCGTGCTTGAATACTAAAAGTTTGAGCATCAGTTGGCCAACATCGATTGCTGGAGACCGGAAATGTAAAGCCAATTCAACTCCATTCGACCATGCATCGGTTGTTCGTTAAATAAGCGCGTAATAAACCTCCGGTGCCTCTTGAGATTTTGCACCAGGACATAGAAGAGAGCGTCTTTTCCCAATAGAGCGCTTTTTCAATCCTTCTTTGTCGCGAATTTGCTGGAAAATATTTATACGCTTTTTGGACTGAAATCGAAACGAAAAAAATTAACTTTATTTCGATTTATTTTCTCTAGATTATATATATATATATATATATATATATATATATATATATATATATATATATATATATATATATATATATATATATATATATATATATATATATATATATATATATATATATGTATATATATATATATATATATATATATGTATATATATATATATATATATATATATATATATATATATATATATATATATATATATATATATATATATATATATATATATATATATATATATATATATATATATATATATATATATATGCATGTAAATATAGAAGAGTTTTGATAGATTTCTTTTATACTGAAGATCATTGCCATATGTATTTTATTTTCTCCAATAGTTTTTTTTATTTTATTTTTTAAACCATTAACATTGTCGCTCAACTTGTCTAGTGGTCAGCGTGTCTGACTGTGGATAAGGAGGTCCTGGGTTCGATTCCCGGTTCGGGCATGGATGTACTTTCTCTCTCTATCTATCCTGTCTTTGTCCTTTCCTTGTATGAATGTGGAGTGATTGGTTGCCTACCCTATAAACGGGTACCTATGGTATGTGTGTACTGAGGAAGTCGGACTCCACACCAAAATATGGTTCAGTTTGAAAAGTGGAGCAGCGCACTCCATATTGCCAGCCTGGCTGGCACACGACAACAACAAACCATTAACGTTAAACCATCCTTTATTTTCTTATCTTTAACCTTTGTTAAATTTTTTGTTTGTAATAGTCGCATTGGTTATTTTAAATGAAAATGTTATATTACGTTTGAAATATTATAAGAATGGCCTAAAGTAAACAAAAAATAACTTCTATGTTTGATTTTATGCATTTCATACATTTGCACACCAAATAATGAGATTTATCTTTCTATTAAATCCTTGTTTAAAGTTTTTATCTTTTCCCCCTCTTTTTTTCCTTATTTTTAAAATGATTTTGATAGAATTTGGGGTAAATGGAAAGCTTAAGTTATTCTTCTATAGTTTTTGATCACTTAATCGAATATTTTATTAAAATGTCTTTTGGAAATTATAGTTATTTATAGTTATATATATTTATCATTATATATGTATCTCGTTTAATGAATTAACTGTCTTCTAAGATATATATCACATATTTAAAGTTCACTAAAATAGCTGAAATTTTGTAGTCAATAATGGAACCGTTTGAAAATCAAAAACAAAACAAAAAAAATTCTGCACATGAATGTTTGTACTGGAATCAGGGATTTAAAATGGACGTTGAACCACAATAATCATGAACGCCTGAAGTAGGAATCATACCAAGAGCTGTTCAATTGAAGACCAGTGCGCAAACCATTTAGCTAATGGCTTTGCATTATGAAAATGATGTAATTCTCAAGCATTTGCAATAAAGAATCAAATAATTTGTCATTGAATTCTAGAAAGTGTAAATGTGATTATGTTTTAAATGTGAACAAGGAAGTGTAAATTTTTTCTGTTTACAATGTCTTAAATGTGCATAAAATATATTGCAATATTCCACTGTAAAAAGATTAATTAAAAACTATTTACATTATAGTATTTCTTTTTCGAATTAGATTCTGTCGACATGAAATGATTGGATTATTTTTTCCTGCATAATTTGTCAGTAAGTTAAAATTTTCAGAAAATATTGCAAAATCTACATACAAGATTAAAGCCTAACAACCCACATTAAAACATAAAATAAAAATTCAATCCAATTCGTTGCACACATGTCAATTTCATTCCAGTGTTCTTATTCTTTGTAAAATATGCATAATTTTCTACTGAATTATTGACAAGCAACAGGACTATGTTTTAAAATATATCTCTGTTGCTTGATAATAATGATATATACATTATAATAATATATAATTTCGATGTAAACATATACGATATGCTTCATCAAATCGATTTTTTCATTACTCATGAGGACATTTTTCTAAATAATATTTTTCTAAAATGAAGTTAATCCAAGCAGATTTCTCTTTTCTTTTTGACTACATCATCAAACATGAAACATTTGATAATCATTTATGATTACACTAGTAATTTTGTTTAAAATTAGAATGGGATCTCAGATTTTTTCTTCTTTTTAAGTGAATTTATTTTTAATACCGTATTAAATTTTTTAAAATTTAATCTGAAATATTTGTTTATTCAAGAAGAGTATTTTATCGTATTAAATTATATTCTTAAATCTTCGTGTAATAATCTGGAACTCAAGAGCAGTCTTTAAATACAGTTGAAAGAACGGAATATGACATCTCAACTTTATCTTATTTCTGAAAGGGACATTTGTCTTCATTGTCCGATAGTATGTTGCACTTTTAACTTTCAGAATTGTAGAACAAGTGACCAAGCCACTAGTGTATGTTTTTTGTCAATTTATTGTACAATATTTTAAATGGTTACCAATTTTTTTACTATTAATAATTTTTATGTTTGAAGTGTATGAGAAACTTAACTAAAAATTGATTTCCTTTTATATTTTTGCTTGGGAAGCGCATGAGAAAATCTTGTAAGCAATTTTTAGATATAGTTCCTGGTATTTGTTAGTTTTTTTTCGGAATAAATTTTCTTCTATTTTTATTTTATCACTGAATAAAATTATAGTCTTTGATAAAGACAATTATTAACTTTACTAATTATAAATTTCATTGCTGAAAAACTAAGAATAAAATTTTATTGTTTCAGAAATTTAATCGATGTCCAATAGACATGCAGGTATAGGACACGCATAAACACATAGAAAAAGTGCGTGTGAGCGTTTCGTGTTATTATGCGACAATAAAAGCACAAGTGCCTTGTTGCCAGCACTATCGATTGGTGATCTGAGTTTTGTATTTTATGTGCGTAAATCGTTCTCTTGGGGGAAAAACTGTCTTGGGGTCGTAAAACACACTCGGAACATCTTTCGGTCTTATAATGCAAAATCCTTTTCTTGGTCGATAAAAAGAAATTTTTGCATGCCAGTTCCAACACCAGACTTCTCCTTTTCAGCTTTAGAACTGCGTTATACAGCTGTTTTTCCCATTGCGTGATTTGGGCATTTTTTTCCTGAATTTCTGTCATTACTAGCTGCCTGAAAGCTTAATTGATTAGAACTCCCCAGCTATTAGACGTGACTCTTGATGCTGTGTCTAAGCTGCCTTCCATGGCTATGAAAATGAAATCTTCGAGTTGTTTACGAGTGGAAGTTAATGGTGTTTCAAGAATCAAAAACTCATTTTTCCAATAGTTTTGGACAGCGTTCTTTTTTTCTTCTCTTTGGAATATCTTCCGTTTCGAGAATGAGTTAATGCGTTTGTAGAACTTATAGGTGTGTAAGGCAAACGTGACTTTGCATATGAAATGGCATGTTTTAGGGGCTTTCTGAAAAATCTTTATTTTGCTTTCATTGTGGAAATGATGTTAGCTTAATATAGCTTTGTATAAGTGATTAGAATAATTAGCCATTAATTGATTAAACCATCATTAAAAACAGACAAAATCCAAAGCCTTATTCGTATCACAATAGAAAGGTTTTTCTAAAAGGTTAGCAGTATGTCGATTAAAAAAACGTATAATTTTATTTTGTTTAGATTATAATACTTATATTTTCGATTTACGTATATTTATAATTGATAAGTTAACAAATATGCTATATTATTAGTTTTGATTCTTACTTTGATTATTGTCTGTTTGATATGTAGTAAGTTACAAATTGTATGCGTAATAGTTTTTTGAAATATTACTGGGGATCAAGAAACATAAAAGGCAAATATTAATGTTTCTAAGCAACCGCGCAAATAGCAAACACAAACACAAATTAAAAGTGTATCACAAAAAAAAAATTAGTTATTACTATTTCATGTACGGATATTACTATAATACATGTATATCTATATAAATATACATACGCATATGCATACATTTTTTCTGATATATATGTACTTGCATACAAATAAATTTTAAAGTAATAATATAAATTGAAAAATATTATTTAAAATAATAATAATTTTCCAAAAACACTGGGAAAAGGAAGGTGTTTGTGTTTGAATGAAATGATATTTACAATAAACATAAGAGAGAATGCATAATAAGCAAATATAATTATTAAGATTTTCTTTATATTTATATAATAATATATATATATATATATATATATATATATATATATATATATAGTAAAAAACCTCGTACACACATTTGCTATGCTGATAAAATAAATACTTCAGTTATTTATGATAAGTAGTAATTACGTTGATATATATTCCAATGTTATCAGTCTGCATGGGAAATAGAAAATATTGTTAACTGTTGAGATATTGTTAGTATAACAATAACGTATAGCCAGTTTGGCGACTTAGATTTTCTTTGCAAGTAATAAGAAACTACATCTTTTGTAAGTATATGATTTCTTCGTATATACAGTCGACATTTTTTGGCTTTAATTTTGTAATCAAAGAAAGCAACGGATACTAAGGGAATTAAACTTTCAAGAGCATCTTTGTTGTTGTATTTTGAAAAATCAGAATTTTGAAGGTTTATTTCTTCATCTTTCATAAACCGTTACAAGTTAAAATTACAACTAGATATAAATTCTGAGTTGAAACTTCGAAAAGACATGGAAATAGGTTTAGTTTTCATAAATTTATATACGCCTTACACATAAATCTATGAAACAAGTTTGTGTTCTTAAACGAAAGAAATGTTTTATCTATAGTAATATATATATTTCTCTAGTCTTTCTGAATAAATAAATAAATTTTTGAGGTTTGAATTCTAACTTTATATAAGATACGGATAGAACGTTATACCATATTTGCACAAAATTTAATTTAAATTTAACTCTCTTAATTTTTCAATTAGTCTCTGAAAGACTGCTTATAAAAATAAATTTCCTAGAAATTGATAAATATTTTCCGTCTGAAATAGTCTTTAATAAAAGGGTCATATTTATATTAATATACATACCTACATACATACATACATATATATATATATATATATATATATATATATATATATATATATATATATATATATATATATATATATATATATATATATATATATATATATAATTGTAATATTGTAACTATAATCATCAGGATATAAAAATCATAGAAATGGAATGAAAAGAAATATTTATAAATAAATTATAATAATTGAAGTAACAAGAGAATAAAAATAGGGATTAAAATCAGTTATTGAAATTAAAAATATTTTTAAATATATGAAGTCAGTCAGGGCCTTTACATATTATATTATTTTAATCTTCAGAGTTTTATATGTCGAAATTTTCAGTTAATTATTCCAGTGTAGGTTGATAGTTTTATTTATGCTATAACAATGTCAGTAAAAATGTGTACTTTATAAAGTTTGATGAAAAACTTGTATGCAATCTGTGTATATATTTATGGTATATATCATGGAATGAAAAAGTAAAATGGTAGTTCTGGGGAAAAATTGCTATATATATATATATATATATATATATATATATATATATATATATATATATATATATATATATATATATATATATACAAACAACATAGAAAAAAGGAAAGAAGATACAAGTTGAATTGTGTATCTGCTTATGTATTTTGTAGAATTGCTAGTAATACAAAACCATAAGGATGGGGTTAAAAGATTTATATAGTGATTATATTAAAACGACTTTGATGCGTCGGAACTTCTAATTTAAATTCCAATCTTATTTATTTGTATACGCTGATATATGAAGAATTTATAACGCACTGCTTTGATCTGAATTTTCTCCGGAGAAAATTTCTCTTGCGCTTGAAAAAATGCCAACAAACGTTTTCTTTTTCGGAAATGATTAAACAAATATATTTTGGCCATTTATCGCCAGATTAGGATCCCATCAGAGACAATAGTTTAATGATGGATGACTGTCCTCAGGCACGTGGTAAAACACTTTGCACTGAATATTTGAATTATTGACTTTTAAAGCAAATAATCAACGTGAAAATTCTTTCCGAAATCTACAATCTCAAATAATTATTTCTATAGGGGTTATTTGGCTTTGTCACTCAAAATTATTATTTTTGTTCTTATTAAATTTGTTAAATAAATAATTTCTTTGGTTGATATATGTATTTCTTATTGATGAATGTTCCTAATCTGATGTGTATTTATGGTTACAAATCTAACTGATTGAAAATGGAAGATTATTTTTATTGATAAATTTGAATTTGAATTTTTTATAAGGTTTTTTAGTAATATTTAAAAACTTTAAAAAAAATGTGCACGAGTCTGACGTAATTGGTGTTGTTTTAATAATTCAGAGTAAGTTAATTTACAAAAAGCTATTGTAATTTTAAGGAATTTTATGTATTTGTACATGTACTTTCGTATTCTCTTGTATATATTATATTCAGTTATCCGGTGTTCAGAAAAATTACGAAGTACTAATTACTTTTAGCACTTTATCGTCGACACTGTTTTCGTATTTAAAAAGTTTTCAAAGTAAATATATACTTTTGTTTGTCCTTCATTTTAAAGCAAAACTACATATCTTTAAAAAGCACAAAATTAAATTTTCTACGTCCCTCAAATCTCTATAGCGACTTCATTTAAATTGTTACAAATCAATGAAGTTTTTTCGATCATTTTTAATTGATTAATTGTGACAACCTAAAGTTTTCGTCAGAATTAGGTTATAAGTTTCTGATGAGTTAATTTCAAAATTATGACTAAATGGCTACGATATTTTATTTATGTAATGATATGTTTATGGGTAATTCTACTCAGAAATAATCGCCTATTCTGTGAAAAAATGTTGTTTTTATATTTTACAATATATTAATATTTTGTATTTTACGATGAAACTACTCTTAGTTTAGATAATTAACATAAAATATAAATCATTTTTGTCATTTTGTTCACTTAAAGATATCAATTTAATTTACTCTTAAAAAATAATGTGCGATCTAAAATTTTATTAAAAAAACCATTAATTGGTCATTATTGTAGTGAAAGTTACAGTTATCATTGTTCTGTACGTATTTATTCACTAAACAATGAAATTAACATGCTGTTTTATTTAGTTTTAAATGATATGTAATTCTAACAAATAATACAAAAGTCAAACATTGTCCCTTAGCGAAATGTACATCAAATGCTAACAATTATAAAATTTTTAATATCTAAAAGAATACCATAACTATAAATACCCAGTCTTTTTTTTTAATTTTTTGATAAAAGTATAACTTTTTCTTATAAATGATTTTCCTCCAATGTGAGTAAAAATCTAATTATTAATTTTTTTTATATTTTTCTTAGAATAAAGCGAGAGAAAGTATTGAAGGACGCTTATTTTATTTTATGGTAAAGTCATGTATTGTCTAGATTTTTCTTTACCATAAAAAATAAAGATAAGAAACTTGAATACCAGGTCGGGGCAATGCAATGGATAGAGTTTCTAATTTTATTAATCATTCGATGAATTTTGAGCTTAAAGAGAAGTCAGTGCTAATTTATTTTGGGTTAGTACGATCGGATTGATAGTAACTTTGAATTTTCATAATTAACCCGTCGTATTTAATGAAAGGAACTAAAAAGGTTTTATTAATGCGGCGACGTCTTTCCCTAGTGCCCTTTCGTTCCGCGTGATCTTATTCCATAAGATAACTATGGATTAATCAAGTTTGCTATAGAGATTCTTTTCATAACTAAGTCGACTATGAGATTTTGGTGTATTGGGCATTACGATCTGGGATTCACCATTGGAAAGTGTGTGCTAAAAGCTTTGTATGAAGTATAATCCTATTTTAAGGAGGAATATTCCTGGAAGCCCTCTTGTAATTACTTCTGGGTTATTTTACGTTTATAATTACCTTTTCCTATACTTTCTAGGGAAACAAAGTCCTTATACACTTTAAGATTCAGACACTGAGAAAATATTTATATGACTAAGATATTCTAGTGACTTTTAAATATGATTTTAATGAAATTTTAAATTGAAGTATACTGGATTGTGCGCGCGCTGCAGTCCAACTATTTTAAAGAACTTGTTCGCTTTAATATTTGATATTTATTCAGCATTTAAAACTTCTTTTTACTCTAGAATTTTAAAATAAAACAGTTTGGGGTGGATTTTATATTTAAGCTTTTCTTATTAAATATTGTTGTGTAAATTAATTAGTTAATGGCAAAATGTAGAATGTAAAATATAAAAGGAAAATTTATAGGACGCGGAGTTATTTTTTATTATAAAAATAATGGTTATGCTTTTTCATTTTATTTTTGTTTTTAATTTATTTATAACATGGAATTTAGTTAGTATTTTATTCTTATATAAATTGTCCATTATGTTTTACTCCCAAATTATCCATATGTTCCATGCTTGTTGTTCAAACATGTTCATATGTTTGAAATTTCGTAATTTTCTTTACTAGAATAACATGATTAATTATATCAAACAAAAGTTAGTTTTATAATTTAGTCTTGTGGTATCATTTATCCTGTTTTATTTTAAAAAGTATATTTATATACAAAATATATTTAGACACACATACACGCTATATTTTTTCATAAAATGATGCTTCTAATACTAAAGCTCGGTTGGTTAGTTTAAAATATTGTTTTACATATATTATTCATCGCGATTTAATACTTATAAATATTTAATGTTTATAATAGTATTTGTGCTAGAACATTTTATATTTACCACTTAATATTCCAAACATTCAGAGTACTGTTGCATACTGTTGATATTACTCAATGAAATCCATAGACGAACATGTAATTTCTATTAAATATATAATATGCAAATAAAGCCCTTAATGTGTAAATCATTTCGTATTCAGAAGCTTTACCGTATTTTAATAACTTCTGCATAAAGTGTATTCTATAATTTATATTTAGACATGTGTATTGCACCAGAATATTTTCGCAAAAGTTATCCACAGTAAAAAAAATTGATTTCGAAAATGTAGCATTATGTTCTCGAAATATTTCAGAGAAAGCCTTACGATTTAAAGTTATTTTAATGAATTTATCCACTATTTTCAGACTTAATTATACAATTATTTTTCGTATATTATTTTACTTTGTTTAACTTGTGCACAATAGAAAAGTATTTGTATGTTAATTTGTTTTAATATTATTACATACTTTTCTTGAATTTATTATTAGTAGTTATACAGATTTGTTTTCAGGGATAAAATATGATTATTTTGAATAATTCTTTCTCGTAAAAGCCATCAATTTTCAATTTAGCTTTCTGTTTTGAAAATGATAGAAACCTCGTTTAAAATTCAAATTCATCAGTAAAAGCAGTCTTCATTTTGGTAACTGATTTGGTTAAGTTTACCTTTGATGTTTGGTGAATATATTAAATGAGTATATTATTTTTATCAAGAAGAAAACTGCAATAATGGCTGAAGCAATTTTATATGCTTTAAAAAATTTTGTTTTAGAAAATCAATGTTTTATTTATATTTTTAAATTATATTAGACACAATTCGTTGTGTTGATTAGTTAATAACTAATTATTTAACCCATGTTCTTCAAGGATTAAAGTTAATTTGATTTCTTTTACATCAAGTGTCCAGATTTTTAAATGTTACTCTGGTAGACGAAGTCAGAATACAAATTTCTAGTTAAAATTCAAATATTCCAAAGAAATTACTTATGACATCAAACTCCTAAATTTACAAAAATTTACCATTAGAACAAAAGCTACTTTTGAAAGCTCTAAGATATATGTATTCAATTATTAAATCCATCTGTTATTAAATTCTTTAAACTACGCTCCAATTAATGTATTCTTTTGTGTATTATATGTATTTAGTAGCTGAGAAATTAGTATAATCAATCAAATTACCTTGAGCTTTCAAACTCTTTAGAAATTTTCCTACTGTTATCTCAAACATTGGGTTTGAAAGAGAAAAGCATGCAAAATAGTGGAAGTAGATACATCATCGACAAAATTGCAATGAATATATATACTTAGTGTAGAAGTGCTTATGCTTATTTCATCAGGTGATATCTTGGAAAGAAAGGAACTGATCAAAAGGAAAGTTTATTTTAATTTTGTAAAGCATAACATCAAACGAAGACTTATTATTTTCCAAATTGGTACAAATTTTAAATACTAAATAAATTTTCTGTATTTGTTGTTACTTAGCTAAATTTTTGCAAGAAGCATTTTTCTCCTAATAATTATATGTATCTATTGTTTTAAGACTAAAATTATTAAAATTTACTTAATTTTGTTGTTTATTTGATGTGCTTACAGTCAATATGATGTAAAATTACCCCAAAAATTATATCTAGTAGTAGTGTAGTGCTTAATTTGGATTCACATATAATCTTACATAGATTTTTCAGCTAATTCGCTTTTTCTTTCATTACTTAAAAATAAAATTTAAGTTCATAGAATTGCACAATTTTTTTTCATTAAAACTCTGTCAACCGTCTAAAATTTTAATTCTCGTATTATAACAGGGAATTTCCATTATGATGGGAAATATTCAAGTTTATTATAGTTATGGCACAGAAGCTTTGGAAAACACAGGAAGATAAGTTGTACTTACTCGGAGCATCGAAGCAACAAATTCCGATAACAGTATTATCAAAGTAGCAAAATTAATTGAAACGTATGACATCCATCATAGAGATAGCGCATATAATCCTACCTCAAAAAACTGTTCAAATCATTTATTTCTATCATTCGAAATTGGTACGATGGGGTTATTATTTTGTTAACTGACATTATCTGATATTAATTATCCTGAATGTCAGTTAACTTCAAAGAATGATCTTTTACATGTGCTTTGCATAAAATTTCCAGTTTCAATGTATCAAAATATTTAGTTTATTTGAAATTATTCGATATTTAAACTTATATTTTACTATACCTACTTCCTGTTCTAAAATATTTAATTTTCCATAGTAAAATATCAGTTATTTCAATATCTATTTTTATAACGATAAAAACTTAATAGGATGTGTGTATTTTCTCAATATTTTCTTGCTTTTATTATTTTAATGAATTATTAACAAAAAAAAATTATAAATTCTATAACTCTACCGATTTTTGTATTAAATTTATTTTATTTCGACGTACTCTTTTGTTATATTTAAAAATCTCAGCTTTCTTAGTTTTTAATAAAGATTGCAGATTCTTAACGCAAAGTGATTCGCATCGAAACTTTGTTAACCTTTTGATGGATTGAATTTCTATTTTGTAAGCTAATTTTTTTCTTTCGCATTCGATTAATATAAATTCTGCAATATATATTGTAGATTAATTCAATTTCAAATGCAAATAACATAAATAACAAAGTAAGTAGGAAACAGATTGTAGCAAGAAATGCAAATACACAAACTCATAAATATAGTGTATCTGAATTTCAGATATTCTGAATTCGAAGCTCTTTCTAAAAGCAATATATAAACATATAACTCAAAATACTTTGGATTTCAGATCTTAGTATATTCAAAATGCCATTTGGAAACAATTTTCGAGTATCCCTTTTGAATAAGTAGATGAAAGCGTGTGTATTTTTGTTATACTATTTCCTTTGTGTTTACCTACTTGTGCAAGTCGAAACTATCCAAGTGGAAAAATTCCCCAACCACGTTTTCTTTGCGGTAGAATTGCTTTTTTTTATTTATTTTTATTTAAGTTCGTTAAAGTCCTTCGATTATTTAGTTTAGTATCTTAAAACGGTGCTGTGGGACCTGACTTTTCGTTTTTCTGACGTATACTAGCTTTCTGAATGAAATAAATTTAATGCATATGTAGTTTTTCTTTTATCAAAATGTTTTACATAATTGCTTTGTTCAATTGACCATCATACACGCATTTGTTTACCGTTAAATAAATTTCCAGATTACATTATATTTAAAATAATTCAAATCTGGAGGTGCAGTCCGCTTGTGATTAATTTGCAACTTCTGAGATTGAAATGTGGGATACTATTTTTTTATTTATAATGTACTTTCACTTCAAGAATATTCAAGACTTGTACTTTCACTTCAAGAATATTCAAGACATGTGCTTTCATTTCAAGAATATTCAAGAGTTGTACTTTCACATCAAGAATTTTGATATATTTCGTACTTACACAATGCTCTTGGAAATGGATTTGTAGTGTAGGGCATAAAAGTATTCTGCATAATATAAACTTTAAATTGATTAGCGATTTTTTTAAACTTTAAGTCAATAAATAATATTATTGAATATTTTACAGATTTTAGAATACTTTAAGAAAATATAGACCTTAAAAAAAGTCTAAGCTTTTCATAAGTGTGTGTGCTGTTCTTTATACAAAAGATACTATTAAATTTTGAGTCTTGTTGATAAAACAAAAGAGAGAGTAATATTCTTTAGCAAAGTTGAATGTATTTTAATGAAATTCACTTGAAATATGAAAATAGAGTTTCTTAAAATTGATGCAACCTAAGTTTAATCTGCACTTTATTTTTCAGCTTTTATTATTATTTTCCTTTCTATTTTGTTACATTATAAAACAAAGTTATGCTTGTGTGCAATATTTGTATGGTAAAATTTATGTACAGTTAAAATTTTCACAGTTAAGATGGCATGCTTTAAAACAGACGAATTCGATTTATTTTCATAAACTTAATTTACATACTAACATAATTTATTGTATTAAATAAATTTAATGAGTAATACGTATTGTCTTTGAACAATTTAAAAAAAGGAATATTCTTCAGACATTTGCATTTCAAGAAAATAATTAAATCTGCTAATAAACTTCTATCATTTTTATGAATGTAAAGGTTCATATTCATCTGTAATACAATTGTGATTTATTTTATGTAACATTTTTTTCCAAAACTGTGATATACATTTTAAAATAGGGAAATATATAAGTATATTTCACATATATTTTACTTAGTAAAAAACATCTGTCAGATTAATGTGTTTGAAACTACATGTGTGAATAAAAAAGGTAACAAAATGAAGATTTAGTTGACTATAAAATAAACTAGTTTTAGAAGTTAATTAAAGTGTGTGCACAAAAATTAAAATGGTGTAGAATTCTACAATTTCTGAAAATTATGATAGGCAGTATAATAAAACTTATATTAGAATAATCAAAGAATCAATATCAAAAATTAAAGTACTATCTGATTACGATAAAAATAAAAACATAATTAAAAAGTGAAATTATGGTTATAAACTATTCTAAACATTATTTATAATTTAATTTCGGAATTATATCTTCAATAATTTTTCCTAATTCATATTGAGTGTAATAGTAAGAGAATATTCTATTAATATAATTCACAATTGTATAATTTATGCCGAACGTTGAATATCATTATAATGCACTAATAACTGTGTGTACCATATGGTATTTATTTTGTGTCATGAAATACTATTTAATTTCTTCTCTTTCATTACATATCATTTTAATATCATCTTTAGTGAACGTACAAAGAAATAAATGTATCAATGTCAATGTGTCTTACAGG
Source organism: Latrodectus hesperus (assembly GCA_037975125.1). Taxonomy (NCBI): domain Eukaryota; kingdom Metazoa; phylum Arthropoda; class Arachnida; order Araneae; family Theridiidae; genus Latrodectus; species Latrodectus hesperus. Next base: position 70,989,704 of record CM075854.1, read on the forward strand.
CACCATAAACATAAAATAAATTCGTTTTGACATTCTAAACAAAACATTGAAAGCTTCACTTTTTTATTTCATCAAAATTACGAAGATTAATGGAATTCGATGCATTCTTCTCAAATCGAGATGGAAAAATAGCATGAAAATTGCATAATATTTCTATGTATGGAAACACAAAACATAACTGGACAAAAGAAGAAAAAACAGAGATCTTTTCAACTAATGACAGACACTTTTGATTAATAAAAAACACCGTTTTCCCCCTCTCCTTCCTAAAAAAAATAAATAAAACAGAAGCCTTATAAAAGAAGAGTGTAATTTCAAAACCAACTACAAAATAAATTCAGAACAGCAGATTGTTACTAAAATTTTAAAACATAATATAATAAGTAGTTTTTTCCCCCTTTATTCCTCATTCCACGTTTTCTTAATCAATAAACTTTGACGAAAGAAACCTTATTTTCAAAAGGGATAAGAATTTAGACATTGAAGGGAAAAAGCAGAACGCAAACTAATAATCCCAGCTGTTTCCTATGCATTGCATTCCCTATTGAAGAGGAAGTAAAAGAAGAAGAGGAAATGGCGTATATAAAAAGTGAATAAAAATGGAAAGCGGTGAGGGTTTGGGAGGGAGTTTAAAGTCCTGAGAGAGAAAAATTCCATCTTTCAAGAAAGTTCTCAAATTCGCTGAACAAGTGGATTTTAAGTATTTGAAAGCCGCCAATTGAAATAAAACATTTTTGTTCTGTAGAGCGAATGGATTTTTACAGAAAATGGTATGTGAGTGGGGAGCTCGGAATTCTCTTTAACCACTTAAGGAACGAAAAAGTTGCTTGATTTTTATTAAAGGGTAAAATTGTCCACCTCAAGACAGGAGACATATTCTTAATTTCTCGGATGGGAAACGAAATCATCGTTTCACATCGAATCAGGAATACTTAAAATCACTTTTTAAACCATTCTGAATTGAGATGTTTTTTATTGCCATAAAAAATTATGTCACTATCCTGCAGAAAAGAAAAACGCATGCTTCATCTTTCAGGTACGCCATACTATGTGATATTTTTTAATAAAATATGATATTGATGCATTTTTTCATGTCATATAGAAATGTAAAAACTTTTGGCCAACACGTAAATAAGAGATGTCATTTCTGTTAAAAGAAATCCATTTTTATTGTTTTTAATATTATTCACTTTTTAAAAAGTGAAATATTTTTACCAATATTTTTTTGAGTATTTTACACGAATAAATTTGTGATTATTTTTTAAAAGATACTGTGACGAGTAACAAATATATTTAAAAGACTGTTCTCTTCTATAATAAAAAAAATCACTTTACGTTTTACAAATTCAAAATATGCAATAATTTAATCAATAATATAAAAAATGTTAGTGCATTTCATTCATAAACTGTTAGAATTTTTAATTTAGGCCTATATTTTAAAAAGACAAAGTTATGTAGTTTGACAAAATACAAAAATAGTAAATGGAGAAAACTAAAAAGAAAACTTTTATTTATAATTAATAAATTTAAAAAAAAACGTTACATTTGAAAGAAATGAACTTTAGACTTCGTAAACTAATTTGTATAAAAATATTTTTATAAAATGTGAAGTAAAATATTTTTAAATATTTTTTTTTCAATTTTTTATTCTTCCCAACCACACACCCACTCGCATATATATAAATAAAACTGTATTTTAATTTATATGCACTTTTTATTTAACTGATTAATTAATTGAAAATAAAAGACACATATTCTCAAAATAAGTTTTAGCGCAAATAAAGAAGTATACACTATGTTATTGAAACTCTGAATCTTATTTTAATGTTATTAAATTTTTCTTTTTCAAGCGAGATATTATTTGAAGCATCGTGTATTATAAATTAAAGTAAGAATACTTATTAAAAGGTAAAAGAAAAAATCCTGACTTTAAGCAAAGAAACATTTTGTTTATCAGAGGAAAAAAAGTATGGTTTTCTAATGGCATAAAAGTAGTTAATAAAAATACACTTCATCAGCTTCTAAATATAATATCGTAATTCCTTGCGTTACTCAGTTTTTTTTTTCTTTTTCCAAGCAATTCTTTTTGCGATAAAACCAGAAAACAAAGCTTTGTTTGTAATGATGATAAGTAATGAAACTAATTATGCGACATACACGAATTCTTTTGTAAACTCAATTTTAACTCGAAGTTTCTTAGAGCTGATGGAAACATTCGCATAAATCCTAGGACTTTTAACTAACATAATAAAAGAAATTCCGCTCGTTTTTTAATTTCGCTCAAAGGCAAAAACCAGTTGTTTTGAATTATTATGAAAGACAAAAATTGTTCTTCAGTGTAAGATTCACTGTGAAAGGTTGCCAGGCGGGAAAGAGCTGGTAGGATGGAAAAGCATCGCGAAAATGGTTAGTTGTTTACTGGTATGGCCGTTTTTACCGCCTGACGTAATGTTCACGCTGGGAAACTAACAAGCTTAACTGTCCGAGATAATGGAGAAAGATTGCCGACTTTTAGTGGGGGAATTCTTTTAAGTTATTTTAATTTTGTGTTCCGGCTGAAAGCATCGAAAGATTTATTTTTTATTTATTGGTTACAAGCTTTTGCTTAAGTGCTTCTGAACTCCTTAATACGTCATTTACGAGCCTACAATCCCGGAGATTCCGAAGTTTGGCTGTTAATAGCTAAACCATAAGGGATAAGCGATTAATTTTGTTAAAGAGCTGAATAAGAGAATTATTTATAGACATAGTAATGAAATTTAGCTTAATCTTTTCAGCCTGAATATCATTAAAAACGATTTTAATATATTAAGTTTAATAGTAAATCATTTTGATATAAATTTAAACAAAATTACTAATTTTTGATTGTAAAGAAATTTGAATAATTTTTTATAAGCTTAATATTTTAAACTGCGTGTGTTATTGACAAGAAATTAGTCGTAGTATCAAGAACTCCATATAAAAAGTTGCCTGTTGCAAATACAATGTATCGACTATCTTGTGGTTATTATTTTCACCCTTCATAGTCAACATTTTATGTAGTTCAATGTGTCGTTTATTGTAAGGAAATTATTCCGATAGCCTTAATGTAATTCTTTCCTACGGGACTTCGTTAAAGGTTACTGACAACATTCATGTTTTGCTAGTTTTTCATGTTATTTCCTTTTGCAATCTTAATAATGCGCTTTCGCGAAGCAGAAATGCAGAATTTATCTTTTTTTTAATTCAAAAGTAAAATGTTGAGTTCTTGAACACATTTTTTGATGTCCACTATATTATCTTGAATCCTCTGTCACAGTAATTTGTCATGAAAATTTTTGCTGCCCATTGTATTATCACTCGAGATTTTCACAGATTGTGAGTAGTAGTCATGTCATAAAAGAGAAAAAAGCATGCATTTCCTAAGATCTTACCTCAACAGACATGTTTTCACTGAACAGAAGTGCAACAAATCTAAAGGTGTTCAATACTTGCTAGGATCGAATTTTTCACTTTTTACGTCTGAGAGTCTGGTCTTCCTTATTATTTCGTGGTCAGCCTGTGTTATAGTTATTTTGACACCGTGAAGTGCCGCTTAACCCCTCAAGGCTCTTAAGATTTTTCCACAACTGCATTACATGTTTTGTAGGAGAACTTTTCATTGATAGTAAACTGACATTGCTTATTGTAAAGAGGAAAACTCTGATGTTTTCCAGCGCCTATCTGACAGGTGTACATGTCATAACCGAAAATATTTGTTGAAGTTGCACACTCTTTTTTTCCGTTCATCGGCAGTTTTCTCCCATTTTACTCTTTTTTCGCTTTAGGTTTAAAGATCGGACATAATCAATAAATCGAGATAAATGCTACACTTTATATTAATGTTTAGAAAATTGTGTCCATTTTTTTTCTAAAATTTTAACTTGGCTCAAAACAACAGCTTAATGTGTATATCTAGTTGAAAACTAATATGAAAAAATAATTAAATACAATTTTTAGTTATATTTTGTGATTTTGTATTCCCAAGCGGTATCGTTGAAATTGGTTATAATATTTAAGTGAAAAAAAACACTAGAAGCGTACTGAAAATATTGAAATTTATCTTTTTATTTATAAAATCATTAGTTTTTCATTGATTTAAATTTATGAAATGTTATAAATTTGTTAGTATAAAATATTAAAAAAAGTGTTAATTCCACTCAAGATTTTCAAATCGATTTTAATTTACGATAATTTTATTTTTATGAAAGAATCCATGAAAGTAAAATTGTTATTCTGATATATCTTTTCACAATAAGATTCTAATACAAATTTCTAAATATTCTTTGTAATTAACAATTGTTATTGTTAAAATAAAAATTTTAAAAATTAATATTTGAATATATATGTGTATATTTTTAATGTTGTCTAACCTTATATGTATAAACCTGTCACTCGGCAACTATTGACTAGATGTTTTTTCTTGGTGATAATATGGGCCGAAACTACAACGGAACATCTTAAGTCATTAAGGAAGATTCTTACAATACTAGCAACATGCGATCGTTTATTATAGCGTTTAAGCGTTACATTTCACAGTGTTTAAATAAAGTATGGAGCCGTATCACAACCAAGATATTACGGCTACAGTTCAAAATGCCGTCAATGGAAACTAGAAGTGACTGAAACACATACCTAATGCCAAACCATGCAATCACTCCTGGTAATGGACCAATATGACGATGTCGATTGTATATTGGCAATGTTTGTTCTTCATTATGACACCAAACATGGATGCAAACATCAAGATTATGTAAACAGAACCAAGATTCGTCTGACTGTATCTCATACCATTCTTGCTTCAAGATTCGTTGTTAATTACGCCACTGAAAGTGCTCTCATGCCTGCGATTCATTGTCAAGTGTAATCAAAACTGTGGTCACCGTGCTGATAGTAATACTGCTGTCAGCATGGTCAAAATGTTTGCGTAAATGATTGGTGTTTTGCAAATGACCCTATTTACTGATTCAGAACTCCTGACGCAGCTGTACGATCTATTAAGATCATGTAGGTGACACATCTTTGTTGACGGCCTTTAGTGAGAGCACGACGTTCCGTAAGATTGTCCTGAGCCCATTTATTCTATATCCTGCAGCTTATCATGAGTTCTCGATTGACGTGAGCAGTAACACTCCGATGTGATAAATGCTAATCCCTGTCATCTCTGTAATTTGGTCTCTTGCAAAGTCAGAAACGCATCGGCAAGCATTTCTTTTTCATGTATGTAACATCGTAACTTTTCTCCAGACAAAATATAATTTGTTTCTAAGAAATCTGCTGTAAAATCTCTTCATCACAATGTAGATATCGCTATCACTGTTTGTGTGTTCACATAAATGTATTGGAAAGCTGATCATTTGCATATCACTGTCTTCCTCTAGTGTGAATTTCAATTTATATCGTGTCGCCTTATAGCCGACGTATTTTAATGGACTCCTTCGTGTAATTTATTGTACTTACCTGTATAATTTTTTCAATTAAGTGAGAATTTTGTATTTTTTAAATATATAAGACATTTTATTTATATTGTCTGGGATTTGGAAGTTATTTTTTTATAATAAAGGATGCATTTATTATAATATATTCTAGGCATTTTATAAAATGTTGACCTTAAGTTGTGTGCCTGTGCTTCATGGTATATCAGGATATTTGAATGGAAAGACTTTTCAAGAAATGCATTTTATGCCAATGCATCTCAAGAGGTCATACATTATCGAATATATCTCTACTTCGACTACTCAAGTTATTTTTTACTATACTCAAAATCAATCAGATTCGTGACTTTTACGAGCGACTCTTCCGCTATTTCTATATTTTAGTTCGAATTTTTATTTTCTTTATAGTTGGGAGAGCAACTCCAGATTGTTATTTTGTATTTTAATGAAAATTTTATTTTATGTATTCAAATTGTATTACTTTTGCATGCTTTTATTGCTTCAATTGCTGGCTGTGTAAATTTAAGATTTTTTTTTACCAAATTTTAAAAAAGAATTTTTTTAATTTTTATATATCACAAGTTTCTTGGTGTATAAAATATTTTGTAACATCATTACCCAAAGTTTCATAATAAAAGATGTAGTTATTATTGCAGAATATTTATAACATTGTTTCAAAGTACTTTTAAAATTTGGTTAATATCATCATATTTTCAAAAATAAATTATTTAACAACATATTCTCAAAAATAAATTATTGAAAAATTATTTTAATACTTTATTCTTCAAAGTATTTCCTAATTTTGCTGCCCATATTTTAATGCATTTTCCTTAAGGATATAATAATTTTACATTCGCAGCATTTTAAAATATTTTGCTCTAAATTATCGAAAACTACTTTTTTTGCGATAAAATATTAAAAGTTCCTCGAATTGTGTTTTATTACTTTTACTGTGATTTATTGATTTGCTCTTTGGTTACATTTTGTCTTGGCAGTTATTGGAAGTTTTAAAGTGATTCGTCCGAAAATGTTTTCTTCTGCACATTGCTTTAAAGTTTACGATTATTTTGATTCTAACCTGGGGAATTTATTCATCAATCTTATAGATTGTTTTCTGTTGTAAACGGTTTTATACGTGTTATTTGCAACTGGTCTTATTTTATGGCTCTAGTATAACAAATAGATGAGGCTTATCGAATAAAAGAATATACTATGGTTCCTTCAATTCGACATCGATATTAGAAATATATTTGTTTTTACTCCATTTCATTCCCATTTTATTAAAGTTTATGTACACAGTGAATGAATTATATGAAACTTAATATACAACTTGAATTAAGTTTTGCTTTTTCTCGGTATTTTGTGTTGTTTATGCCCCATTTTTTTAAAATATGTTTTCATGTACTCTTTAAGTCTTCATTTTCATATTTGATTTGTGTTCAGTCACAAACTGACTTTTCGATTACCAATTTTTATATCATTTAAAAATATTGGAATTTTAAAGTTTATAAAATAGTTAATTCATTTGCCTTAATGCTTATCGGTCCACTTTTTTGGGCGGTAAATTTCGAATCACAAATGAAAGACGTAAGTAATGTTCAACATTGTGCTTCTTTCTTCGTAAATCCGATTTCTTAATTTCAATGCGAATGACTTGCAGACTCATACGGATGATTCATGCAAACAAAGACGAATATGAATAAGCTCATGCAATCATTCACAATTAAATTAGTTTTAACATAGTATTCAGTTCTGATATGACATAAAATCATGGACAATAATTGAATTAAATAAGTTTTCTAAAATAAGCCTCATTCGCCCATAATATATTTAATAGTATTAGAGAAAGTTTTGAGTATTTTAATATAGTTATAAAGGGAAACATAAAATATTGTATATTGAATGTGATGTTTATTGAGATGGTGAACAAATTCTATTGAAATATTTCACAAGTTCATTACTTTAATGAGTGTATGTAACTAATTCACTAAAAGGAGCTTTTAAGCTTCTGGCTGTGTCTTACTGCGGCTTAGAATTTAGTTGCATGGAATAATGTGTTCGGTGTCTCATTTAGAATAAATATTCTAACTACGTCTCTTTTCATTTTTCGGAATTCTTCATTAGCCTGTTCATTTTATTCACCACTTCCTTATGAATGTCCGCTGAATCTATGCCTTTTGTGTTGACTTGTTTTAAATTCTTTACGGCCATAATGACATAATAATTTTTAAGTGGATGTAACGTATCTGAATTCAGTTTTCATTACATCTCTCATTCCTGCTTTATTTATTTGTAAGCAGTTTCTGGAAATGGTTGCCACTTTTATGGAAACAAGCCAGTGTTTTAATAGTTTCATCTGCTTCTGTGCATTTTCGCTTAATTTACATTGCATTTCATTGTGTGTGCCAACTATCTCGATTGTTTGTTACTATGTTCTTTTTTATGAATTTTTTCTATAATTTTTATAATTCAAAATAAATCAGTTACTGCTTGCGTCTACAAGTTACTATGTTTTCAACGAATTAATTTTAATAATTTGTTAAAATAATATGTTGAAAAATTTTCCAATTCTTTTTTCAAAATATCGAATTGATTTTTGTGACACAATTTATTAAAGAAATATTATCACTTATTTTTGCAAATTTTTTTTATCAATTTAAGAAACCATTTAGTGATTAAATTTTGCCTACTCTATTAGTTTTATTTTGTAATACTAATTCTTCTAAAATTTTGAAGTAATTTTTTTGAATCGAGTTTACTGATTAAATTTCATTATCAATTTTCTTAAAAATTTGCTAAAATGTTTATAGTATATTTTATGTTGGAAATTCTGTGATTTAACTTCTATTAAATTTAGTATTAATTTTTGAAAACATGATTATATGATAGATCGTGTTAATTTTGTGATTCTTGTATTGGTTATTTTTAAATACAGTTCTTTGAGTGCATTCCATTACCAACAAAAAATTGACATGCATAATTAATTTTGATTGTAATCATATAACTCGTATAGTAACTCGTATATCATGGTTATTTTTTGTTCAGTTCTTTTTAATATTGAAAATAGTTTGGAAAACAAATCTTATAGTCATATCAATTCCTGTGCTTTGCATATATATTATCTTGATTTAAGTATGTCCCCATAAATGCCTGAATTCTGGTGAAAATTCAAAGCAAGTAAAACAAAAAAAAACTTTGATGTGGCTTAAATGAAGCATTTTAAAAGTTTGTATACTATTCGCATATGAATAAATGAAAAAAATATGATAACGTACTTTCATTATCCTTGACTACAGATATCTTCGATTTTTAAATGAACTTGGTAATCTACATTAGTTATTCTTCTGGTGGTATTTCTTACCATTATAACACACACACACACACACACACACACACACACACACACACACACACACACACACACACACACACACACACACACACATATATATATATGCATATATGCTTAAAATTTTCAGACCATTTTAGTTTTTTTTAATTTTGCATGCTTTGATTAGTATGCGTTTTAATAATGTTAAACCTAATAAAATAATCAATTAAAAGAACTAATAATCTTAGTAAGTCTGTTGAATACATTCAAATAATAAAATTAATTATATTTAGCCTTTCACATAAGTTACAGTTTAAGACAATTATTTTCCTTTTTTAAAGTAGATTTGAATAATGAAACTTGAAAAGATGATCAAATCTTAAATTGAATTAAGTAGACGTATGCTTTTGCTCGCACTTTGAGTTTATTATAAACAATTACGAACAATTTTTTTAAACTTAGATAAAGCATCTAATTTTATGTCTATAGTTTTTTTTTCCTTTTAAAAAAATCAAGAAATACTATTACGTAATAGAAAACACTATTAATAAATAATATATTAAAAATCAAATTAAGTATCAGTAATTAAATTTCTAATTGAAATTATTATTAAATAATAATTTAAAAATAAATTAGTTGATTTGAATTCCTTAAACTATCATTAATTCATTAAAAAATATCTTCTCTATAAAAAAGGAATATATTTCTCGCGAAAACCAGACTTCCATATAATTTTTAACACAAGCTTTGTTATTAAATGTTTTAAAACATGTTTACACTCGAATATAAATCAAAAAGATTTATTAATTCTAAATATTTCCATATCAAAGGCACATAAAATATTTACTTTCGCAATTAATATTTTACCGAAAATAAGACAGCTTTGATCTTGCATAATTTGAAAGCATAGTTTATATACGAATAATAGATCAATTTTTCAAAGATGAAGGCTTATCTAACGATACCAACTGACAATATTTGACAGTAAGCCAGTCTAGCTTTTATGATGCTTATTAAACTCCAGTTCCATAACGATGAAGTTTAGTGTAAGCTTATGTCGCGGGTTATATTTTAAATACGGTTGTTAAACTTTATGTATGTATGTATGTATATATATATATATATATATATATATATATATATATATATATATATATATATATAAGCTCGGAAAATATATGGAATCTTCTCCGTATTTAAGTGTGTATTACGTGTTTGTATAATTATTATTATCTTTTAGTTTTATGTGGATGTCATAAAATTGATCGAACAAAGAGTATCTTCTTTTAAGCGTAAGTTTATTAAAGTTAAGTATACAGATTTTTAAAGAATATATACATTAAATACTTTGTCTAAGTACTGTCTTCGGAAATTAGTTTTAAAGGAAATTGTCTTCCTGATGTAAAGGACGGAAGTCTCTGCATGTCGTCAAATCATTGAGTTCCTGGTTCATAATCTGTCACCTTATTTATAGTGTGTCAGGCATGCACTGAATTTCGTTGCTCAGTTATCTCAATCCACAGCCATGGTGTATAAAATCTATCTTTACGGATCAGGTATTCCGTTTAAATTAAAAATTGTATTTAAATGATTTTTCACCCGAATTTCTGTTTACCTCTTGTTTTTACAAAATAAATGTTAAACTTCAATTTAGCGCAACAATTTTTTTATAAGTATAATAAATACTTTCAGTTTGTTCTAATTATCATAATTAGTTGAATGAACTATGAATGTAAATGTTACAAAGCATTATTCTATGAGACTGTCCTTTTTACTGTGATATAGTGAGCTCCATTGGCTCAGTAGCTTCACGCCGCTTCCCGTAAGCTCAGCAAAGTGAAGCAACATTTGTCGCGGGCAGTGGTTGGGAGGGTGACCACGATGTACTCCCCTTCACTGAGTTGCTGGAACCCTGTGGGTTGGGGACGTGTCCACGTTAATCTGTGACATCCAAAGTCCTTCCGCTGGTGTGGGGTGGATGTAGAGAGGAGGATGCCAGGTCAGGTGTGGCCTCGTCACCTGACCGTGGTTCAAAATTACGAAGCACCTAAAATGAGCAAAAGTCGTACTTTCACCTTCGTGGTGCTCTGATCCAAACGAAAGACGCATCCTGTTGACTTAATTCGCAGCCAACGGCATAGCGAGCTTGGCTTGTCCAAGTGTCATAAGCAAAAACAATAACTATGATATAGTTTCCTGAAAGTGAGATTTTATGAAAATATTTTAAGTATTACATAAATATGAACTAATCATATTTATGTTATACTCAAGTCTATGAGTTAAAATACTTAAATCTATAAATTTCTTTTATTATAATTGAAATTTAAGATGAGATTTCCCTTATATAAAAGGCTTTTATACGTTTTGCATATTTCAAACTTCAATATACTAAAAATTTCAATAAATATATTTGATTATACGTATGAGAATAATGTGACCATTAAAAACGTAGACTTTTAGTTCGAACAAAAACAAATAAATAATCAAAAGAAGATATATTAAGTACGCACAAATTTTCATTTGTTATTCGAATGACAAAACAGCCATAAGAATATTCAAAATAAGAAAATCAGGGGAAAATGCTAAACAATTCTATTAATCAAACTAGAAAACTCAGATTTTATTTATCTGACTTTATATTAGTTTTGCTATCTTTCATCCATTATCTTGCAAGAATCTATTCATTCCATTTTGTTTGAAGAAAATCATTTTTTATGACTTAAAAATATTATAGCTCATGTTATGAATGATTGTGGTGAAGTAAATGATAATAACTTACATGTATTTTTTTAATAATAATAAAATGTTTTTATTTCAAAAAGTTTTATTGTTCATTAGTTGTGTAAGTTAATCACAGTGAAAACTTTTTATGAAAAAATTTGGTTGAAACATATTTGTTGTTTTACTATAAGGACCTATTATGAATAAGGAAATTCTAATTTGGTAGATATAAAGCGCAAAACTATCTGGAAAAATATTTATTTCTTAAGAGGAGTTTTTATTTTGTTTGAAGATATATTTTTGCTTGTGACTATTCTCTTGTGTATGTATCGTTAAATTATAGCTTTTAAAAAAAAAGGTTTTGTGTGTTCAATCTTTTCTTGCAGTTTTTACTGACTTGTTCCCTCGATTTTTTTATGGAGTTCATTTTTGCTTATGGGATGTGTGGTGGCTGTTATAAGCCTAGGATATTCCCACCCAGACATCGTTTTCCAGTGGGCTTCCTGGGGGTGTCCGTGGAGCAATGTTGGGGAGGTTGATCGAAAAAGCGCCGTCTCCTTGGCGCTCTTGGCGCCGCCCCTCCTTCGGGAGCCTCCCCACCATCGCCGAGCACAGCTCAGTCGAATGCGAACTTGCGGTCCGGCCCGGTGGCATGCTCCCGTCTTCACCTGTGGACCTTTATATGGGAAGAATTTCTTTGTTTACGTCCTGCTATACCAGGACATGTGATTCTGGTGTATGGCATTATTTTACCTCTCCTCCGCCGGAAAGGTGAGTGCTCCGTCCCACTGCCGGATATCTGGCAATTCTTTACCTTCACACGTGCATGGCATATATATTCTCGCGCCAACGGAGGTGGAAGTCCGGCAGCCTTCCTCATGCCGGACACCCGTAAGTCTTCATCAAATGAAAAGCCTAATTATTGGGCGCTTTTTGTGCAGGACATTATTTTAGTGCAGTGCAATGGGAGAAGAGGTATTGGCGCTTGTTTCTCCTGCGAGACCTCTTTGAGCGGAGTTTGTGAGCTCTTGTTTTCCATTGAATGGCATTATTTTATTTGTTCTCCGCCAAGACAGTAGGTGTTTGTTTTTAATTCCTTTATTTTCTGTATTTTTATTATTTAGTAAAATGCTTTTTCTATCTTGATTTTCTTATATTTCAATGTTTAGAATCGTATATAGCATCTCGTGTGTTGAAAAAATGCTATACAGTGGAATTTGTTCTAAATTCAGAATGTTGCCATTTAATTTATCAAACCGTCACTGATTGCAATTTGAAGGTGAAAAAAATGACTTTAGAATATTTTTTGTATGTTTTCAAGCAAATAAATTTTGCATTTTATTTTGAAATTGAAGAATGTTTTTTGGTTCTCTTTTTAAATATTTAGTTTTCTTTACAAGACGAATTTGCTACTTTTATTTGATATGCAATTTAATCAATTGTTTAAGCATAATGAATTAAAAATAGAATAGCTGTTTACATTTGATTTTATAATTTATGTTTAATTCACTCAGCATGTTATTGCTTTAGTTTTTCTAAATTTTAATCTTTAACTGCATATATATATATATATATATATATATATATATGTATGTATTTTCTGAGAATATAGATTTCAAGGATAATTTTTTCAAATGTTTTCTAACTTACACTGAATAAGAATTTTCTTTAAATTGGATGAAAATTATTATTATTTCGAATATCATTTATAATCAATAATAAAATAAATCATATTAATTATCTCCCTCTATTTAATACTTAAATAATATTATATTTAAAGAGAGCTCATTATATATATTTTGAAACATGTTATTAAATATTCATTTAGATGTAGAATAGGAAATTTATTTTGATTAATTACAGCTTTTAATTTTACATTATTCTTCTTCTGTCTAACTATATTTTTCAGATTCTAAGAATATCTATATCTACATATGTATATATATATATACATATATACATACATATATATATATATATATATATATATATATATATATATATATATATATATGCACTTCCCGTTGCAAATCAATGGTATTGAATTATTACTAAGATCAACTTTTTCTAATTGAAATTTAAGTATGTATTTTAAATGCATAATTTCTTCTTAGAAAACTTCCATTTAAATTAATTGATTCTTTTTGTTTTCAAAACGGTCTTAAAGAAATTCATATTCGGCAGTTTTTAAAAGGAATATATTAAAACTATCCGAAATTTGCATTTCTAAAAGCTAATTTTCAACATTTCTAGAAAAGTTTGAAGACGCAATGAAACAATTTAATTAAATTTTTGCCAATTTAAATATATATTTGTTTTCATTAAACGTATTACTCGCATAACTGCTATGAATTCTTTCGGCTCATGAATAATTGAAAGAGTGCCGAATTCGAATATTAATTTGATCAGCGAAGTTTCGATTCAACTTTGCATTCATTTAGATTTTCCTGTCAGAAAATTTGAAATAATTTGCATCCCAGGTTTCCTTGCCATCTGTTATAATTACTGGCGATGAGAGCATCCCCTTATTCTTGTTTTTATTGGAGAACTGAGGTGTAACTATATTTGATTATCTGTATTGATAAAAGGGGAAATGTGACAATTTGATACGGCGGTTTTCTGTTGGGAAAGTTTATGGGCGTCATTATGAGTACCCATGGGGAGAATGAGGCTTTCACTTCCCTCATTTTGAGAGCTGGGCTATAGCGCAAAAAGTTTTAGAAAAGTGAAAGCAAAGAATAATTATTGCTTCATTTTCGCGATATAATAGTCTCGATTCTTTGTGAAATTATGCAGAAGTTATATATTTTTCGAATTATTGCATTACAACTTTACGGTAACTGATGCCGTTCTGAATATCAATAATTATTTTTCAGATTACAAATATTTGTGCTATAAATAGAACATCGGATATCGATTCCTATTTAACGCATTAGTAACTGTGTGGATAATTAAGAAAAATTCCTAAATTTCTGTCGATTTATGCGTATCTTAAGTGCGTATGGATAATATATAGTTAACTGTACTGTACTGTAATATGTACAGTAGAGGTAAGTGAAAAGTTAGGACATGAGCTCTGGAGCATTTAAACAAAGGAAATGTTTCTCTTACGCGTTAAAATTGAAGTGGGGGCGTCGAGGAATTTCCAGGTAGAACTGTACCTTGAGATGTAAAAATGTCAGTTTATTTTCCGTTAAAAAATTTCCAGAAAGAGTGATGTGTATTTGAAAAAATATTTTTGGTAGTTAATTCCCTTAACAATTACCAATACGTAATTAGTTAATAAATAAATAATATTAATTGTTGTGTGTGCGTTGATATAGGATTGTAAGTGAAATAACGATTTTCATAATGCCAGTAGATTTTATAATTTTATTTTAATGAAAGATATTATTTCTAAAAATTGCTGATATATTCCGTAAATCTTAAGTAAAGTTATGAATTAAGTTAACTGAAAAACATTGTTTTTTCTGAAATGTCATTTTTGCTTCTGTTATTAATTCTCTTTTTTTAACTATAACTTTTAAATCTATTATTTAATTTATTCGAAATTAACAATTATAATATAAAATCATATCGAATATAAATTACTTCAAAATTTACTTATTATGTAAAAAATTTCCTGATATAAAACGAGTTATATAAAGAAAAAAAGTGTAATTTGTTAACTAGCATTAAAGGAATTTTTACTCATAACTATCAGAAACTGAATGATAAAAACATTCCTGAAACTAATTATTCTAAAATTTTCAATTTTTTTATTTATGGGCTGTTGTGTAAATTTTATAAATTTCCATGCAAACATTTTTTAATATTTGGAATTATTTTTAAATGTTATTATTTGAATATAATTTCGCATACAATTGAAAATTGACTTGCACGTGAAGTTTGCAAGTTCGCACTTCCTCAATGAAAATTTTATTTTTTAAGTTTT
Organism: Latrodectus hesperus; assembly: GCA_037975125.1. Lineage (NCBI taxonomy): Eukaryota > Metazoa > Arthropoda > Arachnida > Araneae > Theridiidae > Latrodectus > Latrodectus hesperus. Next base: position 71,005,143 of record CM075854.1, read on the forward strand.
GTTATTTGATTGAATCTTGTAAATAAATTATATTAACAATGTTCATTAAATGAATATAATATTTAAATAAATGAGAATTAAACTAATTTGAACTTTTTTACTTATACTAAACATTATAATTTTTTCTATTTATATCTCAATAATTATTTATTTTAATTTGTTTGTAAAAAGTAATAAATATTAAAAATTATTTCCTTTTTGTGAAAGTATTTTAACTGATTTGATCTTAATATCGAACACATTTGAACAATTTGTATATATATCAACATTAAAAACATTAGAGGAGTCATATAATTCAGTCACCGGAATTTTGTTGAAGACACTAATGGAAATTGAAATATTTTTGCATGGAAATGTCATCCCTTATGTTCCAGAATTATAGTTAATATTATTTTCAACTAGAACTTCTATTATTGATATCATTACTTATTGAATTAAACTTATTTGAATGATTAGTTTACTCCTTAACACATTAGACATGCGGCTATTTTAATCATTTAAAATTATAACAAGCAGACACAGTTTCGTAACCGTGAAGTTCATTCTAAAATGAATCAAAACGTTCAAGATTGCTTATCGCCCTTATTTTCAGTCTGACAATTTGAGTACCATAGTTAGTACTTGTTGACATTTTTTGTTGACGTTTGACTTTAGTCGATAATACACTTTTCAATTTCGAGCTTTCGAATTTACATCTGATGCTATTGTTTCTCACATTATTGACGACTGTTGTCGCTGATGAAGTTAAAAGAATTGTTGAGTTTGGTTAATGTATGCAAACTTCAGGTGATCTTTGGAAAGTAGGAGCATTATTATGTAAATCGATATAATTGTGTTAGCTCACTCTTTTATCCACATTTAACGAAAACGAAATGAATTTTACATGAACCAGTCACAACCTTTGTTGATATTTTAAAGGATTTAAAACATTTCGCAGTGCTATTATTTCCCTGATATAAGGATTTAAGTTTTGTGAAATACAGAAGTCGACGGAGTTTTAATAGTGGTCTTATTACTGTGCATGCCGCGGAATGACTTTAAATCTTAATGAGCTGTGACTGCTTTATATACTGCCTAACCGCAGTTACCATTTCTGTTCGAATTTATTTCATGCCATTTCCCGCAATCTGAATAATTTGCCGAGATAATTCATATTGTCTTAGTAAATGTAGATAGAAATCAAATATTAAGTCATAAATTTGCCGGATATGATATCATTACATCTTTAGCGTATATATATATATATATTATATATATATATATATATATATATATATATATATATATATATATATATATATATATATATATATATATATATATATATGCAGTAGGTTAAGTAATTCGTTATTATTATCTCTTAATTCGGTAACTTAATATGCTTCAGATGATTTCTAAATTTTTATACCGTCAGTCTTGATTTATTCTCCGATTTTGTAACCAATTAAAAATAATTCATAATGTATTTTTAAGAATTTATTTTACGACAGTTAATAATGAATTAAGTATGCATAAATTTTTTATACGTCCCATTAATTCATTATTAACTATATATAAAAAAAACTCTAACACTACAGTAATTTGATTTTAATTACCCAATTTTATTTGTCTTTAAAATTTGCTAATAATCTTTGGCCTTCAATGTTGTAAATACAATATTATCTGCTAGAGTGACTTTGGCGGAATTATTAATTCATTTATAAAAATATACTGTCGAAGTTTCTTTTCTATTTATAGTTTTAATTGTGTAATACCAAAATGTAAAAATATTTTGCTCCAATAATGTAAAACGTTACTGAAATTTGCCAGAAACAATTTAAAAATAAAAAGGAAAAATAAAGTTTATTTTCATTCTAAATACGAATTAGAATCATGTGTGTTGAACGTTATCAATGATTTTTTTCAGTTTTGTTTAGTTACAGTAATGTTTTTGATAAGGTAGCAACATTGCGAGGTTAAGGGTTAATGAATTTGAATACTTATTCATAATATGCACTTGTACTTTTGTAGTTTCTTATCGCTTTTTTAATATCTCTTTTTTTCAAATATCACAACCATGAATACTTACAAATGCTTTTAATCAACTAGGTTAATGCACTTTTTTTGCATCACCGATTTTGCCGTAGTTTTGAAAAAATGTAAAATCTGACATTTTTTTCAGGGTTGAGTTTTTTTTTCATGAAAAGAAAGGATTGTTAAGTATTATCAAAAGACAGTGTAGAATGAACAGGTTTACGTAAAATCAAGAAATAGAAAATGTTTTACATTGTTAGTATTACTAGTACACAGAGTCATCTGTTTAAGATAAGTTTTTTATGTCTACTATCTCATCTTTTGAGCAGGTAATTATTTCTAGTTTAAAGGGTTGGGTTATAGAATTAAAATGGGGATCAAGCTAATGGTCTAACTATTATTACACTTTTTGTACTTTATATTTTGATAAAGAGAGAATTGCTGTTTAATTTGTATCAATTCATAACTCTTTTTCTGTTTTACCCGTTTATCGAAAAATGAAAAAAAAAAAGTTCAAGAAAGGTTTATCTTTTTATTATTTTCTTATCTAATTCTGGTACAGTTGAAATTCTAAATTTTATTTATTGTATATAACTGTAAGCTTTCATACTTTTGAATAATAAAAATAAAAATGTGCTAGTGAAACATAATTGATCTAATAATCTTAAATATAATATGTTTGTACTCTAGAAGGTATACTGTGAGCACATTTTATAACAATACTTTTCTCTTACTAATATATTATAAGTACGGAATTTATTATTTCTATAACGAACTTCCATTTCAAAAACCATTGCTGAATTTTTAAGAATTTTCGGAATTACTTTACATCGCTAGTTTTTAAAAGTTGAAAATAAAAAAAAAATATTGATAAAATTTTTATTTAAACTATAATTATTCAGATTTCTCCTACAAACATTCTAAAATAATTTAATCTTTATCAATGTTTAAAATGTATTCCATCCTTCCGTTTTCAAAGTTTTGCTTTAATTACTGATTGTGAATGTATACGCTGATGTTCAACCAGCGTTAATGCATGAAAAGAACTCAAAACTTTTTATTTCATTATTTATTGTAATTGTTAGAAAGGTGCATTTTTTATTATTCGACATTTAATGCCGGCTAGGGCACGTAAAATATGTCGTGATTGCAATGTCTTCCATCTGAAATGATACCTCAGTGGGTGCCATGCCAAGTCTGAGGGTTTTCTGCTTGGTCTGTGCTCCTAAATTATGAAGACCTACCTACTTTCGAGGTCACGTTTCATGTCGATTGGTTGGCCGACAATATAAAGGTGGTACTGAAAGGAGAAAATCCGAGTAGCCGGGCATTGGAAAAACGACTTTTTATGTATTTTATATTAATTTTCAATTTTTAACCATTTTTGAAGAAAAATAACTACAGAATATTTAAATAAAATCTTTATATTGTATAACTAACATTAATCTTCTGTGTTACTTAATGTGCGTTTACGTAAATCACTAGCAAGTATTTACATAAATCACCAATAGAATTTTTAAATGTTTATTATTTTAAAAAAAGGACTTCAAAATTTTTTAAGGAAAAAAAAATATTAAATTCTGTGTGTATGTGTTAGAGTATCAATAGTAATTACTGGATTGCAAAGATCTTAATTAGCGCAGTACTATAGTATCTTAATTTAATCTTCCGTAATAACCATAAAATGTGTATGGGAGACAATATCTTTAAAATCCTTCTGCCATTTTAATTATTTTCTGGAATTTTAACCTTTTCTGTTGATTTTAGCTAAATTAGAAAAATGATTGAATTCTACGGAAATCCACCTCACTTTTCAGGGTCGTGTAGAGACTTTTAATTTTATTCAATGGGCGAACTTTATTGCCAAAAGTTCAGTAATCCGTCATTTTCTGTCAAAGGCTAAACAGATGCAGTCAGTAATGGCCATTTGAATATTTATAGACTTCTGGATAAATTTAAATTCTCCACTTAATGAATAATAGTGCTACTTACTGGCATAGTAAGTGATGATAATTGGGCCTCGTACTGATATTAAACGCTCTGTTCATTCATTTGACAAAGTGATCAATATGAGTTGAAAATCTATTTTAATCAACTATTCCTTATTTTTCCTTGTTTCATGCTAATCGACTAATTGTAGCTATTAGAATTTTACTTGTTTCCCCAGTGAATCCCTTTGTTGGAGAGTGATTTTTTTAAATCGAATCTTTGTTGCCGTTTTTAAAGACTATCCATTTGCCGCTGTTTGCTTCCAGCTCTGCAGTGTGGAAGATAGTGGCTCGTTCTCGTAGGCTGGTCAAGTATTTGTGTTTTGCTTAATAGCTGGTTGGCTGGCTATGCTAGAGTCGTTTCATTAATCAATCTGCCTTTTGTATTGTTATGTAAAACACTTCCACACTTCTTTAGAAAGAGAACCTCTCATTATTTGAGCCCTGAAATGATAATCTCGCTCTTTCAATTTCAGACATCCTATTGTATGGAAAAGGAAGGACTTCTTTTCTTATCTCCAGATCGATTTTTTTTCTCTTATTATTTACCCTCTCTACCCCTGATTCGCATCCTCTTCAAAAGTTTCCGGTACAGGAGACCCATAAAAATCTGCTTATCATGCTTTCTATTCTGCTTGGGACTTGGCTTAAAGATTCTTACTTTTTCTTTTTGCCATTTTTTTTCAGTGGGAAAAATAATCTGCGAAAAAGTGGACATGAAATTATCATTTTATGTAGGGTTTGGTTATAGATAAATTTTCCAAAGTCCAGAACGACTTGTATATTAGATATTTCTTCCTTGCATATTGACTGCCATCTTTTGAGATTCAGTAGCTTGGCTGGGAACACATGCTGAAATTTCTTTGGATAACTTTTTACGCGTGTTGTGTTTTTTATCGAGTTTTTTTATATTTTTTTGTGATATTTTAATATTCCGAAAAATTTCAATTTCTCAGTGAAAATAATAAATACATATAAAAGAAAATTTAAATATTCTACACTTTTCTTAGATTGCTTTTTCTGTGTTATAAGATGTTCGTATCGAAATGTGAAATTTTTTTGCTCTCTTTCAGTTTTGAGGAATGTTCTTATCGTAATTATATAGAGATTTTAATTTTCTCATCATTATTAGCATTCATTTAAATCAATACAATAAAAATTATATTACACATAAAAACGCTTTTAATTGATAACATTCATATTTATGAATTTGATATACATAGTTTTGTGCTTAAGAATTTAAATTAATTTTTTGGAAATGTATATGTTATATATATAGAAATATATTTTCTGAGTTTTAAGTATTTTTTTCATTTAATAGTTGAGATAAAATTTCAATATTCTTCCTATATGCAGATTATTCTTTTAGCTATTCTTTGAAACTGTCTACACTTTTTATTTATTCACATAATTATTGTATACTTGAAGTCTTAATTATTAAAATCTTATTGTGTAGAAATTATATATCTGTTTCATTTTTTTTAATTCGTAAAGGATTTATTTAAGCGTTCTTGTCTTACAGTCAGTGAATAAATTTTATGTTTCTTGTAAGTCATCATTTTGTTTTTTCGATGTCTTTGTTGTTCATTTATGTTTAGAATTTTTTTTTTTAAAAATTAATTCTTTTTTTGATGATGCATATATATGAATTTTTCTTGCATTCTAACAAAAATTAAACTTTTTTGTTTTGCAGCTTTGTTGTATTTCATTTGTTATTATTTTTTTACTTATGTAAATCCGATATAAAAGGGTTGAATTCATCAATAGAGAGAAAAAATATATTAAATGCATTTGTAGAATAAAGTATTTATTATTTTCTTTCTTGATTTATAAGCTTTATAAATCATCGGAGACATTTCTTTTACAATTATTTTCAAAAAGATAATTTATTTCAGAAATCGTTTTAAAGTTTTTTTTTTTATTTGTAGGACATCACATGATTACTATTGTCTTAAAGTTATTTATTTTTTAGCATGGTTTCTCACGTTCGTATAATTTTTTTATTAATTGAATACTAATATAATATGTTGTTTCTTATAATCGTGGGTTAACTTATTTTGTGAAAAATAAAAAGAATTAAATTTTATATAATAAAATTCGACATAACTACTAAACATTTCTTAATAAAATAATATCCTATACTTATTTTGTGTTTCACAATACCTAATTTAGCGAAAATCTGTTATGATTTTTCCTCCATTATGCTAAATGCTGCCTAGTTTTTAGTACAAATCTCATATTCTAAAATATAAATCTTCACATTTTTTATTATTGAGTGGCAGAGAAAAATTTCTAAATTCTTGAATCAAATAGGTAATAGAGATCTGTTCCAATTATCTTTTATGAAAGTCGAGAAATTCTATAACCGTCTATGATGGAAAAATATTTTTATTGAATTCTAAATTAAACAAAGTGTCAGGCTGAGACTGAAACTGAAAACAAAATTTACTTAGATTGTCAGTGGAAAATAGGACACCTGCATGAAAAATAGTTGAATTTATCCATTTATCTTAAACGTTTGCCACTTTTCGAGTAGCATTTCTTTCGCACAAAGTGAATTTGAGCGTAAATTGGAGTAGCAGGGGGCTGGGGAACCACAAAGGAAAAAAAAAAAAAGATTACTTTTTCTTTCTTATTAATACCATTTAATCTGGAATTCAAAGAAAGAAAAAATACAGGATCATTTAACATGTGTGCCTCAGATAATTCGAGTGGACCGTTACTTTTCGAGTGATGTTACACAAGCGAGTGGCCAACTGTAACGAGATTAGAGTGGACTGTCGTTGGCAGGACTCCTAAGTAGAAATTAGTCCGGCAATTAATTCATCAGTTATCTGCAGATGAATGTAAGCTTCGAATGCATTTCTTGAGGGCGCATTTAGTCTACGTGTACTTTCATTGCATTTATCGGAACCACTGTAATTACCTGATCCGATTATTTGTATAGTGTTAGTATTTCCAAATTCTGTACTTCGAAAATATTTGCAGATTGTCATAAAACTTTATTGGAAAAGATATTTTTGAGAAAGAATCAAAACCATTAATGGCACCCTACTTTCGTATTCATACGCATATTGTAACTTCTTTCGAAATGTGTAAAAGCAATCATTACTGGTCAGAAGCGTAATTAATTGTGACTTGATGAAAGTTATTTAGTCTAGAATTTGAAAGAGCTAATAAAAATTAATCTTCATTTATCTTTATTTTGAAATTATTTGACAATATAATCTGGGTAAAAATAATTATACTGCATAACTTCAATAAGTTGCTCATTAAGTGAGTTAAAAGCAACCAATTTAATAAAATGTTTTACTAAATAAAATCTCTAAATTTAATCAAAGAGTTATGCATTCATTGGCGAATAGACTAAAAAAGTAATTTATTAATTTATTATTAAAAAACTATAGATATCATCATTAATAACTCTCACAAACTATTCCTTCTTTTAAAATTTATTATTACATTTATTTTTAAATCATTTATGTCTTTGTGGAATCTTTTGATTTACTTTTATTTGCATCTTCTAAAATTACTTGAGGGAATGACGTATAAAAAATTCCAGTGGATAAGAATGTTTCAATAATTCAAGTTCTTAAGAGACATGGGGAAAATGCATCGGCAGAAACAAAATAAAATTAAATTTTTTCCTTAATCAAGTGAAGATGTAGATTGAGATTTTCAAATGCTCTTCAGTTTCTTTTCTTTGTAAATAATGCCTCTCACTTTTCCGACCTAAACAAGTTTCCCGTATTTTACCTAACTTTATTATTTACTTTTTGATGCGCTATAAATTGTAATTTAAAATCTTTTACCTAATTCTTATAAGGAGCAAATGTAAAGTAAATGGAAATTCAATCTTATTTCGAATTAAATCTGTATGAATTTTTCTTTTTTTTATCATCATGATTTGTTTTCGTTTAACATTCGTGTCTGTGTGGTTAATGCAATCAAAATTAAATATTTAAAATAATCGTTAAATATATTAAAGTTATGTAAGGCATTTTTCAACTAAACATTTCACAAATAAGTTAAAATAAAAAGTAAAATTATCAGTAATTGGAGAATCATTTTTGCATATTCTGAACAATATCGTTTTTTCGAAAAAGCATGCAATTATTGCTTAAAGAATAAATTTTCTCCTTTTAGCATTGTTAATTTAAGAAAACAATGAACTGTTTAGATAAAGAAAAGTGCTTATTGAATATATTATTTTTGTATGATGAGGAATTTGTCGAATTTATTTTACTACTCATTAAAGTAAAAAGATTTTTTTTTCCAGTTTAATCTCCTAAATAGGGTGACAATGGGAATAAACTAGCGAATATTCTCATTATTACCTTATTTAGAAGATTAAACTGTTTTTATCGTTTTTTTCTTCCACAATGATAAATTTAATATTTTTTCACATTTCTTTTGAAGCTAAATGCTCGTTTGTAGTATTCTTGCATGCTTACTTTGTGATGCGAAATTTGAATAGTCATGATTAAATTTTTTCATTTCATGATTCTTCAGATTAGAAAATATTTCCAAATAAATACCATCAAATGTGATTAATTAAAATTTCAACAAATCTATAGTTTCATATGTCTTTCTTCCTTTTAAATCAAAATTTAATGTATAAAAAATGTCCATAACTATTATAATTATGCTTATATAGATTTGATAGGCATTTTAAATCAGCTACTCGTATAAACCATGCTTTTCTAAGCATAATTAATGAAAAAAAATGCCTATTCCCTAGCGTGAGATTAAGCGTTCGTTGGAGTTTTATGTTCGCAGAAAGAAAGTTACATGACATTTAATTTTTGTTTTTCGAAAACTAATTTATTTAATGTGTCAAACTAAAGCTCAGTCCTATTAAGTCAATTTTATTTACTGAATCGTGCTTATTTGATCTTTGAAGATCTTTAATTTCATATATTTTTATGTGAAATTATAAGGATAAATTTTCTATTGTGTTGTTATTTATTTCTCATTTAATTCTGATGTAAGAAATTTTTTTCTGTATCTTAAAATCTTATATTTACTGATGTTTCAGTGTTTTTAAAATAACAATTTTTTTCTTTTTCTTGACTTAAATAGGAAAACTATAATATTCAATATCTTTTATTCGTCTCTTTTAAGAATAGCCTGATAATTGCATTATTTTAAAAGAAACAAACTGATAATGGATAACGCTTAAAAAGAAAATTAAGTGAACAAAAATGAATTAATCATATGGAAATTTGTACTCTATTATTTTAATGTAAAATTTTAAACCGTAACCCTTATTTATAAGAGCTTTATTTCATATTAATTATTTTAAAATAGTCTAAATGAAACTCTTATTTGTATGTAATCAATAATTTTAAGAATCTTAAATACTGCAAAAAGTAATGCATTAATGATTCATTATCTCGCCTTCCATCTGCTAAAGTGATTCGCAGATGCTTTTCCATTAAACAACATTGTCCTATTGTGTGAAGAATATCTTCAAGCGATAGAGAGGAAAATCGAATTTTTTATGTAAAAAAAGGCAGAATTTGAGGCAATTATGCATTCATCCTTACTCAACTATTCCGTTAAAGTAACAAAGTGAAATTAAAATGAAAGGATAATTGAATATTTCTAATTAGAAGTATCTGAAATTAATTAATGGGTCTCATTAATTGGGAATGAGTGAATCATCTTTTATAAGCATACATCTTTTGCTTGTCTTCTGTTTTCATAGCCTTTATTTTTGAGGGCTTTATACTATCAAATTTCTTTATCAAATGTTCCCAACTTTCTATTAAAATTTGTTGTTTTTAACGTAAGTTTTGGATAGATATTTAAATTAATTTTCAGTGTTAAAAATTATTTTTTAATTAATAATTACTTTCAGAAAAGGAAATTCAGATGAAGAGGCAAATTTTGACTGTTGCTCCACCTAAAGTAGAAATTATTTTATAAAATCTTGTATGTTATTTTGGATTTATTTGAAATATGCTTGTAAAATTTGTATTTGATGATATTTATGTTATATGATGGTAATTTATATCCAGATTAATACACTTAATCAAGTATGCCATTATAAATATGAGAAATGTATGCTGTTTATTAAGGCAAGAATTTAAATACTTTCAAGTTTAAAAGACATGGTTTTCAACTAAAATAATTGTTACTCTAGTAATGCTGATATATATTGTTCAGAATTTTGAGCATTCATTATAAGAAACCATTTGCTGATTGATGCTCAAATGTATGTGCTATTTATGGTGCAGAACTATTTTATAATTTCACATATAATTACTTTATTAACTATTATATAAATAAATTATTTTAATTCTATAATTAAATATATCCCATCAATAAAAAACTAATTGTAGTTATATTGAAACTTGTAAATTGTTTTTGTACGTTACAGCTTGTACACAGAAGAGTGCTAAGCAAAATTAAAAAAAAAAAAAAGTAATCATCTTAAGATATTCTCAAATAAAAGAGGCGTATCATGGAAATTGATATTTTTAAGTATATCATTGACATTAGTTTTATTAATATAACACTATATTTCTTGATACTGCCCTTGCATCTTGTAGAAATAAGCTAGTTAAACTTTAAAATAAAGCTTGAAGTTCTTATTAAATTATGTATTTTCTAATGGTTTTTATTATTAACATTTTAAATAACACTTTCTTACTGGGGTTTTAATTTAGATGTTTTAACATTAAATTTGAGATACTCCTCATCATATGTGTATCTCATTTTCACATTTTTAATATTATTTTTAACAAAATTTTTCTATTCAAATTCCATTCGAAATTTCTCATGAAATTTAGTGGCATGAAATTATTAAACCAAATAGAGACGAGTTTATTTTTATTGTTTAAATTAATTTATATAGCTCTGTTCAGAAAATTTTTCTCAAAACAAATGCAATTAATGCAGGATGTTTATGTTGTTGTTCTGTACGATGCAAATAGGGTCCATTCAATCTCATAAATACTTTGTTTAACTTATTCAGTTTCAGTAAACGAAAATTCCGCTTCCTGGTTTGTCAACAAGTCAGGTAAAATATGATGGGTTGTCGCTGTACTTTACCTTAATGAAGTCCTGAAATATTTTTATTGTAGCTCGACTGCGGATTTGGGTATATCGGAAAATGAGAAATCCATGTAGTTCGTCAAGCCCTTATAATGACGTACAGCGCTTATGCCAACTAATCGGGCGCTCATTGTGAAGCCTGGGTGATGGGGAAATCCGTCCGGCCAAATGAATTCAACGCTGGGATTTCGTACGTTTCGCAAACATTTTAATGAAAGTTTCGATTTTTCGTGAATTGACTTGTTCATAAAAGGACTGTTGCCTACATGCTCGACACAAGTACCAGGCTTCAATTGGCGTCGTACAAACCTCTAATTATCGTGCTCTTTTCAGTTTTATGTTTGATGCAGTGGACAGTTTTGGAAGTCATATTCAATAATATTTATCAATATTAATGGATAATTATTAAATTTTTATTACGTATAGAAATTGAATAAGTTGCTTTTAAAGTGATTTATGAATAATATATAATGGTTTAGTATTTCTCAATTGTAACTCCGAAATATGCACGCCGGTGGCACTAATGATCATAAAAGTTTACGTTATGAATAAAAATATATTTCTTGAAATCAATATAAATTTATAAATTTTTTAGGTCAATTACACAATACTAGTTTCAAATCCTTTCCTATTTCTTCTAAAATATCTTATTACAGTTTGTATTTTAACTAAACAAAAACAAAAAACAAAAAAAAAAAAACAGCGGGATTAAAAAAATTGATTTAAAAATAATTTTAGTGAATTTTAAATTTTTCCTAAGAATTGCCTACATATTCATGAAAAGAGGCATTCAATTTGTTAGTGTTTTATGGATCGTTTGATTGGCCTTCTAAGGAGACTACATTGTTTCAGTTTATCGGTAATTTAATTTTAATATAGCAGCCATCATTTGAAAAGAAGTTTCTATGAATTTGTTGCTTAACTATATAAATGGTATTTATTTTAAACCAATACCAATTACTGTCAAGAAATTTCTTAACAAGTAACTCAAAGAGCAAAATAAAAATAAGCATTTGTGTTCGCTTATTTTTTATTTGCTTTAGTCGTTGAAAAGCAAGTTACTGTCAAAAATGTCTACAGACGTCTTGTGTACCTGTTTCAAGGGAGATGATGGTACGCTTTCTGTTTTATATACTCTTAGAAGAACTGAAATATATATCATGTCAATCGCCTTTCATGGGTAAGGACTGTGTCATGCCACGCTGCATTTTTACTGATAGTTTTACTTTTGTCCCGTCACTTTTTTCTTTTGTTTCGAGTGCCAAACATGCCTCCCCTCTATTCCTTGTCATTCCATGTTGTACGAAAGAAGCGTAGTGTCAACATTACTATCCTCTTTATATTGGCACTTTCCGTAGCACTTATTTTGACACTTTGTTCATGTATTTTTGACAGTTATAAACTTCTCCGCGAATTATTGCACATTTTGTTCTCAATGCGCTTTCATAGCCTGCTAGCGATTTGCATCGTAAATTTTCCGTCAAGTCGAAAGTCTTTTGTTTTGGGAATTTTTACTTACAGATTCCCTTTCTCCTGGCAGTTAGGCGTTCTACGATTTCGATGAGTTCGTTTTTCTTAAACAAATTGTCTTATTTTTGTGCCTCGGAAAAGTGGAATTACATTCAAAATAGTGGCTCTAGAATCTGCAGAGGTTTTGAAGTTTTCCATTTGCCCGAAAGAATCAGAAGCATTTGTTTTCGAACTATATGTCTGAGGAAATTTACATTTTGATGTTTAGATCTGCGTGAATACTTTAGAATATATTTGTAAAAAGAGAAAATATGTATCAGATGGTTTTTTATAGCTTTTTACTGTCTTGTTTGTTTTTTTTATCATGGTGTATGTCGCTTTCTACATATAATGAACTATTATTTATTTTATGTTTTTAATTTTTACTGTTCATTAGTTAAATATTATCTCAAAAATTTATTATTTTATATTGTATGGTAACTATTCATCATGCAAAGTAAAAACAATAAATATGTATTTTAAAAAGTATGAATATTTTTGAAATTTACCAGTATATCTTACTGGTAGTTTTGTAGTATCTTACCAGTAGTCTTTTTTAAAATGTTGTATACTCAACTTTTATAATAATAAGATTTGTACTACCTGTTTCTTTGCCGTCACGTATTAAAAAATAATCTAATAACGTCTAGTGTATTCGCTCGAAACGAATATCTTAATCCGAGATTTTTGGCGCATTCAATCTTAAAGTATAATAAATATTTTATAGAGAGAAATAGAAAGAACTTTTTTTACCCCCATAAGAAACGCGTACGCGATCTGAGATTTTATGATTATCAAAACGTTTTGTCAATATAACTGATAAGTGTATTGCGATTTAGAACAAGGTGTGGATTTTGAATATCATTTCATGTCAAAATTATGTAATACATTTTAAAACATGCCAGTAAGAAAGAAAAATTATTTTTAAAAAATGAAAAATTTATTTATTCTTCAAGTTTTCAATAAATTGACTAAAATTCAAATTGCTTATAAAATTTTATTACGGTTCTTGTAATATTTTTTTGGTTATTTAAATATACAATGCTTAAATTATAATACGATTAAGAAAAAATAAAATTTTAAAATGACGCTTTAAAACTACACGCATTTTTATTTTTAATGAAAATAGAAAGTAAAATTATGTGTGCACTGTTGCTTAAAGATAAGATCACGATTTTCGAAGATAAATGTTAGACCACCGATCCTTTTTTTAACAATACATGCTTGAAAGAATGATGTAAAAATTTTATGAAATTTTAGTTTCTGAATTATTATTAATTAAAAAAATACACACACACACACAATTTCGTCGCCTTCATTTATTTTAATTTCTTTTACAAATGCTTTAAAATAATGTTTAGCTGTATAATCTCTTTTATTGGTGATCGTTGAATGCCGACAAATAATAAAAATTTTGTGATATTACAAAACTGATATTTGTTTTTGTACGTTTTATCTGAAGTATATATTTTTCTTTCATGAAAATAAAATATTGGGGTGATTTTATTTGCGAAATAACCCACATAGTGAGAAAAAGTGATCAAGTATTTCTTAGTGTCGATTTGAAGAAACTTTACTTGTGTTCGCTGGCTCCTTTGTTAAACAGTTTCTACGTGAGAGCGAGCTTTCGGATTGCATTCTTAGTCATCTATGTACTTCGGGTATGGTCTGTGCAATAACCCAGCATGACTTATTTATTTCCAGTTGGAAGAATTGGAGATGTTGTTCTCCAAAGAAATGGGAAGAAACCAAAGAAAGAATAGAAAGAGATGTGGCGACTCGTTGACGATGACGGATCCCAGCAGAAGAAAACAACACAATTTTCTCCAACAATTTATTTGCCCGAAAGATAAGGGAACGTTCATTGGAAATTCTTTAAAGCGGATTTGAAACGCCACTTCATGCTGAAACTCCAAAGCTCTCGAAGACAGATACTTTGTTCAATTTATTTTCAATCCTATTCGTTGTCTGGCTTTTTTCTTCTTATTTTGTGTGTGCGAGGGATATTCCATGAATGATTCTGGAATTCTATCCTTTTAGATGTGGGAACTCTCTGTTCAAATCAAATCAAATGCGTGCGGTTCTCAGCATTTGGTTTCAGTTTTCCATTTTTTGTTTCAAGCAAAATTTTCCCCGACTGTATTAGTGTAATTGATTAATACCAAGCGTGTGTCATTCCCCAAATCTAAGAACCGTTTTCTTATCTCCCGAAATATTTTAGCAAATATAAATGCCATTCTTTCCATGCAGAAATGAACCTCACTTAACGATTGTTGGGAGAAGAAAAGCGGAGAGATCGGGAAAAAAAAGTTTTTTTTTTCCTGCGTCATCAAAATTCCACAACCAATTCATATGTACTTGCATTCGTAAGTTCAGATCGAGGGAGAAGGTTAAACTTTCTTACTGGAGCTATCCCATTTATTCACTAGACATTTTAAAACCCGTTTTTTCCAATTCTTAACTTGGATTGGAAAGGCTATTAAAAGTGGTTTAACTTCTGAGCAGAGATGATGAGAGCTTCTTATTGATGTTAGAAAGGAAAGTCGGGATAAAGTAGACTACTCAAAGACGGTAATGCTCTTGGACCACATCTATTGCCCATTACATCTACAACTAACAGTAAATCGCCGACGTCATCTACTAGTTTAAACCATTTCTGGTTCAAATATTGATTTTTCTATTTTTGAGTCCACCACGAGATTTTTTTTCATCCTTTTTTACCCTTTCTATCTATTTCCGAAATGTTGCTACTTTTTTCATGCTAGAGGAAAGAGACCGGTAGATACTGTTCCTTAAATATGAAATACTTTTGTAAGAAAAATTGTGCTACATTTTAGCCCCTTGTTTGAATTCTAATAAATATATATATTTCCTTATTTATAAAATGTATTTGATCTTCTGTAGATTTTGCTTATTTAAATCAGAAATTCACTGACTTGTATTAATGAGAGTAAACAAATAGCTGAGATTGTTAGCTTTTTTTCCCCTGTACCCTTTGTTTAAAGTTTCTAATGCTGAAAGAACTTTATTTAATTTGAACCTATATCAAAACTCCATTTGGTTTGTTTTATTTATTATTAAGTCAAGTTTTATGTTCTTTTCATCTTTCATTAATTACATTCTTTTATTTATCTTTTAATCAGCGTTGGGAATTTTAAATGATATTGAATGGAGTTTCAAAACTAACATTTTAAATATTCTAGTTCATGTTGCGTCTAAAAGTTTTATTTAATTTTTATGTGTAAAAACTTGATATACATTACTTGGCTTTTTATAATTATTTGTAAATATTTATACTATTATAAAATCCAAACTAATTATACTTGGGTCCATTGAAAATTCAAGTAATCTTGTATTTTTTAATTATTTATCACTGGACGTATTTTTTCTCCAATTGAAAATATGTTTGGAATATTGAAAATAATCTTAATTAGAAAATGCATTTTTATAAGTCGAAATCTAACTTTTTATATGTTAACCAAGACCTATTTCAATTTTTAATGTAATGGAGCCATCTTTTTTTATCGTACTGATTTTATTGTTAAATAATTTGTTCCCCTATCCTTAAAATCTCTGTGACGTCATTTAATATATATATATATATATATATATATATATATATATATATATATATATATATATATATATATATATATATATATATATATATATATATATATATATATATATATATATATATATATATATATATATATATATATAAATATCGCAAAACTGCTTCTGAAACAACAGCATTATGCATTTTTTAAATTGGTTTTATTTTATTCACATACAAATAAAAAGTGTTGTTGTGATATTGTATTAGTTATCGACTGAAAATTTATTTGAAAATTACTGACAAGATTTTGCTTGTTTTTTGCATACACATGTAAACTGCATAGTGAAACTGAGCAATGAATGGCACAGAAGTTATTGCAGTTATATACGAAGTAGTATTTTTCCTTCTATATGATATATTTACTTTCTTTTAAAATTCCCAAAAAATAAAATAATAATAATTCAACAAAAAAATTGGCCTCTTATTTTTTTTTTATGGAAATTCAGTCTTGAAGTAAAACTAATTTCAAATAAAAATGTATGTGATCTTTAAGGTTTTTTAATTGAAAATAGACAAATATATTGCTAAGTGTTGGAAATATATTGATCATCTTTACTTCATAAAAATCTTGATTTTGATGCAATAAATATTAAAATTCGAAACCATTGCAGGACATTTAGTTTAATGGTATTTAGAGATAAGGTTATACCTGTATAGAAATTTTCAAGTAATATAGTTATAATCTTTAACCAACTAACTTATAATCTTTACCATTTTTTAATTCAAAAATCCATGTATGTGAAAATATATGATCTTTATCATTTTTGCACAATATTTCTTATTGGCGTGTAATATTTATGAGAACATTTTATTTAATTAAAACACGCGAAATATTTGTAGTATACTATTTTAATTAAATACTGCAGCGCTGGAAATTCTTTGGAAAACTTGGTATAAAATCTGAATGATTTCATTGGGTGAAAATAGTATATTTTCCTTTTATTCTGCTAAAATGTTATTGTTCGAAAAATATATCTAAATAGGGTTGTCCGGTATAATAGATGGATTCAAACTTGAATAAAAAGCACTTTCACACGAATGGAAGAAAAGTATTATATCGTATATCGTGTTTACCCTGTTCCGGGTGTATTTCATTTCATCTTTAACGCATTTTGCTGAGAGCAGGAAATGTGATCGAGTCTCTGGAGCGAGAGGTGCCATAAGCAGAGTCAAGAGCTTCAAATAGTTGAAATTTCAACCACGCAGAGAAAGAATTCGTTTCTTGTGTCTCGCAGCTTACCACGTTCGATCATAAATTCCAAGTATCGGGAAGAAGAAAAAAGGCGGCGTTCGTCTACGGAAAAGGCCATCCTATTGTGCATGGCCAGAGCACGCATAAATGGTGTATTGTTCTGTAAGAGACCGGAAAAAGCATGGCCTATGTTACCATGGTGACTCGATAAGGGAGCTACATGTAGATAACAACTCTAATGTCACGTGATCCCATTCATATTTCAGCACCTCGCATCCTTCCATAGCCCCTTCTACCCTTTCTCTCCATGATACTTTTGAGTGCTGTTCTGACTCACAGCTCTTGCTTTCCCGCTAAAATTTAATACCGTTATCTTCGAGAAAGATATAATAAGAATTACTTCGTACCACATAGCTTTTGGTTTTGTTTTACCATACCTTTATCCTGTCATTCATTCTGTTACAACAGTTAACAAAGCATTTCTGAAAAAAAAAAAAAGATAAAATGGTTTTGAGGTTTGATTCTAAAAATTGTGACTCATTAGTAAAAAATAGGTATGCATCAAAGAAACAAGGTAGCTAAAATGTATGAGTGTCGATCAATTGAAAACATGTAATAGAAATTCAAATACTGCAGTTCTGATGCGTTATGGTCTCTGACTTCAATGCGAATTATACGAAAAAATTTTAATCGTACTGCATCAAATTTTAAAATCTATTGTACGCTTTACTCCAATCTATCTATCTATCTATCTATCTATCTATCTATCTATATATATATATATATATATATATATATATATATATATATATATATATATATATATATATATATATATATATAGATAGATAGATAGATAGATAGATAGATAGATAGGTACTTAACAACTTTTGCCGTATTTCATAAATTTTTAACTTGAAGAAGAATTTTATTTATATTTAGAACACCAAAAAATTTTAATTTGAAAAGCTTAATGACTTGTAGGTCAATAAAATGTTACTAAAATCAAAATTCATTTTCTTGCGTTTAAAAATTTTTGAAAATTTTTTATTCTATTCATTATTTTATTTTAAAAAAATTTTTTGCATAAATTTTATAAAAATTAATGCTTTGAATTTGAAGAATGATAAATTTTGTTTCTATAAGAATATGTGCAAGTCATTTTGAATGAAATTAAATATATTTATGCTCAATGAAAATAAAAATGTGTGTCATGTTTTGGTAAATGTAAATAATTTATCGACCCAAAACAATTCCTCCTTTAATATTAATATTTTTAAAATTGGAAAAATCTTTGCTGTGTGCTTTCAGCATGCACATAAATATTATTACAACAAATTATTATCAGCGTCACACAGAAACTTACATCTTCTTAAAATGTTGCCGTGAATTTTGCCTCAGTTTCTTTTTCCCAGACTCCTGTATTTAATCAGGAAACTCTCTGCGTTTCATGAAATAAAATATTTCCTTAAAGAAACGATATTTCTGTCAACACAATTTGCGATATCCACTTTTTTATTTAATGGAAACTTAGTTGTGTATGCTGGCGCAAGAAATATTTATATTAGTAATGTTTTTATATTCTAATTTCCAGTATTTGGTTTAAAGTTTTTTACCGATACTAATATAATTAATAAACTGAGGATTATATGTTATACTGTGTAAATTAGGAAATTATTTGTTAACATAATTTTATTTTTTTATACAAATTTGTTATTTTGTAGAAATATTTTTCTATTCTCTTGAATGTTGACTTATAAGTAAATTGTTCTGGATTTTTACATAGTTATTTCTAATAGGTAAAAAAAAAAAGATAGGTAAAGAAGTGTAGAGTTTACTGAAGATCTCAATTAATCTGACTATGTAGAATTTAAAAATAATGTTTAAAGGTAGCTTTGATAATAGATTAATTATTACTATGTATTTGTCGCTCTTTTAGGGATCCAAAAGTTTTGACATTTTTTCACAATGAATAAATATATGACAGTTAAAAACTATTTGCTTTTGAAATGAAAGTAATTGCTTTGTCAAGAAATTTAATAATTTGAAAATAAATTATATCCTCATTACTCAGAGCAAAAAAGTATATAAGCTTTAACTGCAATATCCTGGAATAGGAAAAACAAATATGAAGCTTTGTTTAGTGAAAATTGCGTGCTTCATTGTAAAATAAAAATAAATTCCTCGTAAACAGTTCGTTCCTACAGTTATACCAGTTATTATTAAATGATATTGGTAATTTAAATATTTTTTATGCACTTTTATGAAGGATATATTTATTTTTATTATTAAATTTATTGCTATTTGTGGTTACGAAACACGTTCTTATTTTTGGAAAAAATTTTGGCATTGTTCTGTACACTAAGAGAATATATTCGATTTTTTTCATATTTTAATTAACTTATCTTTAGTAATCTTTCTTGTGTTTTCTATTAGTAGTAATATAATGTTAATCTTAAATACTGTTGCGTGTGTGAATTTTGTTAATGCTTAATTGTGTAGGATATTTTGGTTAATGATTTATATTAATCACACAAATTCTTGGACCCTATTTTTTAAATTGTTTGATATGCATTTATTTTCAAATGGAAAAAATACAGCAATGATGTACTAATTTTAGATAGATTTTTATACAAAAAGTAATTTTATTAACATGTTGATAAAACCACGCATATTAAATTACGTGATCAAATTAATTCAAGATTTCTGGAGTTCATGTTTAAAGTTATAGAATTCGTGTCTTATTGAATCGCTTGTGTGTTGAAATTAAATAAAATAATTCTTCGGGTGAAGAAGTCATTATTTCCCAAAACGCACTGTAAAGCAGTTCCAGAATGAAACAATTTTGCTAATTTTTATTTCCTTTCGTAAATTGTGCTTTTTATTTGGGTGTCATCCAATACACCACGTTACTTTTTTAACCCTCGAGTTTTTCGATTGGCTTAAGATTTATTACACCAGTTATTTTTTGCTGTTATTCGTCAAAAGTCAACCGGAACTAATGCATAGCGATGTTAATCTGCGAGCTAAACATTTGCTGAACAAACGTGACATTTAGGAACTCTTGTGTAGTAATCGAAACGGAAATGTAAATTTTTTTTCCGAAAGAATTTTTCTTTTACTTTTTGAATGATCTCCATTTCCGATCATTTCTATTTAAAGAAACGAATTTATTATGTTTCCTTCATTACCCCGGCTGAATATTTTTTTCGTACTGTTTTTTTTCACATAGTTTCTATTTTGATTGCAGATTTAAAGAAACGAAACTTTCTTAAATACCAGTATAGGATGTCACATATCTTGAAGCCACTCATACCTCTTGTCACCAATTTTCTTCCAGGTTCTTCGAAAAAGTATCGATATTTCTTTTCGTTTCGTAAAACTTAATAACCTATACATCATTCGCAGTATACACACTTCTTATTTATGATGTAATTTTTGTTTGTCTTAATCAAAAAATTTATGCAATTAGAATAACTTTATATCAAGATCTTACAATAAATAGAGTTTATTTTTGACGATATATATTCAAACATTTTTTAGTTTTGAAATTCTGTTAATTAATTTTCTTAGTTAAATTGAAAAATATAATTTTTTATACATCTCAGATTTCATTTCATTAATTTATTAATTCATCTTTTTTAGAACACACACACACACACACACACACACACACACACACACATATATATATATATATATATATATATATATATATATATATATATATATATATATATATATATGCATGCATATGTATGTGTATGTATGTGTGCGTAAAACGAAACATGAGCTGTAATAACTGAAGTAGAGTTTATTTAAATTTATAAACACAATTTCCCCAGTTCTTAGAGTTTGTTAAAATATTTCAATTTGTTTTTCGGCTTTAAATGGTGTTATCTATTATAATTCTGTAAATTTTGTTATACGATTTAAAAAAAATTCTATTATACTTCCACTTTATTTAATTTTAATTATTTTTAAATAAATGAAATAAAATTCGTCAGAGATTTATTTAAAAAAAATTATTATTGAGAAAGGGAATTTCTTTTCATCTTAGGTTTTTGTAACTAAACAGTTGAAAAGAATCTGCAGAAGTTTAATTTTTGCAGAAAAGTATAAAAATTTATACTAAAAATGAATTACTTCTTGCGATATTCTTAGGAAAACGTATATTTACTCTTAAAAAAAATTTCGTTTAGATTATGCAGAATTTCCATTCAAATTACCGTTCCCTAAAAACACATTTCTTCACAAAGAATCTCATAAGAAAAAGCAGAGAACTACATTTCATTTCCGCAGAATTTTCTAACGCAATTTATGATACTATTACATGATATTTCTTTTAGTTTTCATCTAAAAAATGCAATAAATATTTTGGGCATATCCATGAAGTATACATTGATACAAATGATTTCATCGAAATTTATAAACGTAAGCTAAAAAATTTATTTTATTTATATTATTAGAATCATACTACAATTTGATAGTGATAAATAAAATTCCTTTGAAAAAAAATGTTGAATGTGCTTTAAAAAGAATTATATCATCAATGAGCCATGCATAATTTCAACCTTAAGTGATATTGAAAAATCTGTTTTTTCAAAAAATCTATGGGAGTAAAATGTGTACTAATATTTGATACAATAAATTTGCTATAAGATAACAAATTATCTCAAGTTTTCATACTGTTGAGACCAATAAAACTTAGGGATAAACACTAATCTCCCTCCATTAAGTACGTTTAGTGGGCTTTCAAACATGATGAAAGAGAACATTTTATCGACTGGTAGTTTTAGTTGCATTTGTTTGAATTCTGTATAAAATATATCAACATGATTTCTTTCATCTTTTGGATACCATTACTTATGAGCATTGTTAACATTATTTGATTCTATATAATATATATATATATATATATATATATATATATATAATCATTATCATCGCAAAAAATCCTTTACCTTTCGTAAATAAGCTGGAAATGTTTGCCGCATCCTTAATTTGATATTGGATTTTTTATAGTTGTGAGGTTCAATTCTAATATTTCTTAGTGTTATTCAACATGATGTATTACACATTAGATTAATGTCTGGTGTTATCAAATAATGTTGTTATGATACGAGTGATTTTTGATAAAAAATATAATATCTAAGGTATGTTCCCTTTGTATTCAAAATTGTATATATTTCTTATATGATAAAAATAGTACTGGAGCGTAAATTAAAATTATTTGATTTCTGCAATTCAAACGATATATCTTTAATATGGGGAATGAATATTAGTCTCGATTTAGTTTTTTACATTAAATGTTTTTGTATGATTATATAAAAATTATTTTAATCTTGAATTGATGATGTGCATATGAATCTGATTTGTCATCCTACACAAAATCATCATAAAAGAATTGTGTATTTTTTTTCAACAGTCGAAATCAAGCTTATTTTAATTGATTAAAAAATTTAATTTTCTAGTTGAACGATCAGTTATTGATTAATAAGTCGATTCTAAAAAAAATGATAGGATTTATCAATAAGTACTTGCTTATGAACACAACAATTCCTGAAAATCAAAATAGTGTATCAATATTAATATATAGTTTGATTAAATTAATGACATTTATCACTTTCCTATTTTCCAAATTAAAAAATTAGTACTAACATGATATCTTCATTCCTATAAGCGCTAGAAGCCTTAAAACTTGGATTAATAATCCAAAAAATACGAACTTTTTTTTTCAAATTTCCTCCAGAAGACAAGGAAGATGCTTTAAAGAAATTATTTAAAAATATTTGTTGGGGCAGAATTTAGTAATATAAATAATACAAACTTCTTTCATCATAATCTAGCTTATTTCTTTCAAAACGGTGTCTGCATTTTGTCTCATAATGTACTATTATTAAAATACTTTATGTAATTTTTTTCCGTGAAATTTTTAAACAAGTTGAAACCGTTTTTATTTTTATTAATAAAAGCAAAATATTAATTTGTATTTTTATATTTTTTCCATAGTTTGGAGGATATCATGCTTTTAGATTTATCAAAAACATTTCTTCAATAAGGTTTATGTAAATTAGAGAATTTAAAACACTGTAAGTTTCTTTTACAGGAAAACACATTCTATGCATATTCCAATACTTGCATGCATACAAAGATGTTCCATATATACTAAAATACATATGCAAAAACTGTCTATAGTAAAAACTGTGTGTTGAATAATTTAAAAGAATACCCTGTTTATTTGTTTCTGATTTATGCACACCTACAAGTAGCAAAACTTTCAACATCATTACTTACTTAATCTGTCTATATTTACTGTGGGTGTATCGTTTTTATTCACTTTCTAAATGTATAAATTCTTTTTTTTTAAACAAATTCACGCTAACATCATTAATTATTTTTAACAGGATTCTACACAAGTAATTTGAGTAAATCGTTTGCTTCTTTCAACGTATCTACTTTTCATTTTTGAAAATTTACTTCATAAGATTGTAAATGACATTAGTTATGAGGCCTGTTTATTTTAATCATCATAAACCATCAATTTTGAAATGTACTTGGGCATAGTTCAAGCATTTATTTCGTCACTTGAGATACAGAACCATCAGTTTCATCAAGATAGGGTCCTACACACTTCAAAACCTTAACAAAAGAAGCTCTTAAGGCATTCTTGGACCATTTAATTTCAGTCGGCCTCAGATTACCGAGGTTGCCAGACTTCACTGCGTCAGATTTTCTTTTTTTCTTTCTTTCTTTCTTCTTTTTTTAATTATCTTAAGGACAGGGTTTTTCATTGAAGGTCTAAAACATCAAAACAAATCATATGTATAAAGGAATTTCGTCAATAATATCTACAAGTTTATGAAGTGTGTCAAAAAATTTGGCTTAGCATGTTCGTGTTGCATTCAGAATGGTGAAGAACATTTTCAAAATTTGATGTAGCGAATGATGACGTAAAAAATTTGAATTAAATTATGCTTTTCAATAATCAAATTATCATAGTATTTAGTTGCATTTTTCATCTGCATTTTTGTTTCACAAGACCATAAATTTATAACAGTCCAATAACAGGAAATTGTCTCTCACACTTAAAAACAAAACTTCAGTGTTAGAATAGTTTCCACATGTGCCAGATTGAAAGATTAAAGCCAATGGGTGCTAACTTTTTATTGTAAAATTAATTAGCTCTTATAAATTTATAATTCTTTGCATTGTGTCAAATATTAATATATGAACTATATGATGTACCGTAAAAAGCGTTTATTTTTTTGCTATTGTTTGTATTAATACGATTAATTGATTGATAGTTTCTAATATTCCCAGGAAATTTTGAGTTTTATATTGTTTAAATTTATTAAAAAATATTATATCAATTAATAATAATGATTTCAGTAATTTATCACAAGAACAAAAATATGATATAAATAACTAACTGAAAATAATTAGTTTAATAGTTTATTATAAAAGATAAATTTTTTCAAGTGTTTTAAATGTGTAATAAATAATTTCTTTCTCAAGTATAATTAACTGAAAATAATGAGTTTAATATTTTATTATAAAAGTTTAAATATTTTTAGCGTTTTAAATAATTAATTAATTTTTTTAAGTTATTCTAAAAAAATGATCAAAAGATAATGAGATGTTTTAGATTATTTATAAAGTATATACGCATGGTTTATGCAAATACTTAGAGTTTAACACCATTTTACCTTACCCGAATTTAATTATAATAATTAAAAGGATAAAAATAAACGAAGTTTTCTGTCGTAAAGATTAATTGGTCTCTTTACGGGTGGAAACTTCTCAAGTGTCTAATCAAATACTTACACGGGAAGTCTGAATAAGCGATCCAAAGAAATTTTTACCAATTGCTAGTAAACTATTGATTAATAGAGAACTTTTATATGCGTGTGTTTGTTTGCATGTGTGTGAAGGTCTTCGAATAAATCTCCTGAAATTGTTTGGTTGTTTGATGTGGCCGACGATAAAGACTTCCCTTTGATACATAACACAATCTATTATGGATTCAAGTATTATAAATGGGAAAAAATTAATGCCTCTACATCTCTCTTTGAAACTATCTTAAACATCTCATTGCATCGAGACATTTGGCTCTTCAAGTTAAAGGCATTTATCTTTGTCTGGCACAAGCCTGCCTTCTTTGAAATTCTAAGTGGGAAGAATCTTCATCAATTTAAGGTGGTGACTGCTAGTTTTTTTTTTCTTCTGGATTTTGTGTTACATTCACTTGAAAAGTGAAAATAAAAGAATTTTTTTCCCATTTTAATATCAAAAAGAATGGCGACAACATTTGCTAGTTAAATGTAAATGTGGAAATATTTATCGAATTTCAAAATCACACGTTTTTTTTTTTTTTTTTTCACCAATATTGAATTTTATTTTTCAGGGAATGTAATTCATGCTGTACATTATTGTAGAGATGTAGTTATAAATAGTTAAAATAATTAATTTCGGATTTCCTGAATACTGAAAATGGTTTATCAGCTCATTTAATTAAAAAAAGTGTAATATAATTCCATGTTTCGAGAATTTTGAAACTTTAGTATTGAAATTAATGGACAACTAACACGTCGATAATATTAACTTCTTAGACAAACTGCAACTCTTTTATTGGAGTTAATTAAGTGCTTTTTTTATTTAGATTATCTTGTATTTTTATTTAATCATGAAGTCATCTCATAATCATTAATTTAATCTGCTGAGTCAGTAAAAACTATCCCAATTTTTAGATTACTCTTAATTGAACTCGTCTTTTCTTGTCTGTAGTGATGTAGATTATATAAATATTTCTTTGATGTTGTAAATATATATTCGGATACTCTTCATTAATTTCTCAAATATAATTAAGAAGAGGGAAAGTAAAAAAGAAATATTTTATTAGTTTTCGTTTTTCCTCCTAAAGTTAATTCCAAAATTATATTATTTGCTTTTGGCATTTTTTAAAAAAAAATTCTTGTATGTTTGACATTAAATTTACAAAAATATTTTTACTGTAGGAAATTTTATTTTGCGTTTTGCTTATGCACAGAATGCGATCGATTCCTAATTTACTTTTTGTATTCAGTAATTGTACTAATTTTTATTACAAAGGATTTCTAAAACATGCTAAATATGAATTATTAGCTAGTGATAAATTTTTACTGAAATCAAGAAACTTTCTAGCATAGTATTTATATCTATTATATTTATTTTATCCTATTTATATCATAAATAATCGTTATAAAATGGTATTACGAGAAAGGAGCCTAATATCTATATTCTTAATGCTGCAATAGCATACTATCATACCGAAAATTACTTCAGAAAAGAGCCAATAAAATGTCATCTTTTGGCTTTTTCCAGATCTCAGAGAATTATTTTTTTCCGAGGATTCTTTAACAACAATCCCTTCTCTAGGGAGTAAATTTCAATTTGTTATATTTCAGAAACATGCATTAATATTGCATGATGCTCTTTTCAGAAGTTTCTGTTTCTACTTAAACATCAAAGAATCAACGCAAGAATATTTCTGACTTAACACTGCATTTGTAAATAACTCTTTCAATGCTTCATTAATTTCATATTATAAGCTTTCATTTATTCATATCCATTCTTGTTCAATTTATTTTCTCTAAGAAGTAACTTCGATTTTCATGATGTACTTTTAAAATAAAAAGAATAATACGGGAAAAGGTACTGATTAAAAATAAACATCAAAAAATTCACAATAGACGTGAGAAATGTGATCACTCTCCTCATGCATATTATGTCACGCCACTGTGTCGTTAAGTCAATTATTCCTATTTTAAAAAATTCCTCTAGATTTCCTGTGGGAGAGAAAGAGCCACGTTTTACTATATTTTTCTTTTGTTCAATATTGTCTCAAATTTTAGAACATCTGCATGCTTTTCTAGCTTGATCGGAACGACAGCTGAATTAAAGCGTGGCTCGCCAACTTTTATTTCGAATTTTCTATGATGTCTGTTCGAACTGCTACTGCTTCGTTTAAGCTTTGGAATATCATTCGTCCTGTTATGCATGAATTAAGAATTAGTTCACGTTCTACTTTATTTTTTAATGTTCTTCTGAGGAACTCAGTTTATATTTAAAATTCTCTCCAAATACAACTGGAGTGAGTGAGATACGTAAATAGACGTGGCATAAATGAGATTTATCTCATGCATGTAATAATCTCAAGACCATAGAGCTTGATATGTTTCTTTTTTAGTATAAAATAATTACCTTTTCAAACTCAATTATTTAAATGTTGATTGATGTAATTAAACATCTTATATTTGTTTCATTATCTTTCTTAAAAATTTCCTTTTTTTTTTTACTCCTTAGTCAAGAACATTTATTTAATAAAGATCAATAATTAAGAAAGCATGTGTTTGAAAAGAACGCTTACGATGTAAAGGTTTTTGTTGCAATTGTTGATGCAGTTTTTATGATGATATTACATTAGCTATCTAAAAATAAGACAAGCTTGAATATCTACTACTAAGAAGATTGAGACTTATGCTAATTATGGTTCTATATTTTATTATATCTTAATATTTTTATTATTATCTTATTTCTCCCTCCAGCCTATGATTTAAATTTAGCCTAGAGATATAAATTTCCTCTTATTATTTTATCGGAATTTTACTTTTTAATTTAAAAAAAAACATTTCAAGAAATATTTCTATGTACAGTCTTGTTTAAGAGCAGTTGCGAAAAATATTTTATTTAAACAATCAAAACAATTATTTATGTTTGGATGGATAAATAATAAAACACATTTCTTTTTCGTAAAAAAAGTTGTTTTCATCGTAAATTTTAAATAAAACATTTAATTTCTCAATTTGGTAATTTAATAAATGAGAAAATTTTCTCTCACAGAGAAGTATTTTGCTACTGTCTCCATCTCAAAATTTAACAAATAATCTTTCTCTAAATATTTCATGGCAGATATTTAAGGCTAAAAGAAAACATATAGTTTTATGAACATCATGAGTTTTATATAATAAAAATAGATGTTTAGGTTTATTTTGTTGTATGGGTGTTCTCCGATTTCTTTTACTTTCAAAACAATTTAAATTATAACGAGAATTTTTGGAGAAAATGGTTTAAAATAGATTTTCTTCCTCTTTTCATTTCTAGGAAATCCATTCGCTTTTTTTATGTTTTTTCTTGTTTTTTATTTAACTTTGGATGGCAACGTCTAATATTATTGAATAAATAGAATATTTTGGAATAGAAAATAAATTGCTTGTTAAAAAATTTATATATAGAGTTACTTCCATGAATATTTTGTTTGCTTTTCTTTTTTTCATTTTCTTATCTTACTAATGAAGTATTTCCTAATAACTTTGAGGAATTGAATGGTTCAAATTTTGCTTGTGTTTTCTTCTAGTTTATATTTCGTCGATTATTATATTTCTCTAGTGATTTTATTAAAAAAATATCCAATTGCTTCCGTTAAAAACCATTAAAACATGAACTAGTCCATTCATTGGAATCTTTTCATCTGTCTTCATCAATATCTTAAGAACAAAAGATATCAAATATCCACTCCATCAACTAAATATTTATTCTTATCTCCGTGCCTTTCGGCACAAATTGAATATTTCAAAACATTTGCTTTGCCCAGTGAACAACTTCAATGAAGAAACAGGAAAAGTTTTTATCATTAAAATGCATGAAGCTTCATGAATTTTTATGAGATTTTCTGTAAAAATAATGAATTTAAATGGATTTAAATTGCCTGTTGCATGATAATGTCGAAAGAAAACCCAGGCATTGCAGGAATCATGGAAAAGGTATTAATTTTCTTGCGAAATTAAGAAATAATTAAGTTTTTTCCAAGATTTAGTTTATATGAAGTTTTGATATTTTAAAATATCATTTCTTAAACTTTTTTCCATAAATTATTATTTTGGCAACTATGCTATTATCTTCCATTGAAGAAATATCCGATTAAAAATAATAACAATAAAACAAATTTTAATAGACTTGTTATAAATTTGTAAGGGAAGAATTAGGCAATGATAAATAACAAATATATTAGACAAAATTATACGTAACTGAATTTCTTTGATATTTTCAGTATGTTAAAATTCAATTATGCTGGTATTTTCGTATTTTTAAACTTCCTTTGAAAAGTTTTTCTTTACGCTTTTTACTTGGATAAAACCTTCAGCTTCTATTTGTCCAATTGCTTCAACCATTTTATACCCAATTTCAATGAAAAAAAAATTTTTTTTTAACAAAGAAGTGTGAGTTTTCTCTACTTTTTTATTCGCAAAATAAGCTGATATGTCTAGAAGTTTATTTCAACATTATTTTATACTTTTTATGGAGGTAATATGGAGCTTATCAACACTTTGAAAAGAATCAAATACTTCTGTCTTTGAATATTAATTCTTGGCTTACTTGAAGTTTGTCTTTTATATTTCTTGAAATCTACCAGTAGATAACATGTAGAAAGTATGTATTCAATATACAACTTTCCAAGATTCCAATAAGGATCTCAGCACTGAAATTAAACAAAAATCAACTTTCAACATTGTTCTTTACAATAAATTTTGTAGCTATCTTTACCTTGGAAATCAGTACAGAATCATATATCATAGTTATTAACTAATGCTCATTTACATTTAGTTCACACATGTATATATTTTTAATTTGTAATGCATTTAGAAGGAACTCAGTGTATGGTAAGTATTAAAGTGGGTACAACCTCACTTTTTGACGGAAATTCTCAACTTCATTTCATAACCGAAAAACAAAACATGGATTTTATGTGTATTTTTTACTTTGTGTCTGTCTGTTGAGATGACATTTTACAGCTCTCCTAACTTTTGTTGTATCCTGTTTCTTTCTTATTTTTTGTGCAAAATTCTCCAGAAAACATTGTGTGTGCTCAAAAATCCTTGGAGCTATTAAGCTGTGCATTGAAAAAAGATACTAAATTCACCAGGGCCTAGTCATTATATTAGATTCTTCTTATTGTATTCTTAGGTTGAAATCTGACCATTTTTGAGGAATGGTATGTTGTAATCTTCTCATTACGCACTCAAAATTTTACCGTGTTTCCTTATTTGTGACATTTAAATACAGGACATTGTTTAGGAAAATTTTTACTCAAATTCAATACGCTATGAATGGTTTAAAAAGATCCACTGCAAAATTAGCTGTTGAACGTCAAAATATTTCATTAAAATCTACATAAATCAGAATATACTTAAACAGCGGACGGATTACTGAGTATAAGCAAAAACTTAAATAAAATGCCGTTAGATTTTTCTAAGTGATTTTAGTATATATAACTATATTTTATCCGTATAATAAGTTTGATCTTTTTATTTTTTTTATTTATTTTAAGTTTTGTGTGATTTGGTTGAGTTAACAATTATATTCACACAATTTCGCAATGCGTAGTTTTTGTTTCGAAAAATATAGTTTATTAAACAATGTGTTTTCTAATATTAAGTAAAAATCATTTGTTTAGTTGCCAAATAAAACCCAGTGGTGCATATAAATAAATGTTTCCCACCCTGTCAGTTTTACATTTAAATTTATTATCCCTGTGTGTAATGAAAATGGGGAAAATATCCTCCAGTTTTCGCTTTTAAAGTGATTTTTTTCCCTGCGTAGATTTTTACCATTTATAAAGTCGCTATTTCGACTTGTTAAATTCTGTTTTCTTCGTAAACATATTTTTGTATATACTTTTCCATAATGAATGGAATATTTTGTAAAATAATTTTTTTTTCTCCTCCCATTGGGTAGTTTTTATGTTGAAGTCTCACGAAAAGTGTATCAATTTAATAAAGTTTTTTTTTTATTTTTTTCCTTACCTCAGATTCATAAAGTAAATTCGAAATAAATATGAGGCGTATTCTTCTGTCTGCGTTTTTCTCTCCCACACCCCCTCCGTTTTTCTCTGGCGAACTCCTCACCTCATCTCCTCCTTTCATCTTTTCGTGGGCTCTGAATGAGCTATTTCGTCCCTCACCTAATGATGTCATTACAGCTAGGTTGCTACAACTAGAGATATTCTCATATCAAATATTCCCCACGAGTTTTTGTCCCATTTCTCTCTCTCTCTCTCTTTGCTTTTTTTTCCCCCTGCTAGATAGTAACAATTTCCTATTCTCGTTGTCTAATTTCTAATACGGATGAGTGTTCAAAATCATGTTGTTTTCATAGCATGGTAATACATGCTTCGAATCCCTGGTAACAATTCCCTCATTTAAATAACAATGTTTTCATGTATGTATTTTTTTTTTCAATTATTCTACTACTGAAGAATTTTATGAAATTGTCAAAATAATATCTGACTAACGCCATTTTTATCGGTTACCATTATTTAATATCTAATATAGTAAATATAAATCTTAGAAATTTACTAATCATGCATTATTGTAAAACTATTATGTCCTTCTTTTAATTTGGTCAGTTGAAGAGAATGTAATGTTCGTAAGTTCGTATCGTATTAATTTGCTTAAGTTACATGCAAATGTAGTTACTAGCTAATGAACTTATATCATCTAATGTACGTATAACATTAAACATTTGTATGAAATAAACATAAAATTGATTATTTTTAGGTTTTTCAAGGATTATTTTGAAGGAGGAATTTTCCCAATCGAGAATAATCTTAAGTTTTTGTACCATAAACATTGCAAGTTTTGCTTAATGCTCTACCGTCATTTCCTACATGAAAAGGGAGTTTGACATTGAGCCACGTTTAAAAGTATATATTAGCCCACTGCAAACACCTCTGCTCCACTCATGAATCGAACTTTTAAGCAATTGAATTAAACACTTAATTTCTCGCTCAAATTAAACGTTATGAATGTGAATTAATACAATCGTCTAATTATTTAAATATACCTTTTATTATACCCATTTGCCGCCCGCCCTGTCTAGTGGCCAGAGTCCCTGACTACGGATAGGGAGGTCCTGGGTTCTTTTCCCAGTTCGGGCATGGATGTACTTTCTCTCTCTATCTATCCTGTCTTTGTCCTTTCCTTGTATGAAGGAGATGTGAATGGTTGCATACCCTATAAACGGGTCCCTATGGCATGTGTGTACAGAAGAAGTCGGACTCCACACCAAAATATGGTTCAGTTGAAAAAGTGGAGCAGCGCACCCCATATTGCCAGCCTAGCTGGCACACGACAACAACTTTATACCCAGTTAAATATATCATGTATTTATTTAAGTATATATGTATGTGTATACATATATATCAGTTGAATATAAATTTAATTGCGTATGTATACTTATAAAATAAAATACGTACAATTAAACTTATTAGTGTAAATCTATTTGCATATATAAAATAGTACATCTTTAGTATGCCTTAAAAACTACACTATATTCTATCAGAGCTATTGTATCATTCAGCAATCAAAGTAAATTATTTAAATTTTATTACTTTTTTCATCTTCTTAAATTTAGCAAAACGAATTTAAGACATTTTAATATTTGTAACATTAATTTAAAAATGAATGTTACTAATAAATAACAAAAAAAACTCGTTTGGGAATTTTTTTCATTTGTGCTATTTATATCGTAATGTAGAGCTGATTTTAAATTATCTGGTTCTACATTAGAAAAAGTAGCATTTTTAAAAAGTTGCTATTAGTGAAATTTTCGTTAATTTCTTTTACTTTCTTTTGTTTCTAATAATGAAGAAATAAATTAGAAATTGCGTCTGCTTTTTTTTTCTTTCTAGAAGAAAAAGTATTTAATAAAGCATTTGATCATTTTTTTAAAATTTCTTTTTCTTTTGGAAAGTAAATTCGATAGATTAAAAATGTCTCTCATTGGTATAATTCTTTTTGTGATGAAATAATTGCCGAATTTCTATTAACTTTTACTTTCTTGTACGGAGCAAAAGTAATATCTGTAGCTTAGCTTGTAGAGATTTGTATAAGTTGGGTAAGCACTCATTTTTTTTTCCATTTATTTCATATGCGTTTTTATATAACAGTATATAGGAAGTCTCTTCAAAAACTTAAAATACTCTTGTGTGATGATTCTTTTCATAAAATATTAATTAATTTATTTATCTCTCTCATGCTTTTAAATATTATTCAATTTAATTAAAATTTGTCACGTAATCTGAGGGACTTTACTTTCGCACAAAACTTTTTTTATGTTTTTTTTAGAATATGTAGAAGCTAAAATTATGTTATCTAGGAATATTCTCAGAAAAAAATTATTATTCTACATTGAAACTTTTATGATTTTGTTATTTCAATTAGTAGAAATATAATTATAAAACGAGAAAATGTCTGCAAGAAATAAAAAAAGGTATAATTAATTATATTTGCAAATTGTCCATGCTTTTAAGATGTAAAAATTTTTATTTGCTATAAAATGTAATGTCTTCTCCTTTTTTGAGGATTATTATTGTATGAAAAAAGATAAAAAAATTAATAAGCAAAAGGGTGCCCACATAAGTACTATTTTCAATTTTATTCTTCAAAAGAGAATTATTTACTTTGGAATTGAAATAATATATATATATATAATCCATCATTTTTCATGTGATACTTAATGGATACTCTAAAATAATCCTTTCCTAGCTATAATTGTTTTTAAATTAAAAAAAAATAATTATTAATTTAAGTTTATTCGTTTACTATTTTAGTATATTACGATAAATTCTTATTTATGAATTTAATTTTTAAAAATGTCTCTTTATGAGTTGTAATAAGAGTAGAAAAATCTATAAGGTATCATTTCTAACCCTTGTAATATTATTAAAAAATATATATTGAATTGAAAATACTTTCCTCGTATTCTAACTTGTATTATGTAGCTTGGGTAAATTGTCACGTTTTCTAATCATAACTACATTACGTGGCTTGACTTGTTTGTCACTCAATAGTCTTTTTTAAGACACGAGGGCTCTAGTTAAACTTTGACTAACTGTCATAAATGTATTCAGAACTATTATTAACAACCAAAACAGAGGTGGGATTCGAATCCACGACCTGTTAGATCAAAGGCCAGAGTAACCGTTCGTTTCCTTCTTCGGCGTTATATGACGTAAAATTTTGATATTTGAAAATTTTTTATCCCGTTAAGAGTTTATATCCGTAAAATGGTGTATTTTAAATGCCACCTAAAAGATAACTAAACTGTCGTTTAAAATCAATATATACATTATTATATGAATTTTACTTAAAACATGAGTCATTTCTTTACACGAGAAATATTTTTAATTCAGTGTATATAACAAACTTTACTTTTGATTTATCGCATTCACAGTTATACAATTAAAGTATATAAGCTGCAGTTTAATATTTAAACATACATAAACATTTCAAAATGATTATCAAGTAAATATAAATCAGTGAAAATAAATTGGTAATCGAATAGATTAAGGAATTTATTTTTAAAAAAATTGAAAAGCTTATGTCGCAAAAGCGGAAATTAGCAGCTATGTGTGTTCAATACTGAGTATAATCTTTCTCTCGATGATTTATTAGCTTGACAGCTAAAATCTACAAAATAGCAGCTGTCTAAAACGTGCGGGTATTTATTGGGTGTTAAGATGTCGCATTATTATGTCACTTCACCATTAACAACCATGACGACACTTGATCTCATGCCTGTCTTCCAGCTCATTTGCAAGGCAAATCGCTTGGAGAACATTTTTATTTCGCTGACACTTCTTTAATGTAGAAAATGTAGTGCTTGAAAAGTTGTCTATTGTATCTTTCTTGACTTCTTTGGAAATTGTTCAGCTTCGAAAGAATTTACCTTCGTGAATAGTAAACACTTTGAAAAAGTCATTGGTTATATTACAATAAATAATATTTTACAAAGACAAATCTTATTAAAAAAAAGTGCTTTAAAATGCTTGTTTGAATGTACCATGAAAAAAGCGGAAATCATGTGAATACATAGTCAAAAAGTTGTTCAGAATATAGTGAAAAATAGGACAAAAATATTTTTGAGAATATATGCTGAAAATGAGAGAAATATATTTTTGTGACTAAATGATATAAAATTTGCTGTTAACATGGTAAAATTATTTTGCGTATTGTATTATATTTTACTACTAATTAAGTTATGCTTTAAATTAATAGATTTTTTTAAATTTTTTTTAATGCGTACAAAACAAAAACTGTTTTTATTCACTTCCTATTCTTTTAATGAATATGAACAGTTTTTTAAAGTAAAGTGAAAAAGAAAATAATTTCAGCTGTTTAGCTTGTTGTAAGATTGATGTATACAAGTGTTTTATTAGCTCTTGGTTAATAAAAAATATAAATGGTTTGAACGAATGATTTTGTTTTTATATTTCAAAATTTGTTTGTGCTTTTTTAGAAATACGGTATTCTTTTTCTTTGTTTAAAACACTAATAGTTCATATTAAATTGTATCTCGAAATCTTTTTGTATTTAATTTTCGATATTCATTATAAAATCTTAGACTACCATAAATATTAAAAATTTTTAGTTTTTATTTTTCATTCTGTTAAAAAATGTAAAAATACCGTTTTTACGGACTGATTTTCCATGTGAAATAAAATAGCATTTTTTTCTATGCTTCTAAGGAAATCTTTAAGGTTGTTGGATCTAAGATGTTTTCTATGGGGTAAAATATTCATTTTCTTACTTATAATTAATTATTCGAATAAATATTTTCCTTTTAGTATGTTATAGTTAGTGAAAAATTATTTTTGATTACCATATGAAATTTTTTTAGTAAAAATGTACATCTCTGTGAATTTCAAATCATAGCATTCGGAAATATTATTTAATGAAGGAACTTATACTTTAAGATTATTATTTTCGATGCAATAGAATGTTCTAATAATCCTACTTTCATAGCTTACTAAAATGTTCTAATAGACAAAAGGGGAAATAAGGACCTACATTGCAATTCTAAATATTTTTCTTATAATTTCAAGTTTTTATAGACACAAAAAATTAAAAACACATAAAAAAATCAGTAAGGATTATTTGTATACACGTAGATGCAACTTAATATCGATTTGTATATTTTTTATATCACATTATAAATGCACAAAATATTTCGTGAGCTAATTTGTGGCACATTTAAAGATGCAATTGAAAGCAATGGAATGTAATAGTTAATTTAGAATAGCCATGTTAGTCGCTCCCTGCGATTCAGCTCAGAAATCATTGGATTTCATCATTGGAATTGTTTGAAATCCAATTTAAATCTCAGTTGAATTGGCTTTGTGCCACAGATGGATTTAGATTTTGATTAACTAAATCTCAAATCTTAACCGCTAATAAGGAAAAGTTCGAATTTTCTACCTCGGCAATGAAGGAAAATAAGTCGCAGTTGCTTGTGTACACAGATCCTATCAACACGATAGTTTTTAGCCAATAAGAGTTCACGTACATTAACGTACTAGATTTCTTTTCGAAACGATATTTCATGATTAAAACAAACACAAGCTATACAGTACAAAACTAGCAGGTATAATTGATAATTATGCCACAATTAAATAATTGTTGATTAAGAAATAATTAATCAAAATTTAGGTATTTTTATATACTACAATTATTACTTATTTTTTGAAAACACATTAAAAATCTTGACATTGCTTATACATTTTTAAAAGCTTTGAAAATATATAAGTGTTTAATTTTAAATTCTTGGTTTGAGTTTTAATTTCTCTGACGTTTTATTTGTTTAAAAAAATAATAAATAAAATAAATAAAAAGTAAATGTGAGAATAATTTTCATTTATCAAGGAAGTTCTATTAGTATTTAGATTTAAGTAACTACTTTTGGTTTTATTCAGATTCTATAATTTCATTAATATCACAGGACTATAATATAATACCTATAAGAATTAATAATCAGTGAGTGTAATTAGATTACTTTCGTAAATCATATAAAGTTTGATTAGTGTATAATAGAATTGTAATATAATTCCTATTACTATTAATAATCAGTGGTTACTTATGTTAAACTCATCAGAAACATTTTGTGCAATTTATTTATTGCTTATTTAATAGGTTTTGAAATCAAAATATAATTAGTGTTTAAATAAACTTTAAATAAGTGTACATCAGTAAGTAAACACTAAGTGCAGTATAATAATAGGGAAACAATAAATCTATTAATATCAGTTATTTGTTTTCTTATGTCTCCAGTTTTATTGACATTTTTTGTTCTTGGTCCAATAAGTTCTAGTAGAATCAATATACATACTCTGTATTATGAGTGGAACAAAATAAAACTACATTCGTATTTTATCCAGCGTTCTAACCATACGTTCCTACTAGATTCCATCCTGTAGTTTTGCCTTACAGATAATTGCAATACTGATCAGAATTGAATATATTTCTACGATATCTCTGCAGCATTCCGTTTGAATGGCGCTTCTTTCTAAGATGAACAAAATATTAACATTTCTTCTTTTATGATACTAGTTTTTTGCACAAACAATCTTTAGGTATGCATGGATTTCTGAAACATGAAATGCAATACATATCTAAGAAGCTTCGCTTGCATTAAAAATAGGATAAAAAAATCCAGATTGAATACTGGATAAATTTTATCACTCTGGATTCAGCTCAATTCGCTGTTTCAATTTCACCAGAACAATACTTCAGGTCTTTCCTTTTTTATCAGTTCAGAAATCTTGCCTCTTCCGTGAGTTAATTCTGGAATGCTTATTTCCCGGGAAAAGGAATTCCTTGCACGATTGCATAGCAAATGAAATTGTCTCGAATCCAAGAATTCCCACTATTTCTTGAAAGCCTTTCACGTTGACACTTCACTTTTTTATAAAGCAAAGAGGAAACGAAGTAGTGTTCAGCAGCAGGAAGCTTAGCTTGTATCTTTGGTTCATCTTGATGAAAACTAACATCGTTCTGCAGCCATATATCCTACGTGAGAGTGTAAAGATATTTCGTTTATCATACAGGCTTTTGACTCAAAAATTTAGAAAACTCGATCAGGTTTCTTTCGCTTCTGTCATACTCTTCAGACTTCACAAGCTGGAAATTATTTCGTTCTTATCTTGCTTGATGAAATTTATCGCTAGACTATTTCATTTCAATCGAGTTGAGTCTTCAAAGCATGCATTCTTAAGAGGAAGGATAAATTGAAGCTTATGTCGATATTTGATTTGCAACAGCTCGCAGCTATGGCTGAAATTTCTTTTTGTGAAAATACTACTGGAATAAATTTTATCGTAAAAAGTTGCTTTTTAAATCTGAATTTATTTTGATTGAAAAAGTTTCCTGATTATTTTTTTTATTTGGTGAAGTAAATTAATACAAATCTCTGCGTGTGAAAATTTTTAAAAATTCACTTTGAAATTCATTGTCGCCAACATTTTGGGATGTTATCTTGCAATATTATTTTATGCAATATAATATTGCAAATTATTTTTATTTGATTATGCTATATGTAAACTAATTAAATATTAATGACAGTTTTGCTTATCTAGAGCTTCTCATTAGTATACATTTAAGGAAACTAATATACAATTTTTCATTCCAATTAAATAGAAAAATATTTCTAAATTAGGAGTTATGCAGTTATAAACAACTAATAATATCTTAACTCTTTCCGCTGTATAGAGATTCTTAATTTGCATTTTTCTCATCTTCAAAATGATGAATAATAAAATTTGAATATCTTATCTATAATCTTTGATTGATTTTTCTAATAATTGTTTCATACTATATATTCATTATGATGAAAATAAATTTAGCAGTAATTCGTTTACTGGAATTTTAATGTGTATCTTGAATATTTTATCAGTATAATGAATATCATTTCTTTATAAAATGAAAAAAATACAAGTTTAATGAGTATATTTATTTATGAAATCATGACTAAAATTAATGTATTTTCCGAGGAATTTTTTGTTTGTTCACAATTCATGAGGTTTTTGTTTTTGCTCTTAATGCGTAAAATCGGAAATATATTTAATTGCATAATTTTAAGTAAACAAAAATTAATAAATTGCTCCACTAGCAGTACTATGTATAGATTTATATCATTTTTCAAGTCAAGATGAACTCTTAAGTCAAAGGTTTATAATATTTTTAAAGGGAAAAGAGATATTGCAAACGTCTTGGAAAATAAAGAAAAAATCATTTTATTTTAAAGTTTTTTCTACTTTTTTAGATTAAATTATAGCTTCTAAATGAAACTGCTTAATATAATTTAATTTCATATTGCGCACTGAAGTATTTCAGGTAAATAAGATCAGTTATAAATATGAAGCAATAATTTAATAACTTGATAAACTATTTTTTCTTACATAATATATTAAAAACTATATGAAAATTTTACATCATTACATAATATAAAAATTTTTTATTATACTTTTGGTAATGAATATTAAAATTAGTTTTAATATGTTCTCAAAATAGTATGTATTTATTTCAAACTTATTGCTGAAATATGATCAGCTTTTAATTCTACTTTTGTAGGGAAAAATTGTAAAGTTTCAAAATAACTAAGCTGAAAAAGCTACATCATAAATTAGCTGTTCTATTTAGATTTAATTTAGGTTATAGAGGGTAAATTTTAAACGCATATCATATAATATCATCTATTAAAAATAAATGTCTATTAAATGTTGTTGTCGTCTTGTGCCAATATGGGGTGCGCTGCTCCACTTTTCCAACTGAACCATATTTTGGTGTGGAGTCCGACTTCCTCAGTACACATATGCTATAGGAACCCGTTTATAGGGTAGGTAACCATTCATACAAAGACAGGATAGACAGAGAGAGGAAATACATCCATGCCTGAACTGGGATTCGAACCCAGGACCTCCCTATCCGCAGTCAGGCACTCTGACCACTACGGAGGGTAGGCGGCCTAGTAAATGTTAGTTTAATCTATAAAATGTTATTTATTTTCAAAGCTATATTATTTCTGTAAATTATGTTATTGTAAATTTTCTTTCCATCTAAGAAAACAAGCGATTCAATTTCTAAACAACGTTTTAATTTTTTTAGTGTTTCCTTATAAAAAAACACTCAAATATATAAGTAATACATAAATCACACTTAGAAGTGAGGCAAATTTTGAAAGAAGAGGCAACGCTCAGGTATTTACAAACTCCAGTCTTATAAGATTCTGTAATAAAAAATGTTTTGTGTGAACACTGGAACAGTAATTTAAACTTTAAAAAAAAGTTTCAAAAAAGTTATTGATTCAAATATCCATATTTTGTATATTTTCTATTGTTAAGTTTAGTAAATCGGGTATTATATTCTGTTTAAATAATTTTTATTTATATTTTTATGGCTGAATTTAGAAAACGATATTGTTTCTCTTTCGCAATTAAATAAGTGACAAGTAAAAGAAAATGTGTTTGTGAAATGTTCTTTTATTATTCTAAATTTCTCCTTTTATTCATCATCCAAGACGGTAAGAATAGTCAAGAATACCACTGAGATTTTACTCTTATATTTATTTTTTTTAAATCTATTAATCAAACTTATGGAATAATTTAAATGGTACAGACTCAAAAAGAAGTTGAATTGTTAAATTACTTTGACGGTAAGCACATTTGATTAAACTTATTCCCCTACTAGTACAATTCGAACTTGTACTCTTATATAGTTCCGTATTTTAACTATTCTAATGCTCGTTAATGGAAAAAGTGTAACGTTATTAAAGGTTAATTCTCGTTTTTCTCCTTTCTTTTTTCTGCGTTCTAATCCCTTGTGTCACGCAGCTGCTGAACTGATGTTTTCTTGGAACCGGATTAATAAAAGTTATATTATATAAAGCACAAAGGACTTATCAGTGTACTAGATTGATCAAGGATCGGATGTAAAGAGTATGGGACTTGTTAAAACTCGGAAAATGGTGTGAATGTAAAATATCAAACAATTAAATTGGTTATCTGTTCGTTTCTAAAAATCTGCATTTTCCTAAATACACAGATATTTAAAAACTTCATGTGATTAATTTAATTGTCGATACACCTTTTGCTAAATTTCTTTTTCTTATATTCAATATAACATGCCGACCGATGGCAGAGTGGCTAGCATCCCTAACTTCAAAGTAATAGGTCCCAGGTTTGAATCCTGGTTCGGGCAGGGATGTTACCTTCTCTCTCAGTGTTTCTTTATTCTTTCACTTTCGGGGTGAAGATGGCACAGCTACTTGTGCCCCACTGTATAAGATCCCTTCAACTTCCCCCTTTGTCGCGCTGAATAGGTATGTCCTAAAAGGTATATTGGTAGGTCCTGTTTTCCCATGATTTTCGTATGTCATTTATAATTGCATTTCTAAATGTATAAAACAAATAAATGAATCCAATTTAAACATTTGTCTTTTCATAAGTAAATTATGTTCCAGAATTATAGAAAATATTGCAAAATATTCAAATATTTCTATTTTTTGTTATTAAAAATTGAAATTCTAGTGTTAAATAAAAAATAAGTATTCCTTAGGAATTTATCTTTATTTGCATATTGCCTATAAATTAAAAGTCATTTGTATTTATCAATTCTTGCCCGCATGTAATTATTACATCGGATTGACCAATCTTCAAAGTCTCTTTGCTTTACTTTCTATAAGTAAGCAATGTTTACAAATCTCTTTATCAAAGCAATATTAGTAAAGACTTCGTATTTCAAGAGGAAAATTTAAATCCGAAAACTTTTCGGCAGGAATCGATATTTGAAAACGTGAATGTCAGAATATTTCTAATTAATGTTAAATCTACATTTAAAGCCCAAGAATTAATATTAAAATTTATGAAGGCCATAAAATCCATGTCAGTGTGTTGGGAATACTATGAAGATTATCATGTGAAACGATGCTGTGTATATGAGCATGCATTAACCATCTGAATTTACTGACTCTCTTAGGACCAAGAAAACTATTATTCACACTGAGCAATTTACTACATCGATGAAGTTGATTTGAATTTTTGTAAAGTTTTTTAAAGAATGAATTTTGAATCTAATAAAGAGAATTTCGCATTCGAAATAATTCGTAGTGATAGAATGAATCATTTGCTGCAAATAGCTATAGGAAAATCATTGAAAAGTCTAAACTATTTATACATTTCAACAAAAATTTAATTTTAGCTTATTAAAAGTTACAAAAATGAACAATAGTACACAGGTAATTTTTTAAGGAATTATTGGAAAATCGGATATTGTTAGGATTTATTGAAAAAGAATTGATAAGTAATTGATATTTTGTGGATAATAGTATTTTTTCTGTTGACAAAGTAAATTTTCTGCAATTTATATCGTTTTACAGTGGGAAGTCCTTTATATCCATATTGTATTAAATAAATAATATTTTAAATTTGTTAATGTAAGTTAAATGCAAAGTGATGTATGTTAAATGAAAATAAATATCTTTTCGAATATTTGTTCAAATTAACGTAATTTTCCAATTAATGGAGTTTTTCTGTGTTATCTGACTCCAAATTTCTTGTCTAGAGAAGGCATACATTTTCTTAATGATATTAGAGAAATAACTTGCACATGTCTCATACCATGTTCCAGATATTCAAGTAAAGAAGCACACAGTTAATTCCACAGAAAATCTTACTACGCTTTGAGTATTTTAGACAACATATTTCACGCGATTTTTTTTCTATTGATAATTCTTATAAAATGCTGAGGATTGAAAATACAAAGATATATAAGAATTATCAATAGAATTTTTTTCTATTGATAATTCTTATAAAATGCTGGGGATTGAAAATACAAAATACTTTTATGTTGATTTTGTTGAAAGATTTTTATAATGTCAAGATTAAACGTTTTTCAGAAATTAGAGAATCAATATTTCACAAAATTTGTTCTTAATTCTGAGTAAAAAATAAAAATTAAAAAAAAAAATCAGGATTTTTTAGTCCATTTTTCATATAGCATAAGACAATGTGTTCTGTTATCTTTATTGGAAAAGGAAAGCTTTGTTCATATAAATAAACATAAAAGAAGTAAACGTTGAACTGTTTTATAAATCCTACATTTCGTTTATTTTCCTACTGTAATTCAATATTAAACTGTAATAATTCATTTTACAGATGTTCTCAAGCACCAATAAAAATGAGCGTTCGATTTCGTAATATGGTTAAGAATCTTATTCAATTTAATACAACTGGAGAGTGTTTAGTTTTCCAATTATTTACTTTAATATAAAATATGTTTACTGCTTATATAAAAAGTTATGATTTACATTTTCATGGTTCTGTGAATTCAAGTATGTAATAATATTTATTATTGAGATTTATTAAGCTAACTTTATAAAGTCAAACGATTTTTATGTCTCGATGATATACAAAGGAGAAACCTTCCCAACACCGACGAATTTCGATCGATTTCGAACATCGAAACTGCATCGATCAAGAAATATAGGCCTAACTTCTATTGTCATTGCTGGATATACTGCTCAAATAAATTCCATTTATATTGAGTAGCTTTTATTCTGTGGCTTTTATTATTTTTACCTAAACGCTTATTAACTTTTTCTTACCCCATATTGATTTTGTTGAATAGTTTTGTGTATTACTTGGCATTTGTATAAAAACTTAAAACTGAATCATATAAGTTTAAAATAATTTTTCATAAAATATTTTTTGTTTTAGTCACAGTTTATGTTTGTCATTATATTTTTAAAATAAACATCTGTTAATTGTACACTTTGATTATTGTATAAATTATTAACTCTTCTCTGCATATAATTTAAATTATTTATTGTAAATAAAAACCGAACACGATGAGCTAGTCATCATAAAATCTGCTTTTCTAATATACGTCTGATTTATTTAACTATTTTATTTAAAGCCCAAAACACGAATAATTAGCTCTGTATTCATTTATTATTATCTAGTTTTATCCATAACGTATACCTTTTAAATTAATTGTTCTGTTGTAGTCATTTAGTACGATTGGAAAATAATTACTTAAAACTTTTCTGAAAAGTTTGTAAACAGAAAATGTAGAGGGACTGAAAACTCAATTATTTCAATTCCTCTTATTATGGGAGCTTAATGTCATCCCTTTTGTTCTTGTTATAATAGGCTTTTGAATTTTCAAAAGTTTCGTAAAAATCGTAATTAATTACTCATCATTTTCCTTCCGCTTAAGTTTGCTCAATACTGAAGTTGCCAAAAAGTCAGTCTTCAATGAAATATGTTTTTTTTTAACTATATTTGAGCGAATATTTATGAAATTCTATAAGTTGTAAATGAAATTTTCATTCAATACACAGAATGTGTACCTTCAATCTTATTTTAATTTTTTTTTATTATATTTCGAAGTTCGTATCATATTTCAAAACTTCATGCAGATACTTTGCATAAAATTTGTACTGTATATATATCTCAT
This sequence comes from Latrodectus hesperus, assembly GCA_037975125.1. Taxonomy (NCBI): domain Eukaryota; kingdom Metazoa; phylum Arthropoda; class Arachnida; order Araneae; family Theridiidae; genus Latrodectus; species Latrodectus hesperus. Next base: position 71,049,852 of record CM075854.1, read on the forward strand.
TACAAGTTTAGTATTGAGTAATATGAATCGGGAAAATCTTTTCTTCCTCAAGTAATTTAAGTGAAAGGCTTAAGATTAGTAATAAAATTTATGAATCTTTCTTTTTGAATTTTGTATTCATTACTGTTTTATCTAAATTTGCTTATAAAAATTGTACTACCTTATTAAAATTATTAAACTTTTTTAAAAATACTATTAAAATTGTACTGTTTTAGTAATTTGTAATTGGCAACATAGATTGCATAATGCACTTTTTAGAATTTGTATTTCATTCTCTATCATTCGTCATGCATAATGATTTTTAAACCAAAGCATTTTTATTTTTTGTAAATTAATTTTATACTGTAATCTAACGAGAATTATATGGATTATTTCACCGCTTTTTTGAAGTTTTATTACTTCTTCCTTTGCAGTTCATTGAGAAGTTCCAGGAGGTGAAGGAAGCCACCCGGCAGGCAGCTCAGCAAAAAGCCCAACAGCAGACAAACGGCAGTGCCTCCACACCTGTTACGTCTGCAAGCGCGTCCCCTTGCAGCAGTCGCAGCGTCCCAACTCCTCCTGTCCCGTCCCAAACCCCCACATCGGAGAGTGGAGGAGTAGGCGAGGATTCTATCGCTGCCAACCAGATAGACCATGTGGTGAGCAGTCTACCCTCCAATGTCAACGACATTGCCAATACACTCAAGTCATCTCTTGTCGCACATCAGAGAAGCCAAAGCTTATCCGGTCTTCAAGCCAGCAAGGTAGAGAAGTTTTCTTTGTTTTATTAACATTAGAAAAAACAAAGATACATCGCTTTTTTCTTGCGTAAAATGTACACAAGATGCGTCATTTATTACCATACTCATTCTTGTATCTTTCAAGTCAAGGAGATGGGATTAGGACTTTCTTACATATTTGGAACATTCAGTTTTCTGCTTTTTGTTTTTATGAAAAATGCACTTTTAGAAGATTTTCTAATTTAAAATTAAATTTGATGTTTATGATTAATACAAGAATAAAACAAAATGTTTAAAAAAATGTAAAAAACGGATGTTTCTAAAATTGATTCCGGCAGGTGGCGCTTTACGTTGTAATTTTAGTATAGAGCTTGAGCATTAAAGACTAAAACTTTGCCCGCTGTCATGCAATCTCAACGGAATTCAAATATTCTTAGCGTAATTTTGGTGTGCCCGAAGGGTTCCCATTTGTTACTCCGATTGTTGAATCAAATTTAATTATATTAAAAATAAAATGTTGAATTTTTTCCAGTTATATTTGTGTTGCAAAATGCATATATTTTGCAATGTGAATCTTCATAAAGATACAATCCAATTGAAACAAAACTTAATTAGGATTTTTTGGCTGTTTATTATTTTTATTTTTACTCTGTAGATAATTATCAGGGCCGTGGTAGCTTAGTGGTTAGAGCATCGGCACTTCCGTCAGGAAGTGCCGGGTTCGATTCCCAATGCCTCCAAAGACCCACCGAGTACATGCGATATACGTACTTGTTAAATCTGTGGAATCGAAATGTGATCGGTCTATGAGCAGTTACAAAATGGGTGCAAAGATCTATAGAAAATTTCCTCACACTTCAGATCAATGTCAAAATGGATGAAGTAGATCCTTTGGTGGCGCCATCTATCGGAGGATTTGAAACGCAAGTCGTACTTTCACCTTCATGGTGCTCTGAATAAACGAAAGTCACAACCTACTGACTTAAATTCGCATAGCCAAGCCATAGCGAACTTGGCTTTTCCACAAGTATCATTAGTATTAACAATAGAGATAATTCTCAACAACAGTTCTCTATTTCATTCAATGTTATAAGAAACTAAAATCCTCAACATGACAGCCCATGTAGGCCAAGGCCTACAGTGCCCATAACTGTTTTCATGACCGAAGGCCCTGGGGTGCGAAGCATATGTCCCAGTTAGGTGGTCAGTCTTACGTAAGACCCCCAGTGTTTAGTTCCCAAGCATGCTTGGTACTCAGTTAATCGACCCACAGAGGGGATGAAAGGCTGAGCCAACCTAGCCCAGCCCGAGGATCGAACCTCGGACCTGTGTCATCGGAGCGTGAAACTCTGCCACTAAGCCACCGGGCTTCTTATTCAATGTTATAGTTTGTCAAATTTGAAGAATATTTAAGTAGATAATTATGCTATGCAATTCTATAAATAAGTATTTGTTTATGCCAGTTAAACATACGGTATACTAAATACAGCTAAATTTAAATAGGAAAATATAAACAAAATACAAAAAAATATTCTTTGCATATTTTTAAATAAAAAAAGAAAAATTCTATCCTGACATGTAAATATTTTCTAGAAACTATTCAATAAACTTCCAATAGTTTGAAAACCAGTGCACAAGTAAGTAGAAATTCGAAATTCGATTATCTAGAATCTCTTAACTCATGCCTAGAAACAGTCGGTTTCTATTAATTTTCAGTATGCTGTATTTTTTCACACCACAAACTTTTTAACATTATGAATTAAGAACTGGAATATAAAGTGAGGCTCGTGCCATCTTAATGATAATTAGCAAAAATCTGGGGTGAAAAGAAAAAAAAACTCTAAACTTAATTTGCCATGAAGAAAGATAAATTGAAAAATACAGAAAGATTGCTCTTTTACTTTAACCATTCGTGAAATTAGATTTTTTCCTTTACTAAAATGCTTCTAAACTACTAGAATTCAAACTAAGGTTAAGCAAAAGGATAGATATATACTTTTCTTAAAATGGTTAAAATTTTTCTTAGAAATATGAAATTAGGAGGGAAAAAAACGAATTGAAAACTTTTCCAACAGTGGTCTAAACTTTTTTCTTTCATTTTTTCCCCCGAATTTCTTTGTGCTTATACGCTTAGTTGATTTCCAAGCTATTGGTAACTTCCTTCTCACTGTTTAATGTTTTAAGTTTTATTTATTTTAATTATAAATACTTAGATGATGATGAGAGAACTATGATTTACTGCAAAAAGAAACCTAAGTTAATTTCAGAAGTACTTTACTTTCGTTTAAATTAAAGCCTGCCTTTACTTTGACTGTTATTATAGCGCCTCAAAATTACAACTTTAAATCAAAATCAATATTCATTCACTCTCAGTTAGAGAGGTTGGAATAAGAAAACTAAAGTTTTGCATATAAGAAATTTAAAAATGTCTTTTATTTCAAATCCATCTCTCCAAAAAGTTGTTTTCAGATGATGTATGTTATCTTACGCTAAATATTTTCTTCTTAATCAATTATAATTTAAGAAAATATTGAATAATTAAATTCTTATTCATCAAGTTATTTTTTGAAAACAAAATAATTTCATTTGTTTTTATATTTTCTTTATCACAAATGATTAATTAAACATTCATGTAAAATCTAAAAGATTAAACTTCTAAACTCAAAAATTCAATTTTGGGAGAAAAAGTTTTTTTCATCTTTGATTTTATAATTAATCCCATGAAAAATTTCTTTTTGCGTGAGATTAATTATAAAATCAAAAAGTTTTGTACTCTTATTAGATTTGTCATTTCCGATGATAAATAGTTTAATCGATTCTAGGCTCTCGTTTATCATATTTAATTCATTTCTGACATTTCTTGACAAAATAAAAATTGCTGTTAAATTCCTAATTTTCTTGTTCTAATTTTATTTATTTATTTCAAATGTTGAATCTCCTGTGCGTGTTTGTACCGTTAAAAGCACATTTGTCTCTGTTAACGTTTTGTGTAAGGTTGCTAGCCTTTATATATTCGAAACGTAATTAGAGTTTAAAGTTATTATATATGAGGTTACATTTAAACCACACACATTTATTTGCTTGCTAACAATTAATTCCATTTGTGATATTTTTTCTTCTATTAGAGAGAAAAAAATATTTGTTTCATAAGAAATCTTCTGAATATATTTTCAAGATTTTTCACTAAAGTGCTTTGTAATATCTTGATAATCGCCTAAGACTGTTACCAAAATGTGCAATTTTAAATGTCTTGATATTCTGTCACTTTTTACTTGAACCCAAACTATTTGGTTGAGACGATAAATCCCTGTATATTATAATGCATCATAATCCCAATTTTCTAGATTTTTTAAAGTTTAAATAAATTTTAAAGCAATTTGCTTTTTATTGTGCTTATAGTTTTATAATAATTTCCATATTAAATGTATTATTTGGCCTTTCAAAATTTTCCCCGAATAGTCTCTGGCTTTTTTCTTTTGCATATAATTATGTATTTCAAGTATATTCATTAGGATTTTAATTTTTGTCGGATTGTGATAAAATATTATAGATTCGAAGCAAAAACTGATCATTGGGTAGAAAAATATTTTCTTTCATGTCGTTTTACGCTTTAGATAATCTTGATTCAGGTCTCAAATATAATTCATAAATCTTACTCACACATTATTCATATTATTGCTTTTTAGTATATCTCATAATGCATTTAAGGTTGTATTTCACAATGTGAATAAATCCAATATTATATTTTGCATATTTTCATTTATAGTTTAATGCTTTTTTCAACATCATCATATGTGGCATTTGCTGTGAATGAAGGTCTTAAATCAGAAGTATGATCCTGGAACCGCGCCGTTGCATTGTCCAGCTAGAATGGTCTAAGTTCGTTTGAATGCACTTTGAACACGAATAGTTGTAGAACAAGCAGGATGCTTATGTATCTGTCACCTATCTGATTCGTCTCTAGATGTATATTAGGGGTCCATTATTATCACAGCTTCACACATCCCGTGTTATAACAAAGGCTCCACCAGTTTTAGTACTCTCCTGTTGACGTGTTGTTAAACTCGTGACATATTTTCCGTGTTATGGATTATCCTTCAGGTGTATTTACGAACTAAGATCATGCAACCTGTTTCCAGTTATTGACAATCAAATGGTGTCATTGATAGACTCAGCGTAGAGCTTTGTTCCCTACAGTCAGCAACGACACACATATGCATATCAAGAATGGTCTGGTGAACAGTTTGCAGGCTGATAATTACTGATGTCCGAGCATTGAAAATCACATTAATTTGAGACAGTGTGTTCCATATTTATCTCATTTAAGAATTCTTCTCAGTCGTCGATGATCCCGTTCCTCCAATGACTTTTTTCCAGCTCACCACCGTCCGAAATTTCTTGTATTTTTACACAGTAGGTGATATTCACGGTGATGTCGTGAAATAGTCATGCGCTTAAATCCAAATTTCATCCCTACTTCGGAAATGATAGGTCCCGCTCTGGTGCGCCGAATATAAGGCCACTTTCAAAGTCACTTAAATCTCGATACCCCCTTTATAGCTACAGTAACAGATTTAATAGTTTTTCCAGACAGTTGTTGTCTTATAGATGTTGTTCATCACATCACATCGTTGATTCGTTACATTCCTCCAATATTGCATATGCACGCCTCTGGAATATCTACTTACACGTACGCATATAGGAAATGATCTTAATGAAAATACTTTGAAATAAATATCTTCAGAAATCTTATATATTAGTATAAGGACATACTATTGTAAAATGAGATAATATAACAGTATAGTTTTTACTGATTCGCGTTGTTCATGGTTTTTTAAGATTATGTTGTGTGAAACAAAGGCTTTTAAGATTATGTCCCAGTTAAACCAAGGAATATGAATTTCCTGTTTTTTTTAGTTTTTCCTTTGCAAAACGCAATTTTACAGTTTACTCTGGAGAAAACTCAGTTTATTTTCCTTATTTTAACTCAAACCCATCTTTTTTACACATGCTCTCTTGCCCTTTCACACTCATACTATTTCCTTTAACATAAGTCCTAACATTCTACCAACCAAGTTTCTTCCTCAAAATAGATTGTTTATAGCACATAAAAATTATGATTTTGCATTGAATTAAAATTTTTGCAGCTATTTAAAAGTATGTAAAACAGAATGCTTATAACAGTTTATAACAAAATGTTTTTTTTTTCTTCGATGAATAGGTGTAACGGTTTTTTAAACTCTGGATTGTTACATTTTAAAGAATTCAATTTTGCTTTGATTGAAAGAGGTGAAAATTGTCAACATTTTATGTAAAATTACGATTCACACAATGATATTAATAAGATACAGTGGCGGCAAAAAGTATTGGCAGAACTTTTTTTAACGTTAACTCTTAAGAAAATCATACAATTTTGATAATTTTTTCACAACCAAAAAAGAAATTTACATTGATATAAATGTGTTTTAAAAAATTTTTGTTTAACTACCAATTTTATTTTAAAAAATAAATTGTTTAAGTAAGTCAAGTGGAAATAAGTATTGGCACAATTAGTGACCTCTAAATTTTGTAGTTAGTTTTGTTTCTCTGTTTAGCTATAATACATAGTATAAATTGGGAACAAAGTTTCTAAGTGTATAAATTTATATAAATATTTAAATTAACTAGTTATGCCTAAAACAAAAGAACTTAGTAAGTATGAAGAACGTGGTACGGTTGAAAACCAAAAGCGCGCAGGACGACCAAAGAAGCTAAATGCTAGAATGGTGAGAAAAGTTATGAAAGAAGTCGAAAAATATAACTATGCCAACGCGAGAAATTTGGCTAATATGGTCGAGTCAGTTTCTGGAGTACAGGTGTCTGAAAGAACAATAAGAAATGTTCTGCACTCTGTTGGTCTACGTGGCAGAAAAAACCTTTAGAAAACACTCCAAGAAAAAACTTTTTATCAGTGAAATAAATCGTCAGAAACGCCTCGCTTTTGCCAAAGAATACATAAACTAACCTCTTGATTTTTGGAAAACTTGTTTTCACTTACGAAAGCAAGTTTAATGTGTTTGGTTCTGACGGTAAAAGGACAATTTGGCGAGGAAAAAAACGAAGAGTTAAAGAAAAAAATTTGATTGTTAATGTAAAGCACGGAGGTGGGCATGTTATGGTGTTGGGATGTCTTTCATATAATGGTGTTGGAAACCTTGTTTTTATTGAAGGCAATTTGAATGCAGAAGGGTACGTGAACATTTTGCGTGATAATCTGAAAGCAAGTGTTACAAAAATGGGACTTCAAAGTGACTATATGTTTCAGTAGGACAACGACCCAAAACATACTGCACTCAGAGCCAAAGAATGGTTACTGTACAATGTACCAAAACAGCTTCACACTCCTCCCCAATCACCAGATATAAATATAATTGAAAATTTATGGCATTCTCTTGATGTGAGGGTGAGAAAACACCACATTACAGGAAGGAATAATTTGAAACAACTTTTGGCTGAAGAATGGGACAAAATAAGCTTAGACTTGATTCAAAACTTGGTTCACTCAATGCCCAGGCGTCTCCAAGCCATTATTGATGCAAATGGACTTTTTACTAAGTATTAAATTTAAATTAAACGTTGTTTAACGTCAAATGATGAAAATGTGCCAATACTTTTTTTTCCAAGTAGATTTATGTATTTTTTATATTTATGTATAATATTTAAAATTAAAAAATTTTGTGAAGTACACATTGTTTCAGTTAATCATAAGCATTTTGTTTCTTCTAAATTGAATGAATTGTTTTATTTAATAAATTCAAAATTTGCAAAAAACTAGATGTGCCAATACTTTTTGCCGTCACTGTATATACTCCAAAAATATTACTCAGTGCTTCTAACTATATCAAAAAATATTTCCTTAAATTTCAAGTTAGCGATAAACTTCATGATTTATTGAAAAATAAAATCATAAAATTGTTTTATTCTTTTTGATAACTTCACCAAATCTATCGTTAACATAAATTTTTGAAAAGGATTTCAGTGCATATTTGAAACTTGTGCTGCTGTTAGGATAGTATTGAAATATCTCTATACTATCTTACTAACAAATATTTATTTTCTTTATTGTTTCTGTTAAAAATTTGGACCATTGGCAAGTTTCCTTCTAGTCTTGAAGATTACTTTTCATATCACAAATATCTTTTCCTTCATTTCCTCTTTAATATCTGATACCATAATGGAGTGTTTTACCGAATTGTATCTCGTCGAAAGCATACATATCGACAACTCTTTGTTTTGTTTTAGATATCAAAATAAAGTAGACATTGACTTTATTTGCTAATGCATCCATTTCTTCTTCAGGCAAAGTTAAGTAGCTCTATCTTTGACGCGAAATCCAATTTATTTTTTCCCATCGATTTTTATTTGCTGTTGTTTAAAATGGGTGTTAATAATCTAGAGTTATTTCAAATATTGAGTTTTTTAGATTATTATTAGATTTTTACATGATTTTTTTTAAAATTGAAATTTCATTTTTGTCTATTGTAAAGTTTTAGTAAAATTTATTTTAATAAATTTGTTTATTTAAACCCAAATCTTATGGGCATACATTTAATATATTCAGACATTAAAATCCATGCTTAGTTCCTTATAAAGTATTTTTTTAATTATTATTGATAAACCCTTAGTAGTGTTAGTAGTGAACCATTAGTATGATTACATATAAATCTGCTTTTATTTTAGTTCACAAGAATTTCTTTGCAGAAGATTATATGTAAAATGTATGCGTTTCTTTTCTTACAATATTTAATTATGAAATGCCTTATCTAAAAATTTATTTTTTTCGTGTGCTTTAAATATTTTGTTTCTCATAAAAGTAATGAAAACATGTATACAGCTCACTTTGTTAAGTGACACTTTTCAAATTTTTACTGATATATATATATATATATATATTATTTTTGCGTTACGTATTTATATAATTATTGTTGTCTAAAGATTTTCTTAAATGAATAATATCATTTTAAAATTAGAAGGGCATGAAGTGAAGTAAAAGATTTTATCATAATATTCGAAAACTGAGATTTCAGAATACCTTAGAAACAAAAATTAAAAAGTAACAGAAGTGAAACATTCTTTCCAGAGTAAAAATAAATAAGTAAAAACAAAAATTGGTTATGCGGAGAAAAACAATTCTTTTGAAATATTTGTTTTATACAAGCCAAACCCACGTTTCACCGGAAAAACACTGTCTGTATGCTGCAAAAATTTATTGAACACATTTCTTTGAAAGAAATGCTCACACCATTATTATACAGTAATAGAAGATTGAAATATGAAGAAATGAAGAAGCACCCATTCTTTCATATAATCAAGCGATGAGTTTGACTATTCCTTTTGAAATTTTCATTCCTTGAAAATTCCTTTTGAAATTTTATCTGAAATGTTCATGCAGTTTTTCTGTTATAAATGAATAAATCAGAAACTTTACTACCTACACACATCTACATACAACTTTTGAGCTTTGCAAGCTTTTCATTTTTCATACTACATATTTTTATGCATTTATTAAGTCTTCCAGTTTCTTAAAAATCTTTCTTCTAGTTTTTCTGTGAAATTTGATTCATTTTATAAAAGGTATTTTTTTAAGATGTGAAAAAAATATTTATTTTTTGTATTAATCCTGTACTACTATCATTTCAACGCTATTTTTCGCAATAATATTTGTGAATTGTTAACAAAAAATTCTTAATTCCGCTTGCAAACTAAACGAAATTTTTATCATGCCTTCTGCATTTCATTACATCTTCATGGGGGAATTCTTCCTATATGTATCTTATATCTGTAAACTTACGCCGTTCTAAAATTCGCGAGTCGCTGTTATAATTCAATGAATTCTTGCTTTATAATAAAATAACTGCTATCCTTATTTCTCGACAGGAATTTATTTTGAAATACACCTGATCCCAGTTATCGAGAAGAAAACTTTGCTTACAAAGTGATATTACTATTTGAATAGAAATTTTAGCTTAGCGATGCCTTTAAAACTTTTTTTTTTACTATTAAATGATTATGTTCCATATAATGGCTTCGTATTTTCCTTACAGCATAGCTTGTAAGCTTTTTAAAACAAGTAAACTTAGATAAAAGATAGTTAATTTTTCGGTATAACGTTCCACGAGTCTTAAAAGATGTAAACACGTATCTAATTTTATAAATATTTCAGTCTATCTGTATTAATTTTCAGTCAGAAAATTAATCAATATTAAATTTAAAAGTTTTCTCAATTTCAGTCATGCATTTCCCTCATTTTTTTGTAAAAACTCTTGTTTCATCTACTCTTTTCAAAATAAACAAATTTTAGTAAATATTTTAGAAATTTTATCGTAGTCATTAACATGGTGTTTCTTATAGTTACGTTATTATTTTAACCTGCTGATAGATAGCTGTATATTTATATATGCATGTATAGCTGCATTGTAACATATTAGACATAACTGAAATTAAAAGCATTTCATGTTGTCATACAGAAAGATGTTATGTGCTGGATAAATGTAAAGATGTGGAATTTAATGTAAAGCTGCTTAATTCACTGGCTTCATGTACACACATCGGTAACGTGCTTTGATTAATTCAAATTCTGTTGATGAATTCATTGTTTTCCTATTTAATAACCTAGTGAAATTTTCTTTTATGCAATAAAACAATTATTGTTTTTAAAATTTTTGGTATTTCAGAAATATTGTATAAAATTACATAAAATAAAATTACATGTATAAAATTACAATTTTTCATTTACAAGAATGAAATTTTTAATTTTAACTGTAAGCCATTCCTTGAGCAATATAATAAATTTTGCTAGTATATGCAGTTACTATAAATAATTTTAGTTAGATTACTTTTTGTCAATTACAAACTAACGATAAAACATAACTGTTAATGAATTGTGCTAATTTTATGCATTCGATTAATTATTCTATTTTCATGTATTTTGCTATGTTTATGCAGTAAATGGCTTTGCAAAATTTCGTTTAATAAATGCAATTGCTAAATAATTTTAGATATATTTTACTTTTTATAAATTAAGTAAACTTTTCATAAAGTATTAGATGTGACTGAAATATGTTGTTGTTGTTACTTATCTCAGGTTGTCTAACTAGGCTAGACACAACCCCGATAAAACCAAAAATTTCTAAAATGTCTAAAAAATGTGATGGGTCCCGAAGGACATCTGACTGAAATATACTGTTTTTATGCACATTCTGCAAGTCAATATTTTACTCTGCAATATCAGAACTTATAGGATCATAATACTTAATTGAAAAAGGCAATAATTTAAAAATTTTTTATGAAAACTGTTTTAAATTTATAATCAAGAAATATAAAATCAATATATAGGAAATAATGCACTTTTATATATCTTTAAGAATTCAAAATATTTATCCTGGTTTACGCATCTCCCCGAGTAATTTATCTTTAATAAGGTTGTGCCACTCTAGTCCGGTAATCTTTATCAATTTTTCACCTGTCATATTTTTTGCAATACTTTTAAATCTTCTTAAAATCTATGGTAAAAATCAAGCAAGCATTCTATTCATAAAAAAACTAATATTTTACAACTTAACCTAAGTTAGTTTGTAAGAACAATGAATAATATTTGAACCAGGTATAAATTGAAAAATTTAAATCTTATTTTTTCTCCACTCAGATTTACCTATGTTTTATGTTTACTTTCAATGACCATTTTTTTACTTTAGATAACATTGCAAGTTCTTCTTTTGTATCTTGTGAAATCAATTTTAACTTATTCATCTAATATTATGCTGCTTGGTCAGTATTCTTAATAGTTTTACGTTTACTTAACGATGTTTCAAGATACGAGAAATTTTAGTTTTGACCGAATATATTTTCTCTTTCTCTGCTTGCATAAATGATAACAAAAAATGTATTGTTATCAGTTTGAAAAACTTAAATATTTTGTTGATATAGGTAAACAGAAGCCATAGTTTCTTCTTGTATAACAACCGATTTATTTTATAATTTATTTGAAAATTTTGAATATTATATTGAAAATTGATTCTTTTACAATATTTTTCATTAATATTTCAGTTTTTCAATACATAATTATCGAAATACCCAAGAAAATTTCTGGTTTATCGAAAATATATGAATTAATTCAAATATCCGTAGAATGTTTGCGATTAAAATGAGAAATATACTTTAACACAGTACTAAGCAAAATTTAAGTATCCATACTTTAAATGTACAATCTTGATTTTCTTAACTAGAAATTTAAGAGTTAAAAAAAATTTATTTTTGTTTTTAAATCTCATTCCAAAATTAACCAATTACTACAGGGCGAAAAACTTAATAAATAAATTTCTCTGTCGATAAAGTATATTCTTTTATCGTTTTATAACTTAATTGTTGTTTTTACCCTCTTAGGATGAATTACAAAAGTATAAATGTTTTTCTTTTTACCTTTTATTATTCGGTTTATTATAATATTATAATAGTCTGGGATTATGGTGTTAAATATAAATAAAATTTTAATAATAGTTCCGATCAAAAAATTTTATGCATCCACTTCATTTTATACTTTATCCAATATTAAATGATTTTAAATATGAACTTAAGCTGAATATTGCAATTATATAATTAATTAGATTTATAATGGTTTAAGATCAGCATATTTTGATCTTAAAATAAGCTAATCTTAGTTTATTATAAATCTTTAACCATTATAAAATTAAAAAAGAAAATTCAAAAGGCTATATAATGGTTGAGAAAAGGAGAGGAGAGAAAATGGAGTAATTTTATTACATCACGTTTCAAAAAGCAGTGAATTTTCGAAGAAAATATTAAAGGCTCAAAGTGAAACAGAAAACATATGTAGGTACAGTATCTTCAAAATATTCATCATTTACATTAACAACGTGGTGAATTTCTGAACTTAGTGTTTGATCTAAAATCATCTTCTATGTAGTAAAAGTGCAGTTATACACTCGTGTCCATAAATTCAGGATAATGCAACTTCAGGCGAAGAAAGCACAGAAACAAAACAAATGTCACTTATTTGTAAAGTCTATTTATTAAACAAAAGGTAAAGAGTAAAAAAGATGCTATATGTTTCACATCATTAATAAAAATTGCGATATTTACTCCCTGGAGCAAATTTCACAAAAGAACCTATTTACAAAAACTATAACATGGTTGTTATGATGGTTAATACATGGTATGCCACCAGACGATGCAATACTGGCCGTACAACGCCTAGGCATGCTGAGTATCAAATTATCGATCTGATCTTGGGGAATATTATACCACTCACACACATCAAGCAATGCTCTCCGAAGTTCCGGTTGACATATGGATGGGGGTTGACGAACTGCAGTTTATCGGCTAGGTATGTCCCACACATGCTGTATTTAATTCAAGTCCGGTGAGTATGCTGGCCAGTCCATACGTGTGATATCTTCCGAATGAAGGCATTCGTCTACAATGTTTGCATGATGAGGACGAGCGTTGTCATCCATAAACAGGTATTCTGTACCCATGGCGCCCCGAAACAAACGTACATGTTGTTCCAGAATGACATCCCAATAGATGTGGCCTGTCATAGTTACATTCTGAACATGCAGGTTAGTCCTGGACCCCAGAATAATTCCTCCCCAAACGAGTAATACTGCCGTATTACTCGTTTGGGGAGTAATGGTGTCGTAATGGTATCGTTCAATGGTGTTCTCTTGGTGGTAACGGGTACCTGGCCCTCTCCATATGAATCTCCGGCGAGAATCAGACTGAAAGCTAAACCTGGACTCATCGGAAAAGATCATACAAGACCACTGTTGTGATGTACACAATGCATGCTCTATATTCCAGATTAACCGCAGGTGACAGTGAGTTGCGATAAGTGGAACACATTTGACACGCCTACCAGCATGTAGACCTATGTGCCCTAAGCGTGTGTACATGGTCTGCCTTGAAACTGTCGTACCGGTAACTAAAGAGAGCTGACGAGACAGGTCTGATGCTGTGCTGCGTCGGCTTCTTTTGGCAGTAACTGCCAAATACCGGTCCTCATTCGGCGTTGTAACTCGGGGGCGACCTGTGTGGTAACCTCTACTCACATTACCATGATTTCGGAACCGTTGCCAAAGCCTGGAGATGACACTCTGGGCGATTCCAAGTTTCTCGTATACTTCCAGCTAGGTACGTCCACGTTCCAAACGGCCGATAATTCTACCACGTAAAACATCATCCAAATGCTCTTTTTGTGCCATAACAATGCGGTTATTGCATTGAAAGGCTTTTAAAGCGATTGTGAGCAATTTTACTTCTTTGTCACCATTCCTTGTATACCCCTCTCTTACACTGTCTTTATTGTGACATACTATCGGTGCCATCTGGTGGTTTCTTGTAATTTGCATATTATTCTTCAAGATGTGTTCGATAATTCTACACGTGGAATTTTTATTTTACATTTAAATTTTTGCGTGATCCTGAATTATCCTTAATTTATGGACATGAGTGTATTAGCGGCTATACGTGATTTGTGGCTATACATTTGATCATTACATCATTTCAGTATTTTAACATTTCATTACAACATTTCAGTATTTTAACTGAAGCGAAATAATTCACGGGGTGTCAAATCAGATGAATATGGCCAATGTCTTATATTTCTTTTACACCATAAAGGGAATAATCTATAATACCTAAAGCAGAAAATATAAAGTGTTGGAGGACCAGCCATTTGTTGATTTTCGGGTGTTTTTATAGATAATGAGTCGTATGATCTTACGAAGGATGAAATGTCTATTGTTTTTTGTATAAGTGCATTATTCCAAATGTTTATCTTGAAATCAAAATTATGGATGTAGCAATAAAACCTTAGTTATTTGGACATCCTGATGGATGCTTTTTGTGTATAGACCTAAAATTTCTTACATCCAAAGTGTTATCGTAAAATCTTAAAGTAATTTGGAACTAAACTAAGTGTTTAACTAAAATGGCAATCCATTCATAAAATTTTCTGAAACCATTTAAACTGAATACAAGTCATCCTCTTTCAACATCTTAATCACATTGGTTTGCCTTTGCAAATTTACAATCTCTGAGCTCGCTTTAATAGCTGGCAAGTGATGTATAGAATACTTGCTCCAAGGATTTCATAATCTGCAAATTTTTATGTCCTTTACTTCTGCATCGCTTTACAATTTTAAAACTAATTTCAAAATTTTTTAAATTATTGTTTACCCAAGTAGGGTTAAGTACCTAATGACAAATATAATATTTTCTTACCTATGTTATTCAAATTTTTAATCAGTCAATTATATTCACGTTTCTTTATATTGTATTTTAGTCTAATTTTTCTACATTATGTGTTTATACTATATAAAAATTGAGCACAAAATTAATTATTATTAGCTGAAATTATTTAATTTTTGGTCAAAATAAGTTATGGCAGGTAATTGTGCTTAATAATTAAATAGTTTTCTGCCCATTTATCATATTTTGTTTGTAATTTCGCTTATTTGAATAATACTGATTGTAATGGGAGAAGTACAATGCAATTTTAAATCACATTTACTTTCGTAATAATTGAAGTAACTGCAAAATTATTAAACTCCCAAAAAGAGCCTTCATTTAAAATATATATCCATGTATAATATTTCCTCATTTGTTCATCCCAAGAGAAAATTCTTTCCCCTAGCTATCTTTGCAACCTCTAAAGATCCTCATTTAATAAACATTTATTTCCCTAGAAATCCAAAAGTTAGTGGCTGCAGCTTGTCCTTAATGAAATTCTCTATTATGCACCAGAAATACCAATGAATTTTGTCAGTGTCATAAAGCACTGAGGGCTTAAATAATAAGGATCCTGTATGAAAGTATCCTAAAATTAACTCTATATTGATGATATAATTAAAACAAATAGCCCCAACATAAATCTGCGTGAAAGGGTTTCAATTTATTTTCAAATTTAAATCCTTAACTGTAAGAATAATTCAAAGGAAGTTGTGTGACATCAAAATTTCATAATGGAAGATTTCGGTAATGGAAGAATCAGAGTTCCAAAAAATCTGGAAATTTATGTGTATAATTAAAGCAAACAATGGTAAGAAATATTTATATGGAAATAAAAATGCTTCGAAAAAATAAATTAATGCTTCTATCTAGATTTAAACATAAAGCAACTTTAGACAGGTTTAGTTTTGCTGCATTATTCGAAAGTTTCGTAAAAAAAGATTTTCATAAATTGCAATTGTAAAATAAATGAAATAGTTATTGTTAAGTGTTTAGAGAAAAGTGTAAATTTAAATTTATTTAACATATCATTTATTAAAATCGAAACAATAGTTTAAAACTATTCCTCTTTAACTTGTTTATTTTATTTAAAATTACACATATATATATGTCTTCTCTAAACTATTTTTTAAATACTTTGTTTCGTTAAAGTTACTATATTTAGAATTAGAGTTCACATTGTTTATTAAATATTGTCAAGTCCATATGTTATTATTTAACTCAACATTAAAATTTCATAGTCATTTCAAAAACAATTAAAACTAAATTTAAATCTTACTTCAAGATTCTTATCGGAATGAATATTTCATCATTTCAAGTTCATTAATTTGAATATATTTTAATTAATTTAAATTTTAATTGATTTTAATGTATAAAGTATATAATTATAATTTATTAAATGTTAGAGTAGAATTAAACTAAAATTATGAAAACAAATATTAAAAATTAAGTTTTACTTAATGGATAAACTGCAGGTTGAAGCTTAACGTATCAATCAACATCATATCATTGATAGTAAAATTCAAAACAAAATGCATGAAATCATATTTACAACTTCAGGATTTTATTTTAATACTACAAGTTTGGTTCTTTAAAAATATTTTACATTCATCTTCCTTGAAAAGATTTATTTCGAAAAAATATTTTATCTTCAATGGGAAATTATCAATTTAATTCACGAAGGATCTAATTATATAGAGAAAAGAGTTGCAGCCTGTTTTGAAAAGTAGAATATGTTTTGGGTTTTTTTTTTTAATCCCTGAAAAAATTTATGAAATTTTTAATGATGTATATTTTTGACGTGTCTTCTTTGTGTTAGCAAGTATGAAAATGTAACAAATTAACAAAACAGTTATAGTTTTTTGCTATAAATCGTGCTTGTGTATTCATATTGTCAGGCACATGAAATCAACTCGCCTTCTTGATAACAGTTTTACTTTGAAAAGTGTGATACACACATTAGAATTTTATCCGAGAGAGATATGAGAGAAGCTCAGTTTTATTTTGTTTAGAAAGACAAATAAAATTTATAAAAAATTCACTCATCAATATTTTGATTTCAACTTGATTTTATCAATCAAATTTAGTTATTGATTAATTGATAAAATAACATGTACTTTAACTTAGTTATTGATAAAATTACTAAGGATTTAATGAATTTTTATTGTTTAATTTTTTGTAATACTTTATATTAATCTTACATAAATTTTTAATATTTTTATGCATCCTTTTTGAAACAAAATTAGCATATTATAATAATTAATTTCAGGTAATATGCATACTTTACAAAATTCATTTGTAATGCATTTGTACAAAATCCAAAGTAATTGCATAAGACACAATGTTTAATTAAATGTTCTAATTTGATCGTAAAGATTTTTTATATAATTCTATACCAAAAAATTATGTTCTTTTTATATCAACACTAATTTATATTTTTTTTAGCATGTATGTAAATGAATTTCACACTAAATGTTCTCTGAACCTTATTGCTTTTTATGAGTCTTAATCAAATTTAATTGATAAACTTACACATAATATTCAGTGAGAGAAATTGTATAAATTGTGAAATCCTACAAAACACAAAATTGAGTAGTTTTCATTTATAAAAAATGTTTTCCTATTATTAAATAGGTAAAGAATGTGTTATACGTAAATAAAATTTTTTATCATCAAATCATCAATGTAAAGAAGAAATTCTTGAAATAAGTGTGATTATATATATATATATATATATATATATATATATATATATATATATATATATATATATATATATATATATATATATATATATATGATGTATATATTGAAGTATCATCTGCCCCAGCACTGGATTTTATTATATCATTTAATCTTTAATGCATAAATTCTACAAGAGTTTTTATTACGTCAAAAGCCAAATTTTATATCATTCCTCCGATAACTTTTTTTTCAACTCTGCTTTGTTTGAAAAATCTTTTTGGTTTTGCTTAATTTCTTATCTAAATGTTCCCATAAAATTGGATTGACGTCTATTTAATTGTGTTAGAATTCGAAGACATCTGTGAATTGTGTCTAGTGTCTTTGGTAACCATTATAATAGCTATTTGTTCGCAGTTTTCGAATGTGTGCTGGGGACATAGTTTTGTTGAAACGTTTCGTTATTGATCGCTTCAACGCTTTTGTACACTTGAAGTAGCATTTTGAAATCATTAAATAGTCTACTTTAATCATTATAGATTCAATCAACACTATATTTCGAGCACTTTGTGCTGCTATACAATCTGTTCCATAATATTCAAGCCATTTTCATGTTTATTCTCAATGATTATCTTATTTCTTCATTCATCAACTATTACGTGTTAGTGCCCACTTTGAAATGTGAACTTGCTATAGCTTTCATAAGTGAAACGAATGTTTTAAAATTTTTGATTCCCTTATTTCTTTTATAGATAGTTGGTGCATTTTTCTGGTTTAGCATGCCCCAATATATGATTCCATGTGGATCATGCATTGTCTGTAATGTAAAACATTTACAGCATTTGAATTTTCCTGAAACTTACAGGATATTTTTAAATATTTTGGGAACACTTAAAACTTCTCTTTTTTATTTCTCTCGCAATAATTCTAAACTCATTATAAGTAAGGCATTTCGATCTTCCTTTTTGCTGAAAGGAATTCATTTTTTTAATTATTTCTGCCAAAAACTCAACAACCCAAGTAAAAAGTCCCTGTAAATAGGGCTTTACTTGTAAAATTTCTGTACACATTTACATATACGTATGAGGTAACTTATGTCGTAACTTATCTAAACTCGGCAGCTAAAGAAAGCGAAAAATAAAATCAAGTATTTCTTTCTTTCTTTTTTTTTTTCTTGTTATTTGGATAATTTTGTCATGAACTCTTGTTTTCTAAAGTGTGTGAACCGCAAAATTTGTAATATCACTTATTATACAGTTTTAAAATTAAACTGATTATTTTAAACATTTTGTTAGAATTTTAATACAAAACATTAAATGCGTGCAAAAATGTCTTCTTAAATTCTCAGTCTTACTTTTATCGTTGGGTGCTTTTAAGGTTATTTTTTGACTATTAATAATCTGCATTTCTGATATATGTGCAACAGCCTGCTCTGAACAAAATAATTGTTACATTTTACCTCTTAGAAATTGCATTAAGTTCTCTGGCATTGAAAATATAAAATTCTATATTTAAATTTTTGTATACAATTTTAGTATAAAATTTTAAGTTTAAGCCTCAAACTAGCTGTTGAGCGCTTAACGCTTTCGTGGGTTCGATTCACATCTCGAGCATGTATCCTTGAATAATTTGGTGCATTTCAAGTTTTATGTACTGATAGAATTAGCCTTCATTTACAAAAAGTGATCGTAGAGAGAAAAGAGAACCCAAATGAATTTTAAACAGAATTTGTGACCATTTTTCGCTGTTTGTGAAGAATTTTCTGGAAAAGTATTCAATAGCATTCTTTGTTTTATATTTAAATATATTTTTGACAATCACGCAATTAATTTTTTCTATTGAGAAGTTTGGAAAAATATTTATCATTCAACAAAAGAATAAAGCTTCGCAATTATTTTCTGTCGATATTTCATTGCTTCGATTTACCCTTCACGAATCGAAATGGTGCAATTCAAACATCAGAAGCACGCGTTTGTACAATAAGGATTAAATTTCTAGGTGCATTGGAAATGTTTCAGTGCATGTGCTATAGAATAGCAGGGCTATTTACTTTATGATAAACTTTTCAAACTTTAGTAAGTGTTCAGCAAACATTTTCTTTCACAAACATAGCTATGGGCTATGCTCCAGTTTTGTCATTCTATCTCTGTTCTCGATTATTGTTAAAATCATTTCAATTTACTTGATTCTAGGAAATTTTTAGTTCCGTTTGAACTTTCTAATAATTACTTCTAAAACGAAATCGTTAAAGTATTTTTAAAGGAAATCTTTCGATTTCTTCCTAGAAATTGAAGGAAATAAATTGCAATCAGAAATAAAAGTTCAGCTGTTTTTGCTGCTTAAGGTTAAGTTTATTGAAATATGATTCTTAAAATATCATAAATTGAAAATGGAAATGCTATAAAAAGCAACTAACATATTCCTAAGATGATTTAAAATATAGATTAAGATTATTTTTACAGAAATCTTTTTGTTTGATTTTGATACAGAAGTTTTTTAAGTAAACATAATTTTTTGCCTATCAATAATTTGATTTAAGCTAGATGATTTTATTAATATTTCTTATTAAAAAACTGATACGTTTTAGAAAATATAAATTGGTGTTTAGTTTCAAATTTATACACATAATGGAATACAAAAAATATAGATAGCCTGAGGTCTCTAAAATTATTAAAGAATATTCATATTTCAAATTTAATATGTGTGCTTAATTTTTTTCTCTAGAATACTTCAAGTAATAAGATCCATAATATTTAAAACATTTTTTTAATTAAAAAATTTTTTTGACTGTTGTTTTTTAAAATAATAGAAAAGATCTATTAACTTCAAACCTTATTTATGCAAGGTTATTGTCCATAAATAGTTTGAACATCATGAATTATTTTGCATATTTTTTTTTTGGTTTCTTAATATTATTAGGGGTCTTAGTGATATATTTTGGACAATTGAGATTATAATCTAAATATTTGTTATGTTTACTGCGTCTTATGCTTGATGCTTATAGAATATGTATAATGATAAATAAATATAAAGTTTTATATGAATACAATTTTTATAAATGCTTAAAAACACAGATGCCTTTTTATTTCCTAAGAATTATATTGTTTAAGTAATTAAGAAATGTTTATCAATGTACCTCCGACATTACTTAAAATTTTTCGGTTATTTTAAAAATATTTCTAATCTTTTACTTAAGATTCTTATAAGCCTTCCAGTCAATTATTCTAAAATGTTCCTTTGTAATATTTCAATCTTTTCATATTAGATTAAATGTTAAGAAAAGGTGAAATTTCCCCCGCCATGAACAGAAATTGAATTAAATTTTCAATCCTCCACCTTCCTGACTTTCCTGAAGTTATTGCATCGTATACTTATCACGCTTATGATGCGTGTTAGCGTTACTCGAACGCGGTGCAATCCCTTTTCCGGGAACCATGACGCAGCCTGGAGATCAAAACAATTATTATCCTTCATATTCAAAGCGATAACACGCAGATAAACGTTGAAAATCCATTTATTTCCAGACCAATAATACGTTCCTCTGAATAAAAATATGCGATTTTGATTGGAATTCTGCCAGCATGGCCCCAGAGATAAAAGGTGCGTTAAATTTACTATTTTCAGATGTTATCTGTGAAACGATTAGGAACTATCGGTCCCCCAACGCTTGCTTCGAAATTAAATTAAAAATCTCCATCGCGATTGGGAGCGGGATATTCCATTTTAAGAACGTTTTTTCGTAATTAAAAGTGCGGAAATGTGTTTACTTAACATGGATTTCATGAACTATTTTGGTAATGATTAAAATAAATAGCAGAAAAAAAATCTTTCTTTTTTTCCTACCTAGCCATATAATTACGGTATTAGACATTCAGGAATCATTAAATTTTCATTACTGAAAAACAAAATAAGCTTTAGATGACTTCAGTGCTTATGCTATGCGCTATTTTTTGAATTCGGCTTCGATTGAAGTCAATTTTTCCCCTTTATTTCTTGAAGAAAGAACCCGTAATCCCTTCACTAGATTACCTTTTTTATCGGGGAAGAAATTGAAAAGCTTTTTTATTTATCATTAATGCATTGAAACAATTTTATATGTAGTAGTGGGTTTTAGATGTTATTTATTTAGTCTCATGCAGACATTATATATTTCCAAGCGTTTTTACTTTTCTGAATAGTTTTGAAATACATTGCAATTCAAAAATATTGCATCATTTTGGATTTTATTTTTTTACATTTAAGTACAATTAAAATTTTGAATGCTTGATTGTAGCTAAATATTTTATTCTATATGAATAAATTATTATTAGGGAAAATATTTTACAATATGTACTCCGAATACTAAAATGCTTAAAAAAGACATGAGATATGTTACAAAATTACTCATTAAGTGTATAATTATAAATTGTTAATATGAAATTTTAATAAATGTTTATAATAGCATTATTTAATTAGTGATTCTTTGTGATTTTTTACGGCCAATCTATCAACTAGATCTGAAATAAACACGTTTATCTAGTAATTCAGCAAAAATTATGCTCTAGCAAACACAGATGAAGTTTTTATATGGCTTGTATTTACTTTGTGAAGTTGCTTGTCCAATTTCTGAATATTTTAGGAATATTTATATATACAGTGATCTCTGAAGTTTATATATTACCAATAAAACAATGAAAAAAAATATTTACAACCTTCAAATTTATTAAAAAAAGTATTCGGACCAACAAATATTTCAATATTTTTATTAATGAAACTTCTTTTCCAACGCATTTATTTTAATCACCCTTATAACTAAATAAACATTTTTTCTTCATACAGATTACAAAAACTGTTATAAAATTCTGCACTCTTATTATATTAATGTAAAATTTATTTATGACTATAAAATTTATCGTTAATTAATTTTGCAGTTATCAGCAGTACTTGTATTTTATATTCCTTAAATTATTTGCATTTTGACGATTTAAACTACCTTAACAATTTTAATTATGTTTTTAGTATTTTTATGACAAAATGTTCTTTTATCTATGTAATTAAAAGAGAAATGGCGCTGTAAAATGTGCCATATTGTATCGTAAGTTAGTCTTAAATATGTGCATCTGTTATTTCATACTATCACGCTCACACCATCCACAAGCGAGTAGATTATTTTTTGGGTGTTTTTATGAGCGATTCTAATTGTGTTGCTTCGTAATTAAATGAAAAGATTTATTGGGTGGGGAAATTAACACTGAAATAGTAAAATAATTATAATCGAACGTGTTTGTTGCTGTGTTATATACTACTAATCTAACGCCAAAAATGTACATATTTCACATATAACTTTAATATTATTTTATTTGCTTAAAATTTTTTTTCCGAAAATGAATATATTTATTACAAATTATTCACACCCACTATAAAGTGATAATTAAAAATATATATTTTAATTTTTAATGTTCACTAAAAAGTCCCATAATGTTCATAATCATAGAAATGTGTAAGCTTTTTCACATATTCTTATGCATTAAAAGTTTCATAATATGTCTGCTTCCTGTAGCATGGAAAAGAACAATTAAGTTGTAAGGAATAATATAGAATTACTACTGTGTTAAGCAAAATATATATCCTTTTAAAACGTAGCCAAATTGCTAAAGTATTTTGAAGCTTAATTCCTGATTACCTTTGCTTATATAATTTGAATGACGAAAGACATGTCTTTAAAACCCAAAATTTTCATGATTATAGGATTGTTTTTAAATATGTGTGCACGCAAACATCTCTATATATTTTATATATTAAATTACCCATAATATTTCTGTTATCAATCGCATGGAAAGGAATAATTTTGTTGTAGCGAATATTAATAATTAATGTATTTTGTTAAACAAAGCATCATTTTGAAAGATGGTAAACTGAATCACATAAAAATATATTGAAGCGTAGTGTCAAATTAGCATTATTCATAGCATTCAAAAGACTAAAGAGTCTGTAAAAATCAAAAGTATTCATGATATAATAATGCTTATCAAATGTGTTAACATTTTCACATTCTTTATATGTTAATTTTTTATAATATTTCTGTTACAAAAATGTAAAAAAGGAAAGTTTTCTTCTTGAGAAAAATATAGAATTCCTATATTGTGTGATATAAAATATCCTTTTAAAGCACAGTTACCTGTATGGCAGAAATATACTGAAACTTTTCTCCAGTTTAGGTTTTCGTCGAATATGAATGATGAAAGAAATTTGTCAAGACTTATAAGAATTAATACATCATTAAACTTATTTTGAATGTTGTATGGCTCAGTATTTTTATATTTTCTTTTTCATAAATCATAATATGTATTAACAGATTTATGTGTATACATTTAAGTACTGGTAGGAAATGATATAAGCACGAATATTAAATTCTCTAATGAAATGACTTACCTGGTGAAAATCATAGTTCACATGAAAAGAATACCTTTCCTTGTGTAGCAAGTAACATCGAATAGAAACAATTTAGAATATTGTATAAAGTGAAATATATCATAAATTTTACATCTTTTGAAGTTATAATCAACTCAGTTGCATCTCGTTTTTCAAGCAATCACCATTTTCCTTAAACATTTTAACATGTGTGAATCATATTTCACTTTAAAACTGACTGTACTTATTTATAGGTGGCCATAGACCAACCAAACCAAGTCTATTATTCAAAATTTCATTCACATTATTACTTGCATTAAAAGAAGTTGCAAGTCATTGAGATAGAAGAAAGAATTATTTAGGACTGTATTGTGAGTGCGTTGTATTTTGCTTATTAAGCAGAATCTTGTAACAATCGTTTTTAATGAATCGTATTTCGGGAATAAACTTTGGAAAAGACTAAAAGATTTTTAAATTGGGGATTTTTCTGCAAAATATTTATCTGAAACCTAAAATATTGGCTCTTTAATAAACTATCGTATGAAAAATAAATTTGTATTCCTGGATTACTCGTGAATTTACTTAATACAATCGATTTACTTATTAATGCTTTGTTCATTACTATTATTTACCATGCATGTTAATAATGCATTGGACAGTTGGACAATATAGGGGCTTGCTCATTGACTTTCGTGAACAGAAAAGTGAAAGACTAGTACACAAAACACACACAATTTCATTCAAATAAATAACTGCCTTATTGCTTCCATAGAAAATTCTTTCTCCTATTATTATTTCAATATTTGTGTTATAACAATAATCAAATTCTGCTTTTCATATATTCTTACTGAGTTACCCTAGAGAAATTCTTGTTAATTATTAGTGGGTAGTCCTAATAATGGACATTCTTATATTGTCCTTAAAGGCTCACGTGTACTTATTATTTATTCATTTACTCTGCAGCTGAAGTTCATAAGTAATTTTTCATTCGACGAGTTAAATTGCAAATTTTATTTATCGCAATTTAACTCATTGTATAAAAAATAGGAAAGCAGACAGAAATAAAAAAGTAGCAATTTATCTTTCCACACAAAATTTATATAAACCCTTCCTCTAATTTTTCCAAAGTTTTTATTAGTTTGTTCTTTTTTAAATTCTTGAAAAATTAGCTTATATCTATATCTTGGAAAAAAGTAATAATTATTTCTTTTTTATATTCCTTAATAATTAAGATCTTTATCTGTAGAGTGTATTACTTAATGATTTTCGATTTATTCATAAATAATGTTAAAGGACTATGTTTCACATCGGTTACCCTTTTCGATTTCTTCAAGGGTATTAAAAAAGAAGAAAAATTTAAAGAACAAATTCTGTTATGAGAAATTAGAATTTGTTAATATTTTATAATTCAAACTCCTAAACTAGTTAAATAAGTATTTTTTTCACCTAAATATCTCTCTCAGTAGATTATACTTATGTGGTGAAAAATTATTTGAATAATTTATTGAAATAGTCATATATTTTAAAGTTTCATAATGCTCTTAACTTAATTTACATAGTTTCAAAAGTTTTTGTCATTTTAAGATATTTTATTTATTTTTAGTTTCAAAAGCTACTTTCTTTGACAGTTAAAAGTCAAATATATGGTTATGATTAGAGGAATACTTTTTATCAAGATGTATTTTAAGTTATATATATCATATAATATCTTTCTCTCTTTAGAAAAAATGTAGAATTTTACGCGTTTAATTTAAATTATGTAATTTGTTGCTACCTCGTATCAATAAAGTTTATATTTGTTGCATAATTCAAGACAAATTATTTTCATTTGAAAAATACCTAGCCTTTGATTAATTTGCTTTGTATTTGGTTTAGCCTATATAATTTTTCTGTTTTCTTTTTCATGGAATTTGTGGATTTAATTAATTAAAAAATTATTAAACAACCTGTTTTAGATTCTTAGCTTGTATTTTTAAAATGGTTAATTATTTTTATTGCGTGATGATGGGATACACGTTTGATTTTTACGAAACGCGTGTTTATAAATATGATGCAAAGCATGTGCTAACTGGAAAGACCCAAATCCTTAAAAAACCTTCATTGTCGGTGCTGAAATTGCGGGAAAATTCTTATTCATTTTTGAATTGCCGTTCAAATAATGCGGTCCTGTTTCTAAACGAATTGTTTCTAAATTTTTTGAGTAACCTTGTGGGTATTGACGTCTAACTACAAATATACATTTATAGTATATTTACTTATATATAATTAAGATTATTTTCAGAGCTCCATTGGCTCAGTAGCTTCACGCCGCTTCCCGTAAGCTCAGCAAAGTGAAGCATCATTTGCCGCGGGCAGTGGTTGGGTGGGTGACCACGGTGTATTCTCCTTCACTGGGTTGCTGGAACTCTGTGGGTTGGGGACGAGTCCACGTTAATATGTGACGCCCAAAGTCCTTCCGCTGGTGTGGCATGGTTGTGGAGAGGAGGGTGCCAGCTCAGGTGTGACCTCGTCACCTGACCGTGACTCAAAATTACGAGGCACCTTAAAAAGAGCAAAGTCGTACTTTCATCTTCGTGGTACTCTGATCCAAACGAAAGACGCTCTCTATTGACTTAATTCGCATAGCTAAAGGCATAGCGAGCTTGGCTTGTCCAAGTGTCATAAGCAACAACAGATTATTTTCATGATAATATTATGGGGAAAAGATCAATAGAATCCGTTAATGTATTCAACAATCATATTTTGGATTGAAAATTCCGGTAATTCTCTATGTATGGTTGTTTTTTTTTTTTGTGACCGTAATATCACCGACATTATTCTTGGGTTGCTTATCGAATTTTAATTTATGGTTAGAAAGGAAGTCAAGTGCAATTTAAATGTCAAAATATAAAATTGTTTACCACGTATTACTCATGTGGATAACTGGATACTTCCAAAACATAATTTTAAACATTCTCTGAAACAGCTCATGTAATCCTGGTACATTAATGTAAGAATTGCAGTACTTCAAGAGGAGGAGGACGTTACTAATATAAAATACATCATGCCACATCTGAGAAAAATATTTGCTTAATACAGGCTCTTGAGCTGCTTGCCAGTGTCGAGTAAGTTAGTCAAGAACCTTTCTTCAGCTCCCCTTGAAATGTTGGCGCTTGACTAATCTAATGAGTTGAAGTATCCACATCATTATTATAACCAGATTTCACTGAGAAAATTTATTTTCGTTTTTCTTTAACAAGTGGTTAACTTGAGCCCCATGATTTGCTATTTTCCTAAATAGACTTGAATTTTAGAGATTTCTCTCTCTTTCTCTAGAAATATACTTGAATTTTTCAAAGAGGAAATTAAAAGCATGAAGATGTTATAATAATTTGACATTTCTATATTTTTGCTTCATTGCCACATAACAGAAATGAAATTTATAAATGATGGGGTATGAGAATATTTTAACATTAACAAGACATTAATTTCAACACTTTGTATTTGATATCATCATGAATAGACCTAAGTTTATTAAGAATTTTCCTCTTTGTTAGTATACCGTTTTCTAGGCAAAGGTATTTCAGAAAATTTTTAAAGTTATGTTACAGTGAAGTAAATTTGCGAATCAATAACCTGACTATAAATATAGAAGTAGTAATTCTCCAATCACATACTTTTGGTATATAAATATATAAAAATTCACATTTTTTTATTTTTCATCTTTTTCAACCATTTTTTGTTTATATTAAATTAATTTAAGAAATTATGTTTCTATGAAACACAATTTTGGATGATCGATGCATTTAAAATTTGACTACGTTAAATTTTGAAGGCTATAAAAATATTTCCCTTTGAATTTAAATGTGGGTGTCTGCGATTTTAGGAACTCTGAATAGTTCTGCATATTTTGTCTTTTAGGGCTCTAGTTTGCAGTTCAATAGTTCGTGAGTTTGAAATCTACGTGGATCGAAGATGTTTGTAATAGCTCAGATATAGTAGGTTTACATATATGATAGCTTAGATATATAGATATATTAATTGTAGGTCCCGACCATTTAAGATCTGGTGTCCAAAAAGTTACTATAGAGTGACTAACCATATCAAACTATGGAATTCTCATGAATTATCTTCCTTATTATAATACGTTACCCTGTTACGTCTTTATTAAAAAAGCATTATCCTGAAAAACGTGCAGTTAAGGATATTTCAAGATTTTTAGGAGTTATACGACTAATGTCCTGGTGATATAAATCTGGCTTTGAGAATAAGAGTTTCCGATGCTGTTATCTTATTTATTTAAAAATATTTGCTTACAGCCTCATTTCAACCTCCGTTTTTAATTGCAATTAAACCGTCTTTTTATTATCATTGACAACCACTCACTTTTACAGAAGGATAACAAATGTGCCATATATTGCGAGTATTGCTTTTTTCTAATCTTGTGTTTACTTTAAATTAATTGGTGTACTTTCGTTTTTTATGCTAAATCTGTGTAAACTTTAAATACAACTGCCTTTTGCGCTTAATGTTACCAACTGTCAAAAGAATTTGAATCCATTGTAGTTTTTCTCCTTATCTCACCAACGATTTTCAACTAAAATAACTTAAAAATTGTATAACATTGTGTGTGTATCAGTAAAAAAATAGTTTAACATTGTCATCAGAGTTATATTTTAATCGTCCACCATTCTATTCAGATGAATTAAAATGCGAAAAGCAAAAGTTATTTTTGTATTTTGCAAAGTTAGAAGTTATTCAATTAACTCCTACTTTTTGTTTTACTACTTTTATTTATTTTTGCAATAATGGTTCATATTATTTTTCAAAACTATAAAGTAGTATTTTGCAATATTACCCCAGTGACAATGTATACAAATTTTTCCATATTTCGGTCAGTATTATATTTTTAATGCCTATCAGTCTATTCGAGATAATGATTACGATACGCATTCATTTCTTTTTTCAAATATCGCACACTATTTCAATACTAATTTTAATAAAATTTTGAAGTTATTTAATACGTAAATAGTATGTATATACGCGTTTTATTCAAAATAGGAAGAAGAGGAAGATTAATCGAGACAGCGTTTTCAACTTTTTGATTAAGAAGTTTCTACTTGTTCCAAATATACATTTAAAATAAAAAAAAGAAAAAATTTAAATCTATTTTGATCTCGCCACCCACTAATTCATTACTTTCATCGATTTTCTTTGCCCTGTCAAACGTCGGATGTTTCTTTTAAAGTCAATGCATGCTGCTTGGAAATAAATTTATTCTCATTATTGGAATTCCTAGCAATAAATCTCAAAATAATTTTGGGAAAGAGACAAAATAGGATTTCAATAAGGATTGCCGCCACATTTCATATTTAGCTCTGTTGTTGGAAGTCTCGCAGAGAAAGAAAAAATCTTTTTTTTTAAAAAAAAAAAAAAAGAAAAAAGAGGAAAAAAGAAGAAACTCACACTCTGCAAAGAGTTGTTGGAAACTGGATTAATAGAGAAATAGGAGAGTCGATGAATTGCTCCCGTTTCTTTGCTCCCGTTTTTCACTGATTAAATTAATCTTGTCTCTCTTAATTTTCATTATCATTTTCCTACTCTTTTTAAGGAAGTAGAGAACTATTGATTGAAATTTGTTGTTTTAGAAATAGTTCGTGTATATCTTTTTCAAATTGGGTTGACATTTTGTCTTGTTAGATGGTTCGAACAATTTTATTTAATTTATCCAAAATTATATCTAGTGTAGAAATGAATTTATATATAAAGGAAATTATATTTTAAAAGTTTTCACATATTCATTCAAAAATGCTGTCTTGTGATGCATTAATTATAAATGGAAATTTCGTTTATTAGAAGTTTTTATATTTTCGTTCAAATTTCCGAACTCTCTGAAATAAGAAATAAATATTAGTAATTAGCTATAAATTGTAATTAGTTACAATTTATTTCGTTAAAAGGCTGCCATTCGTAAATAATTTGCTTAGTCAAAGAAACTTTTTTGAACATTTCTGCTTTAATTATCACTTTTAAATTTGTTCGCATCAACTCTCTTATTAAATGGAAAAATGAATAAGAAAATTAAAATCTTAATTATTAGTCAATGATAAGCGTATACCTTGAAATGGTACATTTACTAATTTATAGGTTCGACTAAAAATTTAAATGAATCGCACTATGTACAAGCTCTTTTAATTAAATAGAGAAATTACATTTAATCATTTTTTTATTTATTAAGTTTATATAGTCCTAAGTATTTGTGTGTTTCCTGTGAAATTTTTTTAACTTTGGTCTGATTATTAGGTGTAGGGAAACAAAATCGACGAACGAATAACTTATAGTAGAAAAAAAATGCTTCGATATGTGCATTTTATAAATTAATATATTTTATTTCGTCATTAAGAGCCACAACTGAAATATTTATCATAACGATTTTATTAAATGTCATTTTATTGTGCATTATTGTAACTTTTTACGTATGCCAATTGTTATGTTATCTTAAAATTTATAGAAAAAAGTTTTTAATACTACTATTTTTTAATATGATGAATTAAAGTGAAATGTAATTTTAGGAACAAATCATTGAATTTTATTAAGTGTTATTATTAAATGACAAAAATTCAATGTGTTCAATTATTTTAATTTGTATAACAATTCAAAAGTTTAGTTTTATATTTAGCAATTTGTGTATTGCTAAGGAAAAACCACGCAAAACTTTATTTTATTGCTCGCATTAATGTGGTAAGTTTATTAAAGTCCCTTCGATTTAACCTTTTCATGCAAAAAGTAATCATTTAGCGAGACAAACAATTTTAAAAATAAAATTATAATCTTTTTTTGTCACTTTTGAGACCGAAATTTTGAAATCAAAGCTGAGCGTTGTGCGTTGATTTTGAAGCAAGCAAAAGTAATCTTGTTATTTCAACCTTAGTTCAAAGCCAATAAATAGGATAGATTAAGTGTTGAGATTGCTGGGTTAGTTACTTCCAGGCAACAAATTACACCGTGGTAAATCTCAATTGTCGTTTAATGTCTGTAGAATTAATCGAATTTAGACATTTGTTTCTGTTTTACTTCTAGTTCTGTTAATAAAATAAAATCATCTTTTCTATCCATTATAGTTCCTTTATATCTATGGATGACATTATGCATTAAGAAATAGATATTATTTGAATTTATTTCAGAATCAATCCAGATAATATTTTTCCTAAGTACTGAATTTTAAGTGTATGTTTTTATACATTTTGCTGTCAAATACATTCAGATTTACGAACGTGTTGAAAATGGAATTAAGACATTTGTTTCCGACCATTTTCGATAATTTATATCTAGTTCTGTTAATAAACTAAAATCACCTGCTTTATCCTTTATAGTTCCCTTATAACTGTGTTATATTACCTTTATGCATCAGGAAATAAGCATTATTTGAATTTCTTTCTGAATCAAGCCATATATTTTTCTTAAGTGTTCAGTTTCAATGTGTGTTTTTTCACATGTAGCCGTCAGATACACTCATATTTTGAAAAATGTTGTGAAAAGGTAATCGTAATGTGATGTAATTCATATTGTGTGGCACTCAAAATGATTTGGACTGCCTATATGATTATTTATATTTTCTTTTATATCTTATAAAATAAACAAGTTGCTTGCATTTGGTTACAAATGTAAAATCGATAAATTAAACAGAATGTTTACTTTATTTGAATACATTTTTCCATCTCGAAAAGCAATCGTAATTTATCACAATATCTTTGCTAACTTACAAGTTTGTGAGAGTCTCAAAAAGAATAATGACAAATAATATTTCTCCTATGCAAGAAAACGAAATTCTTTATTTATGCATTCTACATAATGCTTGAAATATGCTCTTGGCTCTGTTTTGAAGGTTGTATTGTAAGATTTATTTTCCAGTTTTATCGCCTTGTTCAACTTACTAAGTAGATTTGAATTGTTTTTTTTTCTACTGTAAAAAATTTTAGCTATTGTGATTTAAGGCTTTTAATTTTACAGTATATAATAAATAATATTGATAAAATAAAAATCCAAAGAAAAGTCAATGTTACCAATATTTGTTAAAATAAACACAAATAGCAATTCTGATAAAAAAAAAATTCTTAAAAAATTACATCAAAAATCAAAATTATATTTTTTTATTTGGTTTTGATGAAAAGAGTATAGATATTTTTTCCTTTTTTCCATTGACACCATTCTTAAGACAATTCATTACAATGTATGTCACCTTTTCCTCGACACTGTGTGTACTCAACTTTTGTAAAACTGGCAAAATGTACGCACTGTAATTGTGCTTCCGCTTAAAAAATTCAGTAAAAGCTATTTAAGTCTAATTCCATTAAATTAAATAAATAAAATTTTCTGTCTTTTTATCATCTAACTGTAGTTGAAGCTTTGTATTTCTTTTTTTTATACTTTATTTTATTTCACAATAATCTCGTATCTGTCATCTAAATGTAAAAAAATTTTTTTGTTAACTTATGTACTATAAAAATGATTTTCTAGCTTATTAAAATGATAAAAATTACAAAATATTTATAAATACAATTTCTGAACTAAATTTAATCCGGTCTTTAATCAAAATATTTCAAATTTTTATTAAATAAATCTATATATTTAACAGAATATTATATAATAATTAATAAAATTATTTTTCTTAAATTTTTACTTTTATTTTATACAGCATTAAATATTTCAAAAATATGAACATATTTTAAATGCTTTTTTGGCAAATATATTCTGCAAATTTTCTGCTCTTCTGACATTGTTTTTTTTTTTCTAATTTGCATGCATAATATGTTTATAGTATATGATAAAAAGCTTTCAGTTATATACCAAATGCTAACAATTGAGAAATATTTTAAAATGTACGTAATGTGTAAAATTGTACGGAAACTACTTCCGAATTTTCAAGTGATGCTTTCCTCAAACTGCACCGCTAGAATACTGAAGAAAAGATTTCCTGACAATCTCCCGTTTCCGCCCGCCATTTCCGCTTTGATTGAAAAGCACTTACCCCTCATAAGCGGTGCAGCTAAAATAAATTTCTGTTCCTCTTAAGCGTTCAGAACAAAAGGAAATATTATCACTATTGACGAAAAAGAACAATCAAGTAAAAAGCCTGGAGTAAAAGCGGGAAATTTCCTTGTAAGAAAACGGGAGAAAAGATGGCTGCGAAACCATTCCCAATAACAAGATTATAGGTTGACTTTGGAAACGAAAGGAAAGTCATAAAAAGAAGAAAAAAACAACATGTTGGATAAAGGGAGGGCCTTGTTTAATACTCACCGATTACACTTAAAGAAGATCTTCCATCCTGTTCATGACCCGCATTTTGGCAAATCCGAAACCAAAGATTTCTGTCTTCAAAGAATGTATCCTCTTTTTACACATGCTGGTCCCTACTATCTAGTATACATTTTACGAATTTTATTAAAGCAGCCAAATGCTGGTATTTCTGATAGTTGATTAATAAAACTTTTATAATAATTTCCTTGACCTGTTTGTGATTTTCAAATATAAATGTGGCTGTGAAATATGTTCACTTGATCGTTTCACGTTGAGTTCAAATCCCGTGAGATTCTTATTTGAAGAGGTTTTGTTGAGGTTGGTGATATATCTACTATTCTGCCGAAAGTCTTGATACAAATTTGATAGATTTTCTTGAAAATTTTATAAATATATTTTGAGATTAAGATTTGTGGAAACTTTAAATTTGTTGACAAAATTAAAAAAAATTTTGAAAATCAAAGTTTTTTTTTTTTATTTTACTTGAACGCAGGAAATATAAATTCCGTAAGCATAGATATCTAAGAACGCCTAAAAATGGAATAATAGAGCATAGATTCATTCTATCTAAGAACTGTGTATTGTATGAATTTTTTAAAAATATTTTTCGCTGTCTTTATGATTTATAAAAATGAAAAGAAATATTTCGTAATGTTTGAAGACAATAAAAAGGAGAGTTTTTGACACGTAATATTTCAATCTGGTTTCAAAAATCGCTTCATACTTCTTAAAAAATGCCCATAAAGTTGGGTATGCATCGGCATTATTTTATTGAAGAGCTTTACCAATATTGGATTTAGAAATTTCATTGAATCTTACTCTAGAAACAAATTAATTTGTGAAAATATTCTTTTTAACTCTCTTGTTTTGAATTATCTCGTGATATAAAAAAAAAACTCATTCGTAATTTGTTTTGAATATTCTTCTTTAAAAGAATTTTTTTGTTGAAAATGTATCGCAACTAATAAAAATATTTTTTAAGTATTATAAAAAATGCTTATATATCTTTTAATTATGTAAAAAAAAATTTTCAAATTTGACGTTGAAGATCTTTGAAATTTCTCATAATTTGAATTTTTATTTTGATATTTATCAAACATGAAAATTCATTAATTTCGACAAATAAAAAGCACGCAATTTTTTTCAATATTACATTAGAGTTAGTTTTTAATCTATTATAAATGCTTTTTTAAACCTCATTTTTAATTGCTTTTATACAAACTGCGCCTCAAATAAATTAAAATATTTCGCTTGTAAAAAATAAAACGATCACAAAATTTTGACAAATGTATTTTAATCCTTTAATATGTTTTTACATTGAATACGTTTTAAATGTCATACTAATTTGTTTTCAATGAAAGATTATTAGTTTGCTAATTAGGAAATATTACCATATATTAACGATGAAAATAATTTTAAGTAGTTCTGCATAATGTTTTCCGTCACCTCATTATGACTCAGAAAAAAATAATCGAAAAAATCAAAAAATAGTTAATAAATAATATTAAAATAAATGTTTAATCTTATTATTGACAAGTATGTAATTCAAGAGCGCAATTCACTTACATCAAGCAACTGTTGGAATCTCTTATCTATTGTAATTTTTTATTCACGCATCTCATGCCTGAATTCTTTATAAATACTTACAGCTTGAAACGCGCTGTTTGAAGTTTCTTTGTACCATAAAACAGACAACAGGAACATTTCTACTTTTTTTTTCCTCTCATACTCAAAAATGACAAATCTAGCCATTTTCTACGTTTGCAACAAAAGAATTTCTATAGGATATTCAGGATGAAAAGTCTTTTATTTTCGCGCCAACCATTCTTTGGCAATATTGTCTTAACCATAGCAACCGTAATTTTGCAGTTGTTAATAACATTTCTGTGTCGCCATACATATTTCTCAAGCAATAGAAAACGGAACTTTAACCGTAATTAGGCGTCCAAATATTCAATATCTTTTCTACCACGAAAGACATAATAGCGAAAACTTCAGAAATTATTTCCTTTATTTTTCTTTTAATATATTTTTCTCCTAAAAGTTCTTTTAGAAAAGAAAGAAATTACTTACTAAGATTATTTCCACAAAAATTCTTCTCCAACTAAGCATTTCTGTTTCTATTAGAGTACATAATTCTCTTTCAAATTATAATGCGCCACGTGGACTGTAAATTGTTTACCCATGCCCCGTTACACATAATTAGTTCAAGAGAAAAGTAAATGTTCGTTATATAGTGAAACCTTAATTACGTTATCCCATAGAATGCTCTCTGAACTGTTATTTTTATTTATTTATTTATTTATTTTTTATTTTACTGTCATTTCGCCGTTCAAGACGGAGTTATTAAGTGTCAGAGAAAAGTTTTAACTGATAATTCCTCTTGAAAATAATATTCCGGGACAAAAAAGATACTTTTTTAATCATAACTATTTTATTAAATGTATTTTCTAATATTTTTTGCCTGAACATAAAAAAATCATCGTTTGAATTAGTTAATTCTACTTTTAATTTTTTATGGTCTTTTTTTATTTTTAGTGTTTAGTATTTAATCTTATAATTAATTATTTTACGATTACCACACATAACAATTAAGTTTATTTTTCTGCTACTTTTTTTTTATTCTTCATTATTTTTGTATTTCATTGTTATCATATTTTGAATACTCTTTTTGGTATTAATTACATTTTTCACATACTTATATTTATTATTTTTTTTAGTTCTTTAAATATTATATTTGAAAATATTCAAAGTGGTACACACTTTATATACTTAATGTTTGCATCTTTATATACAAGTTTAAATATGTATTATTTTATCTTATTTATAATTCTTCTAATTAATTTGAATTTATAACTCTAATTAACTAAAAGTCACATTATAATTTATGTTTGTTAAGTTCATGAAATGAAATTAATAAGGCATTGTTTGGATTTATATCTGGAGATAATTAAAAAAAATGCAGATTTTTTTCTACTTAATTCCAATAAAAAATTTATTAGAATTCCAATAGTTATTATTTTGTATAAGGTTCTTATATAACCTTTTAGTATATATAAACTTCATATTAGTAGGTTAACAAACAGTTATTTGATTGTCAAATTTGAAATAGCAGTACTCTTTTGGAAAATCTTTTAGACTCATTTAATATATAATTTTCAATAATCACATTCTTATAGTTACTTAAATATAAATTTTGCTATATGTTTCTTATCTAATTGAATCTAATCCTAATAATTATTTGATTTGTACATCAAAATATTTTCGTTGAATGAAATATAACTGCGGAATTTCTAAGCTCTTATTTAATAATTCATCATTAACTAGTAACAATTGTACATCTCAATGAAAGGAACAAAACTGATATTAAATTAGCTTTTATTGGCTACTAATTGGTTTTGAAACACTCCCTCGTCATAAATTGTAAATTATATTCTTTTATTCACTCGCCATCATTTAATTTAATACTATTTGACCCCATATTGTCGCCACGTACCTCGTAATCTGACTTCTATTAATCAATAATACTGAGTAATGTATGATAAGTATGCGTGTTGCTTATTAATATATATTTATCCAATTTAGACTATATTAGATACATATATCTTCGATATTGCATTAAAATGAAATACAACTTTTTTTTTCCAGGATAGATTCTTTTATATTTTACATAATTGTGTTCGTGTTTTGAATCACACACAGGTTATATATAATTTAATAACAGTGTAAAGAATATGAACTTGTGTCAAAAAGTACTTTATTTCTTAAAAGGAATCAAGAATATAAGTACTTATTTTAATATCTACCTTATTTTCTTGGTTATTGATTAAATTAATTTATGACAGAAATTCACAGTTTTTATGTAATTGGTATCAGCATTTGGAGTTTTATATCTATAAGTATAAAATACATCAATATAAAATTTATGATTTTAAAATAATTAGTTTTAATGCTGTTAATTTCAGAAATTGGTGCAAATTATGATTTATTTTATATCATATAGATATTTCTACTAAAACCGTATTATTTTATGAACGAAAAATATTTCTTAATTTTTGTATTTTCTGTTTGTGTGAGTGTGTCGACATTTTTCCTGTAATTTATTTAACTGTAGCGGATATTAAAATTTCATTTTAAAACTAACAAATGTAAAAACTGATTATTGAAGCTTGTATTGAATTCACTGTTTCAGTTTATGTATAATCTATGGACTCGCGTATACACTGTATGATTCCTTCTTATATTCAGCTGCTTCACCTTATGAATACCAATTTCTTTAGAGACTTCCAAAATGATCTCATAAGTGGCAGTGTATTGTGGATTTTCTGCATCATTTATTCATGGATCGTTCTTCGAGGAGTTCAGATTTACACATCTAGCAAAATACTTGAGTAGTGATATGCATCACTATTAGGAGCCAGATTGTTTCAACTTTGCAAGTGCTGTAACACACGCAGAATATTTATGCAATTTACACTATGTACGTTATATTAAAGGTTTTAAAAAGGCATTTTACCGGTAAACATGTCATGTTGTTATTTTGGTGATTTTTGTTCTTCCTTTATTCAAGAACTCGCGTCCATTCCACAGTCTTCTTAGCGATGGTTTACCATATATTTATCATAGCTAAATCCATGAAGTTTTTATCATTTGAATTATCTGGCAAATCTAAGCTGTTCAAAGCAAAGCCAAATCTTTAAAAGAGCATTCCATCCATTCATCATTTGCAAATGTACTCACTAGTCGATTATGAAATGCGTGCCATCGTATGAAACCTGATGATATATGAAAATTTAGTACATCATGTAAAGCATATTTTGCAGCAAAATAAATTTTAAAATTTCTAAAACCTACTTTATTAAAATTGTGAAACTTTTATTATAAAAACTGAAAATCCATCGTAAAAATGTGTATGATAAGAAGTAGCACGTTTGTCACTGTTTCTATTTTACAAAAAAAAATCTTTTCATTCCTTTATTACGTTCTCCATAAAATTACACAATTTTTAACAACTGTTTACATTTCTAGAGCCATTATTAAAATAGGACTCATTAATTCTTGTTAAGTTGTACGCTGTTAATAGCTATGAAGTCTACATTTTTTTAACAAATTTTTAACATCAAACATTTTTTAAACACTTGGTGCATCATGCAATAATTTGAACATAAACATTTCATTAAATTTTATATATTTTTTTAATTTATCTTTTGCATTTTTTAAAATACATAATTTATGATTTTAGATGTGTTCAATTAATTTAGCTCTTGTGGAATATAATACTTTTTATTTTATTTTTGTATATAATAAAAATAAATATTTAATATAATGTTTCATTTTATATGTTGAAAAAGTATAGTTGAAGAAAAAAATATTCGATGCATTTATTTAAGTTGTAATACTAATTTTTTTTTAAGTTCTTTTTTGTTCCCGAATTTTTAATAATTGAATAAAAGTGCGTTAAACATTGTATTTTTCTGCAAGTAACAAATTTTTTACTTGAAATTTACTATTTATTGTTATAATTTCTTTTTCCTTGATGAATTTTATAATTAGGCATGATTCTTTCCTTAAATCTTTCAAAAAATACGCTAAAGGAATGTTTTGAAAAGATTGTCCTCGTTTTGCAGTAAAACATGCCAGCTTTTTAAATATTTAACATTCTAATTTCCTTCTTCACGTTTTTATTAATAATAATTTAACTGTGCATAATGACTCACTAAATTTTAGTTCAAAATTTGGAAGTTGAAATTTAAGTTGTGTGTTTCCACTTTTCTAACTCTCCTTTAAAAATGTTTATTCGGGTTCTAACACGATTTTCTAAATAATTTTGTGCAATATACGTGTATGAAAAAGATTTTTTTCAGCCACTTGAAAACACAGTGATGTGAAGGCCCACCATTATCGGAAAATTTTCAATTCTCGAAACGTCAAAATACATTGAAATTTGTGAAATTCTAAAAATGAAATGTTGCTGGACTATTGAAAGTTTTGCAAACGGGAAAAAAACTATTTCTATCATTTTTACTTTTGGAACAAACCAAATACAATCCAAAAATATGTAATAAATTTAATAAAAAAGACCAAAAATATTAAAAATTCCTTATTATGTTACTGTTTCTGCTATTAAACAACAAATTTACTTCAACGATATTCACTATAATTTTTTTAATATTTTACAAATTTTGAATACGTTTTTAAATTTATTCGAATTTATTCTCAACCGAATATTGTCTGAAAAAAATTTCTGATTTCTCTGTTCTTTTTGATGGTATGTCATTATTTTGAAAAATGGAAAAGTGAATAATATGTAAAGCGTGAAATATATTAAAAAGACATAAACAAAAAATTAAATTAAAAAGGTATATAGAAATGCCAAGGAAAGAAATATATGAAAATATTTCCTCTATATCTTTGTTCTTCACTATTTTGTTGATTTTTTAAAAACTGCTTCTCTTATTTTGTGATAACATTATTTTTGAACAGATAAAAAAAAAAAAAAAACGTGTGAAATGATGTACTTAAACGTGTAAGATTTAATTTATTTTCTTTATGGTTTTTGCTTCTCCTATAATATATTTAGTTATAAAAATAATTGCGTTAAGCAAGTAAAACATTTCATAAGATAACTGATAATTCTGCGTGATTTCGATTTAGAAACGAAATCCGATATGCAACACTCTTTATAGTGACGTCACTGCTTGTAGTCCATTGCATTCAGTAAGAATTTTTTTTTTGCGTCAAATAAAAATTATTCCTAGGTCATACACCTTGTGCAAAGTTATAGAAGCTTTGTAGTGTTCATCCCTCCTTTTTTTTATACCTCATTAAATGTAGCTCAAGCTTGTACTTCACAAAAAAGCTTACTTAAGCGTAAATATTGTTAGGCTATCGTGTCTGGATATTATCTACCCAAGTTTTCTTCTTCGAACTTTTTAATAAGCTGGTTGTATTTTTCTCCTTAATAATTTCTTTTGCTGAAAGGAAAGCATCGGTGAAGCTTTAACTAATCAAAGCTTTATCAATAGTTTCACATAATCCTCAGGATGTAAATTAATTGGATAGTTATATTTGTGCTTAATTCTATTATAAAGCTGCGAGATTATTTTCAGTACAGTTGTGAAACTTTAAAAAGAATTATAAATACTAATTTTTTTATGTTTTATATATGATTGGACATTTTTCGAAACTTTTCGAAGATTAAATAATGTGTTGAAGTTAATTCCATTAACATATTTAATAGATGACTGCCAATGCTTAAGTAATTTTCAATACATTAAAGGTTAATTTGAAGCAGCTTTACACAAAACTTTTTATTATCACTGTACTTTATGCTGTAAATTCGTGCATCGCATGCTCTCTTGCAACAAAAAATTCAAAATTTACGATTGTATGTCAAAGCGATTATTTCGTTTTAATTATTTATTGCGCTTTAAATTATTTTTGTGACTTTGTTTGTAATACGTTTTATTTTTAAAAAATCTTTTGAATGTTAGCAAAAATTTATTTTATGGTTATTCCAAGGACACATTATTTGACTCCTATCAAAAAATAGAGAACCTGAAGAATATTTTTATCGTCAGATAATTAATTCTTTCTTCAAAATGATTTTCCATTGTGCTAATATTAGGGATATCAAATTATATATTAATATTTATGTTGGACATCCTGAAAAAATGAGTAATATTGTATTAGCTTTTAGTAAACTCTTTCCTCCTCTGGGACTTCAGTTCTGACAATTTTTGTCTGAACAGAAGGATTCTGTTCAGATGAATTTATAAGCATAGTAAGAAAATTAAGTAAATAAGGATAATAAATGAGACCATTGAATTTACAACCAGAAATTAAGCCTGCTTCATGAAACAAACTCGCTACCAGAAATTCTAAGATTAATTTAATTTAATTTCGTGGTTAGTTTTAGCTTATATAATTAGGCTAATAATCAGAGTAAGTATGAGTCTTTCAACATGAAATTATTTACATTGAAATTTTGTTCACATTACATAAAAAACGCATGATTTCTTTCATTTGGTGTAAACTTTCAAAAATCGATATTTTTATATTGCTCTGAGATATCACCTTAGCGCTCTCTCTCTCTCTCTCTTCAGTTAATCAATTCTTCTATGAAAATTATGCATTATTGTGGAATTATAAGTACTCTATCCTTTGAAAAAATACACATTATTTTCTTATAATAGACTTACAATAACTTCTACTTTTTTTACCATTTTTCAAATCGTCTGTTATTTTAAAACTTAATATCTCTAGATTTTTTTGCTGATTTCGAAATAGCTGCATTCATACATACTTGGGAGCGAGTGTGAGTGGGTGATTTATTTATTTATTTGAACTCTGCGCTTCTCTCCCCTCTCATTTATTATTGACTCAAATTGTATTATAAATAATTAATTATGATATTGTAAATTTGCCATACAGCTGTGTTGCATGTTAAATTAACATCATATTTCGCTGTCACATTCAGAGAGATATAATATAGTTATCCGTTAATATTTGAATTTTGGAAAATTTTATACTAATAATAATTATTGTATTGTATAATAATAAAGTAAGCATGACATCGCTATCCGTGTAAAACATATTTATTTTACCATCTAAAACAAGTTTTTATTTAATTCATCACAAATATGTAAACAATATATTTTAAGACTTATAATTTCAAATTAATATATTGGTTTCCTAAAAAATATTATTTGCAATATCAATAAAAAAACCAAATGGAATAATTTTAAAAGACATTAATATATTTATCACTAACTATATTACGTAATATTAAATACATATATATATATATATATATATATATATATATATATATATTATAAGTGTTTTTAACTTCAAACTTCAAACTGAAATTTTAATTTTGTATAGAGTTTTAATAATTTTTACATTCCCTTAAATAACTACCGAGCTGGTAGCCGAATGGTTAGTGCTCTTTCCTTCGGTTCAACTGTTCGTGGGTTCGAATCCCACCTTGGGCATGGATGTTTGTAGTGGTTCGGAATCCACTTTAAGCCGTAGGTCCCGGTCTAATTTGGCCTCGTGTGCAAAAAATGACCGTTGAGCAACAAACAAATCACTCTCCCTTAAATAACTTGAAAATAAGTATAATTGTTTTGATGTTAACTTAATTCACTGAAATTCTTACTTCGAAAGGAATTACATCGAAAACATTCTAATTCAAAGTGTCGCTACATTTTAATTAATTTAGGGAAAAAATACCTTATTTAAATAATTCTGTAATTATTATATTTTAATTTATCTTTCTAATTTATATTTGCCTTTAACTAGCGTAGATTGCGATTGTTTATTTTCTTTGAAACAAAATTGATATAAGGTCAAATTAGATTTTGGAAAAACAGCTCAGAATTTCTCTTTAGTCACATTTAATTATCTAAAATACATTACTTATTGTATTACTCTCAAAAGAGTGTTAATTTTTCATAGTTAACCTAAAGTTTTTAAATTAATTTTGGTTTATATTTTCAAGCAAAATATTACAATTATATAATGCAGTTTCACTTGAAAATCTACGAAAATTGCTTATTCTCTTAAAGTAGTTTTCAATTTCCTTAACTAAATACTCATAGGGCATATTAAAATTTTAAAAATTATGTATATATAATATCTACTTTATACAATGCAAAATTTCAGAAATAAATATTTTTTAATAAAAAAGTATATTTTAATTTTTTTACTTTAATTTAAGTTGCATATCCTCTTTATTTAATTATGTTTTCTTACTTTCATAGAAGCGCATGTTTATGAAAATAATCATCCCAATTAGATTACTGAGAGAGTCATTACTTTTGAATATTTAACTATTTTTAAAACCCCGCATCAATTTTTCTCTTCGCAGATGTATGGAAGCTTATTTATTCTATATTGTGTTACATTATATAAAATTTAATTCGCATTTTTTGTTTCTTTTAACATACAACTTTATTAAAATTCTAATGTCGGTGTAGTTTAAGATTTAATTTGGGCTTTTTCCTGTATTTAGTTCTTGAATTCGCTTGGCTTTTATACAATTACTTTTTTTAGTTAAATTTAACGTTTTATGAGTTACGTCTATAGGGAATTTTAAGACTCTTTCTTTCAAATTTTCATCAAAGCTTTATAATATATAAAGCTTCCATTTCTTTCGCAAATGAATTTTCTTGAAACACAAATCATTTTTCCTGCTAGCACCCATAATGGCAAAGGCATAATAAACATTGCTTTGCTAAGCCTATTTAGAAAGGAAAACTGTGTGGTATAAATTTTAAGTAGACTTAAAATTGCGAATTACGATAATTTTTAAATCCGTCAATTGACCCTTAGCTAAGCTGGAAGCTGAATCGTTTGCCCTTCCGTCCTCAGTTCGATTCGATTCCTACTTTCAGCATTGTTTTTAGCTGTTCGGAATTCATTTTGATCTCTAGGGTCAAATAAAATTAGCTTTCATGTCTGGAAGTGATCACAGAGCGATGAGCCAACGAGCCGATTGACCTTAATAAGTATGTTCTCGCAGAATGGGAGTGTTGAGCTGAAATCGTGAATTTCAGCACAAGCACTGACAGGACTGCATTTCAGTACTCAATACTGTCTATAAATGCATATTGTTGTGTGAGAGGGAGTAATAAGATATTAATTTCATATCGCTTATATATATATATATATATATATATATATATATATATATATATATATATATATATATATGTATATATATATGTATGTATGATGTATATGAGAGAGAGAGATTGTGAGAGTGCTATTTGAAATTATTGATTATACATGCATATATATATATATATATATATATATATATATATATATATATATATATATATATATATATATATATATTATGGTCTTTCTATGCATTTCTGTTCCTTCTAAAGCTGTATTAAAATTAATGTGGGACGCTTTCATATGATAAAGTTAGAAATGAAGAACTTGTGTACTTTAAATAGAGTTTTTTATTGCATTATTATTTTATAATACTACAATTAAAACCCAACTTAAGTGATATAAAGGTCTTGAGATATTTTTAAGTAGAATTTTATAAGATTTGTGTCTTCAGAGTTTCCGCCAATGTTACTGAAAGCCGTATGCATAAAAATTCTGTAATAGATTAATTTTCTTTTCTTAATTATTTTACCGAATTGTGCTAAATATATTAGATACATGAATTTTTTCACTGTTCTAACAAACTCATGTATCTAATATATTAAGCAAAATCTTACTGGATAATCAGTTTTTCACCTAATTAAATTATTCCCCTTGGAATGTGCTGTCTCTCCACTTTTAGTTAATGTTTGAAGACAATGAAATATTATCACTGAAGATCCTGAAGAATTATCCGTAATTTCTTAACATCACTTATTTTC
Organism: Latrodectus hesperus; assembly: GCA_037975125.1. Taxonomy (NCBI): domain Eukaryota; kingdom Metazoa; phylum Arthropoda; class Arachnida; order Araneae; family Theridiidae; genus Latrodectus; species Latrodectus hesperus. The sequence goes on from CM075854.1 coordinate 71,094,598, forward strand.
TTATAATTTTAAATGGGTTTATAAATATTAAAAGTAACCTCTGTTTAGGTACATTGGATAAATGAAACTAGTTAGAATATTTGATTAAGGAGTGGCCGTTCTTAGCTATGAATCCCTTTTTTTGTTAACAGGATCCAATTTTATCTGAAGTGATCCTTTGGCTATGAGTAACTTCATCATGAACTGCGCTCTTCCCTTTATGCCAAAGAAATTTTTATATTCTACTTATACTTAAAAAAATACTATTTTTTTAGCATCAAAAATCTTCTTTCATCTTTCGGATAAGTTTTATGGAAAAAGAATGCTGTTATGCTTTTTAGACTCTCGAAACAATTTTTTTTCCTTCAAACGGTGAAGTAAATTGCCTTCCTTTGTCCAGATAAAAAGAGAGCACCACCCACGATAGAAAGTTAATTTATATTCCTCAAATGCCTCTACGTTCCTCCTCTTTTTTATCTTGTTTTCAAAGAATTAGTGAAAGATTAACTACGCTGTTGTTTTTATTGGAGCGAATTTTTTATTAAAAGAGCTCTGGGAAGTCTTAATACGACAAGAAATGCACGTCACGATGCCCTCAATACTGCATCCTGAGTGAGTTCTCCCGAATTCAGACTTTTTAATGTGACGTTATGGGAAATAAATTCAAAATTCCCACCCATGAAATTTAACCTGAGGGTGGAGGAATCACTTACAGCTGTGATCTTTGACGTGTACCCTTGCTCAGTTACTGCGTTTGTATTAGGAGAAAAAATTATAATTTATGTTTTCTTTAGGTTTTTTTATTTTTATTTTTAATATAAATGTTTCTGACCTTTTTGTTTTCTTTTGCTTATGGCATATATCATACTTATAACTTTCCTATCGTTAAAAATGGAATCATGTCTTCGAGATTTAGTTTTTATAATAAAAAAAGCCATTTACATTGTTGAGTAGAATCCATTGCACACTATTTGAAGTTGCTCCTTATAGAAAATATTAAAATTTATTCGGTAATATTGTTACATTTAAATTCTATATTGCAACTTTTTTCATGTCGTTTTATATTATTGTTATGGAGAGAGATTCTTAAAATATCATGTCATGTCTTAAACTAAATATTTAATGAACCAAGTATAGATCTGTTATTTATGTATATGTGTAAGGGAGTGAAAAGGAAACATTCATAATTATACGGGAAATAGAGAGCTATATATTCTCTAACAATTTTGCTTTATTAAATTATTTGGAATTTAAGTACTAAACTTGAAATTAAAAATCATATATCAATGTAAGAGCTGATCAGTATTAAAAGTCTTAATGGTTACATCTAAACTCAGCATATATATATATATATATATATATATATATATATATATATATATATATATATATATATATATATACATATATATCGTTCAATTTTCGAAAACACTTAGCTATGATAATGCATTAGATTAAAAACCATTGAAGTTAATAAATGCCTTCAAGTAAAAACTCAAAATGTGAAATCTTGCTCAGTACTCGTTTGCTTTAGTAAAAATGTATTCATATTACTAAGCAGAATTTAAAAAATTCCACCAAGTACTTACCATGTTATCAAACCACGTTAATAAACAATAAATTTTCTGAATAAAGTCATTTTTCTTCTCCAAAAACACTTGTCAATGAAAATAAAGGAACTAAATTGAAACTAATAAAAGCAAAAACATACCATTGTCTTTTACTTTTAACATACCTCGTCTTCAAGACAACATGTTTTCGCATTTTTTCATGGATGCATATTGTTATAAATTTAACACTTTTTATGTAAAAAAATGCGATGTATTTTTCTCTTAAGTCATCATTTCTTAGCGAAGAAGCACACACACACACACACACACACACAATGCAACATTTAAAACTATCCAGATTTAATTGTGATTGATGAGTTTTATAAAATTTTCTTCATTATTTTAAAGTTTTGCATTTTTTTATTTTTCACATCAATGCATTTACTGTTTGTAATGACTTTGAAAATAATGTGTTATCTAATTTTGACCATATTATAAACAGGAGCCTAATATTTATTTCTATCAATATAGAAAACAGTCATCAAATACCTTTAGCTTTCGAAAGTTTACATGCAGTATAATACTATGCACTGTACATTAAATTCAATTCTGCTGTAAATCATATTTCTCTAAAATGAAAACTTAAAGTTTTGTTAAACTTTCATCATTTCTGTCCAAATCTCTAGTTACTGTTAAATGCGCAAAAAATGCTTTCTAAAATTCTATGAATGAATTTTGGTAAAATTTATGCATACATACATACATATGATATATACATACGTATGACAAAGGCTAGTTATGATAATTGTATTTAGATTCTTACCCATATTGATTTTGGAACATATTATCTAAATTTATGCTTAAAAGAGTCATTTTTTTAATTATTTATCTAAGAGAGAATGAAGTATTTAATTTTTTTTCCTTTATTTTTTCATTAACAATTAAATTAACTATTTTAAATCAAATATTTAAAATAGTATATCATTAATTCCTTAACGCCATTTTTAAAATACACGTGTTACTTTTCTAGTTTATCCTTACATAAAATAAATAAAATCCAAGAATTCATTAGTGATTTCTACTGCTCCTCTAAGTTAAAATTGATACCCTTTTACCAGGAAATACTATCCCGATATTCTGAAGACTATTTAATTATTGCACATTTTTCAGATTCAAAAGACTTTTTTCTTGCGTTGTTTATGAAGTGAATTTTCTGTAGTTATCTCATCTAAGATTCCTGCCAAAGTTTGGAAAAGTTGCTTAGTGAAACACACTGCTTGACTTTGTTTACAACTGAAAAGTCTTAGATCTTAATGAACATGTTGCAGTGATTAATGATCAGCTTCTTTAGCTTCATTAGATCGTAGCAAAATTTATACTCAATGGTGCAGATTGAAAATTTTTTGATCAATTTTGAAAGTTTCTCCTATTAAAGTAAATATGCTCTGTGCAATTCATTCAGAAAATATGATTCAATTAAAGAAAATATGTATTCAACTAAAGATAATAATATTGAGATTTAATCAAAAATAGTAACAACTAATCATAGATTTATGTTCTGATCTTAAAAATAATTTATCGTCATTATAAATAAATATATTTAATTTTAATTTGTTAAATCAATAAATTTGTTGAGTGAGATAGGACTTTCTAATTCTGTTATATCGAAGTGGAAAGAATGACGCACAATCAAATCTAGGCATGACAAAAAAATCTAGAAGTGCGAGATGGGAATTTTGAAGTCTATTAATTTCATTCTTATTAAAAACATGCACATTCACTTTTTAGGAATCTCAGAAAAATTTAAAGTTACAGAGAATATTGTGAAACAATTACACACCTTCAAAAATTATGCAATTTATAATTATAAGTAAAAAGTGTATGGAAACTTAAAGAATGTGAATAATCCAAATCGTTCTGTATTTTAATTTTATTTCTATTTATGAATTGATACTTATCATACTCAAATCAAATCTGTTCTTCAATGCTTAAAAGGTTTTTTAAAAGTTTGCAAATTAATTTTCGGCAGATTTACTAAAGGATGTATGAAGATACGAGAAACAATATCTTTTTAAGAGAAATCTTTAAGTTTAAAATATTGAAGAAATTATAAAAATATAGTGTAAGCACTATTTTTTGCTTCCCAAAAACCATCCCTAAAAGATTACTGCTGCTTTAACTCGATGGAAAAAATTTAGATCATTTTTTACTTTTTTATTTTATACGATTTAATTTCAATATTCCTCATTTATAATGCTATGAACGTCGTTATAAAAATACTGCAACAATAATCATACAAAAAACTCACTATATTCAATTTTTCAAAAATAGCTAAGTTAATTTCATTTGCGTATTCTTTGATTACAATATTCAGTGGAAAATAATTACTTAACGAATTAATATAATCTTATATTAATTCAAAGAAATAGGTTGGTTCTTGGACTATTTATATTATTGGGAATTATACAGACGTAGTATGATAAATACTTTTAAATATTCGTTTATTTAAAATGTTTCAACATTTAGATTAGTGTTGAGAAATAATAAATTGGTCATATCTAAATTCTGATTTTAAAGGATTATTCAACTTTATCGTCAACAGCTTGTAAGGTATCTTTTAAAAGAGAGAAAGAGAGAATTGATGTGCTAAGAAATTCTATTAGTCCCATCTCATCAGCAGTGGAAAGAATGGAAACTTATCTTCCTTTTTATTCTATGAAGATGAATTGGCTGTCTATTTTTCAAATTTTAAGTGGAACATTATCTATCATCATCTGTCGGTAAATCAGAAATCATAATACCACTTTCGAAATTTTCATAATGTCATTTTCCGGAAAAGAATTTTAAACAGTCAAGATTACTTCTATGATTCAAGAATACTGAGAATGATTGTTGAAGAAAAAAATAATTTCCAAGAAAAAGGAAGAGATAAATGACTAATAAATACCATGACCAATGCATTTCACTACATCCGGATTTATTTTTAGCTTAATGTTCTTTTTAAGAGTATAAGATTTCATTAATTATAAGAGAATGAACGCCGAAACATTTGAAAAGCTCGCTATAGCTAAGATATTATTATATATATCGTCTTCCTGATAGTCAGCTCTGCGAATAACGAAAATTAAATTTGATTGAAACTTAAAATAGTTATTACATTTTAGTTTTTATTCCAATACTAAATTATTATTTCCCTTTTTTCATTATCGCGAAATAAAAATTTTCTACCTCAATACATTTATGCAAAACTTTATAAAAGTGGAATTGCGAAATACTTATAACTTCTATTTCTCTTTCTATCTCTCTCTCTCTCTCTCTTTCTTTCTTTCTCTCTTTCTTCCTCTCTTTCTCTCTCTGACAAGCTAAAAATGTATTCTCAATAACATTATTTCACTCGCTTTGCAATATTTTATCAAAATATTTCTAAAAACATATTCTGCCAATAAGATTAATCATTCTCAAAAAATATACATGAAAGACATAATAGGATATAGGTTTTTATTTAGAAAAATATTGTTGCTTTTTGAAAGAGAATAATTAAAGAAGAAAATATTTGAAACATTTCAATTAATTCTTATTGAAAACACCCTTTCTTTTACATGTAAGATAACTTATAAATATGAAAATAAAAATGCTGTTAAATATATAATCTTCATTGTTCAGAGAGTACTTTTGTTTCTAGGGGTTTAATATTATGTTGTCTAATTATTGTTTAATTTAAAGCTTTACTGTACATAAATTCAAAAGAGACTAGATTTTATAAATACATTTTTGTTTTTTCGAGTCCCTTTAATAATATTTTTATTACATTTTTCATTTTTGTCAAAGCCTCGTTTCTGTAAAGCATATTTAATAAAATTTAACCCAATCAGCCTAAACAACGGTTTACTTTAATATTAAAAAACTGAAAGTTTTTCATTAAAATTTATATATAATGTTTTCAACACAAATTTATACAAAAACTTTAGAATTTATATATTAATAAATTTGTCTTTATTTTTCCTTCCCTTTTCAATAGCGATCCTTTCTTTGCAATTTTTGAGAACGTAAAATAGTTTCTTACGCAGTTGCAATCTTAACTTTGACTGTCCGAAGTTTGGAAGACATTCCTCTAAATCTTTCAACAATCGTCTTCTTCCAAATTGCTTCAAGTGGTTGCTAGGAGAGGTATATGAGCTACGGGAGTTGTCAAGCGGAAAATTACTGTCAACTTGTGAGGTTTCGCCTGCTTTTCTAAGGTATCTTTTCCATTGCTTTGATCTCCATTGTCGTTACGCTGTGCCATTCTTTTCATTTCTGAGGAAGATCTGCTGAAAGGGTAGGCTTACTGATAATTGATTGACCAGGAAATGAACTTTCGCTTACGTTTCGAATGCTTTTGTGACCTATCATCTCTCTCATTCTGGTAAGATTCAATTGTTCTCAACGAATAAATCGTGTGCACCATGAATAGATATTTTACGCTGGCTGCAGTCTTTCATTTGGTTTATTTGTAATAATGCATTTCCTTCCTTATTACTTATTTTTGTATCTAACTTTGTTATTAACAAGATTTTAAATATATTTAAATTATATTTTTTTTAACAAAATGTGCGATAAGAATTTATTGTTTTAATCTACGATACCCTATTTTCCGTATTTATCGTAACTAAATTCATCGAAACTCTTTTCATGCTTTTACTAAGAATACCTGGGAATTTTAATTTCATTTGAGAATTTAAAATAGCGATCTTTATCTATAAAATAATATAGTCTAAATTATGATGGCAAGAAATAGATAACCCATAACCTTTCCTTTCTCTTTGTATGTAACTAATGAAGCAATAATTAATTATACGCGAAATTATTGATGCATAAATTTTCACTTTTGTAAATTAGCAGCTTATTTCTAGGAAGATAAAAATAGAGTTTCGAATATGTATTTAGCAATAATTATCAAAAAAATATAATTTATTAGATTCCATGTTGACAATATGCGCCTAAAATAATTTTATGCAAATAATATTTTATAAATTCTTCAGATTAAATTAGTTAGTGAAGAAATTTTTGTCTAATTTGTAATCGAAATGGGGAAATTTTAATTATATTAGAAGTACATTCAAAGCATTATATTTGTTTTAGCTATTTTGATGCACTTTGAGATTTATTATAAACTACTGAAAATAAGTTTTGAAAATTTGCATATATATTAAATTAAAAATTGTAATGCTTATAAGTAGAATAATTTTAATGCGATGTTATTATTAATGATTTCTAAAGAATAATAGAATTAAATAAGTTGGAGTAAATTTTGAAATCTTTTTCGTGGAAAATAATACAAAAAATTTTAAATTATATCTTTAAATTTTATCTTTTCAAAAAACATTCTTTTACTTTTTTCTTTTTAGACTTTTGAAATCTTGCATTTTGAATTATTAAGTATTTCATAATGACCTTTTCAAAAATAACCACCTATATTTAAATTTTTTTGAACTCTATTCGTGTTTATATATATATATATATATATATATATATATATATATATATATATATATATATATATATTAAGCATTTAAATGCGCACAATTTATATGACTTTATCTTTAAAATGTAAATATTAATAAAAACATGGAATTGCAAGGGAAATTAAGCAAAAATGTGGCATTTTATTTAAAGGCTCTCTAACATGCCTTAAGCGTTTTGTATATACAGCGAATTCTATTGAATTAGCAATGGCGTTCTTGGACTTATCATAAAAATAAACGTTAAAGATTTAAAATCAAAAGGAGAAGGAAAATTAAATCAAATTATGACTTTGAAAAATCAATGAATATACAAATAAATTGTAGGTATGACCCATCCCCAAAGACATTTTTAAAACGTGCCTTTTAAAACCTTGCGGTAAATGTTTTTTTTTTTTTTGTATGCAAAATGTTGAGGCTGTACAATGTTTTAGCAATGTAGAGGTCAATTGTATGTTTTTTTAGTTTTCAATTTTTCAGTTTTATGTGTATATAATCCATTACATATTAATTCTTACAAACTAGCATTTTTATTACTTTTTAAGTTTAGAAATTTGAGAAATAGAAATTTAGATATTTATTTAATTATACCTAAAAAGTGCATACACACAAAAAATATAAAAGTAATTATATCGTAGTTAGATATTTATTTAAAATAAAAAAAAGAAATAAATTGCATTAGTTAAATTGAAGTTATAAATTAAAATAATTCAATATATTTTATAAAAAAAAATACAAGGCGCTTAAAATGTAGTCAGACTAGTAAGTATATTTTGTTATCTAATAGAAAAATATGTTCACTATAAGCACATGATAAATCCTTCATAGATTAATCAAATATTTATCCTATTTCTCGTTATTGGAAAATAGCGCATTCAAGGATACAAAGTACTTATAAGTAGGCCGTATTATACCATTACAAAAAATAATAACAAGACACGTGTATTGGATTCACATTTGTTAAAAATATATAATAAATGTGAATTCAATACTCGTTGGTAACTACAACTTCTCCATTCTAATGTAAAACATATTCAATAAATATTGGAGATGTTCCTGAATAAAATTATACTAATTATTTGATTTTATCAGTTGTTAAATTTCTTTTAGGTATACATTAACACTTTATCTGCTTAAATATATATTTTAAATAAAATTTATTTTTAATCTCAATTATCATTGTATTCTATGATAATACAGCGTTCTAACTGTGCTTAAAGGTGAGGGCAATTTTTCTTTTAGAAAGTATATTGATGAGTACCAGAAGAATCCTGTGTGTCTAAAAAATCATGTGAGGTTTAAAATAATTTGGTGAATAAAGAACTGATAGAATTCATTTAGTGAACATTTATGAAAAATTTGTGAATTTAATGTTTAAATCTTAAAGCTATACTTTTTAACAGCAGCACTCATAAAGGTATTTCAGAAAAACTTCCTTTAAAAATTATACGATATTCTAATAATTTTCTATTTCACTTTTCTGTAAAAGAATTAAAATTGTAATTTTCACCATAAATTATTAAATTCTAATTCTAAACTCATAGTATTTTTGTTATATATATATATATATATATATATATATATATATATATATATATATATATATATATATATATATATATATATATATATATATATATATATATATATTAACTAAAAAGACTGAGAATATGGAGAGCCTATGTATGTCATTTAAACTATTGGTTGCATAGAAATTCATAAGAAATTGTATAAAATCCAATAAGTAATCTGATCAATGAGAAAGAATACTGTGCATGTGGAAAAGACAGACTTGATGATAACATTATTATTTAACAAGTGTAAGAGCCCAAATGAAATAATTATTAGCAGAATTTAAACTGCCACTACTTCAATATAAATTTATAATAGGTGTTAAATTGGTTGCCCAATAAAATCAGAAATTAATGCTTCTATCTTAAAAACTCAATAAGGTCGGGAAGAGTAAATTACAAAGTTATAGAACAGCCACCTGTGATTTAATATCATGTAACACCTTCCGTACTGTCATGTGAACAAAATAACACTTAAAACACGCATTTCTGTGTGAGATAGTTTCAGTTCCATTGTACCATGAAAAGAATGTACTTATTTTTTCTGTAAAAAATAATGGCTTCCTTCATGGATTAATATATCGCGTACCTCTTAGGTGCGCGTAACTGAATTACTCAAGAACCGCTATTTTTACTAGCGAAATGTAGAAAAACATTAACTTATCGAGCTAATAGGACATAAATGCAAACCAAACAAATTAATCTCCACTAGAGTAATTATCTCAATTCAATTTAACAAGTGTATTATTTTTAATTGAGATTATCTATTTTTTTCATTTTTATACATTGAGCAATAAACTTGTTGACATAAAAGTAGCATATAAGGTTTAAGCCAATGATTTAAAGTAAGTAGTCAATGATTTAAAATTGCGAAGTTTTTGAATATAAGGAATTGACACAATGAAGTAATCTTTTCTTGGGCTATAAATTGAGACTCAAAACCATTTCTTAATTTTTTTTTCATTGAATATACTCTTTCGACTCCTGATATATCTTTAACTCACTAAAGAGTACTTCATCACTAGAAAAGAGTTAAATAAAATTAAATTGAGTATTTCTGCGCCATTTAATACTTTATTGTTTTCACAGTTTTGAGAATTCGTGGCTAACGAACAAATGAGGGTTTTCATACTTGGCAATTATTCTCTGAGTAACCTCTTCTGACTAACAGTAATGAAGAATAATCATGGTCTAATGTTGTGAATGATCATTGTTCGCTAAATACTAATTCAGTCAATTGCATCTTTCTATTCCATTCAAAAGAGTGGTATTATCTATACAGTTTCTTGTGTTTGGTAAGATAATTTCAAAACTGAGAAATTAATCCCACTGGTGTTATTACCCTTGCTCCCATTGACAGCCAGTCACTTATCACCTACGTTTGAAGTTTTGTCTCTTGAAACTGGTGTGGATTACAATTTTCTAAAGAGCAAATATGTCTACCGTGAACTACAGATTTAGTCTTAGCTTTCTTGACAATTGCATTCGCGCTTAGAGATCGCATCCATGACTTAAACATACTTTTCGTTTCGTTTCCACCTTTAAATAAATCAGTGAGAAATTAATAACATTAACTCGTTCAAATCATCTTGCAACTACATTAGTTGATGACTTATGGTACAGTTTTCAGGAATTATTTCCAGTGAAATAAGATTTGGTTATATCCTGCAAAGGTAAAACAAGATGGTTAAGACAAGTAGTTGTTGTTCCATATTGAACATGGTGTCCAGATTTTATATGTTATAAACAGAATACAGTTCGGTATTCTGAATATTTTACCTAATTTAAAGACCAGTTGTAGTTAAAAATCCTTAAAATATCTTAATTTGATATTTTAAACCATTTTTAACTACAAATAGTCCTTAAAACTGTTAAAATATATCGAATATATTTTGCCAATATTAAAGGGGCCACCATTTTTATGCTACTTGTTTTAACTGCCTATATATGTTTATAATATATAAAATCTCTGGATACGATACTCCTCTTGGAAGAATTGCATCTTGTTATGAGAAATCCCCCGTTTTACCTTTTCTTCTTATATCATTTTTTATCTTTAATTTTATATATTATAAATCTTTATATCATTTTATAGCTCATATTACACACTGGATTCAAATTGCTTGTGGTGGAACTGAATTCCTTTTATGCATTTTTTACTAGTAAATTCAAAGTAATATTTTTAACTATAAAGTCAAAACCCTTTAATCTGAATTTTTTTAAATTATATATGCATGTTTCTTGTACACACATACTAATTTTAATTCTTTTCAATATTAAAAAGTTTGATATGTTTTAGAAGTAAAATATGGTATTGTTTAATATAATTAAGTAAATTAATATACACAAATGATTATATATATATATATATATATATATATATATATATATATATATATATATATATATATATATATATATATATATATATATATATATTACAACATAATTGAAAATTGAATGAACAAAAATATGCAAAATTAGAAATTAAACTTTATAAGTATTTTCTATAGTAATTTTAACCAATTGGTTGCAAAAATATTTTTACTAACTGACGAAAATGTTGCGTTTATTTACAACTTAAAATAAATTTTTCGCTTTCCTATTAGTGACTAAAATTATTCCCTAAAGAAAAGGAATAATTCATAATTCTGGTACATTACGAATTCAACTGAATATTTTGCAATATCCCCGTTTTCCCTCTTGGGAATAGTTCACGTACAATGGCAGCAAACAATGCTTCTGAAACGTTACGTGAGGTTATGGTAGTTGTTTTTGGTAACAGCTGTTCTATGGAATGCAACTTGTATGTATTTGTTTCGACAAACATTCCAAGTATTGTTTCTTTGGAATTGTGCTAATTTTTCAGGCTATTTATATGTTCAGTGAAAAGTAACAGTGGTGCTGCACACACAAACGCTCTTATAATTTATTCTGTACTCACTCAGATGCAATAATTTAATTTGAGGAATGCTAAAAGATATCTCTTACATTTTTAATTTCAGTGATACAGAGAAGGCTTATAGGTATATTTTCAAATAAATAAAAAAAGCAAATTATTGAATATAAATAAGTAAATAATTTTTAATCATATAGTATTTAAAATTGTTATTAAACTGAGATTTTAATAAAAATTTATTGTCCGATACCTATGTACTATGTTGCCAGTAGTTATAACTTTTTTTTCTCAAATTATGAACTGAAATATTTTTCATTATAATTTGAATTATTAAAATTCTACTTTTCAACCAATTCCATTGCTTAATAGTATCTGCATTTATTTGTAAAGTGCTTTTTTATTATTTCCTTTACAGATTTTTTTTTTTTGAATAAAGTTAAATTATTGAAATTCTGTAGTTTCCTTTACTTTTTTGATGGAAATTCTTATTGATATTAATTTACAATTACATATAAAAATAAAATTAGCTAATTATATTTTTATTGTAAAAAATATTTTTTCTTTTTAATAGGAAATCAATTTATTAAAATTTTATTTTACTGTCAATTATTTTGTTTACACTAAAGAACTTCGTTCGTAATGTGCTTTTTTATTATTTTCAATGGAAAAATCAAGTTTTTTATTTAATAAAAAGCTTTTCGTAAAATAAAATCAACTTTTTAATATTTTACTTTCTTGCAAATGTTTTTGCTTATGTTAGCTATTTTTATTCTGCATTGGTTGTGGAAAATTACATCTTTCACTTAAGGAACAAAATATTACTACATAATTTTCCAGCTTTTAAAGAGTTTGGTATTACAATAGCTTAACTAATTATTTTAATGGAAAATCTGTTATTTTTTCCTATTTGTAATAATTATCTAAGTTTTTTTATTAAAGAAATGCAAATTATTGTGATCCTGAGATTTATATTCATGTAAATTTAAAAGGTGTTTTCTTTATTCATTTTGATATGCTAGATTTTTTTATTTATATCTTTTCATATTTCAATATATTCTGCATTGGCATTGTTCAACATTATAATTTTATAAAAGATTTAATATTTTTTAATTAAATTTATGTAAATATAAGATGCTTAAATTAAAATTCCATCTAGCATTTTAAAATTTTCTAAGAATTTTATTTTACAAAATGCGAAGCTTATCTTTAGGAATAATTAATTAAAAAAATCACTGTGTATTCACTCGTATCTTTCCTTATTTAGAGGAAAAATGCAATATTTTTTAAAGAAATCTCTTAGTTCGATTTTCTCTGGAGCGAATAAAATCAATATTTTATTTTGCTAAACACTGATGTTTGCTATCAATTTGGTTTAAACTATACCTTTCCCCCTAAACAAATAATTTAACTATTCAAATAATCTTTTTTACAAAAACCTCTGAAGGCATTTTATATTGTTTGGAAACTCCACATTACATGTACCTAATATTGCAAAAAAGTTTTCTCTATAGCCAATCTTTTTCTTTCAAATTTCTTAAAAACTTTTGCAATTTCAATGAATAGGCTAATGCTTGTTATTCAAAATGTTTGCAAAAGAGTTTGAATGATACATATAGGAATATCTGTGCGGAAAAATAAAATTTGAAAGCAAACAATTAACTTAAATGTTTTTAGTGTAGGAATGTTAACTTGTGACGTTGAGTTGAGTTGTTTTAGGGCAAGGGTTTGAATACATACTTTTATTCGATATTTGACTGATGAGATTGATTTTTATTTATTAAAAAATTATGCAAACATGATTTTAACCATGAATATTCGTTTCATTATTTTTTTGTTCCCTAATTACAAACTTATAGGATTGTGCTGTACCTGTGTTGCTAAAATATAAATATTGGAACATTTTGTGAATACACAATAATATTTAATATATGAACATAGCATAAATATTGAACAATAAATATTGTCATTGATATATTTAATTATATTAATAAGAAACGCTTATATATTGACTGAAATTTTTATTAGAGATTATGTATTAAATTTCTACTTCATGTATAATGTACTTTAGAGTTAAGATATTCAATTTGCTTAGTTGTGGTACAAATAAATGATTTTGATATAAAATTGTACCAAAATGTATTGTACCAGCTGGATTTACAGATTCAGATCCATTACCATAGATATATTTGTCTTTCCGTGTATATTTGTACTTTATTTTCAACAATGTTTCAGTTCGAACTTGATACTTAACGAGAATAGTTTTATTACTGGGTCATAGTGAATTCAACTATATTTAACGTGATGTACCAGTTGAATTTACAGATTCAGATCCATTACCATAGAGATATTTATCCTTCCGTGCATATTTGTACTTTATTTTCAACAAAATTTGAATTCGAACCTGACACTGGACAAGAATCGTTTTATTATTGGGCCACAGTAAGCTCAATTATATTTAATGTGATATACGAGCTAGATAATGATATTATATTCTCAAATAATTGCTTAAAGTATTATAAAGGATATGCGTATTAAACTTCACTAATTGGTGTTGTACTAATTGTTTTAAGTTAAAATATTTCTTAAATTTGTCAAATAAAGTAAAAATAATTTTGATATTACGCTTTCTTCAAAGCATTAAAATGAATGACACACTCGCAAAAGTGTTAGTATTAAGAGAAAGATTTTAAAGTTGTTTATAATACATATTTAAAAGTCTTTTCATTTCATTATTTTATTAAAATGTTTGCCATTGCCTAACATAAAAGTGGCCTAATCAGTTATAAAAAAATGTTAGCAAAAGTTCTCATATTTTCTCTTTGATATAAAGAAAATAATAAATCTAGTTCTCAGTTTTACGAGATTTAACAAAAGAGTCAAATTTTACAAACACTGAAATTAAAATTTTTTGCCAACAATTCTGATTTTCTATATTTTTAATTAAAAAAATTATAATATATAGTTAATAAATAGAAATATTAATTAATGTAATTAATTGGAATGTAATTTTTTGCTGTCTCTTGTAAAAAAGTATTTGGACTCCTATAAATTTTATAAGTTGCACTATTGGATAAAAATTGTTCTTTATTAATTATTTATTTTAGTAAATATTAATTTAATAATTATTTAATATTAATTTTCCCTCTATTAATGTTAAATTATGTATCAGTAAAATAGTTTTAAGTGCAAACCTAAACACCATAAAATGATTATAAATTATAAATTTTGAATACTTGGTTGTTCAGCCAATCTAGTCCATAAGCACTTTAGTTGCCTTTCATTAATAACAAAAGTATGCCGTATTTTCGTTTTTCATTTAAATATTTTAAAGTTAAGAGCATATTGAAATAAATTGCAATGTAAAAAAAGTGGAAGTCGGGAACAAAAACAAATTAGTTTTTAATGGATAGTTATATAAAAATAATATTGTAAAAACTAATGAATTTTACATGATATAATAAATTAAATTATTCAATTTAATGTATCATTTAAGAAATGGATTTTTCTTGGAAAAGAATTTTGAATTAACTTTTAAAGTTTATATTATTTCTATGAAAAAAGTTCTGGTGAAATACAATCTATATTCTGATGTCAGCTTTTTAAAAACTCTTTATTTACGGTGCCGATTTGAATTTCGGCAACAATAATGTAATCCCGTTGTTATTTTTATTAATAGTTTTTGTAATTATTATTTTTGTTCAGTGATGTTAAACAAAAGATGAGGTCAAGAACAAGAGTTACAATTTATTTTTAGGGTTATCCAGTAACAAGTTATAGTTTTTTTCGTCTTATTCTCTCAAACCAATGATATTCTTTATATACTTTTTCCTAGCTTGAGTAAAAATGAATATAAATTTAGAATTCTGAATGTTGAATAAAAGTAAGTGATAACAAGTAAATTAATAAAACTCCTGTTCAAGAAAATATTCATTTTTTTAATAATAAAAATGTATGCTCAAAAAAAATTGCTGTTATACAGTGGGTGATCTATTAACGAACGCTTATGACTGTGAACTAATCGGACAATGAACACTTTCACCAACGATTTTTGTGTTCGGAAAACGAACACATATTCGAATGACGAACTAAAACGAATTTTAAGGAACATTTCTCGGCTTTCGGAGCATAATGTGCAGGGTTACAAAACTCAACAGACCAAAAATAGTTTTTCATCTCTCTTGAATTATGTTGTTGGTCTATTAAACTTCAAAATTCTAAATTGAAAATTAAATTTTTCGAATGGAATATTTATAGCCAAAGTAGACCATTAGTTTCGGTTTTGAATTCATTCAAAACCAAATATTGGTTTCATTTTAAGTGATTTGTGATTTCATTTTGGAAGGATGTCAGAGCAATGGTCTTAGAATGGCACCCAAACCAAGATCATGCCAGAAAGGATGGGGATTTTTACAACGTATGCTATTAATCACTTCCAGAAAATCCTGAAAAAAAGAGAAAATCAATCGACATTGGACATATTTCTAAATACCTCATAAACAAAAAAATGAAAAAAACTGATTATTATACAAGATTATCTGCATACATTTTTAATGAATATTTTATTAATAATTTAATGAATATTTTATTAATCATCCTTTTTTTAATTTAATTTATAGGGTCCCTAGAACGAATTAATTGATTTCCCAAAGAATTGATGGTAAATCAATCATCGGTTAACGAACAATTTGGATAGCAAACAGATTCTTGTAACAGATTATGTTCGTTAACCGAACACCCTCTGTAGTTAACGTAACTTCTGATATTCTTTCAAAATCCAAAAAGAATAAATTAAATTGAAAAGCTATCTTCTTTAATTTCTGGTTAAGAATATTCTGTGTATAAGAAACTATTATTTATTTTAAGCATATCAAGTTACTGCTTTTATATTTTTAAGAATAAAACCTTTTATTAAAACAGTTTTCTCTTATATAAAATTTGTATTAATTGATATGATGTTTTCCCTCAGTTAGTATATAATTTATTCATTCACTTCATTATTGCAACCTAAGCAAATTGCTTAGCTATGTATAAAAATTTTAAATGGTGAATTAATTGTCTCTGTTTAGTTTGGATGTGTACGAATGGTAACAATTTTCATTTCCATTGCATGTAGAATCTTGCTTGAAAAAATATATTAATCCCAAGTGAAGTATATATTAAGGACTGATACATCAAGAGAGATTTCAAGTAATTATAATGAGTACAGATAAAACATTACTCAAAGTTTTATTATCTTCATTTGGTTGACAATATCTATGTATTTCTGAGTTTAACCAAACAAATCAATAGATAGAAGCGTTATTATTCTGAATTCTCTCTTATCTTTCTCTCTCTCTCGCTCACACACACACACATATGCTATAAAAAAGAATACCTAATATCCACATTTATTGGCACAACTTATATTATTATATAAAGAAATAAGCTGTATGTGTGGGAGACATCACAAAAGTAAATCCAATAAAATGAAGAGCTTGTGAAGCACAGTAGAGAAAGAGATTATTGGTTACAAACTATGCTTTTTATGGTTTCCCTTGGTTTTGGTTTGAACAAAGACAATGGTTAAATATTTGCGCGTTTGCAGCTCTATTATTTTACCAAGGACGCATTTTCAATTTTTTTCCTTAAACACGTGGATTGGTTTTTATTTCTTATCAAAAAACTACTATAGAATTCTTTTTAAATTGCTTATCACAAAACTATAGCTGTAGTTGTGTTGAGTGGGATACATATTCTGTTTCGTAATAGCACTACAAAAGGAGATTAACGGGACAATTATACGAGTTAATTAATCTAGCTTCACAATTTTCATGCTTCAAAACATTTCACTTTCTTTCTGCGTCTGAATCGCCCTTAAAAATGCTGGGTGCTTTTAACATTTGGTTTTACATACCCTTAGGGAATTTGAGTAACACTAAATTAGGAGCCTTGCTCTGAAAGCGTCTTCTTTTCTTTTTTTTGAGCAAATTTTCTTTTTCACGGAAAAAAAATCAAACAAGCTCTTGGGAAATTTCTCTCTTAAAAGTGAAAAGATTATTTTTGTTTAAATGTAAATATATTACTAAGTTTTTATCATAAGCGTATTCATGCAAACTAGTCAAAGTAAAATGTTTTATGTTTGTAAAGACAACAAATTACTCCATTTGTCGCCGTTCTACCTTCTTTCTTCACTCTCTAATTCATTATAAAAGTAATTATGAAATTCTTCGAAAAATATGCTTCTTAAATTTCCATTTATTATTTTAGAATTATTTACTTCAGAGAAATGTTGCCATTTTATTTTTAAGGCCTAATTATAATATGCATAAGACACGTGAAATAACTCATCTATATTTTAATGAAATATTGGAATAGTTCTTAATTAATAGAAAAACTTCTTAAAATAATTTAAAATTGTAAATGTGCTTTTATAGTGTCCTAACTTTTTCTAGTGTTTTTTTTTTTCCTTCATGATAGAATTATCTGAAATTTAATCCTTATATTATTATAAATTAGCATTCGTGTAAAAAAAAAATTAGTCTTAATTTACACACATAAACATTTTCTTACTTTTCATATAATAATAGTTTTCATTCATTCACCATAATATTGATTATGGACTAGATACATACCCTTTATTATATTAAAAATAAATTACTTAAATTTTATCTTGCAAAGCTCCAAGTGAAGTAATTTGTCATGTTTCAGTTTTAGCGTTGTAGCACAGCATCTAAAATAAGATGATCATTGTATGCCAGTACTAATAAAGTGCCGACTTTTTAACATTGTTCTGGTTCGTTATGAAGTGAAATCAATACCCTTAAGAATATAGCAACAAAAATTATTAAACTGCCGAACAACACAATTAATCAAAATTTATTTACGTGCACGTGTAGATTAATTAATCAAAATTTAGTTACGTGCTTTTTTTATTTATTTATTTTATTCACATTTTCCGTGCTGAAATAAATGATCTCTTCATCACAAAAGCTAGATTTCTGTTATAGAATATCCGATTGTAAAGAAAGTTTGTATACCAAAGAAAGTTCTTAATAATGTTGGGAAATAAAATATGAAAGCAACTGCTTTAAAACGGGTAGTAATCTCCACCCAAATCTATGATTTTTCTGCTACCGTTTTGATAGTTTTTCAACGCATTTGGCTCAGAAGCTTGGTTGCCCCATCAATTTAAAAACAAATCAACCTCATTGTGGATGTCCGCTGAGTGAATTGCAAGTGTGAATAAAGGAAAAATCTGAATTAGCGATGTTGGACCTATATGCTGGGTTTAGCAAAAGATCCCACACACACACATTCGAGAATGTACATAGTCCAGTCGGTGAATGCAAACACATTAGTTTTGCATTATCATGATGGAACAGTACCTTTTAGCGCCGAAATTCAGTTCGGCACTTGTATTTGATAGCAGTCTCATCTCGCACTAGCATCTCGCTATACACATATTGATTTTACCTTTAGGGGAAAAAAAACTCTGCGTATAATACCACAGCAATCCAATCAGATTCTAAGCATTATCTTGTTAGTCAAAATGCAATTTTTGCGAAGTTACTGACAGGCTCACCGGGTGCAGAACAACAATTTTTTCGGCTTTTACTGTTGAAGTAAATCGTTTTTCACCATAAGTGATGATCCGTATATTTGCATTGATATTAGAACAGATTAGTGCAGGCCTGAACACGTCTGTCCTTATCTGCTTGAGTCAGCTCAATTGTTACGTCAAATTTATGTGATGCATAACGTGATTGGTGGACCTAGCACTAACGTCTGACTTCTTTGTAGTTAGCCCTCGAGTGGTTGAATACTGATTTTCTCCCATAAATTCTCGTAGATAAGGCTTCATCAGCATCAGTATGCCAGAAAGAGTGCTCTGCTTCTTGAATATCATAGTTCTTATTTTTGAACTTTCAGATTCTAACCTTCACGTTGTCGTATACTATAGTAGTACTTAACACTGTTCACATGATTTAGTTACATTCTGTTGTTGACTTTCTGCAGTAGAACTGGAAGTAAATGACGGTTCTAATCTGGTAGCATGATAATTCCACAGTCTTCTAAAGCAAGTTTCCTTTCAAATACCAAACGTCGTCTGATAAAATATAAACGAACACGCCATTGTTTGCACAGATGATATTAGCGGTGACGAAAAACTTTCGTTTCAACCCGATATAAAAATTCAAATTATGCATATATAAGTAGTTGTATTTTCGATCATTGAAATTTCTTAATTTTCAGCATACGCTAATATCCTTATTATTTTTACACCAGTTTTCTTACCAATCATTTTCTTTTAAAACACTTGTTTTCTAGTTTAAAGAGAGGTATTTTTACGTTGCTTTTTGAATCGAAAAAATATTTCATAAAAATGTATCCCAAAAATCCAATTTACTAAAAGGGTATCATATCTGTAAGCCACCTTCACATCCATACCCTGTAATGGAAAGGTCACGTCGAATTCTCCCTTATATCTTTCTATAACAATTATTTTAAATTTTATTCCACGAACGAAATTACGCTGAAAACTGGAAGGAAATATTATTAAAATGCACGTCAGTTTTCGAAACTTTTCCTAACTGCGTTTACCGCGTTCTTTTTGGAATGTATGTGAGACGTAAAGAATGATCTCGTCGAGTGTTGTAGTCTTCGAATCTTGAGCACGTTTTCACCAGTTTTAGAAATTACATTAATTAGGCACTTTGAATAGCTCTAGATGTATGATGAAAACTCCACGAGAAAGAATTTTTAACTTACATTGATTACCTATATTTGTAACTCGCGTGCAAACTCAGACTCATAGTCAGCTTTTATTTAAAATAAATCACTTTTATGTCAAGATTTTTTTTACAGCGTTGTGAAATTTTTATTCGATTTTTTTTTAAATGTCTAATCTAACTATCGACAGTTTTTCAATTCTTTCCTCGATCCTACACTAATTGATTTATCTATTTTTTTCTGAAGTTTTGGTCGTTTTTCTGTCTTCTTATTTTTTCGAGAGAAACATAGTGGAAGAAAATTACTTATAGTTGAAATTCTAGTCGTAGAATTTTAAATTGTTCTGGTAGTTTAATTGGTTTAGTAGTTTCAACTGTGTGAAATTTTATTACTATTTACAAGAATAAAAAATAAATTAGTTGGACTGTTTGTGCCTTTTCTAAAACTTATGAGATAATTTTGTTAAATTTATAATTAAGGAGAAATAATTTACCAATAAATTTATATAAAGTTTTATAAATGTCTAAATGTCTTGCTTATTTTGGATTCATTCATTGTATTAAACATAAGAATATTCTTTTTATTGCAGTCTGAATAAAACAATTCATCAACAATCAACTTTTTTTTCATTTAATTTCTTGAGATTTTGTAAATAATGTGATAGGAAATTCATATATATATGATATTTATAATATGTTAAGTTTTGATAATAAACAATTTTTAATCCGATGACTTTTTTTTAAAAAAAACTGAAATTTAAAGTTAATTTTACTTATTTCATTATTTTTATTATAATTTCATTAAATAAAATTATAATAAAATTAAATAAAAAATTTTAGTGCATTTACAGTATAATGGTTGCTATTTGGCTCTCTCTTCCAATGGGTCTGATCTAGGTCTACTGGACAAAGTCACATTATTTAAGAAAGCAATGTATATTAACCAGTATTGCTCTTTTTTAGTCATGTGCAATAATCGGATCTAAATATTTTTATGATTCACTTCAGATGAAAAAATTGTTTACTCAAAATTCTTTGCTTTGAATTTTTGAAGGAAAATATTTAATAAAAATTTGATTGCTTCGAAACTGTTTTTCGTAAAACAAAAAAAGATTTTGCACAATTTTACATTTATTACTCATTAATTGATGCTTAATATAATTTCTTTTAAATATCTCTAAAAAAAGTGCCATCATTATTCTTCTTATAATTTTTCAGGAAAAAACTATTGAGATTGATAATAACTTTCTTTTATTCATTTCCCAAGCGAACAATATGAAAACATTATTTTTATAATTCTGTGAATATTATCAAAAATTACAAAACACATTTTCAAGCCACATATATTTTATTGTACCATTCACATTTTCATTATTCTTATGCAATCTTCCGAGGAATAAAACTTCGTTTTAAGTAATATGTTTTCGAAATTATTTATTTTATTTTATTTTATTTACTTTTTTTGTGAATTTTTGAGATAAAATAGTTGTTTTTCCTACGAAAACACTCGTGTTTATCAATCCCAGACATTGTAAATTCCTTTTTTTTACGAGACATCGAAAATTTTCCTCTCGCTCTTTGACTGAGTATGTAATTGAATTTGAAGAATAATTTTGCAAAGGATGGCAGAGTGCGACGATTATATGCCTGCTTTTCTCCATCTGCTCACCGTAGTGGAAACATCTGACACAATCAACAATCAAGTGTTTCTCTGACGTCATGTCCTGTTCTATGAAAACGCTTCCGCTGGGATGACCAGCAGCTGAATAATGTTTCCCGAGTAACGTTCACACACGCATTCCCTTGTCTGGTCGGTCCCATGGAAAAATTTATTATCACCGAACGCGTGAGTATGCTTTACGGCTTCGTTCACAATTCCGTATAACTGTTTTCGTGTTTATACCGTAATTTGTGGAATACCTGCAGATCTAAATGTTAATTTTAGACTCTTTGTTTGCATTTTAATGCGTATGAGCCTTAAGAATTGATTACAGGGAAATGGCTTTTATATCGTTCGCACTTTCTTAAATTGAATTATTGTATTTCGCATTTCTCTTTTTACTTTTTAAAAGCGCGTCATAATTGTTTTCCTTACTAAGCAATTGATTTAGAATTCATATTTGTATTTATTTAGTCTTTTTGTTACATATTTTTTTTTAATTTAATTTTGAGTTTTGGATAAAATCAATAAAAAAACAAAAAAAAAAGTGTTTGTTCAATCATTTTATCTCATATTTTTACAAATGCTTATCGATTTACTCTGAAATAATTTACATAATTTTATTTTAAGAAATATCAGCAGTTTACACAATGTCTGGTCTTTAAAAAAATTGATAGCTTTATTGAATATACATTTTCCGTTTCAATTCAATATTAATTTTCATACTTTTTTTTCAGTGTTAATTATAAAAGCATAAAAACTATATTGAGTTGCATTATAAATTTTACTAACATAAACTTAATTAGAAATATTCTTTTAATAAAAAAATATTTTAAAGAAAGTAATTTTAATATGTTTATGAAAGAAAAAAGGAACTGAGAAAGATTTTTTTTTCTTCTCTTAATATATTATATGCATAGTTTACATTATTAATGAATTGTTTTTCTATGCAGATACTTTTTTGATGTTTTACCAATATATTTAATTTTCCAAATTTTTTTAAAATAAACTAAAGAATTTTTTATTATTTTTTTATCAAAATTTTTATTATTTTTACTACATTAAACTTTTTCCCCTCTTGTTTAGAACAAAAGCATTCAGTAACTTTTATTTATTAGTTTGCTTCGAAATTTTTATTCTGAAAGATGAGCTGAGATAATTTTTTAAAGAAATATAAAAGACTGATTTTTATTTTCTTAATTTAGTTGTTTTAATATCTTTTATATTTTTGTTCATTAATTTTCCTTCAATATATTCTAAAATAAATTTTTATCGGTTAGCCATCAACATTTTTTCAAAATATATTTAAAACTTTTATATGCAATTCAGTTCTCTAAATTTACATTTATTATGTTTGCAAATAACTTCTTTTCCATACCTTTCATTTTCCACCTTTTCTTTTAAATCAAAAATGCATATTCATTGAATGAAGAACAATAACATAGATATTCTACAAATTAAGTTTATTTATTTCATATAAAAACTAAAGAAATGGAGCATGTGTGTCTGTTGTCTTCGAGTGAATTTTTATTTGAAGTAATTCACTCTACTTATCTAAAAACTGTTGTTACTATGAACTGTTCAAATCATGTCAAGATTTTTACAAAAATTCTAAACAATAATATTTTTAAGCTTTGTAAGTTAGTAAACTTTTTATTAAATATTTGGATTCACTAAAGAAATCATTCTCATAGAGTTCAAGAAGTTTTTATTAAGACGAAATTTACAACTTTATTGACTCCTTAAAAGCTGTGAATTTCTTAATAATTAATTAATCTAAAATTTAAGTTTTTTCTATTTTTACTATAATATATTTTAATGACAAACATGGACAAAAATAAACATAATTAGGGAAGCTATCTTACTTTTAAAATTGATTTTTATTTTAAGAATATGTCTAGTTTCTCACTAAGCAAATTAGCATTCAGTAGGAAATAATTTTCCATTTTCTCACATTCGCAGCATATGTAACCAAACTGTATTATTGGCAACCACTCAGAATTGACATCATATTCAGATTGTTAATATAAATCTGTAGCATTGATAGAATTATTGGCGTTCCCTAATGATCATTGTGCCTCATTATCATTTTCAGAATGTCACAACCTTTTCGCCTTGCTTTATATTGATGGAAAATAGATAGATATGCTTATGAGCCTTATTTTGCATGCTAATCACCGCGGAATGCTTCAGTCTCATTTAACTCTTGAACTCATTTCACAGTTTATTCAGTTTTGTGAGAAGCACACTCATAAAATTTTAATAGAAGAGGGAGAAGTACCACCAAACTTATCTCATTTCGATCATGTTGTCCCTATTCAAGAAAAGTTACATTATTTTTAAAAATTATTCAGCACTATACTTCAAATGAAATCAAACGAGTCTTGTAACGTTCAACTCTTATTCTTCAGGTTTTCTTATAAAAAATTGCTTTATTTTTAAATAGATACGTGAAATTCATTTACTTATCACGCATTTGAGCGATAGTGTAAATTTTCAGCAGTTAATGGTTGTGGATGTCACAGCTCTTGATAAAAATTTTACATTTTTAGAAAAATGTATTTCCCCTAACAATGATTACAAAGATAATTTTTCTCAAAATTAAATTAGAAATGAATTCATTCTTTAACAGAATCAAAATAAATGAATTTTATAATTTTATTTTCATGGGTTATAAATATAATTTGCTTTGTGATATTTGGATTTCGTTATTAATATTTTACTATTTTAAAAATGTTGCAAAATTATTGTATCAGAAGATTTTGCTTAGTTAAGGAGAAAATAAATAAGTAGTTTAGGTTTGTTTAGTCGTTTTACAATTTATTTTGCTCACAAAGGCCAACTATATCGGAACCTAAAGTAATGAGGAGTAGATTATATTAATTTGTACTCACTCAATAGACGAATCTGTGTTAATTCTATTTCTACGAGTTGCTAATTAAAATCTAAATCATATTTTTTGTCTTAAAATATGTGGTATAAAATTGCAAAGGATTTATTTAATCAATAGTTATACCGTCTGGTTTTTAAAAAAAAGTTTGATAAATATATTTCTTTGGGTTTGAGAAAGTCAGCTGTGTTTTCATTTTAGAAAATAAAAATACAATGATTATTAAAGATCAGTCAGATAAATAATTTAGAAGAACGCGTAATAATTTAGATTGATGACGGATTTTTTTTTCGATCAAAGATAATTGATTCTGTATATAATAAATGAAAGTTAGTTTGTAAGAATTTTCAGAGTAACTTACCAACTTTATGCAGTATTTTAATATATTTTTTTTTCAAAATGTATCGTAATATTAGCGAATTCAAGAGTTGGAAAAAACTCAAATTTAATTTTAAAAAAATAGTGATTATAAAAAACATTGAAGGGCACACCTTTCTCTTTGATTTTGGATTTACATATTATAAATTATATGATATCTGTTAAATCTAATACTACTATACCAAAAAAGTTTTTCATTTGAATTAAAAATTGTCTTTGTAACTGGAAGAATTTCAAATGACTTTAATACTTCAAAAATAAATGCCAAAAAACGTATGATTTTTACCAGTGTTAAATATATATAACCATTTATCAAATCACTTATACTTGTCATTACTTTTTAAATGCTTAAAACTTTCATCACTATATACATTTTTTCTTTAAAACGCTTCTTCGTGCATTTTTTTTTAATTATTCTTATATTTTTCTTTTAAGTGATAATTATTGCAATATATTAAGTTTCTCAACTTCTCATTCAAAATTAAACTCTTACTTCTCTAATATATTCGACATGACCCTGTTTCGCGTTTACAATTTTCTTGTGATTTTCTTGTTAAACAGCTATAATATTTATAGAGAAACTGTAAAACAGTTTGATTTTCTAAAATTTATTAAAATTATCAGTAAATGACTAGCTTAAGATAAAATAAAATTTCAGGTTTTTTTTATAAATCTTTTTAATCTTTTAAAATACATCCCTGGTATTTTTAAATTACACATTGAATAAGAAAGTGAATGTGACTTAAAACAGCTTGTGGAGCATTGGGCTTAAAGCTGGCGAACTTCACGAAACCGGACTATGACAAAGCATGCTTACAGTCTGTACGTATACACGTTTTGCGAATAAACAGAATTTCATTACAAGAATTATGTACATACATCTTTAAAACATAAGTTGAATGAATGAAAAGGATGTGTCATAATATTTATTTTGAAAGAAAAATCCATTCAGGCACTCATGATTTTGCATTTCTATATATATGAGGGTCCAGATATATGTGAATTACTTTCTTCAAAAACCCTGTGTTTAGAAATATTAACTGTTGAAGTATAAGAATTTAAATATGCTTTGTTTAAATGATGTCACACAATTCTATTTCTTTAGTTATATACATATTAATATCAGTGACTCACTGGAGTTATTGAAAAACTGCCGATCTTGCGTTTATGTTTTTCAACTTATTCTATGTATTTATCCAACTTCTCATAACAACTATACTTTCTTTGAAAGACAATGATTTAATTATTTAGTTATTCAAAATTTTAGTTATGACCCAAGACATTTGTTTCACAAGTACATGCAATTTTGATTATATCGCTGGTATTTCATTTATGGTAAAACGCCCAATTCATTATGCTCTCTAATTCAATTGTTTTTTTTTAATATTTATTTTATTAGAATATGGATGCCCTGCTTCGAAATTGTATTTTCTTGAAATATTGTACCTGCTTATCCTGTATACATATATTCCTTTATTTCAACTCTTACTGTTTCAGCTTCATCTAAACTTTTTTATTATCTATTTTTAATATTAACTTCATAGACGTTGATACTGTTACTAATAACATGATGATAAAGCTGTAGTGTGTTGTATTAATAGTGCTAATTTTTCAAAGAGAACAAATTAATATTTATTATTAATCACAACTGTATAATTTTATGAATTATATTTTAATGAGATTGATTTTTCTATTCTAGAAAGAAAATTGGTATAAATATTTTATGTAGCTTATGCTTAGTATGATTTATTTATTACTGATATATTTGAAATATCAAAATTCGTTTTCTGTTTGAAAATAACTTTATATGAAATGAAGTAAACTTTGTAAAAATCATCTCCTGAAGTACAATATAGTTATGACCAACAATAAAGACATTAGGCTCTAAAATCAGATAAAAATATAAACAAAATGGGATTTCAAAGATGGGACCCACACAGAGAAAAAGCTTTTGATCTAGGCCCTAGAATGACTCTAGGTGGCCCTGATCAATTTTCCTAAGCCCTAGTGACATGCGTATCTGAAATCGCATGGAAAATTGAAAAATATTAAAAGGAAGTCAAAGGAAAAAAATTCATATGAATTGTCAGAAAGGTACTCTAACTGTATAATAAGTAATTTTCTAACAAAATAAGGCATTCTTTCCATCTTATTTCCTCTAGGACATCTTGCAACATGCAGAAAATATGGATCTGTACTGTAGCAAAAACAGAATGACAAAAGTTTGCGAATTATTTGTTGGGAGATAAATAAAATTATACAATGTTTTCATGTATCATTACAAATTAAATAAACAGAAGAATCCAATTACAAAATTTCTTTACAAATCTTTTTAATGCTTCAATCTTGAAGTTTTGGTTATTTTGAGCTTGAAATGATTATTTTAAATAGCTGTTTTAGTTTACATTTCAGTTGTTTATATTATCTATCCCATAAATTATTGCTTAATTTAAAGCGTAGACTGGTTACAATAAATAGTATTCTTACAGCACAGAAACACACACAACACAAACTACTTTTTTAAACAATCTGTTAAAGCAATGCATCAGTGAATTTTAAATTTTGTTCAATATAAGTTAAATTTTTGTCAGATGTTATTTTTCACGTTACCAATTAAAGTATGTAATTTTTATTCATTATACTGTAAACTCTGCAAATTTTATTTTTGTAATGTAATAAACATTAATTAATTTATATCGATCAGATGTAAAATAACAAATAATAACCATAAATTGGATGAAAAAACAAATAGATAAATTTTACTCAATATATTTAATCCTAAATGTTATTTTTCTTTGTTTACATCAGTACTGTTGAATTTAAATAAAACAGTGCAAAAACTACTTATTAATTTGAAGTTACTTAAATTATAAAAAATGCAAATCACACACACACAAGTAAAGAAGAATTTGAGTTAATAATTTTCGAATCTTTGATTAATTTTCGAAATTTTGATTATTATTTGGTTTATGATTTCTCCAAAAGCATGATGAGTAATTTTTTTCTTTTACAAAACTAAAAGAAGCATTTACTATTTTCAGGCTTTAAATTTATGAAAATTCTTTAATGGAAGTTTTGCTTTTTATTTCTTTTTTAAATTGTAAAGAAAACAAAAGAATACAATGTTGTAAAAAAAAAAAAAAATTTAAGAGGAATAACAACTGTATGTTTAAAAATTGGCTCTATTGAATTCTACAAAAATAGATTATTTGCATATTTTAAATTAAAAATATACATTTTGTTTTATTTTCTTTATATTAAGACTTAGTAACTAAAATGGTACATAATTTCTGCTTTTAATTTATTTTTTCATCCAATGCAAATCTAGCATTGGATGAAAAAATAAATTAAAATAATTTAAATATTTTATAGATCACTTGGTGTGAGAAATATGAGTACTACAGAACTCCATTGTTTGTTTATCATTATTGTTTCATCATATAGAAATTTATACTTGTATTTGAAATATTTAACTCCTATTTTATAGCTTTGTTAATTGGCAAAATTTAGTTTCCTATATTGTTGTATTCAAAAATAAAAATAATACAATAAACATAATATTAATTGTTCATTGAAATGACTTTTCACATCATAATTTGTATTTTTTTTTTATGAAAAATTGACAAGATCTTTATGCATTTTGATTTTTACTGAAATTTGTTGGTATATACTATTTACATAAATTTAATTATGGTCATTAACAAGACATATGGTACAAATTTAGTACATCTGTCATATACAAACCCTAAAAAAATTAAAATTTTAATGTTATAATTATTTTTTTCTCTTGAGGATTCATTTGAATATGTAAGTAAAATTAAGCTTAATATTTTTATGTACATTTTTAGTTTTGTTTCTTTCAAACATTTGAACTGTAATTGTTTCATTAATTTTATTGAAGTATCATAAGAGAAATCTAAGAACGCATCACAGTTATTAAGTAAGTAGCAGGAGTTTAATTTACAAAATAATTTAAATATTTTATAGGCCACTGACAGCCCTAAACATCAAGCAAAGGACAAAACTTCTGTTGCTAGTTTACCACAATCTACAGTTGAGGCACAACTTAGATATGAGAATGATCGTCTCAAATTAGCCCTTGCTCAAAGGTAAGCAAAAATATTTTGCCTATTTTCCAAATATTCTTATTTATATTCTAGAAAAACTGGTTCTAACAATACTTATAAGATATTGAAACAAAAATATGTCACATATGACCTTTTGCATAATAATAATTACAATATTTTAAGATGATAAAAATTTATGGAAATTATTACATTGGATGTAGTAAGAAGCTGTAAAGCATTATTTGTGTGAAGTTTACTTCAGTGTAGCATTCTAGTAGATTATCAATCATGTGAGAAGCTAAAAAGTTATTTATTTTTTAATGCAGTCATTACAAATTTCACAAAAAGAAAAGTAGGGTAAAAGCATATCAATCAATCAATCGGTTTATTTCTTGGAGAGGAAATTGTATCAAAATAGAAATTTGAATTTTGAATTTTTTTTAAAATACTGATTTTGGTGTTATTGATAGAGACTAACAACACTCTCCACTGAGCATAAAGCATTAGAATTTGCAAGCACTGCTCATTAAAGATGCATCTCAAAGGCAAAAATAACTTTCTGAATAACAGAATATTCTGAATAATTATGAAGAATAATTTAAACTTCTTGAATAATTAGGAACACAAAGCTATTTCTAATCGTTTACTTGCAAAAAGAAAGTCTCAGAAGGCAAGAGGGTGGGTGAAGAAGGCAAGAAGTGTAATTTGCATTGACTCTGAAAAACAAGGAGCATGTATTTAAAGTGTATGAAACTGCTAAACAACCAATGCAACAACTCTTTCTTTGGAAAATTGTCATGGAGTATTAAAAAAATGAATCTGTTATGACAATAAGATACACGGAAAACATTTATAAAGTATAACAAAGCAACAACACCAACAGCGAAAGAACCCTCTGCTGTTAAGTTTTCCTTTGCACTTAGTTTGATAGGAAACTAGGTGTAAAGGAAAACTTAGATGGGTTTTGTTACAAAACCTATCTAAGCCTTTTTGCTATCTAAACCTTTTGATAGGTTTTGTTACAAAATGCTAGAGCCAGGTGTAGATATAATTTCTGAATCCTACTGGTAACAGTTGCTATGATAAAAACAATAAATTTGTCAAAAATAAAGCTAATCATTTAGGGATAAATCAGTTTGATAATAACGATAGAAAACTTGGGTAAATCTTTGATATTATATCATAAATGTATGAAACATACAGATAGTAATTTAAAATCACTTGAAATATTGTAATTGTAAATAACTGGATAAATGTGTGACATTTGAATTTAAAATCAAAATTTCATGAAGTCAATTTTTAAAACAAATATACCATTATTAATTCCTGCTGATTAAAAACTAGTAACTTGATCTCATTTCACATTTACAACTACTAAACTATACAACAAGTTAATCTTTTATGTAAATAAATAAGTATACAATAGTTATAAAATCTAATTAACATGGCCCCTACAAAGTCAGTAACTGATGCATGAGGTATAGATCTAATAAAATGTGCTGCATTTCTTGTGTGCATGTAAATGAATTTGAAGATGTAATTCTTATTTACTGATTAATTCTTAATGCAAATTTTAAAGCTCAATAACAAACCTAGATATGACTAATACAAGAATTACTATTATTGAATCTCTAAATGTACCAACTTATAAACTGGAAATACATAAATAAAAGCTATTACACAAAATATTACATAAATCATGCAATAAGTATTGAAAGATATTGATAATGAGAAAAATTCACAGACCAGACTTGAATAATACTACTCAGCTGACAAATTATATTTGTGGAAACACTAATTATAAGTTAAATTCTAGTTTTTACACATTGAGATTAAGGAGATTTCAACTGAAGTTGCTAGATAAAGAAGATAACCAAAGTTTTCACATAATGAATCCAGAATGATTTTTACAGCTAATGGTTTTTTATTCTTATATGAAAATATTTCCAAAATATAAATTTATTAATCCCCTTCCTATCAGTGATTGTCTGCAAATGTTTACCATTGAGCAATACAACCAAATCAAATGTTAAAACCTGATCATGTACTTATTGTTCTTTTCTCCCTTTTTGAGGATTTACCATACCACCACTATCTATACTGACCAGTGTTTCTAGCTCTTTAATTTACATGTAGCTGCTCTCAATGTTTTATTTATTCTGCATGTCATTTCCAGTTTTGTTTGCAAAAACTCTTTGTCTATTTTTTAAATCAAATAATAACATTTTTTCAACCAATGTGCATGTATATTTATTTTTAAATTAATAAAAATGTAATCTATGCAAAATTCATTAACATTTCTTATGGAAAAACAGTGGGATTTTATTTTGCAAATGTTTTCTAGTGTAATTAAGTTACTTTACTAAGTTTATTATTAAGTTTTGTTATCTTAATATTCTTTATTTAAATTTAATTGTAAAGATGGGTGTTTGCTTATTTATAATTAATATAAATGTTGGAGAACTTAGAGTGATGTGAAATTTCCTGTCTTATTGGAACGCCATTTGTTTGCATGTAAAGGTAAATAAAATCATCTAGTTATTTTTTAGAAAGGAGACAATATATACCACTTTTATTCTAAAATCATCAATAAAAGCAGAATCTTGCTGTAAGATACTTGTTTCATTTATAATTTCTACAATTTATTCTGTTGTTTAATCTAATTATCACATTTTTATAGCAGATCAATAATATAATAATTATTAAGTGTAATACAATCCTTGCATTTTTGAGTAAGAAAAAAAGTCACATTGCTCTCTGAAAAGTAAGTTCAAAATTTAAAACTTATATATATAATTATATTAAGATATTAAATTTATTTAATTCTTTTCATTGGATTCCTTTCAATAGATGCCATACATTCTAATAATATGAGTTGAACTTAAAATTTTTTATATTATTTAAAAAGTTTTTGTAACTGAATGTGTAATCACAAATGAAAGATATTTTTATTGATACATGAAATTTCATCAGTGTTCTCTATTCTTCAGTATTTCAAAATAGATTTGTGTGTTATTATCATTTCAGTAGAATTGTTTGGTGATATATGAGTTCCAAGAGCTCTATTGTTTTCTATTTCTTTGTATAAAACTTTATAAACATTCAAGTTTTAGAGGTCTTAATTTTTTCTGGTAACATTTAAGAAATGTTTTTCACATGTCAAAGGTAATTAAATTTTCATGACATGAGACATGTTACATGTTCAATGTCTTATGTCAAAGGCAATTAAATTTTTTAATGTACTGATAAGTAAAAAGAATGTTTGACTTTATTTATGTTATTTATCATTATCATTATTTATTTTTTTAACTATTCAACATGTGATTTCATTTTCCTTAATGTACAATATTTAAAAATATCTTCTCTACCTTATATTTTATAATATTTATGTAATGAGTAGCTGATTTATAATTTAACCATAGTGTAATGTATTAGGGTAGTAAGAAAAATTCAGGTGTAATAAAGTCAGTCAAATCAAAACTGTCACTTTAATATAAATTTAACAAATGTAAAGCTGGTGAAAATATTTATTTATATCAAGAATTGCTACCTAAATTATTCAGCAGCATTTAAGGAAAAGAAATCTTATTTGTGTATTTTTTTAATTTGATAAGTTGAATGTGTTTGTTTTTAATTCAAAAATATTTTAGTTTAGTATTACTAGATATACTTTTTATGCCATTTCAATAACATATATTTAAACTGATTTTGAACGAAATTTGGTTTTGTGCCTTTTAAATTCAATTAATATAGTACTTTTTACAATTCAAGTCTAGATTTGCGATTTAATTTTTAATACATTTTTTTAATGTTTCAAGTTGCATTATAGTCTAAAGAAAATGTCAAATCTCTTTTCTTTGAGTTGTGGTATTCTTATGGCTATTTTAAAGCTGAATTACTTAGACAAAATCAAATATTTATATTAATGTTTTGCTTTCTCCATGCATAGCAACTTCTAGCAATTCTAAAAATGTTGAATTTTATTTCAATCTCTTAAAAATAACTTTATTCTAAAGATTACATATTTATCATCACATTACCATTAGCAAGATTTTATCTGATCTCAAACTTCATTTGAAATTTATTACATCTTCCATGTTTTATAATAATTTTCGTTGTGTAAAATGTTTTGTAATATGCATGCACTGTAAGGATTTTTTAAAAGATTTTTTTTAGCTTCTCTTTAGTAACATTTTTTCCAAGGAAAAGTGTTCAAGGTTCATCATTTATTATTTGAACTCATTTTTAAAATATATATTTTAACCCCTATTACACATTTCATTTAAAACTTAGACTTTATAAAATAACTTTCACTGTGAAAATTAGCTTTAACAACATAAAATTTGACTTGTATGTGTGTTATATTATGAATATAAGTTCAATTTTCATAACATTTTATTACTATTAAGTGTACACTGCTTTTCATATATATAGTCACTAGTATGTGTATATATATATAAATAACACCAAAGCCATATATATATAACACCAAAGTTGATACACTCATTTTGGTATTTGAAATCTGTAATGTTGCTTGGGTTTTAAGAAAAAAGTCCTTATTAAAATTTAAATTTTTGTTCTGCTTGTCTTTTGCGGGCATTGTACCACATAACTCCCCCAACCAACACACCAAAGTATATCAGTTTATCTTCATCATCACCTAAAAACATTTTATCGCTCTTTATTGCCGAATTGCAATATTTCATAGCTTTCTAATTCTTGAAATAATTGTTTATCTATTTTTATGGGTATTTATGCTATACATTTGTAGTTAAATAAAATAACTTGAAGATAAGTATATGTTTGCGCTGTAATTTCTATCGCAAAAATGTGTATTAAGCTCTGACTAGTCATTATTGTTGCATGTATTTTTGTTGTTTATTAACTCATTTGTTTTGTGATATTAGTTTGCAAACCAAATTGATCCTATGTTGGAAATCATGATAGTTGATGTTTTGTAATTTGCTATTTAAAACCATTTGTTTGCTTTGGTAATGTAAATAGTTATCTCAGAATTAAAATAAAATGTGTAATTTGTTAAAGAAAAAAAAACAGAACTTGTAAAATATTAAAAATATTTTAATAGATACTGTTAACTAATGGCATGATTTCAGCTCGGCTAATGCAAAAAAATGGGAGGTGGAGCTACAGACATTGAAAAGCAATAATGCTCGTTTGACTGGAGCACTTCAAGAAAGTACTGCTAATGTAGAGGAGTGGAAAAGGCAGTTACAAGCATTAAAAGAAGAAAATACCAAAATGAAATCTCGAGTAATTTACTAAATTTTGTTTAGATTATTTTATATTTTTAATATGAATGTTTTATTAATATGTTTATATTGAAGTATTTGTGTAAAATAAAATGGTTGAAACTAGAGTAACTGATGAAAGTAATGAATGTGTGTGAACTTAAACATTTTATTTCTGTTAAATGACTATAGCAAGTAAATTCGAAGAATAATCTTAAAAAGTTAGTAAAGCTTATTTTACTCAATGATTGAAAATAAAACTCTAAAGTGTGGTGAATAAAAAAAACTTATTTTAATTTAAATATTTTAGTTTGGACATATTTACCTGCCTAGAATTGTTAATTTTTAAGAAGTTTTTTTTTCTGCTTTGTTTTCACTTCACTATTTTTGCAGTCTAAAACCTCTAAATACTTTCCTCACTGAATCATAATTCTGAATCATGTTTACATATTTAAAGAAAAATAAACAAATTAATTTATTTACTTTATTTAAAAAAATAATTTTAGTTTGCACTTCTCAACGCAAATTATCTTAAATACGCATTATTTCTATACATAATTGATGATTCAAAATTTTTATATGAAGTGAATAAAAATTGCTAATACTGTTCAATATTAGCTATGATAGAAAAACTGATTTTTTTCTCTTTGCATTTTGTGTGATGTTCAAATTTTCACAAATTAAATCATTTAAAAGGGAATCAGCTAAATATAAATTTACTTTAATAATTATAGTAAAAAGAAGCTAAGTCAATACATTTGAAGTGGACTAAGAATTGATTATACTCTGAAATTTTTTATCTAGTTTTCAATTTTCATGAAAGTGATCATCTAAGAAATCTTACATTACAGTATAAATTAGTAAAATTATCTTAATTTCTAATGCTCTTATAAGTTAATTCTTTGAGAGCTTTCTTGCATTTTTTGTTTTAATGCTCATCACAACAACTTTAAATAATTCAAAATGCCTAAACTGTTATAATGAAAATTAAATTATGAAAGTATTTTATATAGCTGAATGAATGAAATTCAAGTTGACTATACACATTTAATAATAAATATATTTGTGTTCAAGGAATATCTATGTTAAGAAAATAATAATGTTTTTTGTAAAAGCTTAGTATAAATAATTTTGTTCATACTTGATGATGTTTCATTTTTTAAATATTTATTTTTTTATAAATCGATTGTATTTCAAGACCAGTATTTTGTATGTATGTATTTTATGTCATTTTAATTACTATTTTCAGTGAATGTGAAACTAAATGTATTCATTGTTAGCTTATATTACTTTAGAAATATCATAAAATAATCTTCACCCTGAATATATTTCTTCCATATTTATTTGATTGCAAGAACCAGTGTTGATCCTTTTGCAGTTTTCCATATTTCTTAACTTTTTAATTGTTCTTAATTTACAGTTACTGGCATAATTAAGTCCCATTCTATAAATTCATAATACCTCCAGAAAATACAATATCTTTACTGCTTTTACTATTCTGTTTTCTGCTTTATCCTCCTATAGTTTTTCTTAATAAAAGTGATTTTTTATTTGATTTCATTATATGAATAAAAATTCAGGGGGAATTCCAAAGAGAAGTATATAATTTGTTGAAAAATTCTTAAATGGATAATTTTAAATTTTGTATATTTTAAAATGTTTTGCTTGAGGGTGAATAAATAACTTCTGTGTACTTGTTTTTGTTAATTTTTTAACAACATACCAGAGAACAATATTACTCATCTGAGCTCTAAAAAAATATTTTAACTGTTTTCCAATCATCTCACTGACATATTGCATAGGAACATACTTTACTTTTTGCAGCTTATAGTTTGTCTATATTTTAGCTCTCTAAACTTACAGAAACATCTGTTATTAGGTCAGTGTTGAAAGTTACAATTTTTATGCATAGTAGACTATATCTTAATCATTCTAAATAAGATTATGATTAAGATAAAATCACAAACTGCCACTACCCAATTCTTTAGTTGTCATCTGTCATCAATGACTTTTGTTGGTGGTAAAAAACACTAAGTGTTGTTTTCCTGTACAGGACTCCCCTGGCCACATTTTATCTTGTCTAAGGCTTACTAGGTAGAACCTCATTCAGGATCCCCTATCGGTAATGGACTTCTACAGGGTGAATGGGCTTATAGACCTAATCTAGCACTGCTGTTCAAGGGAATGAGAAACAAAAACACAATTAAGATTGTTCAACATAATACTTGTTTAAATACTTCAACTTTGAAAGATAATTAAGTTCATGTAATAGAAATGTATGTGTTATACGTATAAATTAGAAATGTAAACTAGTAAAATATTGTATGAATTTTGAAATCAAAAATAACATATTTATATGAAAAATCTTCAAAACTGTTCTTTTCTAAAATTAAGATATTCGACAACATTGTTTCAACTTTTTTAAAAGCATTCCATCAGTGATGGAAGATAATACTTGTTTTTCCATTTAACACTATTGCTTCTTCACAAAATCTCCTTACAACAACCATTACTCCTTATTTTCTCTCTCTGCACCGATGTTATGCTATTTATTAAAACTTTCCCTAGTTGTTACCTAGTTATCTGTAGAAATCTTGGAAGACTTTTGATTCTGTTAATTCTCTAAAAAAGATAAAAAAAAATTTTGAAGTTCATTGTGGAAAGCATTTTGTTGCATTCATAAGTCTATATACGTTATTGCTTACTTATTTCAGCACACTAAGCTTAAGTTTTGCTTAAAAACTTAATGTTTTTAGACCAGTTAGAACAAATTTTGCTATGATGAAAATTTTTTATTCAAGACTGGTTTTCAAAACTGTTGATGTTCTTTTAAAATTCACTTAAGGATTACCAGTACATTTTGCATCTTGAAATAAGTGGCTTATATCTAGCGACATTTGTTAGCATAAAATGCTCATTTTAATGTTTTTAGATTAATATTTGAGTTTGTATTTGTCCATTTATAATTACTTTTTTTTATTTCTAGTATTTTGATGCTTTATTTTACGCTTCGTTTATCTTCATGCTCATTTTAATTTTAAATAATGGCATCATCATAAGATGTTCTAAGGGTTGAATATTTGATGTGTAGTAATGCATAGTAAAAGATGAAAATTAAAACTTATAGTTTTCATATGCTATTTTGATGATTTCTATGGTCACTGAATAGAGTCTGAAAGATATCCTTTCCAACTTGTTCAATGATACTCATAATTTATGCATAAAATATTGATCCTCTGTTCCAAATGTCTAAATTTTGTTTTCAAGTTTGAAAATGAAGTTTTCCTGTAAAAATAATGCTTGGATATTTAAATGTATATATAAATAAGAAGTTTATTTCTTTGTAAAAGTGTACTATCAATGCTTAGGAAAATATATTATTATTAACTTTTCATATTGAAGATTTACCAAATATAATATTTTTTATATATGGTGATTGTTTTTTTATACTTGGTTAAAATTTAACAATGTAAATAAATATTACAGTTTATGTTACATAGCATTGTTAATTTTCAAATTTATGATAAATTTACTTCTACTTTTAACATTGTTTAATTAGGTTCTAGAATTAGAAGCTAGCCATGGAAACCCTGAAGCTATAGCTGAACTTCGGAAGGAAATTGGAACACTGCGGAACAAAAAAGAAACTCTGGAAGAGCAAGTTAGCAATAAAGACAATGTGAGTATTGTTTTCAATGTTGTTGGAAAATATAATGCGATTTTGTGCATTAAAATGTATTACAACATGTTGGTGTTTAAATCTGTCGTTTAAAACTAGAAATATAAGAATACTAACAAAATAACACATTATATGTCTATATTATAGTACCTCATATTAAGCTATTTGTATTTGTGAAGATTAGCTTTATTTTTTTGTTGAGAACTAAATCATAATAAATATCTAAGAACTATTCCTTCTGAAATTGTTAAATTTATTTTACAATTTCAGATGGGCTTCTTAATGATTCTTCTTAGATGGGATTCTTAATGGTATTGTAAAATATATCATGGGAATTTTATTGATTAATATGAATTATTTTATAAATGAGCAATCAAATTTGATTTCTTTCTTGTAAGAGAAAAAGTAAAAGTAATATCTGTAACAGTCAACAGAAAAATATATTAATTGCATTCATTTTGGATAAAAATTCCTTAGTAAATTTTGTGTTTCATTAGAAACTTTTGTATATTTATTTACTTTTTGTAATGTGAAAACAGTGACCTATATACTAGAATTGTATTGTATCTGAAATGTATGCTAGAAATAAATATCATTCATTCATAATATTTCTTAGTGAATTTCATATGTAACAAAATTTTCATTATGATAACATATTTTAAAAATGTGTACAATCTCCATGATTAAAAGTTTCATTATTCTTGATATAAAAACCACTTAATTTTTCTTAAGAAGCTGTTCATTATTTTACTATTACACATGGGTTATCTGTTTATTATTAGGTTTGATTTTTTAAATGAGGAAAGAGCTACAGTTCTTAAATATTTATGATTAATCATAAACATGAATAAATGATTGTACCCAAGTCCCTTAATTTTTTCAGGATGCAATGTATCTGATATTAAATCAAAAGTTTCAAGGAACTAAACATTTATTTTGTTTTAATGTTGTTAAATCATTAGATTGATTGTAATACTTGACATTAAAATGTTGCATTTCTAAAAATTTTCTTTGTATTTCTTTGGTTTTTCGAAATGAGTTTCTTCTACAAAATTGGAACTAGTATCAAACTTTAAAAATCTGTCATTTCTGCTATTCTTAACTAGATGTATTTAAGTATAATAATTACTGAAAAAACTGACAAACAAAGACACAAAATTACTCAAACCGATAATAGATCTGACAAACTGGTTAACCAAACTAATATTGAAGTATTTAAGGAATTTAAAATAACCTTAACACTTTATAATAAAAACCTTTTTTAGTAATGGAAAAACAGTGAATTTTATGCTAGTAGTGAATTGCATCTGAAATCTATGCTGCAAATAAATCATTCATTATATGATTTTATCCTTAAAAATGATGGAAAACAATGCTTTGCATATTCCCATATTTTTTTTAAAAAGAATATCATATTTTAATATTATAAAAAAGTTATTTGTTTACCATCCTGTTTAACTTAATAGATTAACCTATATTATTTAATATATTTAGATTATATTAATTAATAAGGATTAATCTTAGTTTATTTAGATTTTTTAAATATTTTAATCAATTGTTTTCACAGTTGATAACAAAATGTGAATCTCTTTTTTTTAAATTATTATGTCACTTTCTGGTTGCTTTCGAGTGCTAATTTCAATGGAACATTGGAATTGAATTTACAAATTCTATAATAGAAAAGCAAATATCCAAATATTCAGTTTGATATATGCAAATGTATTGAAAGAGAATACACAACATAAATCCATGATTTTTCCAAAATTTCTTTTAAATTATATGGAGGATCTTATAATAATACAAATGATGCTGAAATAAACTTCTTTGGCATCAGCAATAAATTTATTTACAAATGCCCTGAAGATTGGAAATGATATCATTAGATTTCCAGCCTTCTAATATTTCTGAACTTAACAATTTAAAAGTATTAGTGCAGAGCGTGAGTCTAAATGTCTAGTATTAAAAATTTGATGCCCACACAGAGGACGTAAGGAAGAAGCACAAAGCTCGAGCTAATAA
The DNA here is from genome assembly GCA_037975125.1 of Latrodectus hesperus. Classification (NCBI taxonomy): domain Eukaryota; kingdom Metazoa; phylum Arthropoda; class Arachnida; order Araneae; family Theridiidae; genus Latrodectus; species Latrodectus hesperus. The sequence goes on from CM075854.1 coordinate 71,134,748, forward strand.
TAGTACACACGCTAACAATCATATCCTGTAGTAAGATGGAAAAGTGCTACAGCTGCACTTTTAGGCATATCTGGATTCAACTGTGTATCCTCAAACAGTGAGGTCTGTTGCTTACCAGTAGAATCACACAATGCTCTGCTTTATCCTGGAGGCATAAGTTTTCATTAAAAGCTTGACTGAATGAAATGAGAGGCTTTTCAGGTCTCTAGAGCACCCTTCCATATTTTTTTTTTTTTTTTTTTTTTTTTTTTGGTGAAAAAGTCACCAGTTCTAGTTTCTAGGAATCCTGCTGTGAGCTGGGATCCCCTGGTGAGAAACAGAGATTGAAGTTGAAAGCACTCTGCACTCTAGTACATGAGTATTATTTGTGTATTGCCTATTCATTAATAATTAGCTGATTTAAAATATTTAAAAGCGCTGTCCCAAGAACTGTTTTCGATTTTGTTATTTATTTGAAAAAGTACTTTAAGCACCATGAAATTATATGTTCTTAATCTATTTTTTGACATTAGAGCTATAAGTCAGTAATTTTGATTATTATTTATTTATCCATTTTTAAAACACAGTTATTTTAAATAAAAAAGTCAGTGTCATACTAGTGATAAAATCAATAGCTTTTTGGAACAAAATGTTTATAATTATAATCCTCAGAAGCAATAATGAAAATATGAATAATAGTTTTGAGGGAATGTTTAACAAATACCCCATTCTGGGAAAGTAGCCTGGACAAAACCCTTTGCATTTAAATTCTTTTGTACCAAGAGGAAGTTATACAGTGCAATATTTTTTTTTAACTAATTAGCATGTTTTAAGTCAGATAAAGAATTTATCGGCTATAGTTTATTCGTAATACATTTAGGAACAAATATATCTTATCAGTCTTCCACCAATTCATAATTATAATAAGATTATATGAATTGGTTCCTATAAAATGTAAAAAATTTATTTTTAAAATTACTTAAAATATATGTTTAAAAAGGTCAAGATTTATGTTCACTGCAATCATGGCTATTCCAAATTATGTAATAAATATTCACATCCCAATCTATAATCAGTTTCAGTAATAGTAAAGATCCTCTTGAACAATAGTCTTTAATTATACTCAATAAGAACCTTTTCTTCTTCTTCTTAAGGTTGGGTTTGTATGTCATTAGCACCTCTGCTTTAATCAGCATTTTGTACTGTTAACTCCAAACCCAATGTTTCCTAGTTCCAGTTGCTCGGGTCACCTACTTTATTAATAAAGTCTGATAACCCTTTAATGGAGTCTAGGTGTAACTTTCTAGTATGGATGATGCCTAAAGAAGTTAATCTAGGGAGGGCTAAAGCCTCACATTCGTAAATGATATGCTTGGCCGTTTCCTCTTGCGTATAACATTTCCTGCAGATAGGTTCTTGCTGAAACAGTCCCATTTTACGGAGGTGTTTCCTGAAATAGTAGTGCCCAGTTATGAAGCCTACAATTAAACGGATCTTCTGCCTAGAGCATCTTAGAATTTCAGAGGCAATCCTCACTGACGATCCACAAATGATTCTGGTCAGAGAGTCAGTCATGCTAGTGATAGCTTCCTGACTTTCACCAGAAGAATATGGTTTGGAGGTCACTTCTATTTCCTGTGAAGGATTCATTGCTGCCCCTTCACTAGATTGCCTCTGAGTTCCCTTGTCTTTTTCAGCAAGGTCTACTTCAGAGACTTCACCTGCAAGTGCAGAGAGGTTTGTTATTTCTTGTGTCTTTTCAGCCACAAGATAACAATTAATAAGCTCAGGTAATATGATAGTCCACCCAGCATTGCCTGAGTTACTGGGCAAGGCAAATTACTCTAGAAGTTTGCCAGGCAACTAGAGGCTCCGTTAAGACACCAATACCGCGGTGCCAAATAACCCTAGACACGGGTCGCATAACACCAGGGTTTACGGGAGCTGGTTCACGGCCTCTGATTCTATATTCAAGGCTATCCTGTCGTTCCTACAGGACATTTGGCTATCCACCACCTGCCGATGTGCCTGGTGGCTGCTCAAGCCCCAGGAAGGTACGCGTACCCCCTGGTTCCAGGTTAAGAACCTTTTAGTTTAAAGTGAATCCTTTTTCAAAATAAAGAAGCAGAAAAGTAACTTTTTCACCATACAAAAATTAATGAAAAAAACTTTTTTTGCCGTTCATCAAATTTTAATAAAATTTCGACAACATATTATTAATATGCTGTCAGACATCCTAATTTTAAGCCTTGGCATTTGCTTTTAGGAGCTTGAACAGATGAGAAAACGAATTGAAGATAGCCTTCAAGGTCAATCAGCAAGTGAAAAAGTAGAAGATAAACTAAAAGTAAGCACAGCTGTAACTATAAAATCTTTCATTTTTCCCCCCTAAAAACTTATATTAAATCTAGAATAAATATAATATTTTACAAAAATTTATAGTAGCTTATTTCAATCATGTTATTTATATTTCAACTATTCTCTCCCTTGATGTTTGTAATATATTATGAGAATCATAACACTTTTCTATTAGCAAAACAATTTTTCTCTTCAACAATGAAATTACTACTCATTTTTTATATACTTTCAAATAAATGTTGCTAAATACAATTTATACACTTTGGCTGATATAAATTGAATTTCTTTATACTAAATGTACTCAAGCTATATTTATCATATATTATAGAAAGAAGCTTGGAATATAAAGAAATAAAAATCACTTTTTTATTAGTTATGTAATAAAGCATGACATAAGTGAAATTTTTATTTTCATGAATAAGCTGTGAGTTTTGTATATACTTAATTTTTCCTACATACTCATCATAATTTTTTTAGAATTCATTATAAATATCTATAAGTGTATCTAAAAATATTTTAAGCCCTCTAAGTATCAAAATAATTACTTATTGAAGAAAAGCTTGGACAAAGGAAAAAACTAAAACTGATTCTCTATATGAATACTCATTTGAAAAGCTAAAAAATTATTTAATAACATAAAAGAAATAACGAATATTCTTGTAGCTTATTAACTCAAACAGGATCTGAGAAATATGGATCTCCTACAATTACGAGACAAAAACATGAAGTGACTAAAGCTATATAAATAACATTAAATGCAATGAACAAATTCTGAACCAAGTGCATATTGATATTTTCCACACTTGTGAACATCAGTATGAAGATAAGAAAATTTTGAAGAAAGCATTTCTCAAATTAGGAAAAATAAAGGAAACTTTAAGGATAAAATAATAATAAATTACTCCTTAATGATTTTTTTCTCTTTTGTTTATAAAGATATTGATGTTGAAAACTAAATTGAAGTTGAAAAGGAAACTTTAAATTTTGCAACATGATTTACGAAAATTATATTCAAATTAAATGCCTTTAGTTTACAATAGTAGGAGTAGTAACATTAGCTAATAAATGTCCAAGAATAAACTCTTCTTAATCTAAAATCTACGGAAAGTGTTTTTTGGCCGTATGCATTAATTGTTGACGAATTGGCAGCAAAAAGTGTTTGCTGTGGAGGGTTTCTTTTTTGGACATTATTTGCCAGAAGAATTGACACTTCAGAACCAGTATCGATCAGAAATGACAAATTAGTTGCCCGGTCACGAATGAACAGGCAACGGGATGTTTACGGCAAAGAATGTGTCGCTTCTATTCTTCGGTGTTTCCGTTTTCCTGAAATCTGCAAGGCAAAATGGATTTTTCAGGTTTATAATTTTTCCGAAATGACGATGATACCAGCAAACAGACGAATCTTGATTCTAACTACTAACTCTCGATCTATGGTTACTCCTGTTTCTACCATAAGGCGAACGATTACGAGAAATTTCAAGCCTATCAATTCGTGCATTCAATTTTTTTATCTCACAAAGTAATTTTTCTTCTGTAGAATTTGAATTGTTTTTATTTACAGCATTAATTTCCATTCGAACAGGTGTAATTTCTAAAATCCTATCAGAAATTTCCGCTGCTTTTTCTAATGTTAAATCTGTAACAGCTGCTACACACACACACAAGTTTAACAATTCATTTTTTCAATCCCCATACTGAATATGATTGGTTATATTTGCTCAGAGTCTTCATTAAACTTTTGGTGTCCGCCCCCCTAATGAATATAGCTCTCTTGCACAAAAAGCGATTGCTGCGAATAGCAAACAAACCTAACCTAATTTAGATATTTCTTCTCATGAGATAATACCTTGAAGTTTTATAAACATATATATACACTTACATTAATATTTTTAATCTGCATTAAAAATATTTACTAAGAATTTCAAGCTATGTTAACATTTTCAAATATGTCACAATTTTGCTTCCTGAGGTTTATACATTAATAGCATTATTCAACCAAATGCTATTAATAATATAACACTATTCAAATGCTAAATTCATATTAGTTGTCTCTTGGCCATCTTTTATTATAGTGAGAAAGTTTCTGAGCATCAACAAATATTATCTTTTTTTTATATTTTTTTATTAGAAAATTACAAATTATGACTTGTTGATGATAATGGAAATAAAGATTATCCATACTTGAGTCATTATAATTTTTATTGTGATCATTACAATTTAATTTTGATTTTTACATTGTAAGAGACAGAATTCTATTACTACTCTTCTCATTAAAAAAATACTGTACTAAGGGAATTTTTGTAATAGCTTTTAAGTACTTGCCTTACCATTGTTTGCACAGTATAAGTTTATCTGTTAAATTTTTTAAAGTTTATTTATCCTTGAATAAATGTAGATTTTTTATAAGAAATCGTCTTGAAAAACTTTGAAATTTATATTCATAGTTAAAAGAAAAAGCTATACCACTGTATTATGAATTTGCTACTCCAAGTTTATTTATAAGTGTAATTGTAAAATCTTGTTTCTATGCTATGCTTGGCATATATGTTTATGTATGCTATGGGAGACTGTGTTTTGAATGTAGAGCAATGAGTAAACTTAAACTTTCCCTGTATATATGCACATTGTAGTTTTATTCAGAAGCTACAAGTATCTGTAAAAGATAAATAACAAGCAATGTAAAGAAAAAAATATACATATATTTATCAGGAAATTACAGTTCAATATCAGTACTAGTTATGATTGAAGAATAAGTTGTCACATTAAAATACATATATTAGAAATATTTAAGTTGTCTGATTTGTTTCAAATGTAAAAGTAATAAAAAAATGAAACCCACATAGACTTAATAATAACAGTTAAGCAAATGCTATTTATTATACTGTGGATATTTATACATAAAATTTGCTTTCCACAACCACCTTCCTAACTTAAGAATCAAGTGGAATGAATTTGAACTAGACTTTACTTATTCAGATATGTATTGAATATCCTGTAAAAGTTTGTAATTTTAGCACTAGAGATCCTGGGACTTTTTCTTTCATTTCACTCTTGTTTTCTCATTATTGTTAAATATTTTGCTAAACTGTTTTTACAAAATTAGGTTAAATTGGATTCCATAAAAAGTTCTTAAATGTATGACTAGTAATTTTTTATTAAGATTATATTTATGTAATTTTACATTAATTTGCTTCATGTTCACTGGGAAAAAAGTAGAACACTAGGTTTTTTTTTTTTTCAAATAAGAGAAGAGAAATTTGAATTCTTACAAAATAATTTCAACACTTTTAAAAACTTATTTACAATCAGATTACTATATCTGTAACAGGAAATAAAAAACTGCTTGCTTATTACAATTTAAAATTGCCGAGCTGGCAGCCGAATGGTTAGGGCTCTTGCCTTCGGTTCAACAGTTCGTGGGTTCGAATCCCACCTTAGGCATGGATGTTTGTAGTGGTTCGGAATCCACTTTAAACCATAAGTCCCGGTCTAATTAGCCCTCGTGTGCAAAAAATGACCGTTGAGCGACAAACAAACCAACAATTAAAAATTAGTTTCAACACATCATTCTGTGTAAAAAAAATAGAAGGACAGGTCTAAATATTGAAAATAAGTCTTATTAATAAGGATTTTTTATGCTATTTGCTTTAATTACTTCAAAGACTCTTGCTATTAAATCATATAAGTCTTGGATTTTGGTATGATCAAAATTGTCCATAACACAATTCAAAACTTCTCAACATTGGATCAAAGAATCATATTGCTTGATTCCAATATAAACACGTTGAAGAGTTATTGACTATATATTTTTGACAATATTGAGGTCAGCACTTTTATCAGGCTGTGACAAAACCTGAACATTACTTGTTTCAAACCAATTTTTAACGCTATTTGTCATGAGACTTTATGTTCCATATTGATGAAATATCTAACTTTCTCTGCCTATCTCAGCGCCATAGATAAGAAGCACTGACTTTAAAATTTGAATGTAATCTGAATGTTTCTGTCTTTCACCTAGAAACACTAGATAGTTTTTCTACTGTATCCAACAGATATCCAAACCATTAAACAGCTTTTTCTTATCTATCTGGCAGAATAGGTTCCTTCTTGTGTACTCAGATAATGCTAATAATATTGATAAACATCTGGGCCACTTAAATTAAATTTTTTCCCCATCAGAATTAAAAAGTGAAGTCCATTCAAAGTATAAACTTCTTTAAGGATTTTTCTTTGATTACACTGTCAATTTTTTGTCTGCTAGTCTTTGTTTCTCTGATTTTTTGGATATTTCAGAAAATTAGAAACAGCATTTGGAATGATGAGTAGATGTCTTGTAATTTCTCTTACACCTTTGCCCACATCTTTACATGACACAATTTGGCGTTTTTGAAATTCATTTAAAAGTTCCTCCTAAGCATTATAACTTCGAGGATTTTTTCAGCAAAATATATATTTCGAAAAAAAGAGAGTTTAAAAGAACAATGTTTTCGACAAATTAAACTGCTAGTCTCCAAAATGAGAATATTTTTGCAAGTGTCCTACATTTTTACAGACCAAGAATCCTTAAGTACTACTTTATAATATATATATATATATATATATATATATATATATATATATACTATATATATATATATATATATATTCTTAAATGTAAAAAAACTTATATACTCTGAAAATTTAAAAAAAAATTAGATTAATTAAATGAAAAATAAAATTTACATTGTGCTAAAATATAAAACAAAATTTATAAAACATAAGTGTCTTCTTTTTCCAGCAGTGTACAATGATTAATAACAGAATTTTAATTTTGTGATATCTAATCTCATATTATGGAATCCAAGTCTCATTGTTTGCTGATGATTTTGTTTTATAAATTATAATAACTTTGTGTTTATATTTCTCAAAATATCTTGAAAGCCGTTAATGAAATATAAAATTTTTCTGTCATTAAATAAGTCCATAACCAGTTTTTTATTTTGCTTCTTTCTAACTTCTACTTCAAAAAATAACTAAATACTAATCGTAAATTCATGATGTTTACTTTTATCAAGAATATTCAGAAAACACACAGTATCCTGAACCTTTAAAAATTTCAGTTCAGATACAAGTGAATTTAATTTAAATATATTCATCTTTATAATTACTGCATTAATATTGGGTTATCAAGGTAAAGATTTTATGTAATGTTTCTACTAAGCATCTAATTATATTCATTCAATGAAAATAGATTAACAGCCATGTTTAATGTATTCATCTTTGTAATAATTTCAATTGAACTTCATATTTAAATAATTTGATATATTTACAAAATGCAATAAGATCTGTTAATGTGTGGTTCATAAGTTCTCTTTTAGAATAACAATTCTCTAAAATGTAGCCTACTTTATATTTCTAAAATATCCTATTTATTAAGTTAATACTTTTTCTTCAAAAATAGACCAATATTATTTCATTAGTTTAGTGTTTAATACATACACTTTAAATAAAATACTTTCTTACATAAATATTATTTTTACAATAAATTATTGAGATTAAGTATATATATTTATTCATTCTCTTCATTATAAATGTTATAACTGAAATTCTGAGAGGCAAAAGTTGAAATATCTACTAAGATTTTGTATACATTAAAGGAGTTGTTTAATTTAGTTGAACCTTATATTTTTTTAATGTACTCTTCAACAAAGCTGTGTTGTTTTTTCTGGAAGAATAAACTTATTGGTTACCTAGGTTTTATAATTAAAAAATATTTTATGCAAAAGAATGAAATCTTATGTAAAAGAATTTATTTTCAAAAAGTACTTATCTGCCCACTCACTCCTCAATTCATCATACCTTATTTTCTCATGTTTACATATTGATTCTATTTTAATTTTGTTAGTCTTTTGAAAATTTTTATTTGTAGGCAATTTAAGAAATCTTAGAGCTTAAGTTGAGAATCTTTATTGAGACTTGGATTTTTTAATAAAAAATTTAAATATGAGCTCATTTCAGCAATTCTATAATATTCTATATATATATAGAAATGAATTTAAAAAACTTTTAGGTTATCAAAAAACAGAACTCTAAGTTGTTTTTAAATTTCTTTACGATTTTGATTACCAAAGAGATTTTTGGTGGTTATTTTTTCATATTCCTGCAAAATATGGAATATTCATATCAGTCTTCATCATCTCTTTTATGAATTATTATTTTATAAAAAGGAAATCCTCTTTAAAAATTAAGATATAAGATTCTACCAAATAGTTTCATTTTCTTCCTGTGTGTGTGTGAAATCATTATCTGACTAGAGGTCTGTAATATACTTCAGTAAATACTTTTATTCTGTTAATTTGCTTATGTTTTCCTCTTTAAATTATTTTTATTTGTATGTCATTTAGTAACTCTTATGCAAATATTTGTGGTTTCCTGAATTTTTCTGAACTTATTGTGCTTATGTTGTGATATTAGGCAATGTACTTAGTTGATAAACCATACTATTGAAGTAAAATATATTTGACTTAATTGAAAAATCTCTGAATTTAATTTGATATAGTTACTATCTCTTTTTTGCCTAGAATAGGGAATTTTGAGATAGTGTAGCCATTTTAATTTTTAATAATATTACATATTATTTTTTTAACTATAGTATATAAAAAATCTTTTTTCCCTTAGTCACTGTGATTAAGGTCTTTGTTATTTGTATGTATTATTACAAAAGTGAATACTTAATTTCTTTTTTTATGGCTGGTTTAAATAAGTTTTAGTTATTTTATTATTTCACAAGCTATTTTTAGAAGATATAATAATAAATTATATCTATAAATTTGTTACTATTTAAAATTTTTCAGGTTTTGTTAGCAGACAATGAAGGCTTGCGTAGCAGTGTAAGTCGGCTGCAAGAACAGCTTGACACTACGAAGACAAGCAATAAAGCCAAAAAGGGGGCATTAGAACAACTTAATCAACGACTGGCTCAAAAGATACAAGAACTTAAAGACATTCAACATGAGATTTCTTCATTACTGAACTCCTGATACTTGAACTTACTATATTGTGTTAATCTTCTTTTCCCCTGGTCCCAAACTATAGCTCCCTACCAAAAATGTATCTGTTTGGGTCCTTACTAAAGAAGCTTATCAGATAGCTATTTCTTTGTGTATGAAGACTCCTCTGCTCCAAATCTTTTGATTCCTTTAATTTTTGGAGTTTGGTTCTTCTGTCAATTTACACAAACCAAAGATATACATTTGGTGACTTCTGATAATTGAGAAAATCATCAGAGATGAGAATGATAGCTTGGCTTGAGCAAGTTCCTAAATTAGAATTATCTAATTACAGAGCTGTTTTATTTGTTAGACTTAAAATATTATTTTAAAATATATTCCCCAATTTTAAAATAAATTACTATTATTGCTGCTTTGTCTAAATATACTTACTATTTCATTATATTTAGGTCAACTTGAATTTATATTCAGTTAGAAATAGTGTATTTTAAGTATTATGTGTAATGTTTAATATTTTTTACACAATTCTCAATTTTAATTACAGAGTATCATACCTTGAATAGTTTTCTCTTTAATGATAGATGTAGTTATATTAGCAAGCACAGAGCTCTAAATAATTAAAACTTTAAACTTATTATTTAAGGTATGCAATAATGTAAAATCTAATGTTTCTCTGCTAAACTGTATTGAGCAACAATTCTAAGTTAACTTATGAGTACTTTAATTTTCTTACAATATCGTCTGAAAATACTACAATAAATATTTAAATTGTTAATATATAAAAATTGGATTTAAAATGTGAGTAAAAATTTGTCCATGTGCACAATAAATATTTCATTATATACATAGTTACATATTTGTAAATGATTATTGAAATGTTAAGAAATTGAATTAGCTATTCATTTGTGTAGATTTTTGTAAAGTAACTACGAAGAATTTTTATTAAAAATGTTTTTTAAACTTTGGAATAATATTCTAAATATACCAAATGGTGAAATTTACTTTTAAATTAGTGAACAAAATTTCTAGAAATTTATAACTTTCTGTATCAAAGCTCTCTTAAGAAAATGATATGGGGCAGCTACTTTATTGTAAGAATGTGTAAATCATTTATATTTTAAAATTGCTATATAGATAATGTAATAAATATTAAATATTTATTGAATTTTAAAAAATATGCTTAACTGCATATTTTATGGATAAAATGAAATTATAAAAATTTAGAGACATATTCTCATTATCACCAAAATTCTATGTTATACCGACAGACTGTATTATTATTTGAAATTTACTCTTTGTATTGCTGTTACATATTTATCCCTTCTTTTCTAGTATAAGTTAGATTTCTAAAGGGAAAGTATTTCCTTCAGAATGAAAAAAAAATGTGCCCCCATCTCATGTAACATTTGTGAGAGGGTGAAAGGTGCTTCTAATTATTCACAAAGATTTTGTCCTTTCACAATTGTGGCACAAATATTTTCAGAATTTTATTAATTTCTTCCATTACCATTTAACTTGAAAAAGCTAAATGAATTTGCTTTTTTATATATTTGACATTTATATAAGCTTAAAAAGATGCAAAATCTCTACTCTTATTTGTGCAACTATTTTGTTAATAATTGACTTACATTTTATTTCAATTAAATGAGAAATTAACACAAGGGATTGTTTATTATATATTAGCATAGTAATGTCATCAGTGCCATTAGAAATGGGAGAAAAAGTGGAAATGTGTTTTGCATTCAATTTTTCTACAATCCCTTAGGTTCTTCATCAAGTGCAATGAAGGTGCTCTCTAACTCACTGTGTATTTAAGTCCTGCTGCAGAACTATTGCACTGCCAATAAGAATGACATTATTCTCATGTTCGCCATACTTATGCTAATAGCTAGGTTACACTTATAAACCATCTTGGATATATACTTGTGGTGAATAAATACTCATCCAAGATTAGGTTTATCAGTTTTTATGGTGTTTCCTAGATTAAAAATAACTAACTGTAAACACTAGTTAACTGCTGGCATATTCAGCAGAATGAATCTCCTTTTACATCTATTGTAAGTTGTTTGTTATATACTTTCTGTTGTATTTTAAGAACAAATTTTTAGTATGATTTTCAGTAGTTTATCAGTGAAATAATTGTAAATATAAATGCCTGAAAGATCGACAGTATTATAAAGTTGATCTGAGCCCTTTTGGCAAATATAGTGGGAGAGAATGGATGATGCATACTTTTTCTAAAAGTTGTATTATCTAGAGTGTGTGGATTCATGATGCTATATTATATGATCTGAAAACATGTTAAACTTAGGCATCATGTAAATTTATCTGAGATATATAGACCCTTTTGGGTACCCAGTGTGTGTAATGGCAAAATGTATTAAGCTAATTTTTCCTTGTATATTGATTATAGGATAAAATGAATAATAATTTTCTCTTCAACTGTGTACTTCTTTTAATTAGTCAATTTTTTTATAGATTTTTTAGCAATTGAAGTATTTATGATGACAAATTGTTTGGTTTTATTAATATTTTTTCTTGTTTTTAATATTTGAAACAATGTGATTCAAAATATCGCATGTTGTTTAATTCATTTGCTCAAAAATATTTTAATCTAAGCTGAAAGTCAGAATCTTACTTTTAATATAGAAGTGTATTTTTACTTTTATAAAATTATTTATGTTTGTTGTTAATGTTTTGAGTCTAACATGTTTATTTCTTTGTAAGTAAATTACTGTACATGCATATATATGTGTACATATTCTCCATGAAAATATAATTCATGGTGTATAACTTAAATATATGAACCTCGGCTTTTTTCACTATTTTATGAATGTCGTTTGGTTGATTCTTTTGACTTTGTAATTTTATTTAAAATGATGCAATAATTAAGTAAATATATTTAATTCATATAGTTAATAAATTAAAATTAATTTAAGACTTTGTTTCATGTACATTTTATTAAAACTTCAATAACTTATTGCATTCATAATTTGAAAACAAGATAAAATTACTGCATTTTCTTTGAATCCAGTCAGAATTTTATTTTATATCATTAAATCTTTTGGTATTGAAGTATTGCAAACGCTTATAAAAAACATTAACAAGTAATCCATATTACAAAACACTATTTAAAGCTGAAGGGTTTTGAACTAATAATTTATAGGTACAAAATATTCATTTTTAAAATTTATTTTCTCTTAAAGTTTATAATGTGCATTTGCATTAACATTTTTAAACATGCACTATTAATTTGAATTAAATCTTAATAAATAAAATTTTGTTCTTGTATTCAGATGATTATGGTTTCAAACATTTAATACTTCAAAATTATTATTACTTTATGTCAGTGTTCAAAGTTTGCATACAAAAATCAACTCTACAGCCTTTAAATGGTGTTTTGTAATATACTGTATTTATTAGTTGGCCCTGGTTTAAATACTGTTTTAGCAATATTTTCAATGAAGTACAATAACTTTTTCAAAACAAACATAATTAGCAATATAGTTTACTAAAGTATAACTACTTATCGTATTATTTTTAAAACAAAAAATATTTTAATATTTCAAATAAATTTAAGTGAAAATTTTAAAATTTAATCTGAAATCTGAATATTTTTTACTCATTTCTTAAATCAGCAATTTGTTTTCACATAAGATTTTATAATTTATACATAATGTTTAACAGCATAAAATATTATGTTTTTAGTTAATGTCCTCTTTTATTATTAATCATCTTCTCTTCTAATTTATAAATAATAATGAAGGTATTTCCAATTTATATTGAACTTGTTCTTGCAGTGTGATATAGAATCAATAAATTATGCTTATAATGGTACAGTACAATATGTACCTGTAATTTACTATTTTAGAAAATATGCAGCAATTTTATTTATGCTTTAATACTAAATTTAAGAATAATTTATTTTCATTGTCCATTTAAGTTGGTGTGAATATGAAGCAAGCGTTGAATATAAGTGTTGAAGTTTGATAATTTACGATTCAATTAAAGTACATTTATTATTAAATACAAAAATTACCCTTCTCAGCAAAATTTGAGAGAAAATTTTAAAATTTAATCTTAATTATCTTAATACTTTTTTACTGATTTCTTAAATTAGCAATTTACTACTTATAGTAGATAAAGTTTTTATTGTTTTCATGGAACAATAAAATCATGATTCTTGTTTCATGAAAATAATAAAGTTTAAAAACCAATATGGAGAACACAGAAAAGATTATAAAAAATTATAAAGGTTTTTTATTCAAAAAAGGTGGCTTAAGTCAAGTAAATGTATGCTTTGTGAAGAAAATAAATAAAAATAGTTATATTATCAAACTGTTACCAATTTAAAAACTTTTTATCCAAAAACATACTTTTTAAAATAAAAGAAATTTTTTAGAAGATTACCTATCCCTATATGCATGAAAAGCCTAATTAAAAAATATTGAAAAAATGATGAGAAAATCTGTTTTTTGTTTAATATCGAACCTTTTTTATCTGAAACATCAATATTTTGAAAGTAATTGTTATATAGTCTAAAAGAAATGGAAGTTGCTTATTTAATTACAGCATCAATTATGATAGCATTAAAATAACAGATAAAATTTTAATTCATTGTATAGATATGCACAGCCAATTTTGATATTTAAATATGACTACAATAAAACTTGGAAAGTATATTGTAGCCCCTATATTTTAAGATTTTTTAAATTATCTTATTAATAATTGGTGTTTATTCTGAAACAATTTTTATCATTGCTTATAATTTAAAATATATGGTTTCAGAAATATCAAGTAGTTATATGAAAAATCATTCCTAGCACTTTCTAGGTTATAAGAGGTAATATATGCAATAAATTCTTATTCTTAAGGAACATATTTTATCACACTTCTAATTTAAAAAAAGTGGGGAAAGTGATACATTTTTATAATTAATTTTTTTCATTATTTATCCTGACATTTCCTAAAATTTTATTTCCAAATGTGAAATCGGCATTATATGATAAAAAGATTTTTGTGTGATATTAACTCCTTTTAGATATGTAATATACATTAACAATTAATTTTATACTGAGGAATTAATAACTTATTTTTTAAGAGATTAAAGAAGTAGTAATATTTAAATATCAATTGTTTGATAATCATGAATTTAATTTGGGATAAAATCAACTTATAAAGGGATTTAGCCTTCCTATAATTAATTTTAGCTTGTGTTCTTTGCAGCTGTAAAAAGTAAAATACAAATATATGACCTATAGTTGTTGCATAATTATATCACCCAAAATAGTAAATTCATTCAAATATATGTTTTTAAGCAATTGAAGCAAATGAAATGAATTATATTTTCTTCAATAAAGCATAAAATATTGAGGTAGTTTTCTTACACCAAATATTGTTTTAAAAATCCCTGTCATATAAATATACAATTGCTTACATTTTTTGTTCAAAATTATTTTGTTTTCTTTTAAAATTATATGTATATTGATATTTTGTATAGCAAAAAAATTCAAACAATAGCATTAAGAAAATAAGAGTTTAACGTACTTGATTTTATTGTGACTAAATTTTCAATGCCACTTGAAAATGATTTATCTGAACGAAACGCTTACAAATTTATTTAAAAGCTCTGAAAAATTGGAACATGAAATAGGTATGGTTTTGTAGGATCTGATATTGCAATTCCAAATTTTTAAGTAAAAGGTGGAAGGTAAAGGAAAGTGTAAGTAAAAGATGGATGTTTTATGGAAAATTGAAAACGTCTGTGAGGAAGAATAAAATATCAATATATATATATATATAATTGAGACCTATTTTCAAGCTAGTAACGAAACAGAACGTAACTACTCATAAAATAATATAGAAGACAAGTAAGTCTATCTCATATATAACAACCTAGTGCATTTTAAGATTAATTTTCAAAAATTAGAAATAATATAGAAAAGAAGCTGTAGTAAGCAATATGTTAAAGAATTAATATTAATGGGCCGTTTAAAAATTAACTTTATTGAAGTATTTGGCTATTATATTTAAATACTAACTTGAGTTATACTTTCGTAAACAGACGAGATTTCTTATACTTACTATTATTTATTGCAGAGTGGTGTATAAAGTAAACGAAGGACTAGAAAGATGATTTGAGTTAAAAAGAGAGAGAAATCAATATAGTTATGAAAATGAAATACGGAGGCTTTTGTTTTGGGTATATAACATTAAAATTATATATAATGGAAGTTACAAACATTAAAAATGATTTGTAAATCCGGTAAATCAAAAAGAAATTGTCCCATTTTAAATTGTGTGCGTGATTAATTAACCTGTGAGAATTTACTTAATCTGGTAATTACAGTGAATGATCACTAGTAAATTCAAGATCTCTAGGAACCTCACGAAGAAAAAAGAAACGGAAAATAACTTTCGTTGTAATGTGGGATATAAGTATGCGTGACGAGTTTCAATATGGTAAATAATTTGTCATATCTAAAAGCAAAACCGCATAATTATAAACATGGAATCATCGCGAGACTGAGATAATCCCTATTATAAAGAATATTTCCGCTTGGTGAATTGTTTTGAAAAGCGATAAGCGACTAACAATCTTTCTCTGCCATGTATCAAATATGTTCATTTTGGATCATACAGAGGAATATGCTGCTCAGTACATTAGAAGGATTCCCTCTTCGAGAAACTATCTACTGTATCAGCACGATGAAATTTGGTGTTATCATCCATGAAAATTAATAAATCTGTGACTGTTACAGAGTATATAAAAACCATAATATCTCGTCATCTCATCCTTAGAGTGTTAAACCATTACTGCTCCATTCGTGATAATGTAAAGATCAGTCACCAAATCGGTCACTTTCATGACCGCAATTAAGTTGCCTAACGTTTGACCCGCCTCTAAGCTAACGGTTGCCCTCCATGTTTCCAGTACATTTAAATCATGTTGCTGAGCCTCCATATTCAGTGTTACAGAGCATTAAATACATGTTTATTGTTTTCACTCTACTCCTTCAAAATAATAATGCAAATAGCTTTTCTCTCCTTATTTAAAGTTCGTAGCTTACAACAGCAGACAAAATTTGCTATTTGCTTATTCACAATTTTGTAAAAGTTATTATTTGCCTTTCTTATCTCTTCTGTTTCATTTTAACTAAAAAAGTTGTCGATTATATGTCTTTTTTTTTATTTTTCACATGTATATATAATATGGGTATCTGTGTGTGTCATAATTTTGGATTCTTATATAAAACTTACAATTCATTTTGATTTTCTTTCTAAGGTTGGCGAATCAGTATTAGTTTCGAACAATAGTTTTTAGGGTGTAAAATTTGTAATTTACTCTCACGAAATTGTATGTGATATATTGAAGTAAACAGAGTGTTTACAATAGTCAATAAAATGTCAGTTTAGTCGAAAGTTTCAGTGGGAAAAGGAATGTGGAATATCCCTAATTTATATTATATATATATATATATATATATATATATATATATATATATATATATATATATATATATATATATATATATATATATATATCAGGAAATTTGTACCAGTTGTTTGCTGTTGAATATTGCACAAATCACCGAGGAATTTTCAGTACAGCTACCCCTCTATGTAAAAATCAACTTTGGTTCGAATTCACAGGGCAAGAGAAATTGCAAGCAGTTAAGATTTAAGTAACCGTATGACACAATTCCTGAGATCACATGATCATGTTGCATGTATTTCAAGTTCATACATTGTTGAGGCCTGTTGCGATTTTTTTTTTTAAAGATCACTCGAAAATAGATTTTTGAATCTATTTTTAGTGTAAAGCTTGCTATGAAATATCGCTAATCTTGCTATAAATAACGAATTTCATGTTCTTATTTATAATTATCATTCTCAGTGAAAAAATATATATATATATTAATATCAAAATTCTAATGTAATCTAGTTAACATAATGTCTGCGAATAACTGAGAATTTTTTTGTCGTTTCTGAAACAAAATTAAATTAATTATTTAAGATAATTTTTTGGGAGTTATTTCTGTAAATTTTCGAAGCTTGGATAACTTTTAAACAAAATATTGAAAATAAAGTCACTAGTATGTTAACTGAAAGAAAAATTCATCGTTGTTGTGCTTCGTGGTAGCAAGATTTACTCCTGTCCGAGACAAAAACCAGAACACAGAGGACTTATACATTTTAAATATTCGCGTTGGGCTCAGTGATCTACCCTGATGTGTGCAGTTTTATTGAGGAAGGTGCCAATTCCAGTGATGAACTTGTCATGTATCCGAGATTCATAGATAGTTGGCAACATTTAATGGTTTCTGTCGCAGAAATAGGCGACACGTAAATCAATAATATTCTACTGCAATATAACTTTATCAATTAATATATTGTATCTGAACTACATTATTTATTTATAATTTAAAATAGATGTTAAAAACAGAGTCCTTTACTAAGTTACTAAGATGGTTTATAATAACTTAGGAAATTAGTCATTTTCGAAATAGCATACAAAGAAAGAAAGAAAATAAAATACTGTTTTTCTATTTCATTATCTCCACGCGATTTATAGTGAAAAAATTATTACTAGAACTCTACAATAAAATAAACTACATTCTGAAATATTTCATGAAATTATATCAAAATTAATTCAGTTGTATGCAAAAGCTTTTTTAATGATATAAATCCAGGAACAAGATGCAAAGATAAAGAATTTTTTAAAATATTCATTCATGAATAATTATGAAATAAATATCATTAACATTTATATAAAAAGTAAAACAAAAATATGGGAGGCATAATAATGTCTTCGTTGTAAATAAACTAATTTAGGAAACGTAAGAAAATAATAAATATAAAACATAAATCAGCAACACAAAATTCCCAAGTTCTGCATTGACAACATTGTGTAGTTGTCCGCTAAGATGTATTGCTTTCTTTGACAACTTGTCAACGCAAAAAAGAGTATGTAGCTAGGAGAAAAATAGCCCTGTATTTCAGATTTTTTCGCCGAGAGCAAATGATTGGTTTTCAGGAATAGAAAGTCCCTGGATTGAAATATATTATTGATAATATGTTAAGTAGAAATATTTTGAGAAATGAATAATGCCAAAAAAAATATCTTTTAGTCTATTCAAAATGTAAACCAAGTTTAAATAAAAGACAGATAGAATTAATTCAAATTTAATTAAGGAACAATATGCAAAGTAATATTGTCCAATAACTTTCTTTTAATTACATGCTGGTAAAACTGCCCATAAAAAGAAAATTAATTCTGAACAATTATCAAGGGCTTGAGCCTCTTTAAGTAATTATACTGAAGAATTTAGAGTTAAACTGAGAAATGGATAAAAAAAAAAACGTGGGTAACATTTTGCTTGTGTCAACCCCATACACAGAATATCGATAACAGTTTCCTGCATGTTTAAGCTTTTTATGTTCATCGAAGGTATTCAAACTTTATTGTGGTTTGTGTGTGTTCGTGAGAGTTATGCCGTCGGGAGCTTCGGCTCCTGACAGGGCTACCCAAGCCGGACAAGTCAAAAGGGAGACTCTAAAAAGAGGAATAACCTGGTGTTTCAAGTTAGGGATTGTGCGTGGAATTAACAGTCACCCACCGTAAAAACATCCTTGTTGCGAAGTCTACTAGGAAAAAATACTTATATTTTTTAGTCTACTCAAAATTTAAATTGAGTTTGAATAAAAGAGAGATTATAGATAAAATTAATTCAAACTTGAATAAGGAACTATATGCAAAAAAAAGTAATATTGTCCACTAACTCTCTCTCTTTCTTTAATTTACTGCTGGTAAGATTGTTCATAAAGAAAATTCATTCTGAACAAATATCAAAGCCTTGAGAACTAGAACTAAAAAATAGCGATTGCCCTTCTCGTAGACGAACTCTGAAAAGAATAAAGGACTTGATTTTTGTATATGGAATGTGCAATTCTTTTATAGTACTAGATCATGGCAGGAATTACAACTGCAACTTGAATGTTACAGGGTTGATATTGTCGCAAGCCAGGAGTTTAGGTGAACTGAATAGGGTATAAGTGAAGAGAAATCTCATATATTATTCTACAGCTGTCATGATAAGAAGTGCATCCAGGAAACTGGTCTCTTAGTGAACAAGAGAATGAAACAACTAATTATGGACTTAAAAACTTTAACGCCAAGATAATGTAAGCTACGTATTAAGGGAAAATTATCCATTTATAAACATAATTAATGCACACGTCACTATTGAAGTTTGGTTTGGTTTGGTTTCTTTGACGCTCAACGGTCATTTTTTGCACACGAAGGCTAATTAGACCGGGATTTACGGTTTAAAGTGGATTCCGAACCACTACAAACATCCATGCCCAAGGTGGGATTCGAACCCACGAACTGTTGAACCGAAGGCAAGAGCGCTAACCATTCGGCTGCCAGCTCGGCCTCACTATTGAAGATACAGAGAAAGAAATTTTACGAAGAGGTCGCAGACTGTTATGAATGTTGCTCACACAATGACATTAAATTTTTGTTTTGTGACCTAAAATTGGTTGCTAATGTCTAAATGCTAAAATTGGAGTTTAAATCAACTATCGGTATACGGAATGCACACACAATGATTCCAACAAAAATTTAATAAATCTTTTTTTCATTTTCATGGGGTTCATTTCCCAAGTAGCTAAGTATTTGGCTCTATATTGGCTAATCGCGTTATCTCGATTCCTTATTGGAAGCCCTTAATCTTGGATGATCTACATTTGGTTATATTGAATCAGTTTGAGATGCCAAGATGGGACCTAACTTGGCAGCCAAAATAGAGACGAGTTTAACCATAAAGAATTATTTAAAAAAAATTTCAATGTTAATACCTCGTGATATACAATCCGTAGGGTTTTCCTCTCGCCAGGACAGAAATAATTAGTAATCTCTTAATCTCAGTAGTAAGATCTTGATAATAATTAAGATTTAATTAACTCTGTTTTCAAGAAAGGCTTTTCAGACCCATTTATACAGTGTAAAGCAAACTTGGATTATTCTTTCCTATTGGAGCAACTCTGCCTTTCGATGTTATCAGGATGTTTTGTACCTTCAGCCTCAGGTAAACTGCAGTTCTTTACACTTTCTGGCTCATATCTCAGAAGGCATCGATATCAATTTCCAGCTCTACAGTCTCCAAAAAAGTTTCAGTTTTTGAACTTGTATCTCATTCAGAAGAGGAATTTTAGAACACCACTGCAACCAGACTTTCAGCATTGGCTTATAAAGCATGGTCGCATGGTACCTTTAGTTTTTACAGTATTTGCAGAAAATCTTTGGCATTAACTGTGAAAGGAATGATAAGTCTAAAGGGATTGAAGATTTCCCCAATAGTTTTCATTACAGTTCGGTTGGTTAGTATACCTAAAGAATTTATGTTCAGAAAATTTTTATGGAAAATATGTTTGGTTCAAAACTACAGTCTATTTCCAGAACATTGTTAGAGTCAGTTATCGCATTATCTGTAGAAATTAACGGATGTAAATCAAAATTTTCTCTTTTCAAATGTTAAACTATTTTTTTTGTTGATGGATAACCATTTTGTGAGTGACATTTTAGCATCATCCCTGTTTTCTTTTGCTTGAGAGAAATCAGAAGTTTCTTCAATGCTGTCTCCACCAGCAATTATATCATCTACGTAGAAGCAGTTGTCAAATAATTGAACTTTCTCAGTATATTTTTCAGTAATGCGAGATAAGGATGCTTTATTGTAGCACAAAGTAAAAATTAATTTGCATTCAGTCCAAAAATTACACGTTTGAAACAATGCATTTGGATATTCGCCCTACAGCCAATCTTTTGATTTTGAAACCACAGGAAGCAAACTGCATTCTTTTGGTTATCAACAATAGCTATCTGAAGAAATGATTTTTCTTTATCAGCAACGATGGTAATTTTCAGAGTCAAAACTAAATTAACTAATTGAGTAAATTTGGATTTAAGTTAAGTGCTGTGAGAGATAGTCTATGAGAGACAGTCATTTAGAGATAGTCTATTGTTTGCATAAAAAACTATTCGAGTTTTCGTAGTCAAACATTCTTCCTTTTTTATAAAGCTGTGTGGTAAGCAATAAGTTGTTCGGTCGAGAGGCTCACTTTCTTCTTCAACCTTATCGATGATACCTAATCCTAAACAATCCTCAATAATCCCTTTACATTGTAAATGGAGTTCTGGCTTACCATTAAGTTTATTTATTAAATAAAAAAATATTTATTATATTAATTTAAGTATAAGTGTTATGTAACTCATTCCAATCTTTCCTTCACAGAAGTTAAATAGCTATCATCTATATATACAAAACAAACTGTTTTCATAAATTTCTATCGAATTATCTTCATCCTATGCAATGGGGTCACATTTTATTCTCAACGATTCAAGATAAAAGAAATTTGCTTAATATTAACTTCGAAATCGTTGAAAATAGTAGCTTTCAATTTGTTTCATGTATTTTGAACAGAATCATACAACATAATCACATTGTATTTATTCTTTCCTTTTAATTCCCAATGCGTCATCCAATTCCTGAGTCATAGCGCATAAAGTGCTACAACAATCTAATAAACCCTCCGTCTGCCTTTCTAAAATAAGTTACAGCAGATACTAAAAGAATTTATTTTTTATTACTATTTATATTTTGGGCTTTAAGTGGGAGATGCGAAAACATTGACTTATTGCTTTCGGTAGAAGATGTCAAATCCTCCTTTTTCATTCCAGTGAACGAAGTGGTAATTTTATTGGGGTCAAGGTCAACCAATTTTTTTCCATTGCTGTATAGAAGAGTGTGAGTTCTCGCACGTGGACATGTATAGTTAGAGAATTACCCTTCTCAAAATAATTAAAGAATATGGCAAAGGTCTTTTATAAAATAACAGAATAAGCAGTTTTTTTACCCCAAATGGAAAAGGGAATCACAAATTAAAATTTTTCCCATTTTCAAACTTTACTGTTTGCAAACTTTGAGTTTGACATCGAAGACGACATTTTAGTGAGCAGCGAATGAAATTTGGCTTCCAATTTAATGCAAGACAAAGCGTAAGCGAATAATAGACAATCAGTAAGAGTGTTGTTTTGATGAGTGTTATGTCCCAACGAGAGAAATCACACATTTAACCGAATCAGAAGATTGGACAGTTGCTGGCCGGTTAGAAAGGGGTTTAGAACAATCCAAAGTAGCAGAAGCCATTGGAGTTTTAAAAAGTGTTATTTCCAGGATCTGGAACCGTTTTTGGAGACTGGAAATGCAAGTCAAAGATACGGGCAAGGTCATAAACGTACAACAATACCCAAGGAAGACCTTTATTTAACGCTAACGGCTCGGAGACACCAAAATATGAATGTTTCTCTTCTCAACAACACTTTCGCTCGGTTACTGGTACCATAGTTTCTACGCAAATTGTGGGAAACCGCCATCCACCTGTAGAGCTGCATGTTCACCGATAAATGGCAGGGCTAGGGGAAACATAAGGGCTGGCTCATCGCTTTGATGTATCGCATGCCGCCTTGTCACCGGAGAGGGGAAGAGCGTGACGTCACTGGGCATCCACTAGCTGGCATTCTCTATGCTAGCTTGTGTCTGATCGCAGCTTTCTCATTCATTTTGGCTTGTTTAATGTTAATGTTTTCATTTTAAGCAACAGTATTTTTTAAAGAGGAAAACATGACATCGTGTGCTGTTGCTACGTGTTCAAATATGTATCGAAATACAAAAGGAAAACACATAATAATTTGGAAAAAAATCGGTTTTGCCTTTTCAGAAAGGGATTATTGTTTCAATTCATTCTCTTTATGGATTATAAGAAGACTTAAAATCTATAAATGTATCTTATATTTTAACAAGTAGACTAACTCAAGATGCGCTCGAAAGCCTCTTCAGCCAAATTAGAGGTCTCGGGAGATTCAATGACCATCCTTCTCCTTCTGAAATAATTATTCGCTTAAAAAAATATTGCTCGCAAATAAATTACCTAATTTGTCACCGAAAGTAAACTCTTTAGAAAATGGACCAGACGTTTATTTAACAAGTGAAATGTTAGACTCTGCATTTAATGTAAAAGAACGTCAAGAAATTATCAATTCTTTTGATTCTCAAGATGATGAATTAAATCGTGAATTCTTAATTAATCCCTTACCTTTATCTTGGGAAAATGAACTTGCCTCTTCCAATCCAAATTGTGATATATCTCCATTTGAAAAAGAAGCTATGGTTTATGTGGCAGGTTATATTGCTTATAAAATTAAAGATAATTCACTTGGAACTATACCAAGAAATTCAGTCGATATGCTCAATCATTCCGAGTGGATTAATTTAATTTCTGCTGGGAGACTTACTGTTCCAACAAAAGCATGGATGGAAACTATAAAACAAATGGACATAATGTTTCGCAAATTTCATGGCGACACATTTTCTAAAGGGAAAAATGTCAAAGCAACATTAATAAATGAAACAGAGTCTTCTTTTCCTACTGTAAATCGAAAGGCAGTTAAACATTTTTGTCGCTTGAGAACATTTATACGAATTAGGTATTTAAATAGAAATGCATCGATAGTATCTCATAATAAAGCTCAACAGAAAAACAAGAAATGGGCCAATAGTCAAAAAATCAAGATAAGCTGAAGCTAATAGGTAAATATATTTTTATATTGGTTATACAATTTTAAGTTAATTTCAATATTAATAATAATTTTTTTTGGGTTTATTAAATAATAATTGCAAATTTACTAAATATTTGAGAGGCATTTGTAGTTTTTTTTCACTCTGATTAAAAACAAAATGAACTTAGAAATAAAAAGTAAGTATTTTGCTTAGAAACACCAGGCAGCTTATTCTCCTTGGATGCCTGACTACGTCATCAACGGCTATTTCCGGTGACAGTTTTGGGGAGCATTTGAGCCAGCCCTTCTCTTTCCCTAGCCCTGGATAAATGGTATATGTCACATTAATAGCAAGGCACTGTTACACCAGCAGGGTGTGGGAAACAGATCATGTGAACTGGAGGAGAAAGGAATAGTGCAATATTCCGCTAAAGTGAAGAGATCGGTACGAAGGGTAAAATGCGCCAAGCAGGCGATAAAGTGGTGCAATAAGTTCGTCAAACTGGTTTAACGGTTCGGATTACGTATGTATGACCTACTTTTTGTTTATTGGGTAACGTGATCGCGTGACATGCGCGTTTTGTATGTAACCCTTGAAACTATTTTAGAATAATATTTAGTAATTGAGTTTCAATATTCGAATTTTGGAGTTTGTGTGTTGCTAACGATAATTAACTATGGATGAGAATGTTTTGAACTTACGTTTTTTTATTTATTTAGAGCGTGATGGTAGTAAGAAAGTATATGAATTTTTAAGTTGTGTGTATTGCAGGTAGGTAGGTTATGGCGGACACTTTTGGAGCTTTATGCTAGGATGCTTGTAGCTCTCATTGAAGAAGGTATTTGGAGAGGATTTATGTAGTCAATCGACTAACCTTATTTAAGTAAAGTTAATTGAAGTCGGTGATCACTAACAGAAAAAGTCTTGATATGAGAAGAAAAATTCGGATTTATAAATTCATATTAGAAAATAGTTCAAGGATTTTGAGTTGTAACTTTCTTTTTTCGTTAAAATTAGAATCTGTTAGACTGGCGTAGAAATTCACAGCATGCAAGAATTTTAATTTCCGGATTTGTAGATAGTTCAAATATCCAAGAGAATGATAACGCTCCTATTCCTAATTTTTTCCGTAGTTGATTCCTCTGATGTTCGTACAAAGGACAATCTAGTAGAATATGATCTATAGTTTCAGGTTCACCGCACTGACAGCGGTCTGTATGCCAGAGATTAAACCTAAATAGAATAGAATTGGTAGGAAAGGATCTTGTTCTTATTCTGGCCAGCCATACGTCTTCTAGTCGCGATTTCGTTAACAGTCTATGTTTTTTGCGAATAGATGTGAGATGAGTGAATGCTTCAGCATATTTGCTATTTTTCCATTGATTGTAACTTTCATTAAAGTAATATTTCTTGATGTGTTGTTTCAGATCTTCAGGAGAAATAGATCGAATAGCATATTGACTCCCTGTTGCTGCTTTCGCCAATGAGTCGGCAATTTCATTACCTGCAATCCCTGAATGTCCTGGAACCCAAACTAACTGTATTGACAAGCACTTTTGAGTAGATTGAATCATTTGGGATCGAAGAAGTTGAATGATAGTTGGTGATGTCCTGGAACAATCTGAAAGAGCAGAGATGCAAGAAAGTGAATCTGTGAAAATGACATATTTTTTGGGTTCAGTGCAAATTTTAGAGACTGCAATAAGTAGTGCCATAGCCTCTGCCGAGAAGATGGAGTTTATGGAATTAATTTTCCCTGTTATTGATAGACTAGTTGTAAAATTGACTATTGCAATACCCACATTTGATCCCTGCTTGGAAGCATCTGTAAATATCAACGTATTTGTCTGCCATGATGACTCACAAACTTGGTGAAATAGCTTACTAATTATATCTTTTGGCAATGATTTAGTCTGAAAAGGGAGACTCGAGGAATAAATTGAGATTTTTTTGACATTTCTGGCCAGTCTATTGGGACTTTTAATATGCACGAGGTATTTATTCCTTGTTGCTCGAGCCACAATTTGGCTTTAATGGCTAGAGGATGATTACGATTAACTCGATTATAAGTTAGCTTTTCCCAAGCTAAAGCACAGGGGGATAATGATGACTTGCTTAAATTCCGAATGTAAAAGTTTAAGGAGAGCATTTCATGTCTAGAGTGAAGAGAAGTTTCTCCTGCTTCTTGTAGAACTATAGGTATGGGGGTCCACTTGGGAAGACCTGTGGCAATTCTTAGGGCAGTGTGATATATAGTTTCAAGGATTTTGCGATCTGTTGTGCATGCTGAACTAAATATATGACAGCCATAATCCAGACTGGAGACAATAAATGATTTTACGATTTGTAGAAGATGAGCAGTACGAGCACCCCATCTATTGCCTGCGATACCTTTTAAAGCATTCAACTTTTTTGATATAGCTTTTCTCTTTTCCTGAAAATGATGACGGAAAGATAAATTGTGTGAAAAATGTAATCCCAAAATTCGAACATTTTTACTCCAGGAAATAGGATGATTGTTGATGAACAAGTTGAAATTAGGTTGTTGTCGTTTTGAAGAAAAGTTGATCATAGAACATTTTTGTGGGTCTATCGATAACTTCCATTCCTGACACCAATTTTGTAATATTCCAAGTGCAGATGTTAGTTTCTGCTGAAGTTTTCCCAAATTAACAGATTCATATAGTAGAAATATATCATCAGCGTACATGAAGCATTTGATGTCAGGGGGAAGGATATCGTAGAGGTCTGCCATAAACACTGAGAACAGGAAAGGTGATAACACGCTCCCTTGTGGAACTCCCCTATATGATGTGGCTGGTGAAGATAGCTTATTTCTCCACTTTACTTGAAAATAGCGAGTTGTAATGAACTGTTGAATCCACAAAGCAGCATTTCCTTTGATGTTTGCTTGAAGTAATTTATAAACTAGGCCATCTGGCCAAACTGAATCATAGGCCTGGGAAATATCCACTGCAACCAAAACAACAAATTTTCTAGAGGATCTGGCAGAAATTATGTGATGATGAATGATGGATAAAATACTGTCACAACCTCGATGTGGCAGAAATCCGTGGTGATTGGGATGAAAGAAAGATTTGGTTGATATATAGTCAATAAATCTCTTCAAAATCATTCTTTCCATTAATTTACACATGACACTAGTCAGAGATATAGGACGGTACGATGCCACAAGATTGGCCATCTTTCCCGGTTTTAAAATTGGAATGACAATAGAGGATTTCCATATTTCTGGTACAATACCTGTAAGCCACGATTTATTTATCAGGGAGAGGAGGTAGTCTAGGTTGGTAGTAGTAATTCCTTTTAGTATTTTTGCAGATATCTTATCTGGACCTACAGACGAATTTTTGCATCTGGCCAAAGCTTCTTGTAGTTCAGATGCATTAAAGGGTTTATTGTAAGAGAAATCCTCACTTGTACTTAAATCCAGTGGAATAACCTCTAAAATTGGTGAACGAGTGTAGAAGTCTGTAAACATATTAGCTTGATGGGTAGGATCTGTCACTGGAGAATTATTATGTAATAGGATCATATGTGAAGTTGGAGATACTGTAACTCTATTTTGGAGATTTTTTAATAAATTAAAAATATTTTTTGATGTTCCAGCTGAAATTATTATTTCGTCCCAATATTTTCGAGAGAGATATATGAGTAGTTGATGTAGTTCTGCTGCAGTTCTTTTATATGCCATCCAAACGTACTTATCACATGTGCTTTTGGCTTTACGCCAAAGACGTCTTTTTTGGCCCAGGAGATAACCACATCTAGAAGACCACCATGGAGGATAAGGTTTACATGGCATTTTCTGCCATCTTCGAAACTTGTGAAGTTTATTTATGCAGAGATGATTGAATT
Organism: Latrodectus hesperus; assembly: GCA_037975125.1. Classification (NCBI taxonomy): domain Eukaryota; kingdom Metazoa; phylum Arthropoda; class Arachnida; order Araneae; family Theridiidae; genus Latrodectus; species Latrodectus hesperus. The sequence goes on from CM075854.1 coordinate 71,162,580, forward strand.
GTTCAATAGAATGAAGATTAGAAATTTCATGATCAGTATTGATGGAAGCAAAGAATTCTGACCACAGGATACGTGATCTGTTTGGTATATGGTGATCAATATCTCCTATAGCTATGCTAGTTTTAGATGATAAATGATCACTTCCAAAACAATCTGGGTGAACTTCTATTTGACTTAGGTGATAAATGTCTGGTGATACAAAGGTGAAATCGATGAGTGAAGGTTTATGATGTGGGCCGTAATGTGTTGGAATTTCAGAGTTCAGGAGGCAGCAATTCTCTTCCTGAATCCATTCAAGAAGGTCATTTGCCCTTGATGAAGTAGAACAGCTTCCTAATGATGTATGTCTAATATTGAAATCTCCTATGATGATGTAAGGAGGCTGAATTCCTTGAATTATGCTATGAAGCCACTCTGAAGAAAATTTGCCAGGAGGAATGTAAACATTAATAATAGTTATTGTAGTTGTTGCCACTGTGATCTTGACTGCTAAGAGTTCTCTGCCATCATCTGAGGGACGGATAGGAGAAAATTGCCTTGTTGGAATGTTTTTATTTACTGCTAGGAGAAGGCCGCCACCTCGGCTATCTTCTTTATCTTGACGAAAGATTATTTTGTTAAATAAAGATATCTTGTCAACTTTTTTAACCAAGTTTCTTGTATTGCAATAATGTCTGCAGAGTTAAAATAATGAAGTTTCATGTATGGGCGCTTATTGAGAACACTACGAGCATTCCACGAAATTAATGAGAACATGAAAAAAGTTACAATTATTATGATTACTGTTTGACTTCTACGGACTGATGCACCCAGGATAGTAGTTGCGTTCCATCTGTTAGGAAATTTTATTACTTCCCTTTCTGAATTTTGCATTTTCAATTATTTCTGACTGCTCTTCAGAAGAGTTACCAAAATTAAATACACTGTTCACAGGTAAAATTGGATTGAACTGAATGTCACTATTACTAGGGTTTGATGATTGCTTTTGGATTCGACTACTTTTCCGAGTTTTCCTTCTAGCAGGGGATGACGAGAGACTTCTAGTTTCAAATATTTTGCTTACAGTTTCTTCAAATTTTTGGAAAATAGTATTAAGAATTGTTTCTTGTTGGGTTTGAATAGCTAAAATTTTTTTGTCTACTGACTCTTCAAATTTTGTAAGTATTGAGGTGACAATATCATTTATTTTTGCATGAGTAATTTCTGATGGTTGATTAGACTTTACAATAGTAGCAAAACTGGTTTTAGAGCTTTTAAATTGTCTTCTTGCTTCAATAAAAGATAAATGGTTTATTGCCTTAAATTTTAAAAACCGAGTTTCTTCTTCACGAGCTGAACATGAAGGATCATCTGACGCGTGAGATCCTTTGCAGTTTACACAATATGGGACTTTAGTTGAACAAGGATCATTATTGTGATGTGAGCCACAGAGTCTGCATAAAGCTGTTTGTACTTTACATGTTTTTGTTGCATGTGTAAATTTAAAACAAATTCCACATTGACGAACTTTATCCACAAAAATCTTTATGTTTACAATAGATAAAAATACTTTAATTTGAGACGGGATATTATGTCCGTAGACTCTTACCAAGATAGTTTCTGAAAGTTCTGAAGATCCCTTTTTATTGAAACGTCGTATTTGAGATACAATAAGGCCGTTATTTTCAATTTCTAATGCTAGATTTTCTAGACTTTCGTCCACTGATATGAACGGGATAATAAATTTCGTAGTGTATTGTTCAATTTGTATTTGGGGAGTCACAGGAACATTTAATACTGTTTCGATTTTACAAATTTCTGTTGCTGTTTTATAATCATTTGTAGCGATAATTAGTTTTCCGTTTCTGGTATGTCTCACTTCTTCAATCCCATTTTTGTTGGAAATAGCATTTAATAGTTCAGATTTTAACTGTGAAGGCCTCTTAGGAACTGAGGCATATCCTGCTGTAGGACACAAAAACACTATGAAGTTTGAAATTCCGGCTTCTGAAGCTAATTGTATAGCTAGAGGTGTATTATCATCATAGTCTAATATAGAGTTCGATACATGTTTTGGTATGCGATATTCACATTCAATAGGTGGTATTTCGTCTTGTAAGTCTGTCATTTTGAATTTAACATCTTGTACGTACTTGAGGAAATAAACTATAGAACTACTTGAACTAGAAACTAATAAACTAATTAATCTTATAGGAATTCCCGAATTCCTCTAAACTTAAATAATTTAAAATAAATTGCTTGAGTTCTTCTCAATGCGAATAAAGTTCGAAGAAGTATGTACGTACCGTTAAGAGTTTGCAACTTTTTCTCCACCTCAAAATTATATGACAATGCTATATCTCAAAGGCTGAACAACAACGTCTATCTCGACACTTTTCCTCGTGTGTATTGTATGTTAGTGTTAGAATGTGCCGCGTACTGAAATTTCTTTTATGTAGGTGACATTGCTCGGTATATTAAAATTCCAGTTTAAACAAAATGTGAAATTTGTTAACGTTCGAAATTTAGTTTTATTGCCCGGTTGGCACTGCAGTATGTAGCGCTACACTGATGTTTTTTTAAGGTAGGCGCCATTGCTCGGTATATTTAAAATCAAGTGATAAAAATTTCCTTTCTATTTATTCGAATTTTAAAACTTCTACAGTATTTATTTGTAATGAAATATTCAACTTTTTAATATTTGGAATTCGAAAAAACGCGTGATTTCAAAGCTGAAGTTCGAACGCGATCGTTATTGGTTGACATTTATCGCGCGTAGTGACGTAATTTAGGTTGGCGACAGAGCTGTAGATCGCTTGGTGCCAAAATTTGAAATCGCGCCAATCTCGTACCGATCTGGTAACTTTTACCCAATATTCTTTTCTCTGATGAGTCCCGTTTTTCATTTCATCGTGATAGTAGGCGTATTTTTATGAGGGAAATGTGGTACTAGTAAATGCAAGAAATGCACGACTTGTGCATGAGAGTGTCTGGTTTGGTTTGTTTGTCGCTCAATGGTCATTTTTTGCACACGAGGGCTAATTAGACCGGGACCTACGGTTTAAAGTGGATTCCGAACCACTACAAACATCCATGCCCAAGATGGGATTCGAACCCACGAACTGTTGAACCGAAGGCAAGAGCGCTAACCATTCGGCTGCCAGCTCGGCACGAAAGTGTCAACTGAGAAGTTGGGAGAGTGGTGCATCTACATTGTTGACCCCACCGATACCCTTCTAAATGGAGCTGTAACCAATCACCGATATAGATATGATATCCTCAAGCCTATTATAGTTCCTTACGCTTACGGTACAGCAATTGGAGATATCTTCATGTTAATGAATGACAATTGCAGGCAATATCATGTGCTAACTTGGTGAATGATTTCCTATTAGTGGAAGGAATCCTACGAATGGAATGGCCTGAGTGTTTTCCAAGCATGAACCCAATGCAGCATGTTTGGGACATTCTAGATAGACGAGTTGCTAGAGGATTACCACCCCCAGAAACTCTTTAAGAAGTGGAAAGGGTTTTGTGGAGGAGTGGGAAAGAGTACACCATGCCTTCATAAATAGTCTCATTGACTCGATGCCTTACAAGTGTTCAATGCTGCTGAGCGTCCGGGAAAACCACACTTCTACTAAAAACAATCTTCTGCTAAGGAAACTCTTTTTTTTTACCTATTTTTTCATGCACAAATTGTGTTTTTTTTCCTTTTGCACAAATGCTCAGTGAAACGCATTTTTTCTGACACAAATGTCATTTTTTTTCGTATAGCTTACTACGTCTGTCAGTAATGTATCAATCAACCAAACAATTACACAAGGTGAAAGATCAACCCACAACATCAATATCCTTTAATTCTTTTGAGCATTGTACATTGCTCCTTTTTATGGTGTTTTAAACATCAAGAGCAAATATTATCTTTAACAAATTGCTTTCTTTTACAGATTGTCATTTTAAGAAAATTCTAAAATCTAAGTATTGGATGAAAGAATTCCGAGTTCCAAACAATGTTTTATTTAGTGTCTTCATTTTTAGAAATTAAAGTTTTATTTTTATTTAAGGCAAATTTTAGGAATAAATTAATTCAAACTGTTCCGAGGAACATTTTCTAACATTGTACTTCTTTTCTGTTTATAAATAAGCGGTTCGTTAAATTAAAAATTTTTGCTGTTAATAAAGAAAGTTTGAATTTTCGTATGGTTTCTTTATATATTAAGGTTGCTCCTTTAACATCAGTTAGTATTTTTTCTGAGAGTGCGTCTAGCTCATACCTTGATGTTCTTAAAAACTTTACATTTTTTTAAATTATTGGTTAAAATTTTTAGCTGATTCATAGTGAATTTTATAAATGTTCAAGTCAGAAAGAACATGAAAATCTATTAATAAACGCTTATTTTTTATTGTTCTGTTAAAGCTCCCATTAAGTATTCAAAATTTTTAGTTATGCTCTCTATAATTGCTTAGCATCTCCATTTAATCCAGTTCTTAAATAGTATTATAATTTTTGAGAGTTGTTAAAGTTTGATAATCAGTTATGAAATTATAAAACTGATTTTTAACAATAGAGAATTTTTCACAGCGTCCGGTTAATACGGAAAAAAAACTGAAGTGGGTATTTGGGGTTTCATAATAACAGAGTCATTAGAAGAAATAAATTGAATTATTTTCATAAGAATTTACAGCTCTTTCGCTTTCTGAAATAAGTACTTTTCTGAAGCTTACCTCAATTTTTTCATGTCATCTTTCTATATCATTTATTTCAACTTCAAAATCCTTCGACATTACTTATCCGAGTTCTATGAATACACCACGTAAAATTTACAGTTTAATTTGTAACGAGTCCAATGTTTTTAATTTCACTTCCACCTCAATTTTGGAAATATTTTCAGTTTTAACTTTTTCATTTGAGTGATTCTCGCTTTGAGATAAGTCCTGCTTTAACAATATATTTATGGACCGATTTCTTCCGAGCGAGACGTTTCTAAAAACTGAAGTTAGTCCGTAAATACAATGTTTGATGTTATAATGTGTGTTAGTAACGACGGACCTTTAGATTTTTATTGATTTTACTTAAAAACAATAACAGTTATGAAATAGATAGTAAATGAATATAAGTAGTGAACTGACAGTCAAGCTGCATTCTCCTCAGTGGTAAGAGGCGGATTGACCTCGCTGATATAGAGGGCGCTGCTCTTGGAGTTCTTCAGCTTAGGCCAACAAATTTAAAGATTGTTAGCTATTGATAAAAATGTCTCCTTTCTTTTTACGAGCATTGCTCAAATACACAGTTTTTAGTTAAATCCTGGAGAATCACATCTCTCCACTGCTTATGATCCCAATAGTCATCCTTTTATCTCACAAAAGGTTTTTTTTTTGCCATATTTTTGAAACCTACAAATCTTTACTGTGTTTGCTAAATTGTTGCCATATGTTTGCCCATTTACTTTTAGAAACTGTTCATAACTCTTGTATTAGTAAAATAATGAAAACATTTGAATTTGATTTTGTTTCTTAGACTTGTTTAATGGTAAAAGAGCCAGATATTGATACGTGATACAGATATTGTCTGGCCTAAGACAACTGAAGAATGATTTTAATTTTCTGTGTTTTTTTTTATTTTAAACTCTTTGTTTTTAATAATCTTTAATAAATATTTATTTTTAAAAGTTGTTAAAAAAGAGATATTAAAATAATCTTTATTTTTGGCAATTTTTCTTATTCTGACAAATTAATAATTAGTTTATTTTAAAATTTTATTCATTTTTTCACTCTAAAAAAAGTAAATAAGTTTGCTGTGTACTTTGGTGCATTAAATTCAATTAATTTGTAAAGTATAAAGTAATCTGAAATAATCCTCTTGCGTAAATTTATCCGTTTCGGTCTGTGCGCATCTATATAAACGTAAATCTTAACTCAGCCAATCAAATCACACAAGTTTTCTCGAAAATGTATTATTGCACTTATGCTTTATAGCATTTTTCCATCTTAAAGTAAAAATCTTTTTCACTTTTGTTTTGTGATCACGTATCTGGAATGTAATTGACTCGTCAAGTGTCCCAAATTGAAAACAAGTTTATAAACTATAAAATTGATGTTATTGTAAAATCATAAAAACAGGAATATTATCATATGATTTTTAGTAATTAAAAATATGTAATAATTAGAAATTGAGAAGAATATAGAAAACCCTCTCCATTGCCTCTTAAAAAAATTTCCCCGCTTTTGGTGTATTTTAGTCTAAGAAAATGTACATTTTTATTACAACACATGTTAGATGATTTACAAATTTCATGTCGTTAATTTCAACTGTATCATAAACGCAATTTTTTATACTCCTGGGTAAGAAGCAGGGAAATAAATTTAAAAAGAGAAACACTACACTGGAAAAGAAACACTATCTATTTGCCTATTTTTAGGTCTCTGAATTGCGCAGAAACTACACAATTTATTATTTCGAATCATTTATGACTGTTAAGTGCTCGCAAATATGCAGTAAAGAGTTCAAGAATAGCTAATTTATTGACCCGCATCAAATGCAGAAATACTAGAAGAAAATTGCTTAAATTAATAACGGTTTCGCACTGTCTGCTTTATTATTAAATTTGGGATTGAAGTTATGAAATCAACATATTCTCAGACAATTTGAATTTGAAATACGTTTCTAAGCAATATTTGAAGATCATTGAAGCAAATACGTGCGATCCAATCTAGTATTCTTAACATCTTCAGTAACGAAAACAATGAAATTTCATTCGTTCAACAGTATAGAAATTTTGTGAAATACTGTTTTACACATTTAAATATAGAAATAAATCATTAAATTGACTTCATTTTCTCAAGAAACAAAAAATTAGAACTTTGAACAATAGCCGAAAATAATAAAGGTCCAGATTTCATTTTATTTCAACCAGAAAGACTAAATTCTAATTTGATTGTTTCATTAGGATTAAAAAAAGCTCATAAAGCCTCTTTTTTATTTAATGCCACACATACAAGCCTCTGACTGAAGTAATATGCTCTACGATTGTTTCCTTTTTGCTGTATTTGTTCAGCAAATATTATATTGCAAAAAATTAAATCATATGAGTAAATAAGCTCACTCGCTCATCAAATCTTTAATCTTTTCCTCAAAATGATAATAAGAGATGATAATAAGGGAATTGAATGAGATCATATTATGAGAAATCCATTCCAAGAATATAAGGGACGTGCGCAGTTAATTATATTGTTAAAATGTTGATTCTCCTGATAAACAATAACCATTGAAGAAAATTAATTCCAAAAACAACATTCACGTGAACTAGCTCCTTTAAAGGCTTCACCATATCCAATTGAAAGTTAATGACATTGATTTATCATTCGTAAATTTGAGCCTTTGAATTTATCTTACACTTTGAAATGGAAGTGGTTGGCTGTATGAATGCATTGCTTATAGGACAGGATGTTAAAATCAGATCCTATCTACGGTAAACATGAGTTTGAAATGTGTACCGCAAATAGTATCTGATTTTAAAATATAGCTGATAAATAGGGTGTTAAAAAGCATTTAGATATACAACGAGTTTTTCTTAATCAATAAAGTATGAGTAAAAAAATGAAGTTTTGCAAAAAATAATTTTGAAATATCGTATAAAAGTCGATAGAGTATAAGATGAGTCTTTTTTTGGTTAAAGTGATATTCTGATTAATTATTATAATAGGATTTTCTTTTGACAAAACTGTGTATAAAATACTTTAAATTAAAAAAATAATCTTCGTTTTCCAATATTCACCAATCATTGCACATTTCTCTTATTATCCTTTCACACCTAGTAAGTATAATTCATTTAGGGTCATATTACATATACAACATATAACAACCCGACTCTTCACTGTCCTTGACTGGTTCTTTCAAAGTCATGCAATTATGATAACGTTCAACGACGTGTTCTGATGTACTTGTGAATTATGTTTTAATGAAATTATAATGTTGATGACGAGAAAAATGAGAGCCGCTAGTAGTTATTTGTTGTATCATGGTCTCAAAAATTAAATATTTGTAGACTTGGAATAATGGAATTAAAATGGCAGTTACTGAAATTTTTTGATGTTATTTTTTCTAGTGAATTATTTGTGCTAATTTTTCTATTTTGTACATATTTTTGTACGATCGGTAGAAATCGGAAATCAGTAAGAATTATATAAGTCGGATAATAACACATCTTGTTCAATGGACAAAAGCTGCCCGAGATAAGTATATTGCTTCTTTCCTCAAACTTTTTCAGACAAACGTTCTTTACCATTTTCACAGTGAGAAATATTTCCATCTCGACCTTAAAAATAAGTTCCCATTTTAATCTTTTACAAGAACATTTGAAATAATAAAAGAAGGATTTGTTTTCTATAAATGCCATGAAAAAGCTTTGTTTTATGTCAGAATTAATCTTTCAGAAGTAGGAATTTCCAATTGATTTTATTTGCTATTTTTAAAAATATTTTTTATTGGAGAGAGAGAGAGAGAGAGAGAGAGAAACTGGCAAATATTTAAAAAAAATGCTCCTCTTTTTATATCATTACATGCTTTGGAAGTACAGGACTCGACATTACAATATTATATTACATTTGCATGTATATATGTAAAATATCTTTACATAATTTCATTAGCTTGAGTATCGCGAATTACTTGTTAATGTATAGTTACTTGATATTACTGATCTATGATTTTTATTTTTACTATAAACTATAATATTTAATTACTTTATGCCATTTTTATGCTACATATAGAACACTTATTTAAAAATTTTAGATTCCTAAAGTGTAGAGCTTAGTAATTGCTTTATGTGGAAAGTTGATTTTAAAATTTATATTTTCCCTCAAGACATTATAAATTTTGTTGATTAGTGCTGCCATCTATTAGCCATTTTGCAAGATATTTGTGAAATTTAAAACTGAAAATATTGTATGTTTAAATATAATACTTTAGTTTTGATTTTCATGAAAAATTTAAGTTATTTAATTAAAGAAAAACTTATAACTGCATAGTTGTATGTTTATGCAGAAATTTCTGAATTTCATCCATTACTGTGCATAGAAAAATATTTTGTCATTTCTTTCTCAATATTCATAAGCATATTAATGTTTTTCTCTCTTTATAATTTTCTGTTTCGATATAAAATATTTGGCTTTGGAATTTCTTTCCCAATAAATGAGAAACACATTAATATTTTCACGCATTTTATTTTTTTACCAGGCAGTACTTGTTCAATATGGGTTAGAAAAAAAAGGTTGGTTATGATTTTCTTTAATTTTTTGGTATATATCCTTGTTCAAGTCGTAGTCAATCTAATTTTAATTTAAAAGTTATCATATTTCAGCTTTGGATGATATCTTTTAATTATCTTTCAGTAAGATATAATCCAAAATAAATGAATCATGTATATGTTTTTTAGAAAATAGTAAATATGTGGTAAATAATTTGTCACAATTTTTATGCATCTGATTTACACTTAAACATATATAAAAATATAGTTTCAAAAGAAAAAATTCTGCACCATATCACATTTGATAATGATTTGAAGTTCACTTTAAACATTTGATTCTGGTTTTCCTGTGTAAGAATTAATTTAGAGTGGCAAACAAACCACGCTTTTCTCTCTTGTAGAATATGAAATAAAAATTTCAAAATTTGGAAAATATAAAGATTTTAATAATTTGTATCAGGTTAATCAACGCTATTGAACTCTAATGAGATTTATATAACATTAAAATTAACGATTACATTTTTAACAGTTTTTAAATTTTTAATAATTTTTAACCCCGAAATTTTTGTGCCTTTTACTTTCAGTCGAGTTTTTTTAAAACTTATCACGTAAAAAAAATATTTAATACAAAATTTTAAGAACAATTTAATGTCTTCTAAATTATTCTTTAAAATTGGTAGAAATTTTATCATATTAGGGTTTCAAGATTAGAATATTCATGACAAGTTTTGAAAAAATACTGTGAAAGAGTTAAAAAAAAAAAAAAAGTTGAAAGTCAACTATCTATTTTGAAGCGAATCAGTTGACTTTTTATAGACCCGATTTGATAATACACTTAATTTAATATATAAATTAGTTTTCCTCGGAAAAGGATTCAAGAAGAGAATTTTCTTGAATTCATGTAAAAATCTGCACCTAAAAATGTAGAAATTTGATTTCTTCTCGACACATACAATGTAGGAATAAGCAAACTAAAAATTAATCTATCGTTCTTTTCAAATATTAATGATTCGTAACTAAGAAAAAGTCAAAATACTAATAAAACAGTTCCAGAATATAATTTTAAAATGTTTAATTGCGATACAAATGATATTTGAAGGAAAACGTAAGTGTTGTTTAAATAAATATTTATTTCCTTGAAGAAATAAATTTATATATATTTTAAAGTAAAAATATAACAAAGATGCAACAATTTTATTAGCTAACGTTATTTTCTTTTAATACAATCAGATCTATTCAGTGTATTGCTTTGTTTAATTTCTGTGAAAATGTGAATATTGACTATTATACTCGATAATGATCTCTTTAAATTTAATTGTAGGATTAATTTTAAACAATAAATTAAGCAATAGAATTATGCAAACTAAAAATAACACGTTTAGTTTTGAATGAATGGATTTGTTAATTATCAATGGAATTATTCTCGTTAAAACATTTTGCCTTATCATTAATATTGATTTTTAGTATTTACCTGGACAAATGGACTCTAGGATTTGGATATACGAGTCTCGAAACTTTTGCACAACTTTCTTGATGCTATGGTACCATGTCTATTTATATCTCCTCTGTTAGAGAAACAAATGGATACAGCAAATGTAACTTTAAATTAACTTTTAAATTTTACACAAGCACACACTCATACATTGTATTGCTGTAAATTATAAGGTTATTTGATAAAGGAATATCAAGATAAGGTCGAAAAATGTATTTAGCTTCGAATGCTAGAGATTCTTTGACTTAAAGAACGTTGATGGTTATCTATGTGTATCGGAAATTGAGATCGTCTATGATACCTAAGTTCTTCACTGGTTCTCACACATGATATTCGTCTAATATTCTTTTAGTGATGTTTTACAGATTTCATGCATACCATCTGATGCAGATTTGGACAGTATCGTCACACATATTTAGATGGATTCATTAGAAAAGACGATTTGCAGGTAATCAGTGATCGAAAGCTTATGTTGCGGACTTCTTTATAGTCTCTTTTACACGTATCGAGCAAATTTGTGTCAGGAAATAATGTGAAGTTGCTTAAAACAAAGAGTCCACTGTTTAGTGAGAAGTAATCGGGGAATGTATTTGATAAGCCTACTATAAAGAGAATGTTGTGAGGTTTCTGACTATTTCAATATTTTAACGGGTTGAATCTAATAAAAAATCAAGATTGTGTTTTGTAAATTTATTGCTATGAATTGGATACTAAACTTCTCTTTTCTTAAATTTACAACTTTTTAGTATTAGGCACTATATATATTTAACTTACAAAACTGTCAAAACTGTGCATAGTCTCTAATTGGACAGAGGGAGCTGAAAAATAATTTCCTTTGGCAATATAGCTTCTACTACTCCAAGCTATGAGAAACAAAGTACGGTAGAAGGAACCCGTTGCCGTTCTTAATCATTCTGACCGCTGACCTTATCTTTATCACACGGATAAGATGTCTGTCATCCCGTAACGATATAATTTGTGATTGTCTACAGCTTATAATTCATGTGATTACCTTTAAGCCACTGCTTCTATCATGTTGCTGCTTGTCACAATGCATTCAGTTTGAGATAATGTAGCACGCAAAAGAAGTTCTTTTACTAACCATTTGTCCCAATTAAAAGTTTACAATTTGCTTATTAGGGCACTTTTTGTGATCGTATAAATGCATACTAACAACCATAGAATTTCCCCAAAGTAGAATTTTGACTCTATTAATAGATTAATGACTCTAAAAATTCTCACGCCAGTGAAGGAAGGATCTTACGAACGTTAAAAACACGTGAAAGAGAGAAGTAGTAGGAAGATGTATTGGGTTGGCAACTAAGTAATTGCGGATTTCACTCATAGATGGCTTCAGTTGAATTTTTAGGTTTGCAGACGTTGTACAAATGTAAAACACATTTTGTTATTTAATAGTTGGCAATTCAGCTGTCAATCAGTAAAAAATATTTTTTGATCGGTTGCGTAGTTTTCGTTTGACGTTCGTTGAAAAATGGAAAATCAAAAGGAACATTTTCGTCATATTTTGCTATTTTATTTCCGCAAAGGCAAAAACGCATCGTAAGCTCATAAAAAGTTATGTGCTGTTTATGGTGACGAAGCCTTAAAAGAACGGCAGTGTCAAAATTGGTCTTCCAAATTTCGTTCTGGTGGTTTTTCACTCAAAGATGAAAAACGCTCTGGTCGTCCAGTTGAAGTTGATAACGACCTAATCAAAGCAATAATCGATTCGGATCGTTACAGTACAACACGTGAGCTTCATGTATCACATACATGCATTGAAAATCACTTAAAACACTTTGGCTATGTTCAATAACTCGATACAATGGGTTCCTCACGAGCTGAAAGAAACGCATTTAACGCAAAGCATTAACAGCTGCGATTTGTTAAAGAAACGTAATGAAAATGATCTATAATTAAAACGACTGAAAAATGGGTTGTTTACAACAATATCAAACGGAAAAGATCGTGGAGCAGGCCAGGTGAACCAACTCAAATAACATCAAAAGCTGATATTCATCAAAAGAAGGTTTTATTATTAGTTTGGTGGGATTACAAAGGAATAGTCTACTTTGAACACTTACCACCCAACCGAACGATCAATTCTGATGTCTACATTGAACAACTAACGAAATTAAACAATGTAGTTGAAGAAATGCGCCCCGAATTGACATATCGAAAAGGTGTTGTATTCCATCATGACAATCCAAAGACACACACATCTTTGATCACTCGGCAAAAGTTATTGGAGCTTAGTTGGGATGTTTTCCACACCCACCATATAGTCCTGACCTCGCACCATCTGATTACTTTTTGTTTCGATATTTACAAAATTCCTTGAATGGTTCATTGAAAAATTTCAATAATAATGATGATGTCAAATCGTACATATTCAGTTTTTTGCTAATAAAAACCAGAAATTTTATGAACGTGGGATTATGATGCTGCCTGAAAGATGGAAAAAGGTTATTGATCAAAATGGGCAATACATTACAGAATAAAGTTATTTAGTTAAATGAAAAAATTGTCTTTGATTTTCTAAAAAAAATCCGTAATTACTTAGTTGCAACCCAATAAATCAGCATTGCAGCACAAAAGGAATGACAGACGGAGTCTGAAGTACTACATAAACGAAAAAAATGGCAGAGGATTTCTAATTTGGAAATTGCTTATTTAGGTTGGATATTTCATAGAATATCGTGTTATGTTTCGAATAATCAGAAGAAAAGCTTAGCAGTAAGTGTCAGAATTCAATAAAGAAGGGTTCGTTGCCTGTAGAGAAGATGGATTACCCTATTGCCCCTCGCATGAGTCGAAATCCAACCATTGTCATACGAATATAGAATCGATGAGTTACCGAGGGTCATACTGAAAGGCACAAGGTGGATCTAAACTCCCTACAATAGCTAACATCCTAGAGGACACACATATTGGGAGGTCGGCTTTTCAATATCGAGCAGCCACATCATGGACCATTAGTCAAGAAATGTGGGCCAGTTTTCATTACGTCTAGTACTCACTCGTACTTTGGGACGACACTTTTGTACAGCGTAGTGGACAGCTTAACAGCTTATAAAGATATTGTGAGACATTTTAATATCAATCGCATAAATTGCTCTCAGGATGGGCTTTTCATAGATTTCGCCCGTCTACAGATGAGTATGTAGTAGCAGGAGCTCAGTTTCGTCTCGCGTTGTTTAGCAGTAGCTGGAATCGAACCCAGGAGTTTTCTCTCAGAAGCTGCCATGAGACACAGCGAGCAGAATATTCATAGCCTCAAACAAATGATATAAAACTTTAGAACAAAAAACCCAATGACTATTGAATTCTCTTTTAAGATAGTAAATAACTCAAAAACAAACTGCATTCATCAAAGTCATAGTCATGCAAGACATTCATTTCATAATTATTTATTTATTGAACAACAAAATTCAAGATAAAGTTATTTTAATTGTTTTTTTTTTTGCAGTTGTGTTAAAAAATGTTGAATCCTCATTCAAAATTTCTAATTATTTAAATGAAGTAAAATTTATTAGTTTATTTACGTAAATGTTTTCTGACTATCAAAAGACATATAAGTAAGTTGATTAAATAAAAAAAAACCAAAAATTACTTTAATAAAAGCAGTTGGGTTTTTTTCTAATATGTCATTTAATTATGATAAGTAGCTTAAAGTTGATTTAATCGTTTTTCATATTGTTTTATTCTGTTCAAATATTATTTTTTGTCATAGGAAAGGTGAAAGAACAATATATTGTAGTTTTGCAACGAATAGTAAACATTTTAAAAGATCAAAATAAATATGTTTGAAATATGTAACAATTCGAATGCCTATTTTAATAATGAAAGCTTATTAAATTTTCAAATTTACGCACAAAGGAGTGACTGATCTCGTACAGTTGCAATAACTCCAACGGAAATAGAAGTAACCTGAATGGGCATTTTAACATCCTATACTTGCTCATACGAGTTATCATAGGGCTAAAGAAATCATTTGGTTGAACTTTTAAGGAAGCATTAAAGGGAGAAAAAATTTTATGGAATAAAATTAAAGCATCTATTAAATAAAAAAAAGTTTCAGGTTATTTATATACATCGTTTAGTAGAATACAAGTAACTGCTTGCAACTTCACTTACTACAATTGTGTCTGCCTTCTTATTACTCTGCCGAAATCCAGGAAAAACGTTTCCAATGAATTGGAAAAAAACTGTTGATGCTAGAGGAGGATATATAGAGAAAAAACCACCCCCATCTCTATAAATTTTAGTTATAATATTTCAGAAAAAATTTCTCTGGATGAATTTCTTCATTTGATTCATTTTCTTAGTGTATGCATATATTTTTTTCCAACCGCGGGCACACTTGGGTGACGAACCCTATGCCACAACAAGGCCAGAAACTGCTACACATTTGCCGTTACCCAGCGGGCACCTGTGAACCAAGTCACGATGGCGAGTAGCGTTGCCTGCGCAATTCCACCACAAACTTGTTTATAGGGTGGGCCACATTATATATATATATATATATATATATATATATATATATATATATATATATATATAGTTTTTATTTTATTATTTCAATTTTATTGAAGTCACAATTTTGTTTTTAAAAATAAACTTCTCCTATATTTATAAAATATATTTACTTATTTAAGCTGAGAAATTAAGCAGAAGCTAATTGACTGTTACAATTTGAAGCGAATGTCTTCAGTTAAGTATTTTTTAAAAATATAAATTAAGAATTTGAATACAAAGAAGTATAAGAAACCATTAAAACAAATCATTACTTATCTGTAGTGAAATTAATAATATATTTTGAAATTGTTTTTATCATTCTTTTCATTAAAAGTCATTATTTTTCTCTATTGGAGATTCTTCTTAAAATATTTTTTAGTTTTTATTTCTTATTCAAAATAGTTTAATTGCTATCTTTTTATATCTGTATAAATTGAATGAAATAAAATATTTAATATACAAGATCTGAAATATAAATTAAAGTAATATTAAAATTGCAGATATATGTAATTCAATATATAAAGTGTCATATGACAGAAAGATACATATTATTTTGAAATTCTCAAAGATATTTTCTCTTTGAATTAAATAGAAGTTGTATTGATTATTTACGCTACCAGATGGCAGCATAATACTTTCGCATCAAATGTAGATAGTGAAAAAATGTCACTGAGTTCCAATGTCTTTCGAATCCTGAAGAATATTCGAGGTATAAAACCTTGAGTCCAAATGCATGCTCTCGAATTCATAACTTTTGATGTCTTTATAAAAATTTGCTAAACGTTGAAGTGGAAATTAAATAATTTAAATAAGTAACTAAGCAAATTTAAAGCAACTTTTTATTTAATTTACAATGGTAGAATCTCAAATTAAAAATGTAGCTTCACAATAAAGTCTAGAGTGATTAAATGTCTATATATGAAATTACATGGGTATTTCATATTGCAAATAGGTATACCAATTATTTCGAAAATAGTCTACATCCATTCATTAACAGTGTAAATTGTTTACTTATGTTACAAGATACACTACTTACTCACTCTAGTACAGGAAAATGATTGACGGTAAAACTACAGGACCTTTATTTTTTGTCAAAATTATTTGAATATTCTATAAAGAAACCAAAGATTTTGCTCAGGCAATTTTTAGCAACTATTAAAAATTTTAGAATTTCGTACGTTAAATAAAGTTATAACATTTAGGTTCAGTTGTGTATATATTTTTTAATAAATTAATGAAGTATTTTTGAAAATAACATTGATCTTTCCATTTGAAGTAGTATTTTAGATCTTCTTTAAAATGACATTTTGATTATTAAAAGTGTTTGTGAATGTTATCTCATTAACATTCTAGAGAATACAGGAAACATTTCACACATTTATGGAATTCAAAAATATATCAGACTCCAGAGTGATTTTGGATTAGAGAAAATTTAGGATTAATCCCATTTCAGGTGATGATGAGTATCCAAAAATAAGTTTGCTGCTAAATACAAAACTGAATATTATTTATATTGGAATTCAGTATTTTAAAAATTAGTAATTTGAAAATTTTTTTTAATTACTTGCATTTTTACTGTTTTCCTATTTGTAATTCTCAAAAAGTCAACTTTGGACAAAAAGTATCTCAGTTTTAAAATTATTAAATTTTCATACTTTTAAATTCCATTTCATTTAAAAAATTTCTGATTCCATCATGATATTTTCGTTATGATAGTACTGAATATTCTTAAGAAGGAAATGAATTTGAGATTTCCCATTTGAGTTCAGATTATCGAAAGATTGAAACTCAATGAACTTATGAAGGAGATGTTCAAAACTCTTTCCTTCCAAATTCAAACATTTCGGAAATTTGAAAATGCAAGTACATCTTAAATATGCTTCTCAAAATCACATTAGTTATCAATGACAGCGTCTTCCATTGTAAATATAATTTGAGCTTATTAGATAAAAAGAAAAATAATTAGAATATTAATTGGTACACGAATAGACAGTCGATTTAGTTTTATAAGGATATTTTTTAGATTAATTTACACACATACCTAACGAAGCTGCTGCTACCTTGGCAAAAGAAGGAGCTTTAATGGTCTTAACATGAAGTACACGGACTTTTTTGGACATATGCTCAAAGTCAAATCTACAATCGCTTCGAGTCCTCCCCTAACTCCCTCAATTGGAAGGGTGGCAGGAAACAAGGGATTGTTGTCACTTTTAAGAGTAGCCTCTTAGCATTATCAAGACTCATACATGGAAAACAAATGTCTGAAAATTGACCATAGAAACAAGATCCCGCCCATGAGTAGGAAATGCAACATCACGCATTTTATCCTTGGTCATCTACTTTTCTGCTTATAACACTTGAAAAAAAGGACTTGTTTCGAATTCTTCTTTTTGACTTTGTTAATCCATGGTTCCATGTGTCTGGTTTATCCTATTGATTAATCAGACAGAATAAGAAACAACACAGATACACTGATATATATTTTAGTATAGAATAATATCCTGTGATAAAAAACAGAGATTTTGAATTCGAATGAAAGATTATAGTCGATGGAAATAATTAAAGAGTTGAAACTCTCATATCCTTATTCACTGTAAAATTAAAATAAAAACCAAAACTATTTGAAAAAGTACTTTTTCTCATTTTGAATATTTTGATCCTAAAAACAGGCTTATTAAATATTTTAATTCAAAATATTAGTTGTTAATGTGCACAGATAACTTAAAATTCCCATTATATTTTGTAGTTTGTAAATCGAGCGTTTTCCTCACAAAGACAGATTAAAGGCATTTCAAAAATTGTCTCAATAAGAGGAGTTATTATTCAGAAATATTATCTCTTAATGCTTTTATACAATATGTAATTAAAGGAAATAAAATTGGATTTGAAGAGCTTGAATGAAATAAAAAATTAAAATGTAATATATGATAACAATATTTCGAAAAATGTATTGAAACTACGAAGAAAAAATTATGCTTCAGTCGATTAATTGAAATGTGTTAGATTATATGAATTATTTCTATTAATGTGTAATTTAAGTTTATATTAAACATATATTTTTTATTTAAAATAAAATGATATCTTAAAGTAATTTAGAAAACGCGAAGTTAAATTATTACATACAATTAATAAAATAAAAAGTAATTATTAGGGGATAAGTAAATAAGGTAAATATTATAAAGATTTATTAGAAAGAATATTATAAAGAAATATAAATATCTCTGCATTTTATCATTTATTAATATTTTGAGGTTTTCTCTTGACTTAATCTAATACAGAATAATAACAAAATGCATTTACTGAAACAATCAATATTCTTATACTTTACTTAACGTTAGAAATAATTTATTCTGACATTGCTGTTTACAAAATCAATAAAAATTCTTCTGCTCGAATATTTAGAATAGTTCGAATATAGTAGAAATTTTTTTATATTTCAAAGAAAAAGTTATATATATATATAATTATTTAATTTCTCTCTCTCACACACACACCACAGATTTGTACTATTATATTTTATGCATATATATATATATATATATATATATATATATATATATATATATATATATATATATATATATATATATATATATATATATATATATATATATATATATATATATATATATATATATATATATATATATATATCGATGATTATAGTATGGATTTCTTTTGATAGATATATGATTATAGTATGGATTTCTTTTGCTTGTAACATTTTAAAAGATTTGTGCAATATTAAGAAAATTATGTATTTTTAAACGCATTTTTTATTTGACACAATTTGTAATTTCACTATGATTCTTATATTGTTATTTTTATACAAAAATATAAGCAAAATTTTTTATACAAAAATTTTCTTTATATTTTTTGTACTTTGAATACACAAAATTAGCTTATACTTGAAATGCAGAAAAAGCTGATAATTTAATTTCACACTTACACTTTTATGTACGTCATTATATTTTATTTTATATTATATATAAAGCTTAGAGAGGTTTTACGATTTAATTATGAATTTCCTTTGTTTGTAACATTTTAATAGATTTGTGTAATATTTAGAAAATTATATTATTAAACGTTTCTCATATATATTTGACACAGTTCCTAATTCAACTTTGCATCGTTTCAACATGACTTATATATTGATATGTTTATACAAAATATTTGAAGCATTCGCTCTATGTTATCTTCTCTTACATTTTTCTTCTAAGTTTCGCAAAATTATTAATATAGTCTGCCTCTTCGTTTCTTATAAATCTTTTCTCCCTGTGCAAAAGATATTGTTTGCATCTTCCAGCCTACTTAAAAACTAGCAAAAGCATTGATTGTCAGTCACATATATGAAACAATGAGCAAGCGCTTTAAAGAAGAAACTGTTATTGCCTGGCGATATAAGATGACTGCAAGGCATATATTATTTTAAAATGACAAAACCTATTGGGGATATAGTGCTTTCTTCATCATTCTGATGAAACAAGAGGAAGGATCGGAATATATATTACAGGAAACGCTTTTTGCAGTTACTAACATATCCACAAAGAAATTTCACTTTTGACTTCAAATCTTGTTATGCCACAAAATAGTATAGTATAATATAAAAAATATAATTTAGAAGTTCAGGTTTTTTAATTTAAAAATACAAAATGATCTTGTATTCAAATCACACTATATCACGTATAAACTCTCCTAACATTTTTTAATTAAATACGGAATCCCTATTTTATGACATTTTGAATTTTATGCTTAAAAATCTTAATAAAGATGATGCAAAAGGGGTTCTTCTCTAAAGCTTGATTACTTCTAATATTGTATAAATAAAAGTTAAAAATTCATTAAAAGTATTTTTTCACACAAATCAATGAATTATGTTCAGGATTATGAGCTACTAGCGTTTTAAGATAATAAGTTGATAAGCCTAAATAATACAAGATAAGCTTTGTCACTCATGATTTTTAATTAGTATAAAACTTCTGAGTTTTGATATTATTTGTTACGATTTTAGATTATATCTAAAGTTTAAATCCTGAATATTTGATTTTTTTGCTTAATTAAGTGGTAAAAAATATTTTTTTTATCAAATAACAGTTATTTCAAAGACTTATTTAATATTTTAGCAATTACCTAAATATTAAAACCTGTATATTTTTAGTAAGATAGTTTTCATGAGTTTATTTTAAAAGCTTACTACAAAACATTTCGGAAATGCTTCTTTAAAAATAAATTTACGAAAATTATTTCTCAAAGGTATTAATTAATATCACATCATGATCTAATCGTAGAACTACGTTTTTTCAGGTTAAATGTCTTGCATTTGATTACAACGAGTACAAATGGTACAGTTTTGCTTTATTTCACATCTGCCATGCACATCCGTCAAAGTGGGTGCTTGTGAACTTTCCGTGTATACTAAAATTTGATACATGTGAATAAAGTTCTCTCTCTCTCACACATACATATTTTAACAGGTTCCAACTATGTGTTCTTTCCTTAAGCAACGTCAAGATATGAATTAATATTTCTTGAGATTTAAATTTTTCATTAATAACGGATACATATGCAGTAGAATTTTAAAGAAATAGTAATTAAAATAATTTTTTATTTGGCAAATACATATTAAACAGATATGTTTTTCTGATGCTTGCGTGTGATTTGTGTTTCTCTGTATATAATGAGCATCAGAAAAACATTTCTCCCAAAAAAAGTGGCCGTCAAGAGCTGACACATAATCGAATATTGCTCAGCGAAGCAATAAGTAAAGAGAAAGTAAGGATTTTAAAAATCAGAAAACATTATTTGCAATAAGTCGTGTTAAAATGGAAAAAAGTCATCATGGTTAGATTTTAAATAAGATGATTTCATCGATATTGAGTTGTAGGGAAAATTTTGTACGGATAAAATTGGGATTAATTTGATAGATTTAACAAAAGAGATTTAGTAGTTGTATAAAGACTTATGGAAAATCGGGTGTCATTAAAAAATTCCTTTTTCATATGAAATTTGATTTAGAGAAGGTTTAACCTAAGAAAAGCTTCCACGGAGAACTT
Organism: Latrodectus hesperus; assembly: GCA_037975125.1. NCBI lineage: Eukaryota > Metazoa > Arthropoda > Arachnida > Araneae > Theridiidae > Latrodectus > Latrodectus hesperus. The sequence goes on from CM075854.1 coordinate 71,183,867, forward strand.
ATTATCTGGGGCAATAAGACCTGTCATGGTAGTAAATTAATTATATATCTTAAAGAAGAAAAATGAAGTAATAAATGAAAAAGAATTTTGCAGGTTTTCTTGAAGAAAATGCATCTGAGTTTAATAATTTAGAAATTTGATAATGAGGATTTTTTTTCTTAAAATATCAATAAGTAATGAACGGTTGATCGGAATCTTTTTTAAAAAATGTTCTTTGTTTGCACACTTTTGTATTAATTTTTTTTACTGAGCACCGTAATTCTATTTCATAAAACAACAAAAAATAAAAATTATAAAAGTTTTTTGAAATCATATTTAAACTGTATGTACCTACACTGAATATAAACTGTATATACTTATATGAATTAAAAGCTAAAGGTCAAAATTTTTCTGTGATGCTTGTTATTCTCACTACAGTATTCTTCTGCCATTAAAAATGTTTTATTGGACCAACATTTGTGCGGTTAATTGCTTTTATTTGTTTGGGCATCGATTATACATGCTTCTGGAGTACATTTAAGTCGAAAAAATACTATGCATTGGTTAGGCATCTTTTTAAACCTTCTAAATTAGATGGAAGAGAGGAGTGCTATAGGAGCGTCTATCCACCATAGCCCACTCATTTTCTATAGGGTTAACATCCAGTCTCCTCGGTGGTCCGAGAAGTGTTAGAAGTCAAATTGATGTTCAGCGAGCTAATTCTGAACACATCTAGCACGAACCATTACCGTCTATGAAGTATCCCTTGCTATCAAAATAAAAATGCAACATTGAAGATTTGTACTTGCTCTGCCAATTTATATAGGTAGCTCAAGGCTTTTACCTTTGAAAAATACCAGCTAACCCCTTCTATACCAGCAGAATATACCCCATATCATGACACTTCCACCAGAACTTGCTCCGTGCGAATAAAGCAAAATGGATTCGTGACTTCTTTTCGCCGAATTCTTACCAAATTCGCATTCGAAACTGCATTCTCGTAGTTCTCTCCAATTCGTCGTTTTCCCTCAGTACAAACTAGGGTGCAGCGTGATTCCTTCGACTACATTACTCGTTTTCATTCATCTGATGTTCATTGTTTACTTTTTTGACATTATTGCAAACTATCTTTTGCATTTCGGACAGAAATAAGTGGCTTTTATCACAAGCACACGACTAAGCATTCTTATCCGCTGCAATTCTCAACTCACGGCTCGAGTTAAAATCTGTCGATTTCTGACATTTAAAAAAACAGTCAAGTCCATGTTTTGTCATACAATTTGTCTGAGGCAACGCCGATCACGCTGTCTAAAATTTGGGCTCCAACTACAGTTGTATTCTAAACAAAGATTGCGAGTACTGATTCCAAATTTTGAAAACCTTTGATATGGCTTCTTTATAGAACCCTGTGAGATATGCCATCTTAAATCGAGGTCCCTGTCTAACAGGTAGCAACAATAAGCCCTTTTTAAATGGTGAAAGAACTGTCGCGTTTCGCATTTTATTTCTTTCATCGTGAAATGTTGTCTTAACCTTACTTATGTTGGCATCCAAATGACACGTGTAACCTTCGTCATAAAAAAAATGCTTGCATCCTCCCTGACAAATATTTAAATAAAAATTTCAAAAGTTTTTCTAATTTATAGCCTAGTGTGTGCATATAACTGAAACACATAATTGATCAATAATAATATTTTGTAGTAATATTGCATTTATCATCAATCAACTTCTGATACTGAAGAAATTTTTTTCTAAAAGTTATTTTTTATTCAATTTCTTAAATATATCTACTGAGACCTCATTATTTCTGTTTTGTACTGTAAATTTTTGAATACGATTGTTTGACTTAATTTGTGAGAACCAGTTCAGAGTTAAAAATTTTTCTGAGACTTACAGTTTAAATGTGACTGAACCACTTCAAATATCTATTCTCGGAAGAGATCTCGAATCGAAGTGCTAATGAAGTGAAGACCAAAGCTCTGACTATTCAACATTTTTTTTATTATGAAATGCTAAAATATGAGGAATAGGTAAGCGAAATTAAAACTGTTTGTTTGAATAAACAATCACTGCGTATTTACCAAAAAAATTAATCATAAAATAGTTGTGGTTTATTTAGAAAATTGCTAATAAAATAGTTGTGGTTTATTAAGGAAATTACTTATATAATATATTTGTGGTAGATTTGTAGCATATAATTATATTTTTAGCAAATAGTTTTTAAACAATATGAGATTAAGTTCAACATACTTTTATTTACATAAAGAAATAATCTTTTTTTTGAGATGATACAAAAACATTATATCAGTGTTCGAAATTATTCTTGAAAATGCCCTGAGATTTTGTTGTAAAAACTGAAATAAATTACCAACTGTCATCACAATATGGTTAAAAGTAATTTATAAATTAATATTGGGAAAAAATGACACATTAAAAATTTTTTTTGCCTCAGTTAATAAGTGTTAAAAAAATAAGAAATAGAAGAACCAAACTTTAAAATTCTAACCGCATATAGAAAGGGATTTCGTCATTTCAGAGGTTAGTATTCCATTTGTCAGATTTCTAAGGAAATAAATGCTTGAACAAAACGATATTCTCATCCAATATGACATAAGGAATATAAAGCTTTGAAAGGGAGCTTCCCGAAAACCGAAATTTTTAGAATAGAATCCGAAGAAATAACTCAAGGGGGAAAATAAATATATTTATTATACAATATCAATTCTTCTAAAAACAGAAAAATAGAAATATAAAAATTTAATGCATTATATATATATAAATATTAGTAAATACGATTTTTCTTATAAACCTAATTATTAGACAGAAAATTCTTAAGATTTGAAATAAACAAACTAATTTGAATTATTATTTTCGATTTGTTTAATATTGTTATTTTTAGCAAAATATATTTATTGTTTAAAGTAAGTCACCATTTTGACTTCCTTTATTCCAATCCTTTATTGACAATCCTTTATTCGAAAAAATTAAAATCATACATAATAATTAGCATTCATGGCTTATGGATATTCTTTATTTTAAATTTAATTATTTTTTCCTTGTTAACTTTATTTGGGGAAACTAAAATCTAATTTTAATACTTTTTCATTTGATTCTCACTTTGTTTTTAACTTAATTATTAAAATAAATCATGATAGGGCGAATATTTCTAATTATGACTACCAAAACGGACTAAAGAAGAATTACCTTGAAATCCATAATTAAAGCAAACACACTAAAATAGGATATCCATTAAAATTATTTTTGTTTTTATATAAATAAATAATTAGAAGCAATTGCATCAGAAATGTTTTGCATGAACATTTATTGATTCAAACTTTGTGTGCTTAAAGCTTCATTTCAGTTTTAATTGTATAACAGTTAGAGAAATGAGAAAATGTTATGTGTGTGTGTTATCTATTATATAAGCCTCTTGAACTTTTTTTTTACTAACCGGGGATACACACACACACACACACACACACACACACACACACACACACACACACACACACACACACACACACACACACACACACACACACACACACACACACACACACACACACACACACACACACACACACACACACACACACACACACACATTGAGGGGGAATATGATTATTTTTCTGCTTCCCCTTTGTGACACAGATAAATACGGGCCATTAACTTTGAAAAGTCTTGATGACAATATGCGGCGTACGTTAAAGGTCTTTAAATAATTTTCAGGTGTTTGAGCATCCCCTATGCGGCTTCTTTTAAGTCGAAAGTAATAGTTTAAATGCCATTCTACAAGAGTTGAACTGGAAAATACTATAATAGAAATGAAATGAAATTTCACTTTAATTTTTAAGAACTGTAATAAAAATAGACTAGAATTGAAATAAAATTTTGTTTCTATAGCTAAGAAATACAAAGTTGTGTTTAATGTGTTTCAGAGACTGTGTGAAATGAAGTATCCCATAATTTTTATCTTACAATTTTAAAATTTTCTTTTTAAAAATAGTACAAGTTTTAAAACTATTTTTTAAAACTTTAAATTAATCTGTATTTATTATTTGCTTTTATAATTTTATTTACATGAAATAATTATACTCGTGTATTCCTGAAGAATGAATAATACCATGAGAAAATTATTAAATGGTAATTTTAAATAATAAGAAATTTTTTAAACTAAAAAGAGAAAAATTTTCTAACTCTCTGTTAAATTTAACAATTAATAAATACTTTATAAAATTTTTCGAGCATTTTTGACATGAGTGGTATTGACAAAATTCATTTTGAAGCTTCAGTGGTTAAGCGGATTAATACTGAATTTGGTGAACTGATGAAACATGGAACTCTTTCGAGGAATTTATTGAAATTCCTGTTCAAAGATATGTCTTAAGAACTACTTTGTTTAAAAAGGTAGCAATTTCAACAAAGGAAATGGCTAACACGGAATGAATAAGCAATGAACAATTCAGAAGCAGTAAAATGCAAAAATAAGAGGAAAAATTCGGATGCCCACCGTTTTAAGAAAAATGTTTTAGCATTTTGATACGTGCAAATAGAAAAAAAATTCTACACACACAAATGAGGTCTAAGAATAACACATTTAAAGAAGTATTCTTGTTTCACTACGAGGTTTTTAGCTGTCCCAGTGGCGCATTAGTTTAATGTGCGTTACTGGTAAAGCTGCTCATCGAAAACAACAGGAATGCCACTTGGATTCGTGGTTTTTCCGCCTACAGCATTGATGGTGTGATCATACCATCACCAGGAAAGTATTCCAAGACATGCTGCATTTCGTTTTATAAAATATCTGTTTCACTCAATAGATATTTAATGCGAAACCATCGCACTTTGCAATGGCGATTTATTCAGTTAATGGAATATAAGTGTTGTTCCGTCTACAACGAGGATTTTTCCACGGATCGAACAGATTCAGTTTTACCTAAAGAAAAGACAGTGAGCACTCAGAATTGTTGCGTTTGGATTTAGGAAAGCATATAAATACGCCACAATGTTCTCAAGTATTTTCCAAGTTAGATTGCGTGATGGAAATTCCCAGAGGTATTCATCATTATTCCATTTTTCTACCTTTAAGTATTTGTTAGTAGTCCTGTTCTATATTTTGTTACGGTTCATCTGTATCATGGCATGCTATCGTCTTCCACTAATTTAAGTAAATGTAGTACTTTATATTGAACAATTCTCATCCAAAATTTTACGGTTTTAATTTGCTCATGGTGTGTAAATAACCTTTGTTTTAGCATTTCATAAATGAGCGTGCTTTCAATAGATTCTTTAGTAATCTTTGCCTTTAACCGAACCTGATTCCATATAATTAAATGTTATAGACCCATTAAAAAGTCTGCTTTATCAAAAAGACGTTTCGACGTTGATAGAGTTTTCGAATTTTATTATATTTATGTGAGAAATATTGCATTAGATCAGTTGCTCAATCAAATTGAATAATACTTTTAGTTCACAAAGACGATTTAAATGTTTGGATTACATAATTCAGGGCAATTCTTAAATATTTTGAAATGATTTTAACAACCTAAGAATAGGGATTTTCCTTACATAGTTATGATTCCAGTGGTCCGCTTCGAAATTTCTTATGGTAGAATATGACGATATTTTTATTATAAATGAAGTTGTTCTTCATTTATAATAAAAAATATAGGGACAGTAATTATTACAGACTTTATCGCTCCAAAAATATAAATATTTAGTATTTACCTTGAAATAACGTACTTTGTTTCATATAAGAAACCGATCTAAAAAACTGTTATATTTAAAAAATTTTGTTATTTCTGGGGATCAAGTAAATAGTTTGTGTATAATAAATATATTTAGATTATTTCTTGAAAAAAATCATCGTATCTCCAAATTTATAGGAACGTTGCAAATTTGGAATAAAGAGGTAATATGTTTACGTTATTTTGGGTATCTTCCTCCAGAAATTAAATGTCGCTGAACAAGCAATTTTATTTTGACAGGCGTTATCATTACAGTACAGTATATGTTTACAATGTTGCTATATGTTTATTATGATTTATATTATGTTACAATTGTTTTTATCTGCCTAACTATTTATTAAATTTATGCCTATTAACTCTTATATGAATCAAAATCTGTCTTTACATATTATAATTTATATATTATAATACCACAGCATTTAAATATTTGCACAAAAATAACTTTATTAGTAAAAAATAATTCAGAAGCCGTTTCTAACTGCATCAATATTTATTTATGCAAGAAATATTTGAAATAAACTTTTGGGAGATAAAATTACAAGAATTTATTGTTAAAAATATTTTTCTTTGTATTATGTACACTTGATATTTTATTTATTTCTGTACTTGAATGATTTACAATTCTCATTAATTTTATGAGATTATCTGTAATCTTAAAATGAATGGAAATTACTTCTTTCTGATTAGGTAAATAACTCTTACTTTTTCTGATAAATAATAAACACTTTTAAAATAATTTAGATGAAGGAGCACCAGTTTTATGACTACTGAAACACAAAAACCTATTGAATTTTAAGAGTTTCAAATAACTTAAGAAACATTAAGAATTTTTTGAATTCATTTTTCTAAGAAATAGTAACTATTATATGAGTTTTGTAATAATAAATTTTGACTTGAAAATTTCAGCAGGAAAAATTATTACAGCATGTAACTAACATAATTGTTAGCAAAATTTTAAGACTAATTCTAAAAGTAACAATGGTTTTACACAATTACTTAGATTTTTTTTCTTTGAACGACTGATTTTAAGAGTAAGAATAAATTTTCCTACGAAATAATTGAGATAAAGTTTTTAACGACTAAGAAAGGAAACAAAATAAAGAATTTAATTAATAATTGTTAGAATATAATTTTAATGACTAAACAGAGTAAAGAATCGAATTAATAATTGTATTAAAATTAGTTGATTTATGCATTTCTATCGTATTCATATATATTTTTTGTACTCATTTTTTCATTTAGTTGAAATACATGAATAACAGAGCATTCATTAGAAAGACATTTTGAAATGAATTCGTAACTAAACTCTTAAAATTTTATGAGACTTTTTGTACTTTATTACGCTTAATAATTAATGCTCTGGTTCTTCAGCTCATCAGTTCTTATATGCACTTCGGAAGTTTAATTTTGGCGTTTGATTATTTTATTTGTTTATTCAAAAGGGGAGATTTTTAATCAATCTCATCTCTCTCTCTCTTATTTTTAATAATTTTTTTATAATTTAACTTACAGTTGTGGGGGTCGCCTAGCAAGTGGATGAATCATAGGCGCTTTGTGATTTAGTTCAGCAGTTCATACTGTTGATTAACATTTCGGCGTGGGCTATTGCGGTTCGAAATCTTGGTTAAGTTGTAGGATCAGCTGAATTATAACTCTTTTTTATAAAATATAACTGTAAAAATAACAATTAACTCTTAGTTAAGTTGCAGGATCAGCTGAATTAACTTTTTTTTACAAAATATAACTGTAAAATTAACAGTTAACTCTTGGTTAAGTTGTAGGATCAGCCGAATCAACTCTTTTTTTACAAAATATAAGTGTAAAAATAACAGATCAAACTGATGCCAATAAGGCTTCTTGAAATGAAAATAAGTTCATCAAATATATATATATATATATATATATATATATATATATATATATATATATATATATATATATATATATATATATTTTTTTATATATATATATATTAATTTTGGTTGCTCAGTTTTGATTTAATTCTGCAAATAAACTATTTGGATGATTACTTCAGTAAAATCAATCACATTTGCTTAGGAGAATTAGGTTAATTTTTCTTAATTGTTTGATTTTTATGCATAGTGATATTATTTGATCATTTATTTTAATATTATACATATAAAATAAGCTACAAACTCTATTGTTATTACAGAAACAATATCAATATGAACCTCTTTTTAATAATAATATATTATGTAAAAACAAGAGTAGCAAAATATGACAAAAAAGCAAAATTATAAAACTAGGTTTTTTGTTTAATAATTAATCATATATAATAAGTATATAGCATACGCATAGTATCTACTCTAATTTTTAGAATTCATGATTAAAATATGCAATAAATTTTTAAAATCTTTTGTAGACATTCATGTTTGAAATTTTTTTAAAGAAACCATGTAATTATGTAATTTTTATGTAGGCACAGTCGAAATAAACATCATTGATTCTGGCCGGAGAAATGAGCATCTTTAATGAAAATGACATTTTTTAACAATCCAAAAACTTTAAATTTACGTCATTTAAGTAAACTGACTTTATAGCAGTGATCACAATAATCAAACATAATATGTGTTAAAGATCCAACAAGGCCACTGTGCATGACTAAGATGAGAATGGAGAGTTTTGTTGCCTACTGCATTCAAATTTATCAGGTATTTGGGAGAATTCCAAGTTCAATTTGTGAACTCGGAAAACTTTCCATCGGAAACTCGGAGCTCGAAACGTGATAAATCCTATTAAATTTGGGATCACCGGGCAAGGCCTTGCTCTGGCTAAATCCATACTTATGAGAGAGGAAGATTTAAATTCGATTTTACCATTGCTGAATAATGGGAAATAGATTTTATATTTCCGCTTTTATATGGCACATTTGTTGAAGTTAGAGTTTTGAAGTTTTGCTGACCGTCAAATGGGAAATAAAGATTTTGTTCAATTATGAATCTAGAATATATATCTCTTATAATATTAATTCAACAAAATACGGTATGTTTTAAAAAATGGTTGAAAATTTACAAAATTGAACCAAAAAGTTAAACAAAATATGAAGAAAATGCATTGTTTGATACATTCTCATTCCTGCATGCAGCACATGTTCTCCAATTTCAAAAATTAGTTACGAAGTTCATCTATAGATGGCGGTATAGAAATTTTGTTTTCTGATTGTCATAAAAACATATAAAAGATACTTTGTAATATTTTCACAACATGTTGACAATGATTTTATAAGCGTTAATTATTGTAAAATAAAACATGCTGATACTAAAATTTAAGCAGTTAGGAATATCACATTTAGTAATACTGTTATGTAAAAAGATTAAGAAATCGGTAACCTAAAATGTCCTGGTTTTTCTCATAAAATGCAGCAAACAGTAGTTTCATCTTTTTCTGTTTTTTTTATAATTCATTTTTTTAAAACTTATTACTCATTTCTGAGTGCATAATGTCTCACGATATTAGTTCCAAGGAGAATTTATGAACTGATTAGGCTTTCTTTATGTATATAAACTTGTCATTTTCTTTCATAAAATTTTTTTAAAGGAATAAAAATATTAATGTGTTTCAGAAATAATTTTGCAGAACAAAAAGAAACAAATCCTTTCATAAACCAATACGATTTCCATCATTTTCTGAAGACCACAATAAAAATTACTGTAGATCTTTCCAAAGAACTAAAGGAATTTATTTTATGAAATTTTATACTGTGAGCACTAAAAATGAACGGCACAATTCTTTTTTGTTCCTTTTAATATAATGCTGGTTTATATCAAAGTATACAAAAATTTTATTAAAATAAATATTGAAAAATATATAAACACAAAATTTATTCCATAATTTCATTATATTTATCAAGGAAGCGCCATTTAAAGGGATTTTATTGCATTAACATCCTTCTAAAGCTTCACAACGCGGTTGCAAGAATAAAAAATAAAATTTCTTTCTTTTCAACTCCACCCCTTTTATGATCTTGGACGGATCACCTTCTTTTCCTTAAATTAGTAAATGAAGCTCTAAACTAGTTTTCTTTCTTCACTTCTCCATTAGCTGATACAGTTATAAGGTTTTTCTTTTATGATCGTTGATGTGTTGTCAATCTTAAGGTTTAGTAAGAGAACTTAACCAATAATTAAAATAAGCGAATTAACCAGAACACATAAACTAAGTAATCGCAAACTGTGACTTATTCACTTAACTGGTTTTCTCTAACTTCTTTTTAACTGTTGTTTCAAAGAGAATAAAATGCTTCCTTTTCCTAAAAGAGTGCTCTCAAAGAGAGAGTAACGCTGTTTTACATTCTTATCGCTATTTTTATTTGCATTTTGGTGTTGAGATGACTATAAAAGAGACCGAAATGTTCATTTTTTAATAGAATTTAGAAAAATTTTATTTAGTGTCATCAATTATTACATGAGAGGTCCATCATTCGGTAAATTTTCTAATGAAGATCATGTTTTATAATCTCCTTAGAGGGATATTGTTCATTTCTTTTGCAAACTTAGAAATTGAATTTGGTTATTGAGTTTAATGAAACCTCTTAAAAGATTATGTGGCTGCAATAAAAACGAAACTAAATCATTTTTATTTGAGCAATTTCTTAAAGCAATAATTAATCAATAGATTTTTTTTATTTTTGAATGTATATAAAATCTTCTATATCATTCTTTTGGCAGTGATAATTGCATGTTCATTATCACAGCATTTACATTTATTGTTACTATATTAAAAATGCTACACATACTTTTTTGCTAAAATATTAATGCCCATTCTATTATATAATTTCTATTAAAAGCATATCATATATAAAGTTCAATATAGGAGAAACGTCTCTTATCCAATTCTGTTTTAAAATACTTCTGTTACTGGTATAAAAGTCATGTAAAGCAGAAATGTCAATCATGTAAAGCAAATGTCAATGGTGTAACGCAAATGCCATCAAATATTGAATTATATTTGTTTCATCTTTTAATGTAACATATAAAGGTTTGCTGGAAAATTAGAATCTTGAATTTTATGCTTTGATAATGAAGGAACTAAATATAACTATGTAGCTTGATTTCCTTTAATAATATAAGTATTTATTAGAATTTTGTAATAGCAAATTAAACAGCGTTTCTGATTTTTTTTGCTAAAGAAAGTATTTTCTGAAATAAATTTACTTTTTTTAAAAAAAAATATTCTGCGTAAAATCGAGTTTACTTCTAGCGCAGTGAGAAGAGATTCAAACATTTTTTATATTTCAACACTCTTTCCAATAATGCTCATTTTTCTCGAAACAGTTTGGTTTAAGAAGAAGTTTCAGGTGCATTTTCTGTAACGTATTACTATATGAATAAATCTTGATTAAAAAATACCGCGTCAAGTCGCAAGACGTTAAAAGTGCGCGACATATTTTTTCCATTTTAAGGCAAATAATACTTGTCACGTGACGCCTCCGTGTTCATAATAGTCACGTGTGCTATAAATAAATTTTCTTCGTAATGTAAAGTAGTATGATAGTTTTTCTTTTCGTATCTGTATCATCATTTCTAACTCAGAAACTAATAACAGTGAAAAAGTTACAATTTCTTGCAGCTTTCATAGAAGGACAACTTAGGAAAACTTTATTTATACCTGCTTTCATTAAATAATCTTCATTTATATCAAACATTTTTTTATAATTATTTGCTCCTTCATTGACCAGAAACTTCGCAGTTTTTAATGTTTCAGTTAACTTGGCATTATTTTATTCTAAGAGTTACCTAAAGAAACATGTCCTCATTGATGAGATTTTTGAAAGAATGATTTTCACAAGCTGAATAAATTCGATGTTTATTAATTAAGGTAAAAAATTCACACTTTCGGATAGCTTCTTTCGAGAAACATTTCATGAGAAAAAGTATTTAGTATACATTTCTACATTACACTGTGAAAAAAGTATTTATAGTTTTTTCTACATTACATTTATTCATAGATTGTGAAAACATTATCAATATTCTGTCTCTGGTATGGAATTATTTTATGATAAAAAGTTAGAGAAATTATTAAAAATATTGCTTTCCCAAATATGATTACATAGATTTCCTTGAGTATCTGGCTCTGTTTAATAACATTAATTTAAAATAGGTAAATAAAATCGAATTGATTTTGTTAAAACTATCTAAATAACATTTTGGTGTAAAAATATACCGAAATCATCAACATATAATTTATGCCATCAAATAATTTAGTAATCCATTATAAAATGGTTATACCTTAGAATTCAGAATATATTATTTTAATAAATAGATAATTTTTATAACATTTTAATATATATATATATATATATATATATATATATATATATATATATATATATATATATATATATATATATATATATATATATATATATATATATATATATATATATATATTATATATATATATTATATATATATATATATATATATATATATATATATATATATTATATATATATATATATATATATATATATATATATATATATATATATATTTGAATTTATCTGTAAATAGTTTGATAATTAACTTTTAATTTTTATTGGTTTTTCTAATCACAATAGTTAATGAAATATTCTTAGCAAATATGAGTGAATCATTTGAATATAAAGTACAGACAACAGGCTCTTCACACATTTAATACAAATTTAGTAGTGCTTACATCACATGCATCGTGTGAAACTTGTTTTGAATTCAAAGTAGTACAGATTTAATTCAATTCAATAAATCTTTTGAAACCTTCATGTAATTTACTCTAAAATGAATGTGAATATTTTAATCACACAAAATTACATACATTTCTGTAAACACAATATCTTACAAATTTTAAATTTATTTCTATGTTTAATCTTATTTATAGGAGATTTAAATTTATAGTAAAATTTAGAGTCTATAAAAATAGCATATAAATTATAAAGAAATTCTAATAAATTATTCATATTATTTCTAATTTCTATAGTTTCTTATTATTAACTTAAAAATACTAAAGTAAAATTTATTTTAGAATAACATTTCACTTAATATTATATATATAATTCTTATAACAACTTATACCATTTGAGGGAAAATAAGCATTAACTGTATTTTTTGATTCAAGTTTATGTTAATTTTTGTTTATGGATGTAATATATGTATTATAATTTGAAATATATAATATCAACATTTTGTGTTATTTGTTGATATTTACATTAAATTTTAAATTCTTCACACGCAATTGAAAGTTACATACTGACAGCATTTTTACACGACACTCAAGTATTTTCAAATAAATACTTTACTGAATTCGATATTTTTGTTTAATAGATATGACTATATAAGTAATAATTTCGGCGTGTAAAATTACTATTTCATGAAAAAGTGTGTGTATAAAAATAAAATCATTTTTAAGTTAGGGAATGAGAAATTCGATCTCACTGAATAAACTAATATTTATGCATACATTTATTTATTCGTGCATTTATTAAGGGAATGAAATGAAGTTGAAGAATTTCCTCTTTTTATGCAACAAATAAACAATATTGAATTATATAATTTAAAATTTCATACATTTCATTCCCATTACATTCTATCAAAATAATCATACAGTAGTTTGAAATGAAAAATAATGAACAAAAGTAAAATAAGAGAAATTGGATTATTTCCCTTAAGAAATAATCCTCGAATGTAATCCGATTTTTGAGTCAAATTTGCAACAAACAAATTGCATTAGATTTATCGGCGAAGAAAAACTAACAACGTCTGCTTTCTCCATGCAAATTCAACCAACAAAATTTTTAAAATCTTAAATTCAATGAAACATCCAAAGAAAGTCGTCTTTCCACGTGGATTGGAAAAAGAAAAATCTTCCAATCCAATCTCGTTTAATCCTCTTCCAAAATTATTTGAATAAGATATAAGCTTCCTTGCGTAGGGATAACTAATGGGCAGTGGAAAGAAAGTAAGGTGCATTCGAATCTCGCTATTAATGGATCTTAAGTTTCGTGGTAACTTAGCGGTGGCTTAGAGGTCCCTACACTACAATGGAACACATATTTCATTCCCGGAAACCAAATGTTTCCCTTTATTATTCTAATTCCTGTTCCGATTTAATACGCCTAGTCACGGAAGAAGTCCATTACTCTGGACTTATAATAACAAGCATAATGATTTAAGAATTAGTGCAGCGACCCATATTTCCCTGCTAGAAGATTATTACGTAAGCGCTACCGAGAATATATCAGCTAATAGAGCTCTCCCTTTTTTTTTTCTCTTTTCGCTAGCTGCTATTTTCAGAAATAAAGGGGATGATGTCAAAAGTTCATGTTCAATAGTGGAAACTTAATAAGAAATTCTGTAATGTCTTTAACATTTTTTACGATGCGTGTACTGATTAAAGGAGATGTATGTCCTTATGATGGATTGGAAGATGATACATACCCCTCGACTAAAACGATACATTTCATGATATATATGGCTTGTTACTACTTGTGCATTTTATTATCAAAAATTTGTTTCTTTAAGTATGACAATGAAAAAAAGCATGGAATGTTTTAATACGGAATCAAGAATATGTCTTTTTGCTTTTTTGTGAGCAGGGAAGCATCACGTGCAACTTTTAAAATGTTATAAAATATTTCTTGATTTATATTTAAGAATTTGTATTGTTGCACTGTAGTACTAATTGTGTAATTTTCATTTCTACGTCGAATAATGTTTAAAATAACTTACACTATGTATAATTTTATGAATATTGTGGCTCATTAAATTGCTTGACGATAAGCAACATTCTAAAAGCAACTTTTTTTGCTCATATATATATATATATATATATATATATATATATATATATATATATATATATATATATATATATATATATATATATATATATATATATATATATATATATAATGTTATTGTAAAAAATTATACTATTCTATTATATTTTATAAAACTCTAAAAACTTATTATGTATAATTTTATGATTATATTTTGTAGAATGTATTAGTATAATTTGACACAATTATATTAATTAAGTGAAGAAAATTAAAATATTTATTAAAAAATTTAAAATTAAAAAAGAAAATTTTTAATTTCATGTATTATATAAATTATATCTGTTTATTTATGACAAATTCGATATTTTATTTATATATGTTAATGAATTCATTTAAAATTTTATTTCTGCGAATTCAAATAATGATGGCTAAAATACGATTTATTTCGTATATAATATTTTTTCTTTGCATGTGCAGTGGAGAAAACAAATGTTAATGTTACAGGATATGTGTTAATTTTAACTTTGAGCTTTGTATGTCTCATGTCTTATTATTGTCTAAATAATTCATATTTTATGACTATTATTGATTTTAAAATTTGTTGCTTCAGGATAGTTTTTTAAGAAATTTTAGAGAAATCTCAATGAGCCCATTAAAATATAATAATAAAGGCACAATTTATACATTGAGATTTATTTATCGAATAAACTATATTACAAAGTCGGTTATTGAAAGCACTTATCTAAAACAAATTATGGCTTTTTAATTTGGATGAAAAAAGGATAAATATTTATTATAATTATATCAAAGAAGAGTATTTTCAGTAACAGAGAATTAATATTGGAGAAAAATATTAGCTAACACAAGGCAGTAATTCGAGAAAATTTGAAAAAATTTAATCTGATACTTCCAACTTTTTTGAGTGCGTGTGTAGTAAATGACATATAATAAATTTTCCAAAAAAAAGATAATACATTTTTGAGTGTACATAGTGTATAGAAAAATGTGGATTATTTTATAATAATTTAATATAATATTTTTACCTCCCTTTTTGTACTAAATTCATGTATAGGAAATGCAAAAAACTGGCATAACACACATAAAGGTAATTTCTAGTAAAGGTAATAAAGAGAATGTTAGTAAAGGAAAAACTTGTATTGCAAAAAATTAAAGTTTTTGTTCTTATTAACTTTTTGTATTTTATTTAGTTCAGAATTTTTATATATCACAATATGTAACTGGAGGGTAGCTTTTTTCATATATTTCATATTGAAATATTTAAAGTATATAAAATCATTCGAATGTTTTACTAGAAATATATTTTTTAAAAGATTGTTTGAGAATATTCCTCAATTAATCTCCACGTTGTTTAACTGGATTAATTTAAGAATACAAATGAGTGAAATTTATCTAATAAAAACGTAATAGAATACATTATACTTTTATATAAAAAACTTTTTAAAAGTCTGAAAACTTTACACTTCAAATATTCTGTTATGAAATGTATTATATTTTACTCTGAGGAGAGGGGAATGGTAAAATTAAAGCTTTAAAGTTAAATTAACTATAATTCAAGCACATGCAAAGAAAAAATTATTGAAATATTTTTAATAAAACCATTTTCTTTCTTTACGTTAAAATAGTTAAAATTTCTAACATTTGAAAGTCGATAGCAAGCTCATTATTTCCGATAAAAATGCCTATAAACAGAGTTTAATTTCTTTCGAGTCAAAAAATAAAGCTCAGAATAAATTAATAGTTCTTAGTATATACTCGTATAGATATTATAAACCCCCTTTATTATCAAAAAATATAATTCTTGTAAAATATAATGCATAAGATATCTTTTTTACGATGGCCGTAAATTCTCCTTTATAACTTAAGAAATAAAATATCGTTTATACTAGAGGGAATTTTAGTTTTTTTTTCATATATTTAATACATCTTACACAACTTTTCTTATTAAATGTTCCATAAAAAACGAAATTGAAAGTTAATGATTTATTTATGTGAAAAGGATGCACGTTTATAATCCTTCCTTTAAATAAAGAAACAAAATATTCTTTACTTTAAGTTCTTTATTTTTAAAGATCACTGAAACATAAACGTGCTTTTTATATACATGATATAAAAAGTTGAGAATTTATGTTGCTTTTCCGAAAAGTTTTGAATATATCAGTCAATTTTTAACAGTGTTTACATTTTTTGAGAGATGTAGCATGACATGAGTTAACATTCAAGAATTTTCGCTAAAAAGAGCTACTTTTTACTCTTGCTAACCAGTGTGCTACTTTGTTGACTTATCTGCTTTGCAAAAGTAATAATTTGTCTAATAAGTGAGTACATCATCTAATGAAATTACAGGGCTTAGTTAATGTATAGGCGAGTTTAAAATATTATTGCAAAAATGTGCTTTTTAAGAATTATGTGCTAACTTCTCAAGTACCATGCAAATATTAAAAAACCACTTTCATTGTCTAAAATAAATATAAAATGTCAAAATAAATTAACTAGTGAATATGGAAAAGTATTTATTAAAGACATATGAAATAAATATATTATATTAATAAAATTGATGTAGTTCCTTGAGACTTTGGAGTAAAAAAAGTTATTTAGATAGGGAATGTATAAAGTATTTATATATTTACATATTGCTTAAATATGTATTTATAACAAAATTTATATTTACATGTAATTAAATAAACAATAATTTAAATAAATATATGTAAATAAACGTTTATACAAATGTTTATATAGTAAATATTTCATTATATTAGATAATATAATTTAATAATAATAAAAAAATTTTATGTTTATATTTTATTGTTTGTTTTGTAGATTATAAACTGTTGTTGTTACTAATGACACTTGGACAAGCCAAGTTCGCTATTCCTTGGCTATGCGAATTTAAGTCAATTGGGAGCGTCTTTCGTTTTAATCAGAGCACCATGAAGGTGAAAGTACGACTTTGCTCTACATAAATGCCATAGGTACCCGTTTATAGGGTAGGCAACCATTCGCACCTCGTTCATACAAGGAAAGAACAATACAGGATAGATAGAGAGAAAGTACATCCATGCCTGAACCGGGATTCGAACCCAGGACCTCCTCATCCGCAGTCAGGCACGCTGACCACTAGATAAGTTGGGCGGCAGATTATGAACTAAAGGTTATGAAAATCTATGGTTGCAATAATTTTTGGGAACAAAATATTTTTATAAGAAAAGTTATTGTTCTGGTTATTAGTTCTATTCAATGGTTACAGCAGTGTGAAAGTTAAAAGAAAATCTAATTTAAGATCTGGAGATTCAATAAAACTGTTTTGACAAGCGTTAAGTAACAGTATTGACTGGAAACAATTGAGTAATGAAAAAAACGCACTGAGTTTCATTTGTTTTATGCACAAAAATGTCATGAATGAAAGTTTCACTGTATTAGATAAACTTACGTGTATATAGATTTGTGTTTTTCACTTAAATAAATTCTCATTATATTTAACATAATTAAGAAATTTAAATAAGTTGAGTTGAGTAGTGATTTTACCTCAAAACAAAAATCTATCAGTTTACTTGTAAAGTATATACATAAAAATATTTTCTTCAATTGAAACATATGATACTTTTTATTGAAATTTTAGGTAAATAAATAAAAAATAATGCTTATGATTTAAATTATTTTTCCATTGATATGCTATTAGCTTTTTGATACCAATGTGGTGTTGTACAGGTAGGACTAATATCACATACAAATATATTAATGAAAAAGTTGATGTTGATTTTAGTAACACACCCGAGAATGTTAAAAGTTTTGAAATTGGAGTGTTTTCTAGTGAAAAGTATAAGGCATTCAGTCTAGAAAGCCTTTAAAACAATTAACATTATTCGTTATATAATTTTGAAAATCAAATAAGTAATTGATTTTTTGATTATATTTTCGCTCTGATCACTTTTTTCATACAAGCTCTAACTGGACCAGGATCCATGATTTCATTTACATTCTGAGTTATGCTCGAAGTGCAAGTGAAGACTCTTTCTAGTACAGTGAGTGTAAAAAGTATTCGTACAGTACGACAATTGATTTAAAAGAGATCCGTTTATAAAAAATAATAAATATAAATTCCGTTTTAATTAATTAGAAATATATAATAGAACATATTTTCACTAGTTTCATGTGAAATTTACAGAAAAATAATTTTATACATGAATAAATATTTACAAAACTGTAACAATCCAACATCTTGTGGTGTAAAAAGTATTCGTACATCAGGCATATATTGGCCAACACAATCATAATATTACAGCTAATACCTTGTAGGATATCCTTTAGCTCGAATAACTGCCTTGAGTGTTCTTTGACATCGATTCCACCAATTTTGCTGTTATTGAGCTAAGGTATGGGGTCTCATTATTGATTAAGAGCTGATTTTAAATCATTTTTATTAGAAATATGTCTGGATCTAATATTTTTATCAAGAACGTCCCATAAATTCTCGATGGGTTTGAGGTCCGGCGATTGAGGAGGAAGTTTCATGAACTTTGGGGTATTATATAGTATCCAGAGCCTTGTGTTTAGGGCTGTGTGCTTGGGGAAAACGTATCATGCATGAAAACGTAATCACCATTCAAGCCCATTTTTGTTGCACTAGGTCCTAAATTATTGTTTAAAATGTCAATATAAAGTTGATGATTCATAATGCTTTTAATAAAGACTAATTTGCCCACCCCAGAAACACTTATACACCCCCAAACAAGCAGACTTCCACTACCATGTTTCACTGTTGACATTAAATTCATAGGATGCATTTCTGTATTGCGCTTTCTCCATACCATTCGTCTCCCGTCCGATCCAAATATGTTGTATTTACTTTCGTCTGTAAAGATAACCTTTTTCCAGAAATCTGGACTTTCATAACGTATTGCTTGGCGAAAGACAATCGCAGCTTCCGATTCTTCTCACTAACAAAGAATTTTCGTCTCGCAACACGGCCATGGAAGCCTTCATTTCTGCATGCATTTCGAATAGTACTTACGGAGACTGTTGTTCCCATGTTCTTCAGTTCTGATGTTAATGTAGGAGCCCTTATTTTGGGATCCTTCTTTAATGAACGTACCAGAAACCGTCTGTTAGATGATGTCAATAGACATGGTCGCCCAGTACGAGAACTGTTTTGAACCGTTAGAGTGGCAGCAAACATTTTTATGATTGACTGCACAGTTGAATGGGGTCTACCAACCAGATCAGAAAACTTGTTGTACGATTTACCATTTTTACGGAGCTTTAAAATCAGTTTTCTTTCGGAAACACTTGTCGCTTAACTTTTACGACCCATTACAGAATTTCTAGTTTCTCACTACATTAAAATTTCCACTGAAGAACCTTTTAAGTAACTTACAAGATAACGTCAATTAACTACATATTAATGACTAAACCAATCACAAAATATAACAAAAAAATTTGCATTTCTTTTAGTGTACGAATACTTTTTACACCACAAGATGTTGGATTGTTACAGTTTTGTAAATATTTATTCATGTATAAAATTATTTTTCTGCAAATTTCACATGAAACTAGTGAAAATATGTTCTATTATGTATTTATTATTAATTAAAATGGAATTTATGTTTATAATTTTTATTAATGAATCTTTTTTTTAAATCAATTGTCGTACTGTACGAATACTTTTTACACTCACTGTAGATCTACAAAATTTAGAATTGAAGATAAGAGTGCTAACAATTCAGTTACAAGCTCAGCCAAAAGTCTTCTAGAATTGTTAATTTTTGTTGCAAATTTGTTGAGGGTGGCTATAAAATCTCATTAAATGGTATTAACA
This sequence comes from Latrodectus hesperus, assembly GCA_037975125.1. Classification (NCBI taxonomy): domain Eukaryota; kingdom Metazoa; phylum Arthropoda; class Arachnida; order Araneae; family Theridiidae; genus Latrodectus; species Latrodectus hesperus. The sequence continues at coordinate 71,204,199 of CM075854.1, forward strand.
TTATCTCAGTTGATTGGCCTCTAATAATTAAAAATAAGCGCTGTGTCAAATCGGGTAATTTCATTTATCAAACATATATAAAAAATTGACAAACAATAGGTAATAAAAATCAAAACATTTCAAAGAAACCTGTTTTCACTGGGATAGGGAATCAAATTTACAATAATGTCAACATCAACATTCAGTTACCATAAGAGACGTATTTTCTGTACCTGTCATCATATTAACTAGAAAATTAATGACAAGGAAGCGATTATCTCATTTGATAAGTTTCGATTCCATCTTATGCAGTTATTAACGGATATCGATAGTGGAGTTTATATTATGAGAACTTAATTGTCAATTGTGTAGTGGCTCTGTGGCAATGACGTTTGTCTCTATTTAGTATGGTTGTTCTTGTTCAATTGACTAAAATCAGTATGTTGAGCTGTTTTTGACAATATATAGTTTTTTTATGTAGTTTATCTACTCTGAAACTAGCAGTATATTTTAAAACATGACTTTAGACAGTCTGCAAATAATTTAGTGTGATTCAAGAGAATTCCAGACCATCATTCAGCTGTTATATCCTTAGTTATGAATCCTATTAAGAATATATTTGAGATTAATTAAAAAGATTATTAATGAAAGAGTTCAAAGACCTCAACAAATCACCAGATTGTGGGTGGTTTTGATATCAGAATGACTAACAACTTTCCTGATTACTATTTGGAGTTATGTAGATCAATGCCAATTCTACACCTTTTAAAATGGTACTACACCTTTTAAAAGAGGGTTTAATGATATCAGATGAATATTTCATGGCTGTTTTGTATGTGAATGCATACTGCATGGATTATCTGAAAGTGAAAGGATGTTCAGGCAGTTAACACTTTCATTTATTTATATCATTATCTAATTATTTCAAAAATATTACGCAAAATTACTTTACTGAATTTCACGCAACAGAAATTAAGAATGAATTAATGTTTATTTTCTTTCACACTCATATAAAATTTTAATAATAGTTGAATGAAGTGATTGAATTTTATAGGAAAAAGCAGAGAGTAAAGTTTCCCACAAATATTTTAACTTGAAATATAAAATCGATTTATAGATTTAATTCTCTTTTATAATTAGATAATTATCAGAAATGATTGAATGAAAGAATTTCACGGGACATTTTCAATATTTAAAATTTCCTCATTTTCTAAAATGTTCACATTAATGCTTTTTACAAAATGTATAAGCAAAGTGTTTTTAATTATATTACCTAACTTTTGAAGAATTAGCGTTGGTATTTTAAAAATTTACGTTCATTTCCCTCTTAATTTTACAGAGTGAAAAAATCTCAAACAAGAACATTACTAACGTAAGATAAAGTGCCCCCCTACCTGAAATCAATTAGTACAACATAAAAGCACATGTTGTTTCTCTTAAGAGAATTAATAAATCAATATTCTGTAAGCATTTGTTGTTATTTTGTTGTATCATTTTGTCGATTTCTTTTGTCTTCATAGATTTCCTTTGTTTTTTGCTTATTCCCTTCAGTTTGATGTATTAAATGTTTGCTTCTTATTGTTTATTGTACAAAAAACAAGGTTATTTGATTGTAAAATAATTTTAATTATTTTATAATCGCTTTTGCAATATACTAGAAAAATATTCATAAAAATTAAACCTCAAGAAATGATTAAATCTGTATTACTTTTTATATTAAAATTCACACTGTTCTTTCTTTCTCTCTGTATAGTATATCTTTAATTTAAAACTAAATTTAGCAAATAAAAAATTTGAAATATTTTATTTAAATAACGATTCCAATTAAAAATTCATAATTTTAATAGAAAATACTTTTCAAATAATCACAATAAGCATTAGCAATTTTACCAAAAAATATAAAAAAGTTCTACTAAAAAATTATTAGATGTTTCTCTATGAACAAAAAACTCTTAACTCGATTTAATTATTTTTAAAATAAAAAATATCAAACATTCTTACAGAAAATTAAAAAAAAATTGTCATAAAATGTTTTATTGTTTGATGTCCAATACCAGGGAATAGAAAATGAAATTTTTGTGAAAAATTGAATATTGCATCGTTACTAATAAGAACTAAGTTCAAATTAAAGCTAAAGTTTAGACAAGAACATAACTGGTCCACAGAAAACAATCAATAAAGAATGAAAAATATTGGTGTAAAATTTAAGTGTTAAAGAATAACTATACGGAAATTCTATTCCTTAAGAATACTAATCTCGTTTTGATATTTATGTAATCCACATTTTACGCCAAAAAATATATATCAGAGCAACAATTATTACACTCCCAAAAATGTTATATCTACAAAAATAGATTTTTACAGAGACTTTCTAGTGTGTAAAATACTCAAGCTTAATGAAAACTTACGAAAAACTGTTTTAGATTCTATATAAACTTATATTTACACACATTGACTTATTTAAGTACAGATCAAAGGGATTAAAAATGCATAATAATATAAATCTAAATATATTTTTTGAATGATTAAAAGCTTCGAAATGTAGTTAGAGAAATTAAATACTCTGTTTCTAAGATAAAAGTGTTAAAAATCGATAAAGAGAAGGAAAGAAAATTGTATTGAACTTTGATTATGTGTTACTATAAGATAAAATTAAGTGCATTATATAAGAACAGTGGAATTAATATTAATCACTTAAGTAACATTAATTGTAGTCTATGTTTATTAATAAATAATTGTTTGATTGGTAACAGAATATCGTTAATCCGGAGTTGATGGAAAAGGTCACAACATGGTTTACTGAAAGTCTAGATTAAATGGAATTAGTTTTAAAATATATGTTGTTGTTTTGTTGTTGCATGCCTCCAAAGGCCAGCAGTGCTAGCCAGGTCCATGACGTTGTAGACTCTTCAATAATCCAAAACCAGAAGAGGGTCGTCCAAATATCTGTAGAATTGTGTGTTAAAACTGAGGTCTTTTATCATAAAAATTACTTTTACATGCCATTATAACAGTATAATATTATTTTTTTGAATCCACGAGTCAAATTAGTAAGAAAAAATAAATTCACTAGTGGAAACATTTCAAAATTTTAGCTTGTTTTGGTATAAAGTACGTTCAAATTAGCGAGACTGTATAATAAACAAAGAATAATATTAAAATGGTTAGTCTCCGTGCTTTATAATGATTAAAGAAGCCCGGTGGCCTAGTGGTAGCACTTCCCGTTCCCAAGGCACAAGTTCGATCCTCGGGTTGGGTAAGGTCGACTCACCTTTTCATCCCTTCAGTGGCTCGATAAACTGAGTACCAAGCATGCTTCGAAATTAAACACTGGGAGTTTCGCGTTAGGTTGACCACCTAATTGGGACATATGCTTCGCATCCCAGGGCCTTTCGATCAAGAAAAAAGAGATGGGCACTGTAGATCTTGGCCCACATAGGCTGTGGTGCCACAGAGTTTATTTATAATAATTAAAATAATAATGGTGTATGAAATCTAAAAATTCTATTAAAACTAAACCTCTTCATTAGGTACTTACATACATGAAGGGATGTTAGCTATTTATTTATTTATTTATGTATATATATATTGCTTTTAGTTTCAATATAAAGATTACTTATTTATAAAGGGTATTGCTTATCCATTTAATAAATCAATTCACACATTTAAAAACATTTTTCTAGCTTAAAATTCAAGAAACTAGTTTAATAAATTTGACAAATTTAGGTATATTTTTTAATAATAAAATCTAACATAAGTTAAGAAAATTTCACAACTGAGCAAATTTCAAGACAAATTAAAATTTATCTCTAAAATATTGCTTAGTATTTATTTCTAAGAAATTAGAATTAATTAAAGTGTGGTTTCATATTTCCAAACTCAAATTTAAACAGCAAGGCAAATGTTTAAAAGTATCACTTGCTGAGGCAACTAATCTATTGGGTTTTCATTTTAATGCTGACGTATAGTTTGCTGTCAAGTATACAGTATTTGAGCCAAGAATTAATGTCTGAATTAATTCAGTTGGTATGTAGTTTCTTTTTTATTATATGTTTGTCCAAATATTTACTAAAATCTATTTTATATTGGATATAGAATTTATATGCACAAGTATTGATTTTTAAATATTGATTAGGGACTGAGAAAATATACATTATATCTATATATCATAAGTTGAAAACTTAAGTTTTTTTAAATGATGGGAAAATATGCTTAAAATTGTTCCTATGTTAAATATTTCTAAGTTATTTTGTAACCTAAGTAAAATGTAAAACTGAGTGCACTAAATTAAAATATTAAAGCAGGAAAATGTTTAATTCATATTATTACTTGAGTTTATCATCGTTGGTGAACTGGAACTGAGTTACCACACAAGGAAGTTCAACATCATCAAGGAGGAAAATTCATTAAAATGACCCAACAACATTATACAAACAGTATTGTGAATTTAAATTAAATTAATAAATACTTCTGCTGGCGCTTTGGCGAGATAATATTTAATTTCAATTCACTGCTTTCCTATAGAAAGCACTGATTTTCCCGACGATGCTTGGGAACGAAGGGTGGTTCCATTATCAAACAATCGATGACCATTAGTAGACCATTAAATGAAGCCTGATAATGGAAGGTACGATATTATCAGTTATTCATTAACGTCCTTTTAAATCCTTCATCACAACCGCTTTAGAACCGAATCACCTTCACCACATATTGGGTAAATAGTTAGCTTTTCAAATAATCAGTTAATTTTTACTCTGTTTTTGGCGAAAGCCCTTAAAATGTTTCTATAACGTTCAATAAATTTAGCCATTAATTTCGGATTAAACATTTTTTTTGGTCGTATTTTTTTCAGCTTAAAAGAGAAAAACTTGCGATATATTGCTCAATAAACTTATTTTTATTCTTTACTTTAAAAAAAGCAATAAATTACTTTTGAAGAGAGCATATTTTATAATTATATTGGTTCTGAAAAAGAAGTCAGCCACGATGTTTAATGCAAAAAATATTAAAAGAGAAAGGTATTGAAGGAGATTAAAACGAGGTGAATAAAATTGGAAATTCTTAAGTATGTGTTGTTAATTTTTTTCTTTCCCGTTTTCAAACTCTTCTAAATACGCAAAATTTCTTTTACTGACATCCCAATGGGGAAAATACCCTAAGCTGTGTGTATTAAATAAAGTTTGAAAACTTACAATTTGAGGCTTATTTATATTTTATTTTCAATAAAATGCGAGCGATATTTATGAAAGGTAAAGAATATGAAACCTGACATACAACAAGAAAAGTAAAAACAAAACTCACAATGGGCCTCTCAGTGGAATTGCGAAATATCTACTCATGAATCGTTGTAAAAAAGTTTGAGTAAATAAATTTATTTGTTTAGACAATCACCCATATTAGTTATCCATGCATTTTTAATGTTAAAATTATATTTTACTCATTAAAATTTTTAAACATTTATCAGAAACGCTTTGTGGACAAATCTTGAAATTTTGTAGTTTTAAATTAAACAATTCAGTGAATTAGAGTAATGAAATATTTTGGATAAAAAAATTTCAAGACATAAATTATTTTTAGATTGTAATTAAAATTTTATATTTTTTTATAAAACTGACAATTTTATTAGTTTTATCAAAATATCAAAAATCTAAAATCAATAGAATTAACTTTAGTGTGTAAAATAACGCTTTCTTGCTTAACTATTTTTATGCAGTTAGTTTACGAACATAGTTTAAAATTGAGTTTTCATAAACAAAATTTTTTTATTATTCTTGAAAAATTAATTCAAATACGTTAAGCAATCCCCTTTGAGGAGTATTTGCTATCATTTGCGAACTTGTTATAACTTTTATTTGATTCATCTAGTTTTTTGGCATAATTTTTGTTCGTATATTTATTTGATTTTAAAATCCAATAAAATATAAAATGTCTAGTCATGTTGTTGTTGTCGTGTGCCAGCTAGGCTGGCAACATGGGGTGCGCTGCTCCACTTTTAAAACTGAACCATATTTTTTGGCGTGGAGTCCGACTTCTTCAGTACACACATGCCATAGGGACCCGTTTATAGGGTAGGCAATCATTCACACCTTATTCATACAAGGAAAGGACAAAGACAGGATAGATAGAGAGAGAAAGTACATCCATGCCCGAACCGGGATAAGAACCCAGGACCTCCCTATTCATAGTCAGGGACTCTTACCACTAGACAGGGTGGTCGGCAATGTCTAATTATAATTAATAATTATGAAATAAATTGAAAATTGCTGAATCAAATTTTAAAAATATAAATATTTTATGCACACATTATTTCATAATGATATTTCAAAAGATTTTATGAATTCAAAATTGAAAGGATATTTTTCAAGACTTTTTGAGTTACAATAAAATTTGAATGGAAATAGAATTATAATTTTGTTAAATGCATCAATTTTCACAGATCTGTAAAAAAAGTTTCGTGTGTTTCTTTCTATATATTAATTTATCCCCACAATTCCCGCATTCTTAAAATTTACATTATTTATATGTAAATGCTCCTGAAAACCTTACTTATATTTCGGAATGTAATAAATATTGATCTGTTTCTATTCGTGCCATTAGAATAATATTTGTGATAATTATGCTAGATGACATCATGTATAGTAAAATCATTCAGCACTAATAAAGGTATTGGGAATTGTGATATACAAGAACCGCGTCGAAACAGTCTAACTAATTTAAATAACTTCAATAAATTCTAAAAATTATAATTACGTTGAACATTTTCCCCTAGCTTCATTAGATGAAGTAACCTATTTTAAAGTCTATTCTGACAACCCATTTAATTGGAATAATTAAATTTATAATATGTATTTACTTTACACATCCACAGAAAATCATAAAATTCAATAACCTGCGCATGACTATCATTTGCATATGAATTTAAGAGAAGTTCTATTCATATGTCTTATTTACTCCAACGTAATAAATAGATGGTATTGAAATATATTTCCATATAAATTTAGCAGTTTAAATTATGGTTATTAAATCGATCAAATGGCTTGAAACCTATTGTTGAAGCTAAGACTAAAAAAGATTGACTGAAAGCTTAGGCAAGAATAGTTATAGGTGATTTATTATGGCTTTGTAAATTAATATGTTGTAATATAATTTAAATTTCTGAATTAATAAGTTGCAATATAATTTAGATTTATGTTTTAAAGCAACATGATTCTGGGACTTTTCATAAGCTTTGAAATTTTCTATAATTTGATTTCTCTATCTGCTATTCTAACACAAATTCTACAAATGTATGTTACAAAACTAATTATGTGAACGCATGCTGTTAGACAATTAAATGAAAAGTTTTAAATACACTTCTAAAGTTAATGTTTTAGAAAATGCCTGAAAAAAAATCTCAATATCTTATTTAACATAAGCAAATGATTTGTAATTTAAATAAAATTGCTGTACCTCCTTACAGTTCTTAAAAATGTTTTACAAATTCATTTACACTCGTGTATATAAATTCAGGATAATGCAACTTCAGGCAAAGAAAAAGAGACAGAAGCAAAACTAATGTGACTCATGTGTAAGGCCTATTTATTAAACAAAAGGTAAAGAGCAAAAAAGATGCTTTATGTTTAATATCATTTATAAATATTGTCAGTTACCCCTAGAGCAAATTTCCAAAAAGAACCTATTTACAAAAACCAATATAATATGGTTAGTATGATGGTTAATACATAGTATGTGCCCCCCCCCAGACGATGCAATACAGGCGGTAAAACGACTAGGCATGCTGAGTATCAAATTATCGATCGCATCTTGGGGAATATTACAACACTCACACACACCAAGCAATGCTATCCAAAGTTCCGAGGTGGTTGAAAGGGTGCAATTCGTCAGAAAAGCATGTCTCACACATGCTTTATTGGATTCAAGTCCGGTGAGTATGCTACCCAGTCCATACGTGTGATATCTTCCGATTGATGTATACAATGTTTGCACGGTGAGGACAGGCGTTGTCACCCATAAACAGAAATTCTGCACCCATAGCGCCCCGAAACAAACGTACATGTTATTCCAGAATGACATCCCGATAGATGTGGCTTGTCATGGTTACATTATGAACATGCAGGTTCTTCTTCTTCTTAGAGTTGGGTTCGTATGTCATTGGGTCCCTCTGCTTTTATCAGCATTTTGTACTATTAACTCCAAACCCAATGTTTCCTAGTTCCAGTTGCTCGGGTCACCCACTTTATTAATAAATTCCGATAACCCTTTAATGGAGTCTAGGTGTAACTCTCTAGTATGGATGATGCTTAAAGAAATTAATCTAGGGAGGGCAAGAGCCTCGAATTCGTAAATGATATGCTTGGCCGTTTCCTCTTGCGTATGACATTTCCTGCAGATAGGGTCTTGCTGAGACAGTCCCATTTTATGGAGGTGTTTTCTGAAATAGAAGTGCCCAGTTATGAAGATTACGAATAAATGTATTTTCTGCCTAGTGCATTTTAGAATTTCAGAGGCAATCCTCACTAATGATCTACAGATCATACTTTTAGCTTGGGTTTTGTCCAGGAGTGTTGAGCCAAGCTTCATACATCTTCCGTTTTTCCCATCTAAGAGCATTGGTCCTTGCGGTCTTCCAATTGATCCCACAAAAAGGTTCTGCACCGATGGGAGCAAAAGACGACCCTTGTTTAGCAAGTTCATCAGCCCTTTCATTACCTTCGATACCTTTGTGCCCTGGCACCCATACAAGGATCACATTGTTTCTAGTTGCCAGTTTTATAAGAAGGTTTATACATTCCAAACTCATTTTAGATTTGATTTCCAAAGAATTGAGCGCTTTTAAAGCGGCTTGATTGTCACTAAAAATGAGAATCCGCTTACCATGGTAGCCCTTCCTCATATTTAGTTGCAGAAAGTGGATAATGACCAAAACTTCTGCCTGGAAGACCGTAGCGTATCATCCAAGGCTTACAGATAGGCTGGTTCTTGTTGACACGCCGCATACTCCCAGTCCTGAGAGGCTGTTTTTCAGTGATCCATCTGTGTTATAACTCGGGGATGACCTGTGCTGTAACATCTACTCACATTAACATCATCTTGGACCCGTTGCTAAAGCCTGGAGATGACACTCTGGGCGATTCCAACTTCCTCGGATATTTCCAGCTGTGTACGTCCACATTCCAGACGGCCGATAATTCAATTACGTAAACATCATTCAAATGCTTCCTTTGTGCCATAATTATGCAGTTATTGCACTGAAAGGCTCTTAAAGCTTTTGTGAGCAATTTTACTTCTTTGCAACCATTCTTTATATATCCCTCTCTTACACTCACGTCATTGTGACGTACTATCGGCGCCATCTGGTGGTGTCTCGTAATTTGTATATTATTCTTCAAGATGTGTGTGATATTTCTACATGTGAAATTTTTATTTGAGAGTTCCATTTCTGTGTGATTCTGAATTATCCTTAATGTATGGACATGAGTGTATTTCTGGTATCTTAATTTATGTCACTCTACTTGAATGAGATACACACACATAAAACCTGAAATATATTTGTATATATCAATAATAACAAATAGTATAAAGCAACTTTAAAAATTATTTTAATCAATTGACAGAATTGACTATTTTTCGATTAAGTCTGACAACTAATTTTAAAAATGATTTATTTGATTGAATTTATTCTATTTAATAAAATGATTCATTATGTTGAACTTTTATTCATGTGTTTAATGTCTTTAAAATAGTTTTTAATAACTTGATAAAGTTGTTCTATCATACTTAGAGTAAAAATCAAGTTTATTAAAAGATGAAGACTGAAATTATATGTGCAAGATATGAATCGATTACGTTAAATTGTACGTGCGATACCTAGGCGAAATATCAATCCTTGCAAGTACTAAATATTTAAATTTTTATTTATGTTGTTTTATCGTAATTAATCATGTAGGAGTTTGTTGTGACACTGCAGGTGAAGTACAAATAACATGTCATTGATGTCTGTGTGTAATTATTAAGTTTGGAATTTCTTTACTCGAATAACTTAAATGGGTCATCTTATAATTTTTAAAGCAAAATGTTTGTTTTACTCATCTAATGATGCTTATATATAATTAGGAATAAATAATTATATTTTCAGGAACACTATTCTAAATAGAATATTTCCCTTTAAAATGAATCGGAGAAATTAGAATTAGTTTCATGCACTACTTATAATAACATGTTAAAATTTATTTTCTTCGTATGTATTAAATTAAACTGTGTTAATGCTTTTCATATGTGTGTCATGTGTGTTTTGATTTGGAAACTTGGTTGATAAAATGTGTTACTGATCTCAACTTTTCCTGCTGTTAGTTTCAAAATTTTTTACATTAAAATTAATTTAATTTTATCCCTCACTCTTCATTTTATCAAGTACTATGTGGGAGCTACTTCAGAAAAGAGAGAGAGAGATAACAGTGCATCAACAAATTTAAAATCATTTTTAAAATTAAAAAAATATTTGGTAAAAAACACATAATTTTACAGTTAATCTCATACATAATAAATTTTAGTTGTTATATTTATAAAGTCAAAGGTCTTAAAGGAGATTTTTTAAAATCCTTTAATTTCTAGCTAAAAGCTTTGAAATTTAAAAATGTTAGTTGAAATTTTTAATTTGTCTTAAAAATGTTAAAATCATTTAGATTGAAATTAATTAAATGATGTGATTATAAATAAATGGGAAATCAAAGAAATTGATTAAAAAACTACATTTAAATAATTACTAAATTATTATTTAGAATTTGTAATGTTAACGTAAGCCTTTTATTTAATTTTCTTTAGAAAGTACTAGTTAGTCAAGTCTATTGATTTAAAATTACTTAATGTATATTCAATAAGTACCCTGATGTTTATATATCTTTCCAACAAAACCTTGTAATTTATCAGCTTGTTATAAAATTATTACTTAATATAATTGGTTTTTTACGAATATTTACATGATATTAGCATAATTATAATAAAATGTCTTTCCCTGAATACATTGTAGCAAGTATTTACTATGCCGTTAGTGTTAATTGTTACATGCTAAAATAAGGTACATATTATAATTAATGGTAACAGAAACGTATTATATGAAAGTCTTACTTATAGGATAAAAGTAGTCATTAGAAAGAAACCAGCCTATTCAAACAGAGAATTATTTGACAGAGAAAACATGTTTTCTACTTTTATTGAAAAAATAATATAAAACATCACAATTATGGATTTTGTGTTCATAAATAGTTTTGAATTCTGTACAAGAATATTACAACACTTCATCTTAGAAGATTATGGAAAAGTATGCCATTAAAACAAATAGAATTTTGATGAACATATGACAAAATATTAATGGCCCTATTGAAATGAAGATATGTAAAGCAAAAATATATTTTGATATGTACCAATAATCAAATAAGAAACTGATACTGTAGATTTCTTCTACATCAGTTTTACTTCAATTTATATAATGATCAGTAAATTATCATTTATTAAAAAATCTACATTTTTGTACACTTATAAGCATTAAATTTCTCTAACTACACCGGATTCACAGTTATTGAATTTAACGCAGCTGTTTGCTTTCTTATATATTAAAATGGTATTTGAAGAAATCAGACTTTTTTATTGTATGTTAAGGGTAAAAAGAAGAGAATTTTTTCAATTATTTTCTTATTAATATAAAAAAATGAGGATTTCATTGTCAAAACTATTTCTACTAGTTTGAATTGGCTAATAATAAATAGCAAGGATAAGATTAATCTTTTCCCAGCTTTACAGAATTAATTTTTTAAATTCAGATATTAGCACGAATCATTAAAAATATAACATCATGAATCAAAAAATCAATTCATACTTAATTTTTTGCTATTTATAAACATAAATATTTATGCAATAAAAATATTTTTAGATTTTTACAAATATTTCTCTAACACATTATTTAAATTAAGATTGTCACCAAACTAATATAGTTATTTCCTTTTATTTTGTCAATCTGAATTCTAATTTAAAAACTACTAATAAGGATATTTTTGGCATTTTTTTTCCAACTATAGATATGCAGATTTTCGACACTGTTTTCCAGTCTTGTCAAAAAAATCATATTCAGCAATGTATTCCAGACCATTATCAATATCTCACTGTGGTCAACAGCGACATTAAGTTTAAGGTGATAAAGAAATGCTGACTGTAAGTAGTAAGCTTTATTGGGGTATAAAACTTTCATTGTGATCGCGAAATGTAATGGTACAGAACTCTCAGTCAGTCTGTGCCCATTGTATTGGTGGTGGACTTTTAAAGCATCAAGAGTTACTTCTTAAGAATGCACTGGAAGCTTGAAAACTAAGCATTGTAGCTCATATCTTGATCAAGACAGCAAAAGATCATTATAAAGAGTGTCACCATTTGTTTTAAATATTTCCTTAGAATTCGATAAAGTTTACAAATAGCTATATTTTATAAATATTTCTAGCATCATGTTTCAGAGGTGGGGTCACAAAAATGTTTATTGTTGTTTGCGAGTTTTTGTAAGTGCTTCTTTTATTATGTGATGTGAATAAGCTATGTATCAGTTCGTTTAAAAAATAAATGACACTTTTTAATTAATGCCTAGATAACACTAAATTTTAAAACCAACTCATTTTCACTAATGTCTTATATAAACTCTAAATTTTATAATCAACACATTTTACTTAATCAATATCAATTACTTTCGCTGATAGGTTATGTAGTTCAAACTTTATTTCCTATTTATAAAAATAATTTGCTTTCACCAGAGTTGTCAAAACTAAATTTGTTAAAAACTCAATTCTTAAAATCTAATGCTTTATATATAATATCCAAACTTAGTTTTACAATGGTAAAATTCTTTGTATAGATAATGACAGTTATAGTCGAATGTACCTCGCAAATACAGAATCATTTAGTGAAAATGACATTCATTTGTGTAAAAACAGTATGAGTTTGGAAACAAATTACTAAGAATGAAAAGTACAGATAGAAAGATAAAATTTAGAAATGTTTTCCTTTGTATATGTCGCAGCTTGTCTTTACTTGGACCTTACACGCCATTAAAACCAACCAACTTTGTATATTAAATAGGAAAATTTGCCATTTTTATATATTAGATGCATCTGATGTTTATAGATTTATTGTATAAGATGTTTCTTTAGTTTATATGAAAAAAATCTAAATATTGTTTAAAAAATAATTTTCAAAAATAAATGGGAAATAAAAATATGTATATATTTAAATATAGAACAAGATTATTTTCTTGGATATATATATATATATATATATATATATATATATATATATATATATATATATATATATATATATATATATATATATATATATATATATATATATATATATATATATATATATATATATTATTAAAGTACTCATGGAGCAATAATTTTCCTACGATTACTTTTTTAAAAATATTTAAGACTTTTTTGACTATGGATAGTTTTGCTAGTGGAAAATGAAATTATCAATAGATTAAGAAATTTTTATTTCTAAATTAGTTGCTTATGTACTGAACAAGTATGTGAGTTTTCTGATGATATTACAATTAATTTTTTTTCTGAAGATATAATAATTCATATAAAGCCAAGGTCTATTTTGCAGTCTTTTTCAATTTGCATGCATTTTGTACTGCATAGTAGAGTGATAACAGTTGACGGTTGTTCTAAAGCTTTTTACATTCACCTCGTTTAGCCCTCTAGCATACGAAGGAAACACGAAAGACTTTCAAGCACCCACCCACACAAATTTATGCATACCGAAAGCATAAATGTAACACATATATCTCGTTATTCTACCACGACTGGATTCGAACCTAAGACTTTTCACTCAAACAAAATCTATTATCTACATCTGTGTTTTTGACTGCAGCTGTGCTTTATGACTGCAAGGTGAGATAAATAGGCAGATAGAACCGTAAGGCAGTATGGTGGTTGTAAATCTGTTGAAATGTCATTTTATGCTTTCCTATTTACATGCTTTTCAAATATGTATCGTTATTCTTATGCCTCAAATGTTATGTTTATGTTCGAAAGGTTGAATGAATTTTCAGTGAATTGTGCTATAGTGAATTTTGTCACATATATTACAATAAAATATATTATACAATAAAAAGAATATATTACAACAAAATATGCTATGAGACATGCTATTATTTAGAATTTTATCAACTAATTCCGGAATTTATTTTAAAACATAGGTCTTGTTAAAATAACAAAATGCGTACAAAAATTTAAAACATTTTTGCTTCTCAATTTCAATCGCTAAATGCTTCAAATTAAAAAAAAAAGTTTTAAATGTGTGTAAGTTATTAATAAAAGAATTGATCTGATGCTAAATAAATTGGACCAGAATTAAATTTAAGGATTAATATTGTCTTTTTGAAAATCTTTTGTATGAATAACATTTAATTAATCACTTCTTAAGTTTTTCCTTGAAAGAGCAAAAATATCAAATATGGATATTTATAATAATAATAAATTTTTAATTCAAATACACCAAATAAGAAAAAATATCATAAAGAGACCAAATTCACAATTTTTAGTGTCACAAAATTCATTAAATAAAACTGAATGATCTTGCACCAGAAGTAGTGGTTTCATATCAGTATTTTAAGAGATTGAATTTCCTTACGATATGTCAAGTTTTAAAGAGACAAAAGAGAAGAATTTCCTTCCCCTTGAGTTGAATTTACTCGATATTTTAAGAATTGTAATATTACTAAAGATCAAAATTAAATAACCCATGATAACAAAAAACTATTCAGTATACTTAATAGTTTTTTGCTTTATTCACCCATTATAATGGGTGAATAAAGATGCAAATGGAAAATTATAACTCTTTCCAAGAAATGTCTCAAACAGTTAATACACAGTATTAAGTATTACTGTCAACAAATTAAAATTGATTTTAAAAAAGGAATGTACTTATTTCAAGAATAGGTGAAGAGAAAGTTCTTCATTTTTCTCCAATATAAAGCTGGTATCCTATTTGACGAGCACTTTCCAAACTCTGAAGAATATTAAGTTCAAGATTTTACCTCATTCATCATTTTATTAACTTACTTCTACTGACTGCTATATTTCGAAATGTTGGGAAAACGTATAAATCCATTATCAATCAAGAAACTGCCGAAAGAGATTTTCTTTAATTCATTGAATTGAATTCATAAGTATTGCTTGCAACTGGTATAAAAATAATTTGTAGTTGAGGATAAGAGGATAATGAAGAAAATGAAGCATATTTTAATCAAAATTTCCTTTTCCTAATTTGCATTTATAATTTTTTGGGAACAAAAAACTTATTTCATGAGAAACAATCTTATATATTCGTGAGATATACACATAATAATGCTTAAGTATGTTTATCTTATATTTTAAGTTCTAAATTGCTAATTATATTATTGTCACAAAAGTCGTATTTTATTAGATATGAAAGTCTCCCTTTATTACAAGAATGTCTACATTTTATAGCTAAAAATATCGGTTTTATTTAAAAATTTGAGTGTAGGCATAAAAAGAATGAATAAAATGTGAGAGAGTATCATATGAAACTTGTAAGGGCTTATACTTTATAAAATACCTCCATTTTTACGAGCTTCGAATGTTTTTTCGAGATACTGCAATGCATAGTATCGATTTTAAAGTCTTAATAAAAAACCTTTCTTACTAAAAAATAACAAGATATGATTTTGTTATTGATAAAAAGCATAATACATATATTATATTCATAGGGTTTTGAAGGAAAAATGTAAGTGTAAACTGTATCTGAGTTTGTGAGTGCTTTTCCATAGAACCATATGAATATTTTGTTTATAATTCACCTATGTGAATCTGTAGAAAATATGTTAAATGAAAAATATATTTTTAACATTTTGATTACAAAAACTGCAAAAATACTATTTTTCATTGACTGTTGCATTAAGAAAGCTTATAAGAACATATCAACTGGGTGCATTGCTAAATGTGAATAAGAAATTTCACATGCAACAAAGTGATCCAAGAAATTCTAAAGTTTTCTGTTTCTTTCTAATAGTGCGAATGCGAAGTTTAAATTTTTGAAATTTTTATCAGTGAAATATTTATAAGAATGGTAGCGAACTCCTAAATGCTTATAAGAAATTAGGACTAGAAAACTAGAAAACAAAGTAAAAATATTATGCTTTATAAAATCAAATAAAGACGAAATTAATTAAATAATGAAATAATATTCTATCTATCTGTCTCTGTCTGTCAGTCTATATATATATATATATATATATATATATATATATATATATATATATATATATATATATATATATATATATATATATATATATATATATATGCTGCTCTGTGGTTAATAAATGACATTGTCAAAGAAATCATTCATATTTTTCCTGACAATAATACCTGAAATTGGATTTTACTTTAGTAACATTCGAAAGAAAAAATATTAACTGTGGGTATTATAGTTACATTTTAATATTTTCTCTTAACATTTTGATTACTTAGAACTCTTGTTAAATATAATTACAAATGTTAATTTATTTGAATCTAAATAAACCTAGTTTAGAATAAATATCCAAATAAAAGAGTGAAAAGAAAGAATTAAATTCAATTTCCAGTTTCATAACTTCACTAAAGTAATGCCTAATTGCCAATGAAATATATTGAAATATGAGTTTGTAAGCAAACATAAATTTTTTTGAAAGTTCAAACTTTTTCTAAAATGAAAAAAAATCAGTAAATATAATTAAAGATAGCTTTTTTATATATATGAAAATCAAATTTAGAGTTTCAAATGCAGTTGACAAGTTTATTATATATAATTTTATATTCTTACTGCTAATAATATTTTATACTTGAATCAGCAATTATCCTGTTCTTTTAAGCATACAGGACAATTATGTGCTTACAAGTCATGGAAATTAGCAAATAATTTGCACGAATTAATGAATATTAATGAATCTAAGAAATAGATTGATTTCATGAGTTCTGAATGTAAAAAAATTGCACTTGCTTCGAGAAACTAATGGAGCATTTAGTGAAACTGGATTTGCTATTCACAACAGATAAATACTTAATAGATCCTAAGGGTGAATTTCTTTCATCAAAATCAATTTTTAAATACATAATGAGAATTTATAACAAAAATTTAACTTTGTCATCAAAATATTAATTTTTCACCAATCTATTTTCCATTGCTAAAAGAGAACCATGCAAACTGAAAACGCTTAAACTCATATATCTTTGATCTCAAAGTTATTAACTCGATAAAAGGGCGAGATAATTAAATTTGGATATTTTGAAGCAATAATTTCCGAATAGAAAAGTCAATTAGTATGAAGTATCAAAACAATTCTGATGAAAAGGAATTTTCAAAATTATTGATTATTTTATGAAATCAACAAAAGCTCAAGTTATATTATTTCAATTATAGGACTTTTGGCTTAAAGTGAATTAAATGCGAAATTTGAATTAAATTATTTGATATAGGAGTTATAAAATAAAGCAAATATAAGTACTGGAGTAGTGAGAATAGTGCTCACCTTAAAATACATACTTTTTTGAAAACTAATTTGATTTGAGTTTTATAAAGGTATTAGTGTCAATTTTCATGTATGATATTCCTCATACTGATCTAATTAATTTAACTAAGATTTTTTTTAAGAATATAAAGACAGAAACCATAATTAAATTTTAAATTAATTATAATTTTTTAGTTAGAGTAATACGAATTTGTGATGCGTTGACTTATAATTAATCGGAAGTCTAAGCTTTTAAAAGACATTTATATTACAATATGGATTATAGAATTAATTTTACATCTTTTTTATAAGCAAATCTTATTCGACGTACAAATATCTAATATCTTGCTTTCTCTCTAGATGGAATTAAAGTTGTAAATTTTTCTAATACATATATTTCTGAGAAATAATTATAATTAAACTAGTACTAAACATAAAAATAAAAATTATTAAGATATTGAAAAAATTATCTTAATATTTTTCAGTTTTATACTATACAATACTAAAGGTATTTCAAGATTTTATACAGTTCATTTTTATTAAATTTAAGGATTTACATCAATGCACACAAAAGTTTTGTTAACTATCGTAATCCTTTTATAAGCCAATAATCATAACTCACATCAGTTATTTATAAAAATAAACAAAAAGTTTCAATATCGATATTTTTCACACAAGTCAAAATTAAAATGTATTTATCTAAAAATATAGTGAATTTTGCGGTGATCAAAATTAAATTTTACTCTTCTCAATCAAGAAGAAATTCAACTTTTTTTAAATGTTACTCAAATTTGAATAAAAATAAATTTCATGCTTTGTATATATTTTTAGTAACTTTTATTTTCCTTGTTTGATAAGACTAATATATCTATATAACTATTTATCTATCTAACCAAAAATATTATAAGACATTTTGCTGACAGCATTAAAAGAAAGAAACTAGATTGTTATCTTAGAAGTATCTTTAATCTTCGAAAAAGTCTCTTGGATAAGACTAATATATATATATATATATATATATATATATATATATATATATATATATATATATATATATATATATATATATATATATATATATATATATATATATATATATATATATATATATATATAATGAATACATGAATCATAAAATCACAATGTGCAACATTGAAATGCTTAAAGATGTAATAAAAATAAGTAAACTACACAAGAAATATGAAGATGATAACTAGCGATCATTGACTTGGATTATTGGTAAACATCCAACTCTCATATTGTGATGCCAAATTATTCCAATCTTTAACAATAAGCAGAATATTATTGTATTTTTATCATTATTTGTACTTTTTGACTTCCATAAATTAGTTTACACGGCACAGATAATTGTTTCAAAGCAAATGAAATCAGAATAAATTTCGACTAAAATTGTAGATGATGTTCAACTTTTGAATAGTGAAGAAAAAATAATATCGTTTTAGGAGATAAGACTATTAGCTTTGAGAAAAAGTATATCATACATACAATATAAAAAATAACAGTAAGCGAACTCTGTTGTGTGAAAATGTTGAATCTAAATTCTATTCCTGGTTAAAATCGAACATTTTAGCTCATTATATTTAGTTTTTAATACATATGACCAGCACTCAACATTGAAAAGAATCAAAAATGAACTTTATGTCCAATAAAAATAGATAAAATGTTGCATAAAATTTATAGTAAAACAATTTTCAAAATTGTTGCTGACTAACAATTCAGTAGTATCATATTTTTTGCAGAAATTAGGAGATGGAAATCTATCAGGGATACAATCTATCAGAAATCTATCAAGAAATCTATCAGTGATATTTTTAAACCTAACTTTTATTGTATCCGAAATAAATTCTCATTTGGAAATTAAACTGATAAAAAACTTGATATATAAATGTATATATATATATATATATATATATATATATATATATATATATATATATATATATATATATATATATAAATAAAATATATATATATATATATATTGGTAAAATGTACTTTTAAAGAAATGAAATGCTTAGGTTAGAGTTTATTTTGAACTTAATATTCTACGGCATATAAAATAATTATGCTTATTTTAAAAGTTAAAATTTTGCAAGTAATTGTATTATTTTATATTTTGCAAGCTATTAGAAAGACGAAGCTTCATTTTACTTTGTGTATGTGTTAGTAAATTTTGTAACATTACAATTTATTTGGATAATCTTAGAATCTTCACGTAAAATAAAAGAAATAATGAGATTACTGAAGGTATCACATAATATTAAATCTAATAAATGTTTTTATATTGTTATATTTTTTATCTGGAGACACTTAAAATTGCATTTAATTAGAATTGAGGGCTATATGATAATAGAAATATTTTAATAAATTCATATTTTCTTTATAAAAATTCATGGAAACGTCTCTAAAGATTATAAAATAAATAGCTCTATTTTTCTTAAAGATTTATAATATCTAAATATCAGTTAGATTTTAATTATCATGATGTATACATATACATACACATACACACAGACACAGACACAGACACAGACACAGACACAGACACACACACACACACACACACACACACACACACACACACACACACACACACACACACACACACACACACACACACACACACACACACACACACACACACACACACACACACACACATATATATATTTATATATATATATATATACATATATATATATATATACATACATATATATGCATATATATATATATATATATATATATATATATATATATATATATATATATATATATATATATATATATGTGTGTGTGTGTGTGGGTGTGTGTGGGTGTGTGGGTGTGAGTGTGGGTAAAATAAATTGAATTGCTTAAAATTATTTCTAGCAAAATTTCCCGATACGAGTATTATTTTGGAACTTTTCCTTTAACTAAAGTTGGTAAATATTTTTAAAACAACAAATTTTTAATATTTTCCTCACCTTAATTTCTCTTACAGAAATATTTCATAGTCATAAATTACTTATTTTATTTCATGGAAAATGAAATAAAATAATGTTTTTAAAATATGATGCAATATCTTATATTTTCTTTCTCATAAAAGCACTTTATAAAATATTTCTTAATAATCTATATAATCTATAAGAATATCTATAATCTATATAAAACATATCTATATAATATTAGCCAGTTTAAAGAGAAATTTTTAAGCTAATACCTAAAAAATAACATCTTTTTATAAATAATTTAAAAGTTTCATAATTTTATAGTATTTTTGCTGAATAACTCAATATATTGGTTTCTTACTTTATCTACACCATTTTTTTATGCATTAGATTTTTATTTCATATTCTAAATTCTATAAAATATTATTAAAACTAAATCCTCTGTTTTGGGAAATAAAATGTGCCTCTATCAGAAAAATAACTGATAAAAGCTGAGATTGATTTTAAAGTTTACTGGAATTCATGCTCATGGAAGTCTAATGATTGGGATCCAGGCCTTCGGTTTCCTAGTTCATGTGGTTGAATCCCATCTTGATCTTGGGTATTGTTTGTGGTTCGAAATCTATCTGAAGCTGTATATCCTGGTCTAATTAGCCCTCGTGTGTAAGAAATGGCCATTGAGCGACAAACAAACCATGTTTAAAAATATCTGTATTCTGTGTCTTTGAATTTTAAAAATTACAAACAAAATTGAATTTTTTTAACCATGTTTATGTGAATAAAATGAATAACTTTATACCAATTTTTTATACACGTTTATGCCACAATAATATGAAATCATTTAAATTGATATGAAATTTACATACATGGTACTAAAAAGTTTGTGCAGTTCAATTATTTCCAGAAGCAGTCTAGTCGTTTTAGATCACAATCATAGCTATTTTATCATTCTGATTAAACCTTTTTAGTAATTAAACTGAAAATGTTTGGTTTTTTAACATTAGTAATAGTTATATCTATCATTTCTATAGACAATATTCACTATTTACAACAAATATGAATACAATTGTTTTTGAGTAATTTATTCTGGTATACACAAATCTATTTTAAGCGTTCAGTTGCTTAAGATAGAGGTGTGTAGTTTTGAACATTATTATAATATACTATTTCCTTTCAATAGTTGAAACGTTATTAAAAACTTGGTTTTACGTATAGCATAATTATTAAAAGAAAATATATTCGCACAAACCATAATGAAATTATACGAACAAAACCATTTAAATCTAATTATTTTCTTATTAAAATGCCTGAAATACAATTAACTGGTTTAAAATTTTTGAAAAATTGTTAGAAATAATAAAATAACATTAACATAAACACATATAAATATAATAACCACAAAACAGCAAATAATGAAAATTTCTTTACTTTCAGTTTTGGTTTCCGTATTAATGCAAAAATATTCAATATAAAATTTAGCAAATATAATAAATGACGGGAATTGGTATACAAATGAATAATTATTTTCTTAATTGTTTGGAATGTAATTAACATAATATAATATTATTGAAATTAATTGGATATAACACATTTTGTTTTACAAAGCTTTGAAATGTATCAAAAGTTGGAAAAACAATATTTCAAAATACAAGACCATTAGCTATTTTATTTAGCGTTAAAAATTGTTAAAGTAATATGTTTCTGAAATTCTTGTGAATTATAAGAGATATTGAATTAAGATTAAGTACACTCGAAGTTAAAGGGAATTCTTTACTCAGAAACGTCATAAATATCAGCCATCTAGTATTTGCAAAGCACTTTTTAGAATACGATTAGAATATACAGTTTGAACCAATATTTTGTATAAAGTATGCATTGCATTATTTCGCTTTCAAATTTTTATTTTACTTTTGATTTTCACTCGAATATTTATAGAAAAAAAATCTCATGTACTAAAAAAGTGTTATCGAAGCATATTACAAAGACCTTAGGAAATTTTAATTGAATTAACGCTTTCTCACACTAGTCTCCCTCAAATGATTTTCACTGAAGCTAAATTTTGTAATTTGTAATAATTAAATACGATTTGAAAATAAAATTCTTCCCATTATATAATTAAAAATTTATATTGAAAATAAAGGAGAAATATAATTCTTTTACATATTTCCCTCTACAGTAAAAATCCACCTACTTTAATATTTTTTAATCGAATGATACATTCAAAATAGTAGAAAAACTTTTTCCATTAATTTTTATACATTACATTTTGTATCGTTATTAATATGCATGTAAAAGTTTTTCCTTTGAGAGAAGTGAGCTATTCCAGATTTTATTCTGAAAGGAATTTTGAAAAAATTCTTCTTATATGCTTACTATTATAATTTATTCCTGATATTTATTTTAATTTTTCATTTTGAATTTGACTTTGGATTTCACTTCTGTAAAATGTTTCTTTTCTTTAAATAATTTTTAGTGAGCATTGAATAGAGAAGTATATTAAAAGTAATCTTTTGCTTTTCATATAGAATAGTTGTAGTTTATAAATATTTCAGTTCAACCTTTTACATATCTAACTCATTTATGTTCATTGTACTCTATCAGTTCAGTTGCTGAACACTTAAGTTCATTATAAAAAATTCGAATGCGACGGGGAAATGCCATCATTTTTAATAGTTGTAAACGTTGTGCTTTAATTTCCTCGTAAATGTTGAATAGTTTCTACGAAATTATTGTAATAAGCGATTTCTAAAGGAATTCTACTAGCTCATTAAGTAAACGATAATGACAAATGTAACAAAAACTAAAAACAAAGAAACACATTATTCGCATGGTAATGAATTTTACTGCAGGAAAATGTCTCAGAGAAATATAAAAACACTCAGTGTTCCTCACATATTTAATATTAGGATGAACAGTTAATTTTAAATTGACTTTAAAACTTCCCCGAAACTGCTTAATTTAACCAAATTATGTTTTACTATCAGGAAAAAATGAAAAAGAACTATTATGAAAAGAAACATTCTTATTTGTAGAAATATAATTTATAACATAGCTATTAACATATAAGAATGGAATGAGAATTTATGTTCTACATGACATTTGGTAATTACATTCAATAATCATTGAATCTTAATTCTTAAGAAAATTTTAATATGTATCAGTTATTAGTCAATTATATTTGTTTGATATTTGTCGAAACACAAATTTATCAAATAATAAAAAAGTTCTTAATTAATTATTTAAATATATATAATATTACTAACAGAAAAGCAAAGCTTAAAATTTCAAACCCTGCTTTTATAAATTCAAAATGGTTAAGTGATATAGCTTCAAAAACAATCAGTAACTGTTAAAATTTATGAAAATTATATGAAGATATAAAAGGAAAAACTATAGTATTTCTAGTTTTAACTTTGATCAAATGATTAAAAATAATTCATTGTTGGCAGTTTATAGTAAAATCTCAAGAAAGTATAGGGGCCGCACTAATCAGCCTCCATGTGTATGGACGCAAATTTTAACTCCTTAGATGAGTTAAAAGAAATATTAATAACTACAACACATGTAAGAAAAGTTGAAACATTATGATAATTTTCTGCCAAAATGCCGTATCAAATTTTTTAAATGGCTATATATAAACTAAAGCAAAAATTCATAAGAATTTAGAAATTCTAAGTTATCAAACATTTCTGTTTTTCAAAAAAAAAAAAAAAAAGTAAATTTTGAAACTGAAAAGCAATTTAGGAAATTAATTATTATGTTGATATATATCTCCCTCTGAAAATATCAACTAATGAGTATAATATGATTTGTGTAGTCATTATATTTTTAATATCGTAATCTATATATAGCATCTATATACCCGTAATTATTTCAAAATTTTGTTTGTAATAATGGCGGGCACTTGGGTGACTAACTCTTCGTCACAAGGAAGGGAACTGCTACTCATTTATGTTTACCAAGCCGGCACACGTGGTTGGTTTGGTTTGGTTTGTCGCTCAACGGTCATTTTTTGCACACGAGGGCTAATTAGACCGGGACTTACGGCTTAAAGTGGATTCTGAACCACTACAAACATCCATGCCCAAGGTGGGATTCGAACCCACGAACTGTTGAACCGAAGACAAGAGCGCTAACCATTCGGCTGCCAGCTCGGCCCGGCACACGTGAACCAACTCTTGGAGGCGAGTAGCATTAACTGCGTCATATCATTCCCAACCCGTTTATAGGGTGGGCCGCATTCATGCATCCTTACAAAAGTAAAGACAGAGAAACACAGAGTGAAAGTAACATCCCTGCCCGAACCGGGATTCGCACCCGGGAGCCATAGCTCAAGAGCTAACGCTAACCACTCAGCTATTGATCGGCTATTTGATAAAATGTAAATCGCTTAAGAACAATTAGTAAAAATGTCTTCATTATTTTCTGAATTATAAATTATTTATATAGTTATCTAATGGATTTAGTTATTATTGATACAATACACAAACTGTATTAATGATTTTTATCATATTACTTTTAACAATTAAACAATTTTGAGTACTTAGTTCAAAATATTGCTTAAAGTTAAGCTTAAATAAAATCTATCGTAGAAAACATGTTATCATATTTTGTTAATCAAGAAGCATTAGTATGCTTAGTATATTAATAAGCAGGGATTATATTAATAGGTTGAAAAATGTAAGGCTCTCTGGTGCGCAATAGATTTTCTGGATAAATATAAGTGAAGGATTGATTCATACCCTAAAATTATTAAGTACAGTAATGGATTCCTTCTCACCACACTACTTGTTAAATGCAACTTAAATGAACAGTAATAGCAAGACATCGTCAACAACAAATACTTAATTTGAAGCTAATATGACCTTTATTTTATTGAATATTTTTAGAAAATTCGTTTTTTTATAAGAATATAATTTTTATTCCTAAGAAAATGACAAAAAGAAATACATATTACAGATTTTAAGATAATGAATAGTGAAAATTTATATAACAAAGGAAAGCGTTGATTAAAATTTCTATTTAGGAATATTATCCCCACCTGTGTGTGAAAGAATGCATAGAAAATCAATTTTCATTAGAAATGAAGAATTACAAGAAAATATGATGAGTTTTCAGGTGTGTAATGAAAACATAACGAGACTTATATGAACATCATGAAAAGTTAAAATTAATTAAAATCTTGTAAATGCTTACAGCATTCTTTGATAAATGTCGAGTTAAATACTTTAATAATTAAAATTAATTCATCTGTTCCAAAAACTAATGTGTGAGGTTGGAAAAAATAAACATGTAATTTTTATTGAAAATTACTATCATAATTCGTTATTTTATGACACTATTTTTTCTGACATTTTGAAGTTTTGTTATTTCTAAAAGTTATATAAATGATTTAATAGTTTTACTATAATTATTTATAATTTTAGCTTTGAAGAAACAACTTTTTTGTTTTTGTTGCAAATTATATCCTATTACTTAACTTCAAACAAGTTTTTGTGTCAAATTTTCTTGAAAACCACAACAATGATATTAATCTTTCAGAGAAATATGAGCAATTATATTTATTTAATTCTAGCAAATATTTATGAAAACCCTCTGATTACAGGACCTTCTTCTAGTTAAAACCTTCTTATTATTTTTTACAGAGCATCGTTTACTATTATCAATATTTATAACAGAATAAAAAATTAGGCAAATTATAAAATGTTAGCACCTGCTAAGTTTCTTTGAAAATTATTACTAAAGGTACAAGCTTTTTCTCTTACACTATCAGTGCAAATTTTTTAAATATCCAACAAATATCTTGCAATTATTTCTTAAAAAATTCAATTTTTAGGAAAATTTAATGATAA
This sequence comes from Latrodectus hesperus, assembly GCA_037975125.1. NCBI lineage: Eukaryota > Metazoa > Arthropoda > Arachnida > Araneae > Theridiidae > Latrodectus > Latrodectus hesperus. The sequence goes on from CM075854.1 coordinate 71,230,538, forward strand.
TATTTCTTTTGCTACTTTTCAGCAAGTATCCTTTGACTAGTTGTAAAGAAGAAAAAATTAATTTAAATGATATTTTAAGTATTTGGCATTAATCTATCTATAGATAGATAGATAGATAAATAGATAGAGCATGATCCGATGTATCTAAAATTTAATGTGAATCAAATACAAAAATTATATGATTGTCAATTTCAATTGCATCTCTGTTGCCCTCGACTCCAACTGCTATCATGACACCATCTATACCGAAAAAGCTGAAGATGTGGCCAGGGCAAGTGCTCCATGCCTTTGGTCCCATATGATTTGTCTTTTTTTTTCTTTGCACTTGTCACACGACAACAACAACATATGATTGTCAATGCATTATGCGTGAAAGCAGCTTAAATAGAATAACCAAAATATAAGTTTTTTGGATGTTTGAAACAAAAGCTGAAAGGAGTATAGTAGAACAAATAGACAAGACTTATTACATAAAGTAAACAATAGAACTTACAACCAAAAGATAAAGAAAATTATAACATGAAGTTTAAAATTTGAATAATTTAAATAAACATATAGAATAAAAAAATAGAAAAAACACAATAAATGAAATGAAGTACCATCATGGCCATCTTCGTCTGGGAGTGCTTACCCTATTGGTAAAAAGTTAGTCTAAATGAAGGCATTACACCCTGAAGCCATACCAAATTTTTTTGAATTGATATTTATAACACAAAAATAAATATAATGAAGCAATTCATAATTGCCAATGTAAAATGGCAAATTTGAAGATAATATGACACGGGAATAAATATAATGAAAAAATTCGGAGAAATACCTAGATAAATATCAAACTAATAGTTGCCAAAATAAAATATTAAATGCCAAATCTGCAAAACTGTTAATAAACACACAAGTTAAAGGACTTAATGTAAATACTATTGGGATTTCAAGCTTCTTCTGTAGTGGTAATAGGGTGTAATGGCTTCATTTAGACTTCAGTATCAGGGCATTGTAGAAAAGCCATACCTTGTGCCAATGTGGTCAACAATCCCTGACAAAGTGGCCATGTTCGTACTTCAATTGATTTATTGTTTTTATTTTTATTTTATTCTATGTTTATTTAAATGATTCAAATTTTAAACTTCATATTAAAATTTTCTTTGTCAATTGAGTGTATGTCCTGTCGGTTTACTTGCATGTTATTAGTCTTGCTATAGCTTAAAATATTAAAAAAAGTGTTTGATAAATGATTATATATATATATATATATATATATATAAATTAATATCCGAATATTTAAGGTACATCATATTTAGAACTAAAAAGCACAAATATAAATAAGAAATATTTGATAGAAAATTTTGTGTTAAGTTAAACTTTAGCAAGTTTACAAAAACTGAAAAAAGAAAATAATTTTAAAAGAAAGATTTGATTCCTATTTTGTGGATGTGATGAATTTTAAGCCACTCGGTTAATTTTATAGAAAGAAATCCCTCGAAATATTTCTCCAAAAGTATATAAATGAAATTGACATACTTCCCAAGATTAATATCCAAATGCGTGTAAGAAATTTATGTAAATAAAAAGTCATTAATTAAAGAGTTTAATTAAATATGAAATATTAAAATAGTTGAAATTAATTTACTTTGTAGAATATATCTTCAGGACGTATGAGGAATTTACATTAGTCACTAAGAATTTTAATCATTTATTAAAGTAATTTTCATGAAAATGAGCTTTGAATATGAGATGAAACATAGAATACAGTTTAGAGAATATTCTAACTTTTTAAAGTACATTTATGCTTTCATTTTCATTAATATTCATGTAAATAAAAGTACTAAATTTTTTTTAAAGGAATTGTAACTTTCTAGGATAAATTTGTGTGTTATTATTCATGGCAATTTTTTTTATCTAACCGCATGAAACTTGCGTTTAAAAATTACACATCATTACAAAATTATAATGATATTTTAAAAATTTTAAATATTATCAATTTAATTTATTTTATGTGTAGAGATAAAGTCATTACGAAATAATTTATAAGATATAGAAAATTACCGTTAGAAAAAATGATTTAATAGATTATTAAGAAAAGTGATAAAATAATCAATGAATTTAAATAATCAAATAATTAGTTAATATAAATAAAATAAAATCTTGATATATGTTATTTAGTTTACTGTTCATTTTACTATAAATACTTTTTGATATTATAAATCATCGCAATGAATTACAGCAAATTAATGTGACTTCTCAATATAAACATGAACAAGTAAGAAGTTACATGGAATTTTCCAATTTTAATTTGCTAATTTAATCTGAAAATTTGTATAAATACTCTTATATTTTTGCTTTATACAAGATTTGCATTGAATTGCTGACAAAAGCTTGAAATTAAATGTTACGAGAGGAAAACTGTCATAAAAATATTAAAGATATAAAACTCATATGAATTCATATTATTGTAAGCAGAAAACATTTTATGAGATGCAAACTTTTAATGCATTTAATAATTAAAAAAAATAACTCAAATATAAATATTTGTGTCTGGAGTTCTTGAATTTCAAAATGAGTGTTTATTTTCTAAAAATCCTTGAATTTTTTCCTTTCATTGCATATATATCAAGGAATATATAAAGAAATTTTTCCTAAGGGTTTCGTAAAAATTGAATAAAAACAGACAGTTTCAGATAGTAATTAAATGTGAAAACTAAGATTAGTTGTAAAGTTTTTATCTCCTTCCAGATTTCCCTAGGCTTTTATTTTAAAATCCAAGTAAATAATAAAGTGATATTTTTATTAAATTTTAGTTTTTTATCTGTTTTATTCATGGAAATTAGATACATTGCTTTCAAAATATTTTATAGGATTAAATAATGGTATATATTTTGATTTTTGAATTTTTTTGCAAGAGACAAATTGTTTTTAAATATCAAATAATTAGATTAATTTTCGCAAATATTGTGCAAATATATTCTGTATAAACTTGAGAAGAAAATCTGCATTTTTCTTTCTAATCTAATAAGAACGTCATAAAGAATTGAAGTATTTAGAAATAGAACAATACATGAATATTTTTTTTAATTGTTTTATGTAACATATTTTTCTGTTTAAAAAGCAAACATTTTACGATTTTTACTCACAAAAGGCAACTGAGTAAGCAAATTAAAGTTTGCTCAACAAAATTAAATTTTAAAAAATTAATATTTTTAATATTAAGTAATATATTTTATATAAATTTACGTATTAAATTCATGATTATTTTATTAAAATAAATATTGTCCATTTTGTAGCGTTTTGATTTCCCACAAAATTTATTAAATAAATTATCTTAAAAAGAAACCATTATCCTCCATCCTGAAATTATTCTCTAAAATTTTTATTTAGCAATGTGCAAAATTCTCAGTCAAAAGGATATATTTGCATCATAATCCAAGATCATAATAAGAATAAAAAAATTGCAGGATTTAAAAATAGAATAATCTTACAATATAATACGCTAAATTGGGAAAATTTGCATTCATTAATAGATATAAGTGATCTAAATTTCAATTATACTACTTAATTATTACTAATGATTTTTATTTTTAAAAAATACTTGTTTTATCGAACAAGTTCTCAAAATCAAGCTGAAATGAGCACTAATTTATATAATAACAAGCATTTACATAAAGAAATTCACAAAACCATCATTAACGAATTAAAATTCAATAGGAATTTTAACTTTCTTTTCATGGTTTAAAATACATTCATTCATTTTGTATAGAGTTTCATATTAATTTTATTTTATAGACTCCATATAATATAAAAAAGCATTGTATTTCATATCAATAAAAAAGATAAGTAGAAAAATAATATTTAGAAAAGAATCCTTTTTTTTTTATCTAACAATAAAGTGCTCAGTCCTATAATAATGAAAACTGAATGGTCTTTTTTCGACCAGAAAATTAAAAAGCAATAGTTTAACTATAACTTATAATAAAAAATTTCAACATTGTCGCTATCTATTACTATCATATTTAATATTTTATATATACTATTGGAAAACTTTTTGCCACATTTCATCTTTATATATTGATTATTTTATTTTTGTTGTGAGAAACACTGATCAGTAGTAATAGCTTTATCATTTCTGTATAAAAATATTGAATTTTTATTTTGTGAGATAGCAATAGTTGTTGATATATTTAATTCAATTTTAACCAGGAAAATAATTTATTTTTGGTATTGCTAGTTTTACACAATCTCATATTAATGTTAAACTCTTTCACAGAATATTTTTCGTGTTGCTATGCTACCAATAATTTCATTTGTCATTTACAACTTTAACTGTATTGCAATTCCTCTTTATAAATTTTTATTTTTTTTTATAGATCATATATTTTTTTCTTGAGAAACCATCAGGTGTTGAACATGATTTTTTTTAAACTTTTAAGCGTTTCAAGATTATTATTTTATCTGGCGATGGAATTTTTTATTGATTCATTTGAATATCATTTACAATTCTTACTGCCAAATATTATTGCTGTACATTTGTCAGATTTAAGAAAAATATTGAAATTATTTTATTTTAATTAATTTATATATTCCAAAATATCCAAGGAAATGGAGTAAAGCATAACCATCATTGTCACACTGAGATACACTGTTTGTAAGACAAATGCACATTTGTTTTTTGTTATTTTTAAATATTACTTTGATTCAAAAAAAGTCTTCTTTCAAGAGCATTAAGATACAAAAAATACTTGAGACGCTTTCAAAAAGTATAACACGCTTTTCTTACCATTTTTGGATTATTTTAAATTTGAATAACTTTGATTCAGATAACGAAGTTTCACTTTCAATCTTCTACATAATGAAAATTACTAAGGAAAAGAAGTTACTAAGCAGGATTCTAGTAAAAACATTCATGATACTTTGTGAAAAATAAATTTTTTAAAAGCCAGTGTTAATGATTGGAGAAGGATCAACGTACGTTAAATACGCTGATATACCACATTTATATCCTTCATATAACCTTTATGAATGATAGAAATACCAGTCCGTATTTACCATGCTTCATTTACTTTGTTTTGTTACAAAAAAAAGACTCAATAGCATATTTTATTTAAGTAACTCGAAACATATTAACCTGAATGCAATGAATATGGCTAAATGAAAACTTTCAATTTTGACATTTTTTGCGAATCTTCGCTATTTAAAGTGCTTTTTGACAAATTCCTGGACCAAAAATATATTAGTAAAAAAAATTTATTTTTAAAATTTTTAGCACTCTTGCTGATTATAAAATTTTCTTATTCTCCCAGTGTAAAGTACCAAGATAGTTTGTTAAATAGTCAATAATTTTTACACTGGTTTGGTAAAGTAAATACAGTATATTTAAGGAATAGGACATAAAATTTTTAACAAGCTCTAAGCAACCTAATAAACAGCAGGGGATGATTTTGTCATTCAACAAACAGTTTTTTAAATTGTGGCAGTTAAATGGGGATATAATTGTCTTTGTTTCTTTCTCAATAGAAAATTTCTCCTAATAAGATTTTATGTGTGTAAATACCAAAGATAAAGTCTTGTATAAATAAAAAAATGTTTACATTTTAGCATTTACAGAAATAAATTCCATTGTAAAATATGAACATTTTACTAACAGCGATGAATAAATTAACTTTGTTTTAAATTTTTTTCTTTTTCTTTCAATAAAACTATGATCCTGGATAGCAGTTAGACAAAAATAGGCGTCATTAGTAAAACAATTTACATATTATATGCTGAACTACTTTTGGAAATAAATATATCAAGTATCTTTAAACATTCATGCACTTTTGCAGTAATATTCTTACAGAAGGGAACTATTTTTAAGATAGATTATTTCTTGCCAACAAGCTGTACTTACAGAAAAGTGATTTCAGTCTGCTTTAGCTATATTTCAGAAATTTAAATGCATATAATGCAAGCTGTTCTTAACTAAATTTTTCACTTATTTGGTGAAAAATTCAGTTAGTTTTCTTATACAAATAAACTGTGAGATTTCCTTCACGTTGCTATTTGTCGATATGCATATTTCTTTTAATATTTATGATTTTAACATTATACATTTCTGACCCTAATTAACACTACATTGTTATTATGTATTGGCTACATTTATGAAAATATTAAATAGATATCTTATATTATAATGGATAGAATGATTTATGAGTGGTGAAATTTAATACAAATAATTATTTTAGTTTGATATATACAAAATACGTATAAAAAATTTACTTTTACTCACACGCACATGCATACATACGCACCCACACACCCACACACGCAAACGCATTTTCATCTTACATACAATTCAAATTTTTCTAGAGGAACAGTAATGAAACGTAAATTAACAGTAGTGAAAGGTAATAAAGAAAAATTTAAAAAATGGCCGGTACAACTTCTCATTCAAAATCTAAAAATATTTCAGAAAATTGCATTTTATATCCATTTAGCTGAAGTTTATTGACTGATAATAACAATATCGTTTCTTTCTTAGCTTTATAAACAAAGACAGAAAACTATTTCAAGAGAACAAATTGCAATACATCATAAAGGTTACAACTGACTTTCTTTTAAGTGTACTAAAATGTGATAAATTTATCATAAGTGAGTTTTTTTTTATTCTCTTGTATAGTTTCTTTTAATAAACTTTACTTGTATATATTAATAAAGATATAATTATATTTTATCCGTTTCATTTCACGTCATAAAATTGTTGAACAGAAAAATGTTTGGTCATCTCAGGTATTTTCACGACAGCGAAATTTTAAAACTATCCATTATCATTTGACATTAGAGAAATCCCCCAATGTGTGGAACAAAGAATAGTACCGACAAATAAAGATATCTTAACTAAAGTTTCTGTCTCTGGAAATTAAAACTCGGTTTAAGTTGTTTATATTTCCCGATTAACCAGTAAGTTAAAACGGCAAATTCCTCAGGGAAACTAATGCATATTTCTTAAAACTGCATCATTTAGAAGTTATATGGTTCTCAATAACTTCAGTGAGTCGATAAAACTGGGTACCAGCCTGTTTGGGAACTAAACATTGGAAGTGTCGCGTTAGGCTGTCCACTTTACCGGAACTTATGCTTCGTACCCCAGGGCCCTCAATCATGAAATCCGACCTGGGCACTTTAGACCTTGGCCCCACGTGGCTGTCTTACCACTTTGTTTAGTTTATGATTCTCAATAAATATTTCAGTTTTAATAAAGTTTTGTAGGAGTGTTTAGTGTTTGAAAGATACTCAATACTATAACATTAGATAATCTATAATTATAATGAATGAAATGCAATCTCTTAAATTGTAATAAAATTGAATGTGCCTTTCTATTCTTTTTACTAAGTTAGTTAAAAAAATGGCAGTTAATTTAAATATTTTTCATGTAAAATCATATGGATTGAATTACATTTTTATAAATGCAGCAAAATGTTATTAGTTTGGTAAACGTAATTAATGTCTTCTGATGTGACTTCTTTAAATTTAAATTTAACTTTCTTATTGCAAATTAACTGAAATTATATCTATACAATTTTAATAAGTTAGTTATTTTTAACAACTTTATAAATATATCAAAACTATATTCTAATTTCTAATTGTTTATATTTCCACAAAAACAATTACCAAAATATTTATATAGTAATTATTTTTACGCATCAATTTCTTATTCCTGCTTAGTTTTATTTTAAGCAAGGGCCTAAAAATTTCTAATGACTGATATTTATATCTGATTATACATACTATTTATTGAATAATGATATCAAATATCTAAGCAAGTAAGAAATTACAGGCCACCCTTTAACAATTTTTTGGTTACATAGTATAAATAGATATAATATGAAAATATTGTTATTTATATTTGTTCCATTAATAGATATCTTAGAACTCGCATTTATTAATTCGAAATTTAAAAAAAAAATTCACAATTATTACAAATTAAAGGTTTTTGAATGATTAAATATGATTACGACTAACTGAAAGAAACGTGTCCAATAACAGAAATCGCAACCTATACATTGTCTTTCACTGAAAATTTCAAAAAGTAAAATAATTTCACTTACATTGCTTTTTTAGGTATATTTATTGTATTCATACTTGATATTTAAAATATGTTTCATAAATAAGAACATTTATTCGTATGGTTAAATTATGTAAATAGTATCTTATTTTTTGTGGAACCTCATTTATTTCATTTATTTACCATTCATTTCTTAATTGCATATCTACGCCTAATTAATGTGAAAAATATAATAGAACAGCAACTTCCTATAATTAGTTTATTTTACTTTTTATTGTTGGTAGAATTGACAAAATTCCTCCTAAATGCTTTTATCGTTAATGTGTTATTTTCAACTAAAAGAGGGATTAAAAAAAACTGTTTAGCTTTAAAACACACAATAACGCTTCTTCCTTAATTTCTATAAAGGAAACTTTACCTTATGTATATATATATATATATATATATATATATATATATATATATATATATATATATATATATATATATATATATATATATATATAAAGAATTGTAATTTCTTAAAATTATATCAACTCAATGTATAAATCTAGTTTTGTTATAATCAATATAAAAATGAATACTAAATGAATACTTAAATATATTATATGGACACTTATGATAAAATATATTGTATTTGAAATATTCATTTAATATATCAGTTTGTATAAAATTTAATACATTTTTGGAATAAAGCAATTCAACAATAAACATGCAAAAATAAAGAAATTACACAAATGAAGTCATGGTGTTAATATAACACACACATATGTATTAAAAATGTACACAAAATGTATGAAATTATAGAATTTATACTAAGTTCCTATTTCTTCTTTAATTATTTTTAAGAATAGTCATTTTTTAAAATCTAACGTAAAATTTAAATTTCCAAAATTATGAAGAAGTAAATAAGATGCTCAAATGTCTATAGATAAGAAGGAAAAACTGTAATAGTAAATATTTAACTTTGAGTTCTGCTTTTTTCAGCAAAAATTTTTTAAAAGCAATCTTTCAATTGAAGCTCATTTCTGTGGATGCTGAACATAATGTCTATAAGAAATTCCTCCAAATGTATTATACAGTACCCAGTTTCAATTGAAAAGTGTTGTTGATAAGTTTTTATGTATTAAATATATAATACTGATGAATGCAAAAATTATTTGACTAATTTTTTAATGATGACTATGTATTTGTATATGCTCAACCCTTTTTTATTATAAAGCAAAACATAAATTAAAATACAACAATACAACATATAAATTTGGTGTGTGCAAAAAAATCTTAAGTTATATATATATAATAAATTTTTTTTGGATTATAATGTAAATACTGTTTACAGAGCAAGCTGCTTGTGTAACTTATATATATGTATGTATGTGTGTGTGTGTGTGTGTTGCATGAAGAGTGTTCTAAAATTATAGTGATACAATTTTTGACTTGAAAACAATTTCACAATGACAAAAATTTTTATTCTGAGCTTAAATAAAAAAAGTCTATTTCTTTCTATCTATTTGTATAACTTTAAAAAATTAGTTTTTCTGATATGTTAAATTTTTATATTTTTAAATGAAAACTTACGAAAGTTAAATGCAATGAAAATGTTTTTCCTGTTTTATTTTTGTATCTTTGATGCATTCAACATACAATAAAATTAAGTACAATTTTATGATATATCATATTTACAAGTCTTAAATTAACCTTTCTATTAAAAGAAACTGAAGTAAGTGTACATTTACTTAGTACTTATCTCTTTTACTTGATTTTATTTTTTATAATAAATTAAATATCAACATTAATGTAGGTAAAGAGAAAGATTTAATTTTTCCATGTATTCAAAAACTTATGAATTACTAGATTTTTTTTAAATTCTGCATTGTTGTATTAATCCTAGTATTCTGAATCCCTCCTTTGGTTATATCACTACAGGTATTGCTGATCTTATTTTGATAAAGGAACTAAGAGGTATTTTTAAAGAGGATTATAAAAATTTATGTTTATTCAATGAAATGATGACCGGCAAATTTTTAATCGTTTCTCCTCTTCCTTGATTGCGCAATTTGTGTTAAAAGTTTCTGAATACGTTTCTAAATAGTATTCTAAAAATCAACTGCTAAGGAATTGCATTCTAATTTTTTATAATTACCCTAGTTATAAAAGAAATTCTCAGCTTTATTCACTTTTTTGTAAGAAACTTAACCTAAATTGTTTCTGGATAATGATTTTTTAACTTCAAATACCAATAAATTATTAAAAATTCCTAGAGCTGCTATTAAAAAGTTTTTTGTTGTTTCTAAGAAACTGTGTGTGTGAAGCTTCAACTTTAGTTTCCTTATATTTGTCCAAAATGTTACATAAGACACCTTTTAGACTTCATTTTATTACTTATGATTATAACTTTGATATGAATGAATTAGGTTATTGTGCTTTTCTTTCGTAATAATTTTATTTCTAATAGTACCGGGATTCAAAATACCTCTCAACTCAACAATCATAATTACATCAACAATATCAGTAGCGATGTGACCGCAAAGGAGGAATTCAAAATTCTAGGATAAATGCTAAGTTGCAGAATTCATAAAATCTAGTAATTCATAAACTCTTGGATTCATAGAAAAATTAAATCTCTCTCTATCTACATTAATATTGATACTCAAATTATATTTTTAACATATCATTAACTTTAAGTTTTAAAACTTAATTGGATTAATTTTTTTCTTGTTTTTAAAAATTTATTTAAATTTCTTTAAATATTTCTTTACATAAATTATGTGATACTTTAAAGCTTTATTTTTATGGGTGTAATTCTTGTTTGATGTTGAATTTTGGAAAAATTCAACTTCTTAATGTATTTATGATACTTATATTTTAAGTGGTGAAAATATTTTATTTATACGAGATAATCCATCTCTCCCGAAATCAAAATTTTCTTGTATTCTTGATAATTAATTTTTGTATCATTATGAAAAACTAAATGTCATGCGAATTCCAAAAACATTATATCACATTGATAACTTTTAAAATTCTGAAGAGATTTTTAAAACTATTTATCCTTTGAAGAGCAATGTTTAATTGAACAATAATTTAAAATCTGCAGTTTTCGATATGTAAATAAGTGTTGAATCCCATATTTAACATACTGATATTTATGATAAAATTACTAAATTTAATTCAAATGCTTATAAAATATAATATATCGAATGAAATTTATAAAAATATAATTTATAATTATTGCAATTATCTAAATAGAATAAATTAGCAAATTAAATGCTTATAGAGCACTTTTATTAAGAATAAAATCTGAAAAACTTTCGTTAAGCATAATTTAGTAAGCAGCAAAGTTTTTACAGAAGTGAAATAGAATGCATGGTTATTAAACTTCTGGAAATGTTATTTAGTATGTATACTTAGCTTAATCTTTGTGTTAACACACTTTTACAGTAAATTATATTTAAACATAAATTTCGATTCGTTATATTTAATTTTATTTCATTTATGTATTTAATTTTCTATGTGCATTTAACTTTTGATTTACTTATTTTCAGTCATTTATAACTTAATTTCGGATTTCCTCTTCATTTTGATCTCATTCTCATGTTTTGATGCCAAAATGAAAAGTTTTAAATATTTCATCTATACTAAGGATTATAAATCAGATTTCAAGCAAGTTTTTAAATAGGTTAACAGCCTAAGGGCAGATTTTTCACAATTTACTAGGGCTAGGGATGTTTTAACAAGTGAGAAAGACGTTGCAAATGCTTTTTATCTCGTTTTATTCTAAATCACAGAGACTCAGACAAAATCCCAAGAAAGATCAAAAGGCGTTAAAAACAACATTCATAAGGCTGTCACTGGTTATGCCCCACATCAGTTGGTGTTTTGTGCCAACTTTACCAAATTTTAACTTGGAGACTCTATAAAAAACCTTGAAATGGGAAAGAGCCCCGGCCCAGACTGTCCTCATTCAGAATTTTTTAAGAAGTTAAGACCAAAAGCTCGTTCAGTGCTTTTAATGCTGTTCAACAGAAGCTACCAACTTCAAGCCCTACATACAGCCAATCTTCAGTTATTGTAACAAAATTCTGGTCTCTGCGCCCACTAATGCCATTCGAAATTTTAAAACTGTATAAAAACCAAGTCCTCCGTATTATTACTGGGGCTGTAAGAACCACTCCTATTTTAGCAATGCAGTGTTTAACCCAAAAACTTCCAATAAGAGACATAATTGAAAGAGATGCTGTAATTATTTATGAAAAGCTGATACGTTTACCCAACAATACTTTTCGGAGAGATTAAGAGACTAACCGAGAGAGAAATCTTAAAATCCAAAAAGATTTTCTCCAATATAATCATTCTGCTGCCATTGACATGAATACTCATCTCAATCCTCAAATTCTCTATAGACCTGCTTGCTCTTTGAGCTATGGAGAGATCTCGGGACGTTTGAAGCTGGATATGCAGGTTAACATGAATCCCATGAGCAATCAACAGGTTCATGTTATTGTTCTCTCTACCACTGACAAGAAATATCCAAGAGATACATGGTTACATGTATACACAGATGGATCAATTTTCAACTATGAAGACGATGTGTGTTGTGACCTTTTTTCATGTTTTGCACCAATAGGGGCCCGCTCTTCCCATTACGAAGGAGAAATTAAGGTGATTTATATCGCATTAAAGCAACTGGCTATTCTCCCCTCGTTATTCTGCAGAGCTGTTATTTTGACAAACTCCCAGTTTGCTCTTCAATCTCTTTCAAACAGACAATATACTAATGATACCCGTTTATTGAAGTGCAGAGAGCTATCAACATCAATCTTGTTTTCCAGTGGATCCCAGCTCACTGCGGGATTCATGGGAACGAGGCTGCCGACTTTTTGGCCAAAAAGGGTGCAACTGTCATCCAGAGACCTTTGAAAAGTCTCTCTTTTCATTCAGTGAAACTCCTGATAAAAAGAAGAAATGCCTCCAAGGTAAAGCAGAAAGCATTGCTTGACTCTGCTAGAAAGTCATGGGCCTCGCTGCTTAAGGATGCACAGTACATTCCTGATTTCCCTAGAAACTCAGCTGTGTCTCCTCTCCACCTGATGACGGGCCATGACTGCTTGCCCGCATATTTGCCAAGGTTTGGACTTTGTGACTCTCCCATATGTACTCTGTGCAGACAACATCAAATTTTTGATGCTACTAATCTCGTCTTGTGCTCTGCACTTGTGTTTTTTAATTATAGAGTTTAGAAATAGTGGAAGGCTAGAGAAGTAATGGCGACATAGCCAAATTTCTGGTATTTTTAATAAATAAATAAACAGTTTTTTTTAAAGACTTGAAAATGAATCCATTAGATAAATAAATTGCTATATTCAATAAAAAAACTTTTATAAAAGAAAGTAAAGTTTAGAATGGTCTCTAAATTACACATCTACATATAAAAAATACATGATAAAAATGCCAAAATGAGACCTATGGCATCTTTTTTTCATTTCTTATTCTATTTTCTAGGACTAATCATCACAATTTACGAATCTGCATTTATGTTCTCAAACAACATTTATTTTTTTGTATAAAAACTCTCTTAGATTTTGATGACATAATATATAAAGTTTAACTGAGTTTATTTTAAAAATATCTTATTCGGCCCAATTATGTTTTGTATGATCATTATGCAAACTTTATACGATTTTTATATCAATATATTTTCATTCTCAATTCACACTAATTTTAATATATTTTCATTAGTAAATATTAAAGGGAATGAGATTTTTGTCATTGTTCTCATTATACATAAATTTTGTTGTAGTTCAGCATAATAAATAGGTTTTTTTGATTTAGATTTATAAAATTGGTTTCGATACTTCAAAATTTATAAACATCATTTTATTTCGATTCAAAACTTTAATAGTAATGTACCTTACAGTTAAAATAAAAAAACAATATATTTTATTGCATACCAAATTTAGTATAAATATCATTGTATTCATAACCGACTTATTGTATGAACAAAATCTCATTGACAGAATTAAATTTTTTATGGATGTGATTTAACAAACATCCGAAATAATTTAATGTCCTATATGAAAAATCATGAAAAGAAAATAGGATTTTATTAAATTTTATTTTGAAATTATATGCCCTTCTTCACAGTTCTTGATTAAATATTTCCCAACCTGAAACTCAAATATGTTTATTTACCAAACAGGAAAAACTATATTTTAGGTAGGTAACAATCATAAATTTTTAATTAATATTTCGACAAATATCTGTGGCTGCTTTTCATAACAATTTTTGAAGATGCTTATAAGAGAAACACTAGTTCATTTTGAATGCTTTCGAAGATAATATATGGATGTAAATAAAGCTTCATTAACTCAAAGTCTATTAAATGTAACTACTTAAGGCAGACATGTTTTGTAACATATGGCTTAAGGATATAAAAAGGATTCTTTATTAGATAAATATAAATTTAAATTTTATAATTTTCTTACCGTAATTTTTGTTGATATTAGCTGCAGGCTACTATTGACCCAGCTTCTTCGAATGTATTCATTATTATTCGAATAGAATAGCTTTCTCTTTCTGATTTGATTATTTTCTAACAGAAAAGGTTTTCAACATTTATAAATGTTGATTTCCTTAGTTCTATAAGAGCTATTTTGATATTTATATCTAATGTAGCTAGGCTATTTTCTAATTAACTTCCCATATTGAACCTTTTAAATTCTATAAAATCTTTTCATGTTTCAGTAGGTTAGACAGTGGTTACTAAACACTGGTATTATTCATGAAACAAGAATTAATTTTAATTCTTTTGAGAAACATTTCGTTTCATTAAATATTGTAATATTACTGATGCATGTACTATTTTTGAGCGACAATACGTTAGATTTATTTTGAAATGGGAGTTAAAAAGATATAATGTATTTTTATTGTGTGATTGTTACTTATCATCTACATAATAATTGCCGTAAATCTAATACTCAAAAATCCAGTGTTAAGGAAAATGAACGGGAAAGGAAGGAGCAATAATGCAAAACATTACATTAAAAACTGATTTACGAAAGTTTTTAATCATAATAATGGCAAAAAATTTCCCAGGGTTTATAAGCCCAAATCTTCATTATTCAGTTTGTAATGTCAAAAAAGTATTAGCTTATATATTTTCTGAAACATTCCAAGATGTTATTTTATTGTAAAAAAATGATGTTATCTATGTGACTGTGTTCACGAACTAACAGGAAAATCATATAGCTAAGAAGTACTTTTGGAAAAATAATTCAGGGGTTATTTTAACGCAGTGCTATATAAAAGAAAATTACCTTTAAAACTTATCGACAATATAATAAAAGTATCTCTTAAATATTACCACAAGAAGTTTTGGTAAATAGGTTTTTTATTCCACTAGATTATATACATATATATTCAAAACAGATTAAAATTTTCCAGAAGGTCTCTTTTTCGAAGACGTGGAGCTAGAATTTCTTTGCATGGAAGACAAATAGAATGATGATGTACTTCACTATATCACAGATATCAGCAATTCACCTTGAATAAAGAATGAATACCTTCTTCTAATGAACTAATATCCTTAGAGTTTAACATTTTGCAAGATTTTACAAGCCAAAGTTATTTGTTTAGTTAAAGGAACACTTTATAACTATAAAGTTGAAGGAACACTTTATAACTTTTATTTTAAATAAATAGGAATATTTGCCTCTTCAAACGTTTTACATCCCCGACTGAGAATAGCGAATCAACTAACTTTTGTAATGAAGAAAAATGTGGTTTGTGTGTATGATTCAAATAATATAATTACCTTGTAAACACATCAACATTTAAGATCAGAAGTTTATTTACTTTTCATTAATCGATTTTAAAATTCAATAAATTAATATGCATTGGAATATTAACTGGCTATAATGTGATATTGGGATTTTTGTTATAGTTTGTGATTTGCATTGGAAACTGCAAATGTATAAAAATAATTAAAATTTTCTTGGTTACTGTTTTCAAAATATTTGATGAATTATTTCAAGGGTATAACATAAAAACCTAAAAATAGTATTTGTAGACTAAAAACATACAAATTCTAAATAATATCTGCATTCGTTAGTTGCTTTAACATGCAATTCTGATTAAAATATGTATCAGAAGCAAAAGATTTACGTATACTTTATACATAAGGTTTGGATCCAAATAAAGTTTTTCAATAACATTCTCAACAGAAGAAACGGAGGATAAATCTTTTATTCGAGCTAAGACTTACAGTGTTCATTTGAATATAAATTTATGATCAGAATTTTGCACACAAAAATTAATTAAATCAGGACTTGCAATTTACAGCGTTCTCCGAGCCACAAAACACAATTCCATGAAAGGTAGGAATCAAACTCATTAGCTTTTGGATGGCCAGATTGAACCATTCATTTACTAGCTCAACCATAAAAGTTTGATTACGCCTCGTAATGCTACACAGGAAATTATAACAGTTACAGTGTCTAATAACTAAATGAAAGTATGTCATACACAAGTTATTCACATTCACTTTGTAATGATATTTCAGAAACTATTTTTATAACAATTATTTAAAAAAAACTAGAAATGAAGATTTCCTTTATATAAAATATTTTAAAAGATAGATAAATCTGATTTAATTTCATAAATCAGTATGTGAATTTACTAAATTAAGTAAGTGAAAAAGAGAGAGGAAACACATCTGAAGAATATGTTTTGAATTTTTTCAATTTTTTGCCTTATCGTTCCTATAACAACTTTTTACCATAGCGGCTTCAACTTAAATTCGCTTAATCTTATTTTAAATATACCACAAAAGGCTCAGCATTAACATAAACATTGCTTTATATCAAAAGAGAGATAGTGAACTTAATAATTTAATATATCACTATGGAATATGTGTAAAAATTTTAATATAGAGTTGAATAATTTTTGTGTTTTGCTCTCATTGTCTAATTTTATTCTAATTTATAAAAGTGGATACAAGAGGATTAAAATTAATGATCTTAACTCAAACAATGAAATCTTTTTATGTATCTTCGTTGAATGTTAAAAAAAGAAACATTTTAGATAGGTGAATGACCAGGTAATTTGCCCGTACTACAAATTTATTGTAAATTTTTGTCTCTAACAATAAAAACTAATTTAACATATTTCCTATAATGACGTAAATTTTAGATTCTATATTAATTTATAGATGATAGAAAAAAATTAAAAATTTTAATTAGTTTAATAGAAAAAATATTTTTTTTGTGATTTTTTTATAGTTTTCCCAAAAGCATTTCATCTAGAGACCTACTAACTACTAATTTTTAATACATCTATATAGAAGCTTAAAGCCTTAAATATTTTGAAAACTGAGCTTATAAAGTAAGCAAAGTCGTTTTTACTAAAAAAATGTGTTCTTATTGAAAATTGTGTGTGAGCTCCTTGAAGTTCATTAAACACTATTGCATTTTTAAATACCTGTGTGCTTATTGATCAGTTGCATTAATACACAAAAAAAATATGTCTTTGTACTTACATCAATTTTATTATTATCGTTTATTTTCTCAGTAACTTTAAGGGATTTATTTTTTCTTGTTTTATAATTGATTCTTGGCAATTTGTTTTAATATATGAATATTTTGGAATATATTCTTCAAACGAAACATTATGCAAATTTTTTTATAAATATTGCAGATGTCTAAATCAGTTTTTTAAATTTCCCTTTGTTTAAACTGGTTAAAAATATTTTCAAAACATCAGAATTGTAATAAACTAGTTTATTATAACTCCCTCTAAAGTGTACTTTTATTCTTCATTTTATAAAACATACTGTTGGTTATCAAAATAATGGAAACACCTTACATTTATAAAGAATCTTGTTTTAGTAGGATGAACACTGATTTTGGCATGTCCTACATCATAGTAATAAAAGATTCATGGAATCGATTCACAGAAGTACTGAATTGTGCTTAGAGGAATATTGTACCATTCTTTATGGAGATATTATGAAAAATCTGGGAAAGATGCTGGTTGAGGATATCGATTTTGTAATGAACGCTCTAAAATAGACCATAATGATTCATTACATTGAGGTTGAGTGACTATGCGGGCCAAGGTATATGCTTAATTCCCATCAAGCCATGACTGAATGAGTCCCGCTGCTAGGATTGGTACAGTTTTACCCTGGAGAATTCCATCTCCTACGGAAAATAAAATTTACATCATGGGAGGGATCAGGTCGGCCAAAATTTATCGATATATCTCCCCAGCGATCATTCCTTTTATGATTATGATTGGTAAAGCAAAAAACTATGAAAAGGATGCTCATATCATGATACATTCAAATCCAAGCTTTATAGTTGGAAGAAGACAACCATGATCATATGCTTCTGAAATTGCTTTCCAAATGGAGCTTCGTTCTTTTGCAGGGAAAAGTGCGAAAGACGTCAGATTACATTTCTTTCTTCTACTTATTCATCAATCAGATTTTGTGAGTGGGACATCACTGTACAATAAACATTTTGCAATGACATCTGTGATAATCTCCACGGTAAATATTCTGTTTATGAAAGTGCTTTCTAACTGCGATCATTGACACTTCGGAATCCAGATGTTGATTGAGATCTGTGGTCGTTTTTGCTGCAGTTGTTCAATTCTAGACATTACAATCAATTTCAATACTCGTCGGTATCTTTCACTTGAGCTTCTCTTTTACATTACGTCAAGTTTGCTAAGATTATCTTCGTGCGTTGTGTGTATGCTGTCACGACTTTAGACATCGTTCTTCTAGAAATGCCTAAAAGTTGGGACGTTTTCGGTCACAGCCCATCTAGCCGTAGGAAGCTACAGCTAGATGGGCTCCTACAAATTGGTTTTTTTGAAAATCTTAAAGGCCTGACACTTTCTGCTTTTGAAATAATCTGGTCTTAAAGAATTTCAATAAAGCTACCACACCACATTCTACCAGAATATATATACATATATATATATACATATACATATATATATATATATATATATATATATATATATATATATATATATATATATATATATATATATATATATATATATATATATATATATATATAAAGCAACTGGTAATTGTTATGATATTTTAATGCATACAAAGTCCATTCAACATGCCACATTTATTCACAGGTGTTTCTATTATTTTAATAACTACTAGTAATTATCTATATTTAATAATTTGTGCCTTTTTAATTTTCATAAAAATGTAGATTTTGACACTCACCTCTCCAAAATTACATCTGTGATGTATTATTTTAACTTAAAATTTGTATCTTTATTTGGTAGAGTAAAAAGAAGATAAAATTATTACATTACATATACATCGAACAAAATTATTCATTTTTTGATATAACGAAATTTGATAGTCTATTATTTAAAAGAAAATGTACAAACTCTCTGTATAAAATTTAATTAAAAGTAAGAAATTATTTTATTTATACAAAACCTTAGTACATTTTAATTGCTCCAGAGAATCTTCATGAATTTATTCGAATTTTATACAAGATGCAATTTCAAAAGACTGTTTGATTCTTAAACCTCTGTTACTTGCGCGAATGAAATCTGTCTTCACCTTTACTTGTCTCTAATCTGATTATATGGCGTCTTGATGACAGTTTCTCTATGCTTTATCACGATATCTTGGCATACTGTCTCTTAAAGTACTAAGCAAAGATAAAATTATGACAGGTGACATCAGTACGAGTAACAATGAATTATGTGAATATTTATAATAAATTAAACATATAGAGAGAGTGAAAAAGACTCATGGTTTGAAAATTTTGCTTTCATTTAAATAAATTTCTTTGAATCCTAATATAACAAAATTAAAAAATAACTTGTCAGTACAAATAAGTAATTTGTAGACTGCTTTCATTTTATATAAAAGGCTAAATTTTATTATAAAATATAGCCAGTAATACCACTATTTAAGTATATTGATATTATCGCTACTATACATTCATAATTCTTAATAATTCAATAAACAAATAATAAAATAACTTTTAAACAATTAGAATTTTATAAAGAGAAAAATAGAAAAACACAGAAAGAAATAGCAACAAATAGTAAATAACCAATATACATACAGAATATCTTGGTTCTCCTTTTGTAACTCATTTTTGGCGCACTGCCAAACGGAACTTTATATGTAGGTCGACTGTATTTTGTCATAGATTTATAGCAACGAATTATGTCTATCATTTTAATATCTTCTTAATTCAATAATATTTCCGAAAATGGAAATATTTAAAAACGTTCAATTCATAAATATTTTATAGCGAATAATATTAAATGATCATTAATCACGTATAAAATTTAGGAATCATTCTTGTAAAAATGTTTAAAACTAAAAACCTTTTAAGAACTGCTACTAGCTGATTTATTTTTAATCAACATGGATGAAACGATAATATTGATTATACGTGTGTTTATTCTCTGCGTTCTTTGGTTCTTCGGTGGGAGATATTTTCATTTATAAAAGGTACAAGGATAAAATTTTATGATTTGAAGCTTGAAGTATTTCTGACGATGGAGAACTAGTATGTAGAAGATAATACGAGACAATTTGTTAAAAAATATTTTATTGAAAATGAAGGATTGAAAATTGCTTATTTTTAGCTTAGACGTGAACTTCACTATAGCTAGAAGTCTTCCAGTCTATTTTGTATTGAATCTATCTTATATAGAAAATGCTATTGGGTTGCTCAAAGTGCTGGAACGGTGTTAGAAATTTGCCGACATTTGAGCCTTTGTGCTAGAGTTTTTAGAGTACGGGTAAAACCAGTGAGTATTCCTAAGTTTAGTTTTATATTAAATAAGCTATATTTAACAAAATAACTACAATTCTACGATTTAAATTTAGTTTAACTATAATATTATCTCTCTCTTTCTGTACATATATATATATATATATATATATATATATATATATATATATATATATATATATATATATATATATATATATATATATATATATATATATATATATATATATATATATATAAATATATATATATATATACATATATATATCGAAGAGGTGAATATCGACAATCACAGGTATGAAAAGAGGGACTGATGTCAAGAAAGAGGCGACTGGCTGTCTTCCGCCAAATACTTTGTTCTACTGGAAGTCAGGCAGCTTTGTTAGTCTTACGCAAGGTTTGATTAGACGAGAAAAGATTTCTCATTTTTTTCCGATAACCTAATTTATACTGAATGGTACTGCAGTGGATTGGAGTGTTTTTCTTGAAAAATCAAATGCGTGTAAATGAGAAAACAGTTGTTCTTAATTTTCTCAAGGAAAGTAACCTAAAATTATTTCTGAAGTAGTTTCTGCTAAAGTTAATACACATAATAAAGTGCAATACACATTTTGAATTACATATCATTAAAACATTTTGACGTTTTAAAAATTAGTGAGAGAGATGAAAAAAAGATAATTGTGTACCATTAAAACCAGGAGAAAAGAATATGCAGTAGTATGTTACCAATGGAGTTTTTCTCTGTATACTAAATGAGACTCACACTAGATTAGACTACGGAGGAAGAATACGTATGCTTAAAGAGCAGCAAGTTAAATACAAAAATATTAGATAGGAAGTTGTAAAGTTGTATTTAAATTTATGCAAATGGTGTTAAATAAATCACAGTGCACCTGAGAAAGACAATTTTGTGAAAGTAACGGTCAATTTTGAGTTAAACTGAAGATGTCAAGTTGATCTGGTAGATCTGCAATTAGACAAATGTCGATGATAAGTTCATAAAGGTGTATCAAGATCAATTATCTAAGATTATCTTATTAAATCTACGACCTTTGAAAATTAAAAGAACTGAAAAAGTAGATTATAATGTTCTTCTAGTATTTTTAATATTTGTTACTCCAACAATATCGCAATCAGATAATGGCAAATAATTCAGTAATCATGTCATATCTGAAATATGCAGTATGGGGAAAGATGTTAAGATAGTTCATGGAAAACCTCGTCTTAGTCAAACGCAAGGATTAATTGAAAGTGTCAGTATATACAGAATGTGCTAACTGCATGGATGAATGATAACAAGACAAATGGTTAGATGACTTAATCTTTGTTCAATTTTCCATGAAAACTACATACCACGAAGGAATACGCCAAGGGCCTTATGCAGTCATGTTTGGCCTTAAAGTAGAAAGAGGCATATCATCGTTTTTTTGCCTAGCGAACAAATCGCAAATATTGAAATCAAAGAACTACTTGAAAAAATAACCAATAGTTTTGAAACCGAAGAACAGTGTGAAGAGTTAATACTTCTGAAAAAATTTAAGCGTTGGTCATACGAAAATCACATTACAAAGAAAAATATTGAAGAGGTCTTGCAATCTATCTAGTCTTCACATGAATTTCTGATTAAAAAACATGAATTAATTTCTACAAAAAGCGGCTGCGAAAGAGAATCTTGTACTGCAAGTAAAAAAATGTTATGAACCTCACAAAAACAATTTCCTATTGCTCAAATGGATGGTACTGTAAAAATGTAAGTCCCTGAAATCGCCAGTGCACGTGCAGATAGCCGAAATGTGTTAAAGGCTGTTGTTGGAATAGAAGATTGCGGCTTCTATATAATTTGGCAAATAAAAATACTACCCTCAAGAAGCTTTAGACACTTTATCAACTCGTAATTTGTTAAGAAAAATTACTTTCCATAAATGAGATGTTTCTCAAGAAATACCCTTAAGAGAAGTAGTTGTAAATAATTCGAGAAGCGGGGGGAAAGCTATACACGCTGTCATTGCAAAAAGGAAGTGTTCCACGAATAAATGCAATTTTAAAAGTAAGGGACTCTTGTGAATTTCAAAGTGTCACAATATTTTAAGTTGTTGCTATAAATAAGAGTTGAATCAGATAAATATTTACATTTTTATTACTATTATTTTCCTTTTATATTTAGAATGTGCTATTTACTTTAAGTTAATGGTCACTCCTTTCAGAAGGAGAAGCAAACAAGTTACTCTGCTAAATTTTTTTAGTTTTCTTGTGACGTTTAATCGCTACTGAGAAACGGAAAAGAAAATATAAACCACCCACATGTTCAACGCTCACCATTAGTATTTGGTAAATGATGACATTCGCCAGTATAAGTCAGAAATAAGGGTTTATAGGAAATACATCGAACATATACCAAGTGACTATGTGAATGTTGATATACACCACGCTAAAAATGGGCAATTTTCAATTCATCTTCTGGGAATTAATTTAAATAATTTAGACTAAAGTTGTATAATCAGCTTATCTTAATTTGTAAAACTTCTTCAAAGTTATTAAAAGTATTCGTAGTTATTATGCAACCCATTATTCTTAAAGAAATTCTAAAATAATCATGATTTGGAGATGATTATTAGATCATTTGTGTATATTTATCAAATTATACATAGGAATTGTTAGCCTGTTTTTCCTTCATAATTAAATGTATTTATTTCATTTAAAGTATTGATTTAAAACCTGGTTAATTTTCTCTGTAGTTGACCATCTAAATTCCATGCAGTTATTTATATAATACAATTTGTGCAATTTTGATAATACCGGTAGATAAAATTTATATTTATATATCCTTGAATTCTCAGTGCAGTTTTTAAGAATATATATTTTCTTAAAGTTTGTACTACACAAACGTAAAACATTGATGACTATCTATAAATTTCTCTTTAAATAATTATAATATAAGTTTATGTGTTCCTTATTACAATTTAATCAGACAGAGAGTATAAATATTTACGTCAAAATTTTGGTTTGCTTATAAAATTAAACAAATGAGATGAAAAACGAAAATTATAGTATCAAAACATTGACTTCAAGTTGGAAATTGCAATTATTTTATAAAAAATAAAATCTGTATAACTCCAAGCATGCAATTACCATAACTGTATTAAAATGGAAACAAATGAAAAGATATTTAATAAAAACGTTTATGTCCTATCTGCTTTAAGCATCAATATACACACATACAACATGTATTTGTTACTTTCAAACCATACCAATTGTTATGAAATCCAAATCACAGATAATTTCACAGATGTAATTAAAGCCAACTATTATGCCAGGTGTACTTTGAGGCATTAAATTCCCTTCATACAAGGCAATGAAATGATGCTTCCGAATGAAATGAAAATTCATTTTTTTATTCCTAAACTTATTCTACTGCACCCTGAACACTGTCAAAAGTTACAGCTTTTACTGTATATTTGGTAAATACTTGCAAATATTCATCTGTACTAAAATTTAGAATCTATCAAAATGGTGTAATGTTTATCTTTAAAACATTACTACCGGAGTAGATGGCCCATTTGAAGGGATGCAAATGCTTACTTCGAAATGTTATTTTTAATGAAGACCAATGATGGAAAACAGAGCGCCTTCCCGCCCAATGAAATTTCGGGAAATTGCATTTTACACTAAATTAATTGATACTTACCGGTTGATAAGAGCAATTATTCCTACGTTTTCAGTTTGGTAAATATCGACGAAACATTATTAAAACACGGTAAAATTACCAAATGTTATTAAGACTTCCACAACGGAGAATTTTTCGATCGCACCGGAACATAATAAATATACGTAAGTTTATTCTCTTTGATCTCTTTAATAAACTTTACTCACTTGTGTTTAAATATAATTATGGTTTCAGTGTTTTCATTTTGGCTCGTAAGATTACTGAATAGAAAAATGTTCAACAAGAAAGTTTCATTTCCAGGACAATGACATTTTAAAACTATCAATTGACAATTAAAGTTAGTAAAACATTCTCGTGATTGGTATTAGAAAGATTACTGCATATTAAAGACTTTTTAAGCATTGTTGATAAGACTTTTAACATTGAAACAAACTAGATGAATTTAAACACTAGCTAAATTGTATATAGTTGGAATCAAAAAGCCAGAATGCCTGTTTTCTCAGTAAAATATTCATCATTTTTAAATTAAATGTTTTATATTTTCAGAATATTTTTTGTGTCTCTAAGCTTTGTAGGGAAGTTAAATATTATGCTAGTTAAAATGAAAATGCAGTCAATTGTTTCGTTTAAATTTAAACCAAGCTAATAGCTACGTAGAACTCGATTTAAATTCCTTTATAGTAAGCAGATTGAGAAATATATCATTAAGGTATAATGTAGAAGAAAAAAACTATTGAGAATTAATTATTGCTCCCACACACAATAGTACTTAGATTTTATTTTTTCTAATGATTTTTATTGAAATTAGAGGTAATGATAAATAACGTTCTATTGATAAGATAAATATTTGTAGATCGTTTGCTTATGTAAAAAAGCCTGTGTAAGTAATTTATAAAGTTCAATTCTTGTTATTTGTTTTATTTTAGTGATTACCATAATAAAATTTCCTATTTGAGCTTTTTCTTTACTCAAAATTTAATTAAATGTAGTAAACAGGTGTTATAATCAGAATAGTATGCTTTATAGAATATATTCTTATTTGCACTGAAGTAAGTTGCTCTTTTTTATGTAAACTTTCACACAATTTTAATATAATTTTTCAGGAAAATAAGATAAAATTGTAAAGCATAAATAAACTGTGTAAACTGAAAGATAATTCTATTTCTTTTGATTATATTGTTTTAAAAAGTTTCTTGAAAGACACAATTGAATATTATGCAGTATTAACAACCAAAACAATGAATGTTCTTTTAATTTAAATGTAAAATACATAGTGTTTGTAATTATGAATTTAAATTCAATGCATTTAAAAATAATACAATTACTTAAATGAAATTAATCAAGTACAATTAATAATTTAATAGTTGTAAAACAACATTAAAGTGAAAATAATTAGTTTTATTTAATTTCAGCAATGAATAATATAATGTTTCTAATTAAATATTAAAATTGAAGGCATTAAAGTGGTAATATGAACTATTTGTGGAAAAACAAAGAAATGCAATTTTTCATCATATCGTATATAAAAAGCTTAATAAATAGATGTAGATGTTATTTAGTATTCAAAATTTTCAAAGCAATAACCAATTTCTTAATTACATACATTTTTATGAGACTTACGTGCATATATTTCTATTCGTATACTGTTAAATTAATAATAAAAAAATAAAAACATGGAATTTCAAATTGATTTATTCATATTAAAAATAAAAAAATGACATTAAAGCATTCAAAATTTGAAATGATTTAGATCATTTTCTTTTAGTATACAAATGCCTTTAATTTAGTAAAAGAACTATATTTTACAATGAGTGTGACATTCAGTAATCTTAAATTAAAATTGATTTTTAAATGAATTCAAAATATTAGTAGAACAATTAATTTCAATGAACAAATGTGCATGTGGTAAAAGGTCAAATTTAAAAAGATTTTCCATACAATTATTCTATTAAATAAACTATAAATGACCTATTATATTTACGGTTAAGCAGAATTGAATAATATTTTTTAGTGCAAGGGAGTTTTCAAAGAAGAATGCCTTTAAATTCTATGAGACGTTATTATGAACAGTATTCTAACTTCAAAAGATGTCACATCAAATTTTTAGAAAACCAGAATGGCCCAAAATATATATCAGCCAGCATGTGAATCAAGGGGCTGTAAAAATTGATCAAACTTGGTAGCTTAACCAGCACATATCTTTATTTCTGTTATTAAAAGCGGCGACTTGAGTGATTGTAGGGGTTGACTACAATGTTTGTCCAACTCATTATGCTGTTTCTGTATATAGCTTTGTCCAGCACTGCAACAGCTTAAGTCACCTCTTTGTCCCGAATGCATAAGAAGAATAAGCAGTCAGAAAAGTAGAAATATTAACATAAATAAAGTCTCGTTTTTTACCCAGCATCATTTGCCTCTTTGCATGTATCCAGTGGTATCTAGGCATATTACCTTTAAATGGCCTATTAATTACTGAATCAAATCTCAACATTCATTTAAGTAGTTTAAAGTAACTCGTAACACCACAGCCTACTCAGTGTCATCTTGATTGGTTTCCATCTCGGACAGTCGAACAGTGTCTGATAAAAAAAGCAACAGATTCATTTAAACATATTGTTATTAAGAAGATATTGCTGTATCACCTGGTGGGGAAATTTAGGGAGCAATCTTCAGACATAAGAGATCTGTTTTAGTTAAAATGTGATCTGATTATTCGAGGGGAATGCTGATGCCATTTTGGAGATTGCGGTTTAATGTAGACTGTTCAAAATCCAGTTCAATTATCTGCAAGAAAATGCTGCAATTAACTGCTCAACAATAATAATATTTACAAAGATATAATGTTCTTCAATGGAATGCAAATTCTTATATCTAGTTCCAATATATTATGCTTGTACATGTTTCGTAAGTAACATGTTCAAACATATGCATGCAGCTGTCCCGTTGATATTACAGAACTAGTAAATCAGTTGCTACATCTATGGCAGAATATTTTACATAATGACAGTGTTAATTTTATTGGATCCATACTTCCCAAAATATCAGTTTTATAACTACCAATAGGTAATTTTCAAACTACTGAAATTAATATTCTTTCTGTTGTTGATAATCAGTAGAAATGTTTTGCTCCGATTTTGTAACTATTTTTTCAATACACAAACTCTACGCATTTGTTGGATTTCAAAGACATGGCTAAGTCTTTTGAGTGTACATTTTTGCTTATTAAAAAGTACGTTTTATAACATGTACATAGTATATATATATATATATATATATATATATATATATATATATATATATATATATATATATATATATATATATATATATATATATATATATATATATATATATATATATTTGATAAAGAGTGTGTACACTTTACAAAATTAAAAGCATCCTGGTATTTGTCTCAGTAAATTATAGTTATATTATACGAAATACTCTCTCTCTTATAGTCCAAAATGTACACTATTTTCGTAATGATCTGAATATTTTATACTTTTGTATCTTAATGTATGAAAAGTTAGTTGAACACAGTGGCTTTGGTTGTCCTTAATTTAAGCAACTGAATGTTAATCAGACTCTAATAAACCACGCTGACAGCTGAATGTTTGTGTTCTGTCCTTCACTTTAACAATGACTTCTGCCTTAATGTGGCTACTTTTATTGGGTCAGACTACACATTAAACTTAAAAGTAGGTATTTATGCATTTCAAAATACTTATTTAGAAGTATTTATTCATGAATTTTAAATTTATTTAATTATTTTTACTTAACCGGTAAATTTTTGACATACATATACACTATATGAACCAAACTCTTGTTTTTTATTTCTATTTTCTGACGCAATATACAACATGATTGAAATTTCACCCATTCTTATTTTTATGTGTTTTGTAAAATCAAAAAGGTGACTGAAAATACTACTTAAAAATTCTAAGAAATGATAAAGAAATGTTATTGGTGTATGATATACTGGAAAGCTACAGGAATGATTGAAGTTGTTCTCTAAAAACTACAAAAATGATTGAGATACTTTGAAACAAAAATTATTATTTTTTAAATTTAAAATGGATTTAGAAATCCTTTAAGAAATCAACGCCGAAATATCATGTTTGAAATGCCAATCCAAATAGAAACATCATATGGAAATTTTTATAATCTTATATGCAAAATATTTATTCCTGAAAATTTTAAATGAAATTTGTCATTTTTTACGAAGGATGCGCCTTTTCCTAACGTAAATTTTTATTCGATACTTGTATATCAGAGTAATATTTACTAAAAGTATCAACAGCTTATTATTGAGTTTCAAAATGAAGTACATTAAGGGAAAAGTATTGTTAATTTAATTTTTCCTCTGCAGAAGTCTTTAAATTAGACGATGCAGAAGACGTATCGCTTTATTTATCATCAAATTACTTGTTATCAAAGTATCAAAGATAGAGTAATAGTTTATTTCTTAACTAAAATACATATATATTAAACTTAAGAAAAAAATAAAGATAAATTTCTAGAAAATCATTATATATGTATGTATATATATATATATATATATATATATATATATATATATATATATATATATATATATATATATATATATATATATATATATATATATATATATATATATATATATATATATATATATATAAATATATATATATATGTACGCAGATCAAAAGTACAATGAAAGGAAGGACGGGAAGATGGATTTGGACAATCGCTGCAGAATCATGAGTGTCTGTCACAAAATGTGACTGAAAGAAATGACTTGGACGATACTTGGAGCAATATTCAGAAAGCTTAGGAGGGTCGTAGTCAGACCAGTGTAGCTTAAGACTTCGGAATCAACAAAAGTGTCTCTAAACCATAGATGGCCAGCTATTAGGAAGTTTAGTAGTGGCCACCCTAGAAAATTAAATGCGGTGGATATCTGATACATCCTGCAGGTTAAAAGAGCTTGAAACCTGTTAGCAAGTGCCACTTGAAAATTGTTTATTGTGTACAACAACAAGGCTGACAAGCATCACGGATTACTGTGTCTATACGCTTTCACAAAGATGGCCTATTTCCCCATCGCCCTTTCATCCTTTTGAAAATTGGACGTGGGTCCCACGGCTTAGATTCGTGCAAAGAGTATTGGACATCTCATCAATGGAGTCCTACTTACAAATTAAAGTCATTTCATGGCTTCAAGCGATTCTCAAAGCCTGTTGATTTGGAGAATAATCGGGATACGGTTTCACCTGATTACAATCATTGAATTAGATCTTTTCGGTTGTCATAGTGTTGTTTTTGAGACCTTTATTCTAAATGTGTCAACTGAGTTCCGTATATACTATAAAGTCTCTGTAACTGAAGATAATTTTTTTAAAGGAAACGATCATTCCTCATGCACTTTTCGTGGTGCCATTGGAGAAAAATACATCATCCAAGAAAAAACAGGAACTAAAACAAATCCTGATTAAGGAAGGAACACTCTTACCTCAAGAACATGGATATTCAAGGGTTGAGTATAAAGAGACTGTGAGAAACAACCTCTGTAGTAATGAGAGAGTATATCTCATATTAAGGGACATCGGCTTGTTGATTTTCCTTTTAGACAGACAATCATGTGAAATGATTCTATGAGCTTTCAATATAGCCTTTTTTATTTGATTCCATACTATGTTCATTGCATTCATTTTTGTACTACCACGTTTTCGTCACCGCTTAAGTAAAAAATGTTGTCTCTCATTTCTGAATTTCTTGTCGGGGAAATACGGTAAAAATAACATAACACTTGTTCCATAAGTGTATCACACCAATATATACATATGTATTCATACATTTATATTATATGCCCATATATTCATGAAAAAATAAAAAACACAAGGTTTTAATGGAATTACCCAAAAATGTACATTGATTATTGATGCCATCCTCAATTTTAAATACACCACAACACATCTATAATTTAAAACACAGGAGAAAACAAAAGAAAGAATTTTCTATATAAATCGACGTTTATGACGCCAGAAATGAGAAAACGGTTTTAAATGTAAGGATCTTCATTTTGCAGAACACAGATGCTCTTTATTCACTGCTTCAACTGCGAAATTCTGTTTTTTAAGTTCAGATTTTAAGAAGTGTGTAGTGAGAAAATCGTGCAAACTTGCTTATCTGGAACACATCGGTTAATATATTATCGGGAAGCTTGAAAATTGACAAACACAAAAATGTGGGGCTTGAGCAATTAGAGTAGCAAAGAGTATAATTTTAAGGCTGTATAATTGATTAAGAAAATAGAGAATGTTAGATACCAGCAAAAACATGGTCGTCTATGTGCTACCACATAAAATAATGACAGATTCTTTTGTTAATAGGAAAGGCTATATCAATAAAGACGTATTTATTCGGCAATGGGCTGAATGTTTCAAACTAAATTCTTTTCACCATGTTGGACTCTATACTGGTAAGTGAATGGCGTGTATTTCTATGATTTCAAGACTCAAAAAAAGTTTTCAAAAAAGTTGGTTTGCGGAATATCTAAATTAAACGCAAGATGACTGGCACACAATTCTGGTTAGAATTCTGATAAGTCCCGATTCAGTTTGGAATGTGATGCCTGACTGGTTGCTTAGAAAAAAAGGGGTAGTTTAAAAATAATTCAGCATTCTTTCAAGACAATGCAGACAAATTGATTTGAGGATATGAGATGGAATCAACACTGGTGACAAAAAAACTTGTAAATCCTCCAGAATGATAATTTGACTGTCCAATTTCCATAATTTATTTTTGTATTTTGATTGCATTGTGTATGCAAATGAGATAATGAGACCTCACATCGTACCCTCCATTACAGTCATTGGCGATTCTTTTATTTCATCGCTTGTTGGGTGATCAAGAGCTGTTTTTACTGTCCGGTACTTCAGATGTTGGACAGTATTCTTGATAGTTTTAATGATAACTTCCCTGCAAAGAAAGTGTGCAGCAATAAGGAATTACACGCTTTATTAAAAATCTTCTATTATTTCCAAAAATAACATTTCCTACAATTTACATGAAACCAAACGGTTATTATAAAGCCTTTTACCAAGTTATCTCGCTTTCAAAGATTTAAAATTGTAATATTTTTATGTATTTTTTCTGCATCATGTTTGATTATGCGTTTGCTATTCATTCCCATTCAGGGCTATATAATATGTACACACACACACACACACACACACACACACACACACACACACACACACACACACACACACACACACACACACACACACACACACACACACACACACACACACACACACACACACACACACACACACACACACACACACGCACACACGCACGCACGCACGCACGCACACACACACACACACACACACACACACACACACACACACACACACACACACGCACAGCACGCACACACACACACACACACACACATATATATATGCTAGGTTAATAAAATGGGAAACTCGAATCTATATATTTATTATAAGTCTTATTTATAACAAAAAATATGGTTCAGTTGGAAAAGTGGAGCAGCGCACCTATAATGCCAGCTTATAGCTCGCACAAGACACACAACAACCACATTTATATCAAATATTTTTAGAAATACCTACAAACAAATTTCAGTTTTTATTTTGTCTTCTTTACATTTAAATATAAAAATTATTTTTATTTCTGATTGATTAGAAATTCTTTTAAAGAGCTGGCATTTAATAAATCCGGAAACGGAATTAACGTTAAGAATTTAAAGCAAAATTTCACATCTAATGTGGAAATAAATCATGATAATATAATTTTACTAGCCATCTAAATTTAATGATTAATTTTCTTTTTAGTTTAATAAGTAGTAAAATTTTATCGTAAATCTTTTGGATTTTCATAAAATTCATAATTAAGATTGCATGAATAATCGAAATATCTTAGCCAAAAGAGAAACCTAATTTCAGTCTTCGAAATTGTTAAGTTTTGTTAATCTACTCTAATTACTTTTAAATTCCTGTGAATACACGTTGTTTAGTAATTTTAATGATTCTATTTATAGAGGTACTACTGTTCCAAGAATTCACTTAATTTTCCTTTTTATGTTTCAAGTAATTATCTCATTAATCTGGAAGAATATGAAGAGAATCAATGGAATGAAGCTCAGTATATACATGATTATGGCTTACCCTTTGTTTTATATATTACATTTTTCTAACATATTAAATTCAAGAAACTAATTTCAACCAAAATTTTTTTAGGTTCAAAAATATTTCAAAAAGCTATAGCAAAGCACATTCTGTCATAAAACTGTGAACGAATGAAGTTTTAAGGGATAAAAATTTTCTTAATGAATTATCTGCAAATACATTAAACAAATTCTTTCGTTTGATTAATAATTTCATTTGGTTGGATTTCTTTTCTTTTGATCTAAAATCAAACAATAGTTTTGACACCATAATAAATATAATACTTGCTGAAATTTTTACAATTTATTATGAAATAAAATCCAAGTAATTTCAAGATTCGATGTTTTTATTTATTTATTTTGTTGCACACAAAAGAGAAACAATATACTATTAAATATTTAAATCCGGTATTCAGATTTCAAAGAGCAGGATTATTTTCAAAGTTCTTTGAACTCTTTTCAACATATCTCTATAAAATTCAGCAATGTCTAGAAATTAAAAAATGAAATATATTTGCTGAAAGTGTTATATATACATATGAAAAGTATAAAAATAAGGCAATCAGTATAAAATAAGGGCAAAGCATAAAAATAAAAACCATCAATGAAGTTTTATTTGAAAATTGCATAGGAACATTTGAAAATTTTTTATTCAAGTCTATAATAGGTAGTTTCTGGGGTTTATTTTAAATTCAAATATACTAACAGAATTACAAATATATTCTATTGAATATTTTCTTTTGTGATGTTTATTGTAAAAATATATTTATCAATAAATTTATCGCCTTTCTCCAAAATTTTAAGACTTAAAACACTATAAAGAATGATATTTATTATTTTATGACACATTAATATTTAATAAATTACTGACTTTAATTATTTCAGAGAGCAAATTTCATGTCATAGTATGAAAATGAGAAAATAATATTTTGTTTTTCTTTTGAAAATCTCATGAAACTCCAAACTCATTTTTCTGTAAAAAATTTATTACTTGATGTAAAATTTTTATTTTTGAAATTTTTTTAAACGACTCAATTAATTGAAAATCAAATGCTTGGTCTAATGTGTACTGAATTTTTAGTAATTCCTTATTTAAAAAATATATGTGGTATTCCTTAATAAATTATTTTTTGTTTTAATATTTCTTAATAGAAACATAAAGTTTTAAATTAACGAAATATTAAAATTATTTTTCATTTCAATATTTCATTAATAGAAACATGAAGTTTCCTTAGAAGAATTAGAAATATATTTGTGTGTGAGATATAATAAATATTAAAAAAATAAATCTTCAGAAATAAATAGTAGAAGTTTTTCTACTGAAATCCTTGACAATATATGACGATTTATAATTTCTTTGTCTTCTTGTGGTTATGACAGTTTATATGATAAATGACAAAATACATGAATTACGATGCATTTTGTAGTTAGAAAATGTTTGCTTCATACAAAAAATACAACTTTCATCATCATTACTCTAGTGTAGTCAGTGTCTTGTAAAAGGAAAGTATTTAAAATAAAACAACAGTATGGATAAAGATCTATACAGTTCATATGAATATTCATACACATATCAGTTGAAAGAAAATGCTTAGTTATTGCATTAGAGAATAGTAAGTAACAAAATAAAAAGGGAAAACACTTTCATTTTGTTAAAAAAAAATTATAATTTTTTCATAAAATAGTTATTACAGAATAAGTAAACATGGAGGCAATAGCCATTGTAAGCAATGGTAGACTAATTATTGAAAATGATGAAAGTGAGTATACGGGTTCATATTTTGTTATTATCATAATTATTAAATTAATTAAATACTAATGTAAGTGCTCAAGGAAACAAATTCTTAAAGAAATTTCTCTTTACTTTTTCCTATGTAAAACATGGAACATACAATCTTCTCCCTTTATTTAAAACTTAATCAATAAAAATTAGATTATTAGAATATTAATGCCATTATTGCTGTATTTGTCTTTTTATGGTAACCTAAATTATGCATAAATTGTGCTAGAAAATTTCATTGGATTTGACAATCGTCTGTAAATAATGTTGCTAGTTTATTTCAACTATAAATGTTTCATGTAAAATATTTATCAATGCGTTGTTTGTACTTAAAATGTTTCATTAAATAAAAAGGAAACTGTTCGGTATTACATTTTTACACTATTCTGTTGTGTGATCGATATCCAAAAATTTAGGGAAAACGAATTATAAAAATATAATAAAGTACTCTAATTGAAGATCAGATAACAAACCCAAGATTTCGGCTATGATTATGGTTATAATAGATATTACTATTTTAATTAACAGCTTTGTATGTTTTTTGCTAAATAATGAATTATATAGTGAGTTATTTCAACTAAAAATTTGTTTATTTTTTATTGTTGCTCACACATTCTACTCCTTATTACATCATACAAATTTTTATTTAAAAGTAATTATGAGTAATAACAGAAACTTAATATTTTAAAGAAGAAAAAAATTACCTTCCTTTTATTAATGTATTAGTTTAAACAGTAATGTTTAATAATGTTTAAAACTTTTTCACCCGCTCTGAGGAAGAATACATAATATAATTCAAATTAGCATCAAATAATAGTGATGTGTTATTTTGTAAAATCTCTTTCATCTAAATTAACATACAAACCATTCATAGCAATTAAACAGTTGATTAAATTAAAAACTTTTTAACACATCAAAAATTAAAATTTTGATTACTTTAAAGTGAAAATTTGAATAATGGTGAAAAAGCTTAAAGTTTAACTGAGTAATTTTTAAAATTATATTCCCTAAATATGAGTTTAAAAGATTGAAAAATAATTTTCAAATTAACCTTTACACTAAAATATGTGCTATGTGCGTATGAAGAAAAAATACAAATTTATTAAACCCTTTTTTTTCTGTATTTTTTCAAAATCGTGGTTTACGATATAACAATAATTTGCATACTTTATTTGTTGTCCGTTAATTTTATTCACACATAATGTAATATTAATTGTACTCTAGGGTTGCACTATAAAATTTTACTAAAAATCAAAGAACCACTTATTGATATTCCAACTTTTTTGATAGCTATGTAACTCTTAATATAAATTTAGTTCTAAATTTTATTTGATTTATTACTATGCCATGTAAATTTCTTTTAAAGTTGTTTTAAGAATTCTTTTGTAGAAAAGTTTAGTACGATTTTGATTGGTTACTTTTAGATTGAAGATTGCTAGATTCTGGATTATATTATTTGAAAAATCTCAAATTCTTAATAGAGGTAATCCATTAGAATTTTCTGTCTTATCAGTAGATTAAAATATTATTTATGCATTCTATTAATTTTTCTTACAAAAATGAATCTATCTTTTGCAATTGTGTTTATGTGATCCTAAATTCCCATTATCTGCATTATTTAGATGTGAAATACTTCATAAAGTAGATACAAATAATAATGAAATGAATTTTTGACAAATTTGAAAAACAATTAAATATGAGGACTACTTACAATACCTAAGTACTTGCTTTTTAAAACTATTTTCACGATAAAATAACCTGTTCTTAGAAATAAATCTATAGGAAATAGTTATTATAAACTGGCTCTTGACTGTGATATATATATATATCATAATTGAGAACAACTGTTTCGTTCGCACAATATTTTAAGAGAAATTTTAAAATCAACATGTTTCATTTAATTTATAATGTCTTATGAGGCATAAATTTCTATCTTTTATTAAGTTTTTATAATTTAAGTTATTTTTCTTATTAGCTTTTCAAATTTGGATGCTAAATTTCTAATACATAATAATGCTTAGATAATAAAATGGTTCCATAAATTCCTAATAATATTTCAATTAGATAAGAATGAAAGCCTTATAATTGAACATTTATTGGTTTATTCTGTTTGCTGTACAAAATCTAAATTAACAAACCGCTTATAACAGAAATATTATATTCAATGTGTTTCTGAATAATAAGGATTGTCTAGTGGGAAAGTGGCTTATTAAACATTTTCTTGACACTGACAAATCAAAACTAATTATAATTACTTTTGAAAGAACTGAAGTCCCCGGTGATTGGATGAGAACGAAAGTTTTCTCAGTTCAGATACTTTACAGAAAATGCATTTAAAGTAAAAGTTATGAAATGTTGCACAATTCATCGTATCAATTAGTTCCCTTCATCGCAATTTATTCAATTAAAACTTATGCAGCTCTTTACACTTATGTCTAAGATTCATTGTAATTTCGTAATCTTCTTAATGAGTGCTCGCAATTCTTGTCTAATATTTCAGGTATGACGCTTTTATATTTTAAAAATTGAGCCAAATTTAATAAAACTTTCTTGTCGTGGTTTTAAAGTTAAGCTGTCTTTTCATAAACTGGAATTAAAATTCTTGTCAATTCTTAAATATATTTTGTTACATACCTGTCATTGATAAGTCTGTGTTAACTAAATAAGCAAATTTAATATTTATATAAGAATTTGAAAGGTTTGTGTAGTGCATATTTCCTCCTGAGTTTAACGAAAAAGTGGAGATTAAATTTAACATAAATTCTTAACTCACTAGTTTATTTTAAAATATTAATGCTAAGTAATAAAAAGTTTTAATATAAGAAATTAAATTACTGTATATGAGAAGCGCTAAATATATAATATACTTTTAAAAATTGCAAACTTATAACTTCTAAAATAAAGGAAATCATAATTTTTTATTTTCCATTCAAAATACTAATTAGTTATTAAATGATTTTTAAATGCATTTTTCACTTATGTGACTAATACATAAAATCTTACAAATCTTTTCGTACCCCATAGAATAAAGAAGCTGCATCACTTAAAATAGAATTAATGTTTTTAAGCAAAACAAACGAATACTTTCAATGCAAAGTAAAACTTGCATTGAGATAACTACTGCATAGATCAAGAACGTTAAGAAAAGCTAAGAATATAAAGTTCGGAAACTACACCTATATTTTCATGCTTGATTTCATTAGTTAAAATTATTCAAGCATTAATTTAAAAGAAAATATAATATGCATGTGCAACGAGAATCTAAATCATAAAAAACATAAAATGTCAAACGTGCTCTTGAAAAATTATTTATATATTCAAGTTTCATTGACATTACAAATAAATATGAAACATATTTGAATAAATATGTACATCCATATTTGTATTTTTAAAACTGAGTAGTTTAATTCCCTTCATACTGAGCATGTTTGATCATTGCTTTTTTTGATCAAATATGAACCACAATATTCTTATAAAAAACATCACTTAACATTAGAGTCTCTGTTACAAGTAATTTTATAATCTCAGAAACTGTACAAATAAGTAAAGTACTCTAATGTGCAAACAAGGAAAATTCTTCAAATTATAACTTTAAAAATGTGTTGTAAGAGCATAATTAATTTAACTAAGCAATAATTTTTGTTTGAAAAGTTTTAAAGAGAACATGACTGTTTTAAAGAGAAAAAGAATTTTTGAAGGAAGAGTCTTTAAATTGTTTGTCTTTTTTAATAATCATTTAATATGACGTAAGGAGATACAATGATATCTCTTACAAATTGTGTTTTGATATAACATAAAATATGAATCCACGTTATTTCCCTTTCATGTGTCAATGTATATGTGTCATATAAAAAAATAAGAAAAAGTTCCTATAGGATAACATGATTGGTTAGAAATTCTGTTTTAATACATCATATAATATTAAATACAAGATTGATTTTCTTCAGAGAAATCACTGATTTTATATTTTGAAATGTTTAATTTTAAAGTTACCCTATATTAGAAAACGGTTGTTGAATATGCAATTTCTTTTGTATACAATTTTATCATTTTGCTAAGTCATTTTGAATTTGCTTGTAATTTCCTTGAGCAGTTCAGTGGAATATTTTCTTCACACAAGCAAAAATTTTCAATTTATAACTTAGACATTTGTAGATATTCAATATGAATAATAGATAAAAGTTACTATGTATTAATATGTAAATATAGCATCACTCAAAACTTAAATATGGTATTTAATTTACCAAAAATCAATACATACAGCAAAATGTATAAAAGATTCTTTCGATATTACATAATTCGTAGAATATCTAGAAAAACATTTAGCTACTTTTTTGGAATTTATGAAAATGAAGCCCATATTAATTCTCCTATTTTTCAATGAATATTAATTCAGGACTTCAATTA
Source organism: Latrodectus hesperus (assembly GCA_037975125.1). Classification (NCBI taxonomy): domain Eukaryota; kingdom Metazoa; phylum Arthropoda; class Arachnida; order Araneae; family Theridiidae; genus Latrodectus; species Latrodectus hesperus. Next base: position 71,269,397 of record CM075854.1, read on the forward strand.
AGGAACTAAAAATACAATGTGAAGCTCAGAATGAATGAAGAAAATTTTAAGCAAAAAGATTACGTGTCTAACATTCTGCATACGTTTGTATTTGAATTAGATATTGACAGAATCAATAAGCTTCTATTTTAAAAACTCGGAAAATTTTTTTAAGTTTCTTACTTACAACAAATTATGATTCAAGCCAAGTTTAAATTCTTTTACAAAGATTGAAGCAGGAAAAGAAAATTTTAATTTGTGATTAAAAAATAAATGGATTGAATATACACTTTTTTGAAATATTTTTTATGCATATGCACAAATAATTTTTTATTTATTTATGTTATATCCATTAATACAATTCGTATAAAAAGGGAAGTTAAATATTACACATATTCTGAATACAAAGTTGAATGTTGACAAAGTTTATATTTGTAAGTTTTCAATTTATTTTTAATATAATGGTTATATAATAGCTTAAATGGATTACAGGAATTTTTAATATTGTGAATAAAAGTGAATGCATCATTAAAATTATCATAATTAGTAGTCGTGATTTCAATAAGTACTAGAATTTTTCAGATGGAAATCAGTGTAAAACAAAATATAGCCATAAATCTGAACCCAATTTTTCTACTTTTGTTAAAGTAAATGCAAAACTCAGAGAAAGATATTCGATACATTTTTATTCAAATTACAAATAAACATAATCTGTTTTTTTTAAAGAAAAATATTAAAAATATAATTTTATAGGTGTAAATACTTAATTTCTTAAAAACGTTATTACAATTATTATTTTTACATATAATCTTATGAGTATATTATTTCTACCAAAACAAACCTTGTTGACCCTACATAGGCCTACTTCTTGATATCCAGATTTTTTGTAGTCTAATGTAAATTCTGAACAGAATTATAATCCAGATATCCTAAAAATTCTTTTACGGATGCATTCCTGTAAAAAATTAATATGAATTACAAAATTAGAATTTATGATGACAGATTTCGGATGCATATGAAATATTTCACTTTGTGGAGAATCCCTCATCCTTTTTTAAAAAAAAAACGTTAAAAATATAATTCTTTATATTTTCAATTTCTAATCTTTCCTGATATCCAATTTGTTTTTGTATAATATGTATATAGGCAATAAAATAATTTTATTCAAATGAATTCCTTTATTAAAGATTTTTAGTAGATATTCATTCGATCTAATTAGAAAAAATTAAAGAAGAGTTTTGACTATTAAGGAATTATTATATATATTTTAGGGAACAAAATTTATCTAAATCGAAACTGTATTTTTCCATCTGATGCTAAAACATGTGCTATACTGCACTGAAATGCTTTGCAAAAGAATTCAGAAATTGGTATTGTGTTATATAAATGATGTTTTACAGAAACACACAAACATGGTTAATAGTGAAATTGACTTTGTAATACTCTTGATAGCGATTGTAGAACGCCAAACTCACTTATTCGGTGAAACTACCAATAAAACGAGACAGAATATATTCCATCGTACTCACCAAGTAGCATGTTCATTGGATTTCGAAACTATTGAATTTGCCCTGAATATCAGAAGTGAATTACTATTAGAAATCAGCTTCTAATATAGTGTTTAAATCGTAAATTAACATAGGAATAGAGTAATGCATCCCAAAATTGTCAGAAGCTGCTATAGCAACGATGAGAAATTATATAAAATGTTTCATTGCAGTTAAAATTGCCCTTATTTTTATGATGAATCGTGCATTTTTCTTAAATTTAAATATTTTGAAGCAAAATCAGGATTGAATATTTCTAAGATTTTAGACTAATATCACATTACACAAGAGCCATAATTATTAACTTAAATAATTTTTAATAACTTATAAAATATTATAATTATTGATACTTTAAGTTATATATGGAAATGTAATTTAATTAATTTTGATTTTATCAGATTGTAAATATGACAAAAATTAGCTTAATAGCTTCTCTAACATTTATTAATAATTATAAATATTCATTAATATTTAGCTCATAAAATTCAGGATCTTAGTGCAATTAAAGGATTAAAATGAAGAATGGAAATTGCTTGTTTATCCATACATTTCAAAAATTTATTCTAGCAGTTTTATTTAATATTTTCTATTGAGAATTTCTTGATTCATAAAGTTTCTTAATGTTTCTTTTCATCTTTTTAGTGATAAATGAAATAAATATATGAAACATGTGATTTTGAGTTTTGGAAATTGAATAATTTTATAAAAATTCATAAAACCTTATTTAATTTATGTAAACAAAAATAATATCAAAAGAACTAAATGCATTTATTAAATATAAATTTGAAGACAAAACTGTGAGACGAATAAAATTTTTTATTGTTTTAAAATTATTGAAAATTTAAATCCTTTCTCTAAAATTCTGATCTATCTCAGGAGTTCAAAGTGAATTTCTGCTTAAAATATATTTATTCTTTTTTAAGTTCTTTTCTATTTATCGTAATCTTTGAATTGAATTACTCACGTATTGGTCACGAAATATGCAAATGAAATATTTGAAAAACGTTCTTTTATTTTTTTAGAAACTCTTAATTTCAATAATATTTGTCAGCAGCAAAATTTTTTAAATTAAAATATGAATATATATTGCGAAGTTGTCTTCAAAATACAGTATTTTTCATTAAATTCTAAAACTTATGATATTAGATTGAATTCCAAAAGGAATAATGGAATATAAATTATAATTAAATGTTTTTCCAGTAATAGGGTGAAGTTTGATTTACAGTCCAATCCAATGCAATGCTATCCTCTCAAAACAAATAAAATATTAAGAAAGCTTTTTGTTTTTATTCTTTTTTTTATAAAAATGATCTTAATTTCTAATATAAGTTTTTGAACATGTATGCAGATAATAAGTATTTTTATTTTTATTGGTTTCATTAGAAGAGTTCTTATCTGCAGAAAGCTTTATCTTCTAAGATTCTGTAAATGAGAAAGTTTTAGATTTTGAAAGTTTTTTTTCCTCCAAAATATGGATTAAATATGGATTTCTCCAAAATATGGATAAAAATGATCAAAAATATGCATTCATTTTTGAAATAAAATATTTAATATATTAAAGATTCATTATTTTAAAAAATGAATCAGTATAAAAAACTGTTAACATTTCCTTTTGATTCCATATCTAAATTAATCTACTGATGGAAACATTCAAAACTGTGTATAATTTACCCAAGTTTTATAGGATATGAATTGTGGTAATTAACAAATTATACGAAGGTTACTCTGAAATTTTTGCGATACGCGCATACAAGAATTTACAAAATAAAAATAACGGTTTAATTTTAAAGTACAAAGTATTTTAACAAAGAAGACGATTTTTTACTGACTTACTCCAACTTGTTTAGCGTGGAATAAATTTTAAACAGAAGAGAAAATGGAGTTGACGCGAGAACATTTTCGCGCTATGATTTTCTACGATTTCAAAGCAAGATTAAATAAAGAAGAATGCGTTCAACGGTTGCAATTAGCATTTGGTGATGAATCTCCAGCTCGTGCTACTGTATTCAGATGGTTTAGAGAATTTAGAAGAGGTCGCAATTTTCTTCAGGATGAAGAACACACAGGAAGGCCGCCGTCGGCAGTAATCCCGGATAATGTGTCTGCCATACGAAAAATGTTAATGGATGATAATCGCTGTACCTCTAAAATGATACAGAAGGAACTTAACATTGGATCTGCAGCCATACACAAAATCATTCATGAAGAATTACATATGAAAAAAGTAGTTTGCCGTTGGGTTCACCATAATCTAACTGATCATCAAAAAGAGGAGTGTGTCAGAATCAGTAAAGAAACTCTTCCTAAGCTGAATGATGGTGGCCACCGCATCATTTCTAAAATTGTAACAGGTGATGAAACGTACATACCGTTTTTTGACGTTCCAACACGTCAAGAAAGCAAAGTATGGGACTTTGAAGATGATCCCACGCCGACAATGGTGAAAAAACAACGCGCACTGAAAAAAGTGATGTATGCCGTTTTCTTCAGAAGTACGGGATTGGTCAAAGCCATCAAGTTGGAAGGACAGAAGACAGTAACAGCAAACTGGTATACCACTAAATGTCTTCCAGAAATTCTACAAGAACTGAATGTTAGGGGAATAATGCTTCACCATGACAATGCATCTTCACATACAGCCGGATTAACAGTTGAGTTTCTTAAACTAAAACAAATTAAAGTGATCGAACATCCGCCGTATTCACCTTATCTAGCTATGTGCGACTTTTGGTTATTCTTTAATCTAAAAAAGAACTTACGTGGACGTCGTTTTCATTCAGAAGAAGAGATTGATGTGGCTATAAATGCATTTTTTCATCTATTCGAAGAAATGAATGGCTTGAGGCATTTAATCTGTGGAAAATTCGTCTACAAAAGTGCATTGATGCTGGAGGAGACTACTTTGAACACACCTAAAATTTTGTAAGTATAACTTTAAAAACATAGTTGTATCTCAAAACTTTCAGAGTGACCCTCGTATTCATTTTATTAAAAAAAATTTGTCTTTCACTGAAATTTTTTACAAAAAAATTTAATACTTTTACATACATCGAATTCACAATTATTCTTGATTTATAAAATTTTTTATATTTGAAGTTTCTTTCTTAAAGTAAAGGAAGTAATGTTTCATCTAAGAATTATTTATGATTTTTAATGTTAAGAAATATCAAAAAGTGTGATATTTTTATATAAAATCTGTTTTTTCTTTAATGCGCTTTATTATTAAAAATTTGGGAATTATACTGCAAAAATATTTGTTGAAAAATAAAAATTACGATGAAACCAAATTTATCGATATGTTAAATACCCGTAAAAATTAAAATATTTTGATTGATGTATCGATCAGGGAAACTATTAGCAAAATATGACTGTTTAAAATCTTTATTATAATTTAAATAAGTGTACAACTTAATAGATGTTTTAGCTATCAATATTGTTATCATCAACATCACATTTAGGCAAAAACTTCGAAAATATTCTTTAAATAATTTACTTAATTTATCAAACAAATAAATAAAAAAATTTTTACTTTAAAATAATTTTCTATCAAATGACATAAGTTTCTAAATTTAGCTTCCAACAAAAGTCTGAATATGATGCTATAAAAAAATGATGGACTGATATTTCGAATTTATTTACATGAAATACCTCTAAATATATAGACAATTGACCACATAACTTGTTAAATTATTTCTTTATTTATTACTATCTAACAATATCATATTATTATCTTAAATGTTTCTATCAATGTACTTCTTCTTCTTCTTAGAGTTGGGTTTGTATGTCATTGGGCACCTCTGCTTTTATCAGCATTTTGTACTGTTAACTCCGAACCCAATGTTTCCTAGTTCCAGTTGCTCGGGTCACCCACTTTATTAATTAAGTCCGATAACCCTTTAATGGAGTCTAGGTGTAACTCTCTAGTATGGATGATGCCTAAAGAAGTTAATCTAGAGAGGGCAAGAGCCTCGCATTCGTAAATGATATGCTTAGCCCTTTCCTCTTGCATGACATTTCCTGCAGATAGGGTCTTGCTGAAACAGTCCCATTTTATGGAGGTGTTTTCTGAAATAATAGTGCCCAGTTATGAAGCCTACGATTAAACGTATCTTCTGCCTAGAGCATCTTAGAATTTCAGAGGCAATCCTCGCTGATGATCCATAGATGAGTCAGTCATGTCAGAGAGTCAGTCATGCTAGCGATAGCTTCCTGACTTTCACCAGAAGAATATGGTTTGGAGGTCACTTCTACCTCCTGTGAAGGACTCATTGCTGCCCCTTCACTAGATTGCCTCTGAGTTCCCTTGTCTTTTTCAGCAAGGTCTACTTCAGAGGCTTCACCTGCAAATGCAGAAAGGTTTGTTATTTCTTGTATCTTTTCAGCCACAGGATAACAATTAATAAGCTCAGGTAATATAACAGTACACCTAGCATTCCCTGAGTTACTGGGCAAGGCAAGAAAGCTATAGAAGTTCGCCAGGCAACTAGAGGCTCCGTTAAGACACCATTACCGAGGTGCCAAATAGCCCTAGGCATGGGTCGCATAACACCAGGGTTTATGGGAGCTGGTTCGCGGCCTCTGATTCTATATTCAAGGCTATCCTATCATTCCTACAGGACGTTCGGCGATCCACCATCCAACGACGCGCCTGGTAACTGCTCAGGCCCCAGGATCAATGTACTTGCAAAATTACCCTGTGTCATAGATTTCAAAATTTATTAGTAAAATCTTATGATGTACATGTGGCGTATCTACTTTAAAAACCTGACATTTGTTAGATCAACACCAATAAATTGTTGACAGTTAGAAAGTTAATGAAGCAAGGTATCTGATCTTATGGTGTTCTAATAGGGAATGTACTTTGTTACATATAATTAGTAAATTAATATAAAATAAGAAAAATATTCGAATGTATTTTGCAAGAATGCTATTTTCATGAAGAGGAGTTTCACAAGTAAAGAAAGAAAAAAGAGTTTTGCACATTGTTACAAAATGTGAATGCAAATAAAACCAAATAAAATTGAGGTTTGACTGAAGGCACTGTGAAATATTGTGAGCAAAACAATCTTTCTTTGTGGTTGTAATATGCTTGGAAGTTTTTGCATACATGCAAATAAAATTATTTAGAAGTTTGTGATTTATTTGCATGTGTGGGGTATTTGCATGTGTTTTGTAAGAATCGATATAATCCTTTCAAATTTAGATTACAAACATACAGATTAAAAAAATTACTTTTTTATAAATAAACATATCTATGAATACAAAGAACACCTTGTGTGTCGAAGAATTCACATAAAAATATAATTTTAAATTTGACAGCAGATTGCCTTAGAATATCAGTTTACAAGTACTTAAGTGATTATCAAATATGAACTATCATTAACAGGATTTCACATAGTTTATTCATATCTGTTTATTTCTTTAAAAATTATTTTCTTTAAAATACCCTAAGTTTTCAAACACTTACCATTTCTTAAGGAAATTAATTTCAGCCTTCTTCAATCCTATTAAGCACGCTATCACAATACTAAAAATAGTGGAACCGATTAGAAAAAAGGTGTGAAATTTATTTTAATGCTTCAGTTCAGGATAAATTTCTTCTTCATTTTAACGATTCCATACAATAATTGCTAAAATGAATATGAGAATGAAAAAAATTAAACGGGAAATTCACTTCCAGTTTCCATGTTTACAGACATCAATGAAAAGAAACCTGTTTACTTTTAGAAACTGTTTTATCATCAAACAAAGTACAGAATGGTAAATATTAGCAAACACTGAGTGGGTGCACGGTCTTCTGGAAAGTGATTAAATTCATATTTTGTTTTATGAAACAATATTTTTGAATGACGTGATGCGTAATTTTAGTTAGGTTCATTAATTTTTCCAAAAAAATTAATAAAATAAAATCTACATTTATTCCCGTAACAAAGATACTTTTGAAAGATGTATTAAGAAGGAAAATATTCCTTGAATTTATTTTCCATTTAAGTAAATTCAAATTCCAAAGTCATTAGCATACTTAAAAAATGACAGAATTTTTAATTCAAACTATTCATTTTTATAATAACTGAAAGACATTTGTGATAGGACAGTTTGATTGCTTACTTTACTTGTTTGCATATAAGATAGTTTGAAAGTAAATATTTGAGTATGAAACTTAAGTTTAAAAACATATAACTATTTCTGTAGGATATTGAATTTTATACATTCATTCATTATATTACTTTCATGAGGTATAATTAAAATGTTTCAAAATGAATACTTTGGTTTTTAGCAAAAACAGAGTAAAAACATAGATTTATAGTCTTAATTAGCTGAGAATTTTAACAAAGATTGCTTTATTATTGAAGTGCTTTCTGTTTTGTATTCTAATTTGCAAATTTAATAAAAAGATTAAATGATAAATCTTTACTTTTCTTTGATCTGATGATGATTTCTTAGAAATGATAAATCTTTACATTTCTTAGAAAATTGTTTCGAATTACAGTGAAGAGTAAAATAATTCATTGAGAAAATTTAATATTTGATAATAATAATAATAATATGAAACCTTAAGAGTGTATGGGTCTTTTATAAATAAGAGCCTATTTTGGAACGGATTGTATGATTGAATTACCTTAATTCAATTAAATGCATTATAACTTACGATGTGTGGGAAAGTGTTCGGATAATTTACTTTTTCCACAATAATCAGCGGAAGCTAAAAGTATTTGTTTTCATAAAAGCATAATAAACTCTTGAAGATTTAATTTCAAATTAAATATTTGATATATGTTTCTTAAGAAAAACAAGTTATTTTTGTATTGAAAAAAATTACAGAAAATTAAATTTTTGTGCGCTTTGTATTAAGTTATGAAGATAGGAATCTTTAGAAATCAAAATCAAAATCAATAATATTTTGGAAGAGATTTTTAGTAATTCATAAAATTTTTACGAAAAATTTTATTAACACGAATTTTAATATTTTGTTCTAATATTTTGAAATCAATATTGATGAAAATGGGAGATAGATAATAATTTGTTACCGAGTAAATCATAGCTTAACCGTTAAAACTTTCTGTTAGGCATTCCTACATCTGTCAGGTTTGCCTTAAGGAATGATGGTTTTTCGTACATCGCGGGTCATATTCAAATGTTGCGGGAAACTCCCAAGTTCTCACTGAATGCTATCTACTCAGAAAACAGAACTACAATTCTCATTGATTGTTCATTATTACTTGGTATTTTTATGCGCAAATATTTCTCGAAATTACAACCCGCATAAGGAATAGATCTAATAGTGATGCTTTTATCATACATATACCGTAATAAAATATACATTTTTTTCTTTTTGCTGAGCGTTTAATTCCAATATAATCCAAAAATAAACGTGAGTCATTAAATCACGTTATAGAGATCAACGGAGAAATAATTTTGCCGTCTGAGATAGTGGATTACTTTTTTTGCGAGAAGAAATCAGGCTTCGTGTCAAAAGTGTAACCAATTAATGAAAATATAGATTTAAGGCTATATATATATATATATATATATATATATATATATATATATATATATATATATATATATATATATATATATATATATATATATATATATATATATATATATATATATTTAAGGCTAAATATAGATAAAGACTGTGAAAAGTCCACATCTGCTTTTGGACTTTTTGGCTATCTATGATATCATAGATCGGGTCTAGTTCCACTAGACCAAATGGGGATTAGTCCCACCACCATTAATGAAAATATAGAATTGGTGGATGTAACAGAATGAGCAACTTTTGAGGGTTGAGTTAGCAACAGTCATGTCGCTGAAGACTAATATGTTATGCTCATGGTACTGATGGAGCACGCTACTACATTCCATACTTCAATGAAAACAGTATAATAATCGGTATCCGCACGAGCCATCCACTGTAGACTGAAAAAAAATTTATCTCTGCTAGATATCTCTAGCTTCAATGGTGCTTTTGATTTTTAGATACTGACATTTACATTGGAACAATACAGTGAAAGGCGGAGTTTGATATCCCAGTGGTATACCATGTGGTTTTAAGCGAATCAGAGTTCTACCTGCAAATCCTGATATTACAATTTTAATTCCTAGTAATGTAGATAGTGATTCGCATTTACATATTTCTAGGAAAAAGAAAAGCCTGTAAAGTTACACCTAGTCTAAATTTTTATATGCGCTTGTTGAAATTATTCACTTACTGTAGCCTAATATTGGATTTGTTGCTAAGGTTTAACTATGCCATGAAGAAAGTCACACAAATTTTATTTTAGAAGAATTTAGTTTGATGTTAATAAACCTAGTAGTTGTAATCTAATATTTGTAGATTTTGAAAAATATTATACTTTTTTTCATCCTCATCAACTAAATAGAATTTTTTTCATCAAAATGATTTTAACGAAAATCATTAAATTCATATTCAAACAACAAATAATGACTACATGTAGTTTTATTAAATAATTCTTGTTGAAATGCTATATGTTAAGACATTCTATAGAATGAGAATTTTCTCACATAACTAAGTATAAACTAGAACTAACTTCTAATATTTCGTTGAAACAGTGTTTAAAGTTCTTAGAGTTATTATGCATAGTGTTCCTTAATTCCCTCCTCTCATTTGTAGCGGCTACAAAATTCATGTCAAACGCAATTTTAAGCCCGTTCTCGTCCATGAAGTAGATGATAACGATGCACGTAGATAGAAGGAGAAGCCTTGATTATAATACTTTATTCGAATTTAAATGCATTTAACTGAGTGAGAGTTTTCTAGAAAAATTGAAAAGCATATTTCGCACTTAAAATGTTACATAAATTCCTTAAGTTTCTAGATAACAAAATGTTTTGAAAGGAAGTAAACTGTAAGCATTTTAATAATAGGATAAAGTGAAGAATTAGAGATAATTCACAATGATCATTAATGTTCCCCTTAAAATAATAGTTGTTCTAAGCGTGAAAATATTTGTTCTAAATGTTCAAAAACAGTAAAGAATAATAGATTTAAAATTAAATATAATTTTAGAAAATTTCATGCAATAGATAATTTTTAACCTTTTAAATTAATGAAGCTCATTCAAGTAACGTCATTTAAGATTCATAAAATAATAATTATAAAATAATAGTTTTTTTATTTTAAAAAGCTAGTAATACGTTAATAGCTATAGAACACATGACCTTAGAGTGCTTGTTATGAAACTGTTACTTTCTAAGGATTTATTAAGGGAATAAGGGAATGAGTACTGTGATACATATTTATTAATTTAAGCTTTATATATATATATATATATACACTACTGGCCATTAAAATTGCTACATCAAGAAGGAATGCAAATAACAGAACGATATTTATTGGACACATACATTATAGTGGAAAGAACAAGTGATTAGATTTACAGGAAATTAGGATGTATAGATCTTAAGAAATCAGTACCCAGAGCAGCCACCTCTGGCTGCAATAACAGCATTTATCCGCCTAGGCATGGAGTCAAACAGAGATTGTATGGCATGTACGGGGATCTCAGTCCATGCAGATTCAACACTATTTCACAGTTCATCGACAGTAGTAGATGGTGAGTGATGGCGTGCCAATCGCTCGGAAACCATTGACCACACGTTCTCAATTGGTGACAGATCAGGAGAACGTGCTGGCCAGGGTAACAGTCGAACCTATTCTGTATCAAGGAAGTTCAGAACAGTACGGGTAACATGCGGTCGTGCATTATCCTGTTGAAACAAAGCATTAGGGAGGCTTCGAAGATATGGCAGAGCCACGGGCCTTAACACACCGGAAATGTAACGGTTGCCGTTCAAAGTGCCGATAATGCAAACAAGAGGTGATCGAGACGTGTATCCAATGGCACCCCATACCATTACTCCAGCAGATGGGCCAGTATGGCGATGTCCAATGCAAGCAGGCAATGCGCGTTCTCCACGATGCCTCCAAACACGGATGCAGCCATCATGGTCCTGTATACAGAACCGAGATTCATCTGTAAAGATGACGTGATGCCATTCCCGCGTCCAGGTTCATCGCTGATCACACCATTGAAGGCGCTCCTGTCTGTGACGCAGCGTCAATGGTAGCCGAAGCCATGGTCGCCGTGCAGACAATCCATGCTTCTGCAAACGTCGACGAACCTGTTCGAGCAGAAACTTGTTGCCTTGCAAATGACTCCATTTCTCGACTCAGGGTTCGTGACGTGGCTGTACGATTCCTTGTGACCATGCGGATAAGATGTCTGTCTTCTCTGCTGTTAGTGATGGGGGTCGCTGAAATCCTGCATGACGTTCCGTATGATTGTCCTGAACCCATCGATTCCATATTCTGCTAACAGTCATGGGGTCTCGACCGACGCGAGCAGCAATATTGCGGTATGATAAACCGCAATCCCGGTAGGCTATAATCCTTTCTCGATCAAAGTCAGAAACGTGCTGATAGGCATTTCTTCTTCTTACACGAGGCATTACAACAACTTTCTTTGCCGAAAACAACGTTGAAACGGAAATCGAGTATGAGAAAACTGCTGTCAAATCTCTGGTTTTATACGCATTGTAGATGTCGCTACTGTCACCTGTATGAATGCGCTGAAAATCTAATCATTTGCATATCACAGCAAGTTCTACCAGTCATGCAAATTTCACGTGTGTGGTGTGCCGCTTTCCTGGTGTAGCAATTTTAATGGCCAGTAGTGCATATATATATATTAGGTCTATTGAAAAGTTCTGTCCGTTGATCGATGAAGATGATGTTAAAACCATATTGGAAGCAAAATCTTTTTCTTAAAACATCGGATATCGCAGAAAGCTTAAATCAGCTCAGCAAACTATTTATTTCCGGCTATATTTGGAAGATAGGATTGGTGTAGAGATATTCAAAATGGGGGCCAAATAAATTAAGTCAGAAGAGTTTTGATGATTGAGTCATCATATGCATATATCTGTTTGTTCGGAACAAAATCGACTTTTTATTGAAGTGGATGAAAGGTGGATTACCTAAGAAAACAACATAAGGAGAAGGGTATATTATGTGGAAAACCTAGTTCTTAAAACAAATTTTACTCTGAATTAGAGAATGTTGTGCATATCGAGAGACATTTGAGGACCAAAACATTATGAGCATTAAAAATCGAACGATAAGCTTAATTCGTAAAAGTATTGTCTGCAACTGGATAATGTAACAGGAGCAGTCCAAGAACAGAGGCCAGCAATGTTCCAAGAAAGAAGCCAAGAAAAGAGTTCGTCAAAAAAATTGCAGAACTAAGCTGAGAAATTCGGTCCTATATACAATATTTCCATAACTTATCACCCTCCAACTAACACTTGTTTTTGTCCTGATATAATTTTTTGAAGGACAAAAAATTCAAAAATAAAGACGATATCAAAATCAAGCATTGTTTCCATTTTTCGCGTCTGAGAAAGGTAACTTTTTGGCAAAATGGTGTATGCAAATTGGTTTCATGCTAGCAAGAAGTCATTAATAATAATGGCGATTATATTATTTACTAAAGTTCTTTGACGTTACGAAAAACATGTAAATATGTAGCTTGTTTTATTCTAAAAAGGGACAAATCTGTCTATCTATCTATCTATCTATCTATCTATCTATATATATATATATATATATATATATATATATATATATATATATATATATATATATACTATACATATATATATATATATATATATATATATATATATATATATATATATATATATATATATATATATATATATATATATATATATATATATATATATATATATATATATATATATATATATATATATATATACATATATATATGTATACATACATATATATATATATATATATATATATATATATATATATATATATATATATATATATATATATATATATATATATATATATATATATATATATATATATATATATGTATACAGCCTGAGTAAAAACTTTAAGGCCAGTAAAATTTTTTGAGAAAATGTAAAATGAAATAAAAGGGATTCAAATAACATTAATTATTAAAGTTCATTGATCATAAATGTTGTTGTTGTTGCGGCTTATCCTCCTTTTGTCTGACTTCGTCAGACAAGGTCCATAAGACCACTGACCCGAAGATAATCTGAAACAAAAAGGGGAAAAGAATAAAGGTCTTTCTTGGTGAGTCCCATGCAGTCAAGAGCATGTTCAGGGGAGGCTTGTGGGGCTCGGCATTTTGTGCATAATGAGTAGGTCTTCCTCCCCTCTAAAAAAGAGAGACTTTTTGTGTGGCTGCTTTTGAGTCTTGCTATTGCAGTTCAGGTGGTTCTGTCGCAGATGAGATTGAATGATGATCCAGGTTCGCTGCTCCCATACCAGTGGTGCCTGGGTGGGTTTCTCTGTTCCTTCGAAATATCACAAACGACTTTGGAATGGTTCTGCAAAGGTTAGGTCTGTGTGAGAAGGTGGAGAATGGTTGCAGCCCTGCTTGGCTAAGTGATCCGCTTGCTAATTGCCATAGATGTCAACGTGGAATGGAATCCGCTGTAAATGAACATCGTGTAGTTTGGAGATATCTTTTAGCTAAAGAAGGATAGAAATGCTAGTTTTATCTCCAACTGTGAACAAGTTTTGAAGGTGCTGAAAGGCACTGCGACTGTCAGAAAGAATTGATCAGAAATAAATGCTATAAACATAATTTGTAAATACATAATTATAAAAAACATGTGATTATTTACAAAGTTAGTATTTCTGCCTGAGAAAAAAATTTAAGGCCACCAGTCATTTTTTAAAATAAATATAATATAATCATGTAATTACCATTGCAACTACTAGCTTGTGACAACGCTGCAATTTTCATATTTGTCATACGTTTCTTCGAAGTATTGGTGATCTTAGTGAAGATGGCGAAGGGTAAGAAATTAACTGATCATGAAAAAGGACAGATCGAAGCTTTGTCTTCAACAGAAATGAGTATTCGTGCTATTGCAATAAAGATTAGAAAATCAAAGAGTGTAGTCAACAATTTTTTAAAATTGAAAGACAATTATGGTAAAAAGAATACTGGGGGGAAGATCTAAGGCTTTGTCCTCGCGTGATGAAAGAAGAGTTTGCAAACTTGCATCTACTGGAAAATACTCAACCAGGAGGCTGATTCCAACGACAGGTACAAAAGTTTGTCAAAAAACGATTTATAACACAATTAGAAAGTCTGGAAGGTACACTTATGCAGCAAAATTGACTAAGCTTCAGTTACTGCAGAGACACAAAATAGAGCGTATGAGCTTCGGCCAGAAAGTCATGACCTGGGACAACCAATGGATAGAAATTATTTTTTCTGACGAAACAAAATGGAATTTGGATGGACCAGATGGCTGAAATTTCTACTGGCATGATATATGAAATGAAAAAGAAATATTCTCCAAGCGCTAATTAGGTGGAGGGTCTGCCATGCCTTGGGGCTGTTTGCTTACAATGGTGTGGGCTCAATTGCATTCGTTTCAGGTAGAATGAATTCACAAGGATACCAAAATAAACTAACAAATCATCGTTTGCCAAATGCTGAATGTCTTGCTGGAAAAACTTTGAAATATCAGCAAGACAATGCATCGATCCATTCGAGTAACAGCACAAAAAATTGGCTCCAAGTCAACAATGTTGAAACTCTGAAATGGCCAGCTAGATCACCTGATTTCAACCCAATCGAGAACCTTTGGGGTGACCTTAGCAAGAAGAGTTTATGCAAATGGGAGACATTTTACATCAACAAGAGAACTGAAATCTACTATCGAAGATGAATGGTATAAAACCGATCCCATCCTTTGTCAAAAACACTTTTCATACATGAAAACAAGATTATTTGAAGTAATTCGTAGAAATGGCTCCTACACAACCTTCTAAGAATTTGTAATTTTTTCTTATATGTTATTTTCTATGTTGGCCTTAAAGTTTTTACTCAGGCTTAAATATTCATCAGTGTGTTCTGTAATATTTTCGAATAATAAAATATTTGCAAATTAATTTTTCTACTTTTTTATTTTTATTTCAGCTCAATATTTATCAATCAAATGGTATTTTAATTCCTCACTTAAAATATTTCAATTTTCTTAAAAATGTCTGCTGGCGTTAAAATTTTTACTCAAACTGTATACATATATATATATATATATATATATATATATATATATATATATATATATATATATATATATATATATATATATATATATATATATATATATATATATATATATATATATATATATATATATATATATATACAGTACAGTCACATTAATGTGACCACCACGTACTTTCCACGTCAGAGTTAAATAACCAATCACAGATGGCAGGTGGCCGCACAGTACAGTTGAGCGTATATAAAGGGTGTGCAAGGGCTTCGGAAAACATTTCAATCATTGGCGTAATGCAGAAACGAAGCGATTTATCCGACGTCCAAAAGGGCATGATCATTGGCTTTCGAGCAAAGGGTGGAAGCATTTCCGAAACGGCTGAGTTTGTGAACTGTTCGCGTGCCGCCGTGGTAAAAGTGTACCGTGCATGGCAAAATGGGACTGTCCAAAATCAGCGAAGTGGCAAATGTGGTGCACCACAGGCCATAGATGACAGAGGCGAACGACGGTTGCGGAAATGCGTTCGGGCAGATAGATGGGCTACCGTTGAGCAACTGACCACCAAAATGAACCAAGGGGCTACCAAAAGTGTCTCCGAAACTACTATTCAGCGAACATTGCTGCGTCTGGGCCTCCGAAGCAGACGTCTGGTTCGTGACCTATGCTGACTGCTGTTCATCGACGGCGAAGGCTAGAATTTGCACGCCAGTACAGCAGCTGGACGTCCACTGAGTGGCGACAGGTTGTGTTTTCAGATGAATCGCGTTTTATGCTCCATCGGACAGATGGACGTTGGCGTATAAGGCATGAAACCTCTGAAAGGAACCACCCTGCAACCATTGCCGGAACGGTCCAAACTGGAGGCGGGAGCATTATGGTCTGGGGAATGTTTTCCTGGCATTCTCTGGGTTCACTGATCATTGTAGAAGGCACGATGGATCAATACAAGTACGCATCTGTCCTTGCGGACCATGTCCACCCCTACATGCGCATTGTTTTTCCTCAGGATGATGACATCTTCCAGCAGGACAATGTGAGGTGCCATACAGCTGCCAGTGTACGTGCGTGGTTTGAAGAGCACCAGGATGAGTTTACCGTCCTTCCCTGGCCAGCAAACTCACCTGACTTAAACCCAAGCTAGCATCTGTGGGACCATCTCGATCGAGTTGTTCGCGCCATGGATCCTCAACCGCGTAATCTAGCGCAGCTGGCTACGGCATTAGAGTCGGCATGGCTCAACATCCCAGAGAACACCTTCAGGGACCTAAGTGACTCTCTTCCTGCACGTCTCGCAGCAGTCCGCTCTACGAAAGGTGGTTATTCTGGCTTTTGACAGATGGTCACATTAATGTGACTGGACTGTATATATATATATATATATATATATATATATGTAAGTAAGTAATTAAATTGAGCTTTTAAAAATGTTCTCACACAAATACAAGTTTCTTTGATATTTTATAAATTTAATCCAAGTTTATAAATTATATATTTTCAATCCAGTAGATAGATTTTTTTATCAATTATAATTTTTAATTGACGTGATAATAAATTAATGCTCTTTTTCTTTATTCTTCTGGCAATATTTGTGGGCATTATGCTATATCTATGTACGTATTTTTTTGAATTATCAAAGTATACGTGAGTGATGATTCATAAAAATTGACGCTATATCTTAGTATATATGTTTATTTTCAGAAAATGTATTTTCTTATAATTTTCAATGATTCTAAAAATTTTTTTACTTTGATCCATTTGGATATGATAGCACGTGTATACGTCGTCTACCATTATTCCATTTTTAATTTGCTTAATTTTATATTCATTTCCTTATACGGAAGAACTCGTTATTGTTAACTCAATTGTGAACAGCTTCATTTTTACCCAGAATTCCTTATATTCTACAAGTGGCTCAAATTTAATAAATTTCTTATTTAGGTGAGCCAACTAATAATATTAATGAAATAATTAGTTGATTTATCACAACTACAATAAATTCAATAATATATAATTTTAAAAATATATTTGCAGTTATGTTGAATTCAAATATTATATTATTGTTATATGCTGATATAATTTAAAATATTAAATTTAATTTTATTATATGAGAATTTATTTTTAGAAGCTAGGTTAGAAAATATATGTAAATTTTTGAAAAACACTGTTTTTTATTACGAATAATCTACACATTTTTCATCTATTTGTTTTTTATTTTGATTATGTTTCAGTTGAAAATAAATTATTATCAATCCTTAATGTCTTATCTTGAAAAATTGAAAATACTCAGCAATATTTTTTAAGACTAGTACTTATTATTGACTCCTCATTGAATTTTTTGTACACAAGGTGTAGTTATTATTTAAATTTCGAAACGCTATAAAAAAAAACACTTGTCCGAATGACGTCAAATTTGAACAAAAAATTACTAAGAAGTGTTTGGTTTAATAGTTCGAAATTTTAGCAACAAATGTTGCTTGAAATATCATAATTTATAAAGGGTGGACAGCAAATTACAAATGAAACAAATTGTAATGTGTGTTAAGCTTTAACACGACTGTATTCTTCTGTTTGCCTGACTGTGTAGGTGGTATACTGTTAGTTACGAAACTCCATCCACCGTGGCGCTGTCATATCAATTTGGATATGGATTTTTAACAGTCCCGAGGCCAAACCCCGAATAAAAACTATAGATTGGAACAAAAATAAAATTAAACAAGTTACCCATTGTTAGCTCAATGAGTAGAAATCAGGAAGCTGTATGTTCCACAAATGATCGAAGAATATGTAGCGTCATGCTCAAAATGTGTTTCACAATCCGTGCTCAATTCAGCTAAGTTTTCAATCACAAGGCTCTGAAGTGACTGAATACATCTTCCAAATAGCTCCAATGCCAGAAGTCCCACGCATTATGATCGGGTCATCGGGAAGACCTGTCTGCAGGGATATGATGGTTGATAATTCTATGATTTTAAAAATGACAACTAAGAAGTTGCAGTTGAATTGCATTGCGCGAAGGAACACCGTATTGCATAAAAATGATGACATTCACACATCCATGCTTAGAGATCTGTAATTAGGTAGTTGCACAAAAGAAATTCATATAGCTTAGTAATAGCGGTACAGGTAACAGATTCAAAAACACCCATCTTGAAAAGATATGGCTGATAAATGATATCTTAAATCCGCACCTCATAGAATGAAGTATGATTGGTTGATGTTCGAATGCATTTTCTGTTTCCAGAATTTCATTTATGCTTATCAAAGCAAATAAAATGCAATAATTAATTGAAAATATTTTTAGAAAGTCCAAATGATATGGTTTTAACAATTTGAAACAGATTTATTTTTAAACATAAAATTATTTAATTATGATAAATTTTTCAAAAAGTGATGGGTCTGAACTAATTTTAACTTTACTTTTATTTAATGCTATTGTATAAATAAAAATTAGGATTAATTTATCATCCTTTATTGACTCATTAAATAAACGTGCAAGTTAAATCAGTTTTTTTAAAAAAAAACTATTTTGTGAATTACATATTACTTAAAAATATCCTGAGTTGTATGAAATTTTGAAATTAAATTTCTAATTTGAGCTCAAAAAGGATTACGAGAATTTGAAAATCTTGGGAACATTAAGATTTTTGAGTGCTCTTTACAGTCAAAGCAGTCTTTAGTCATAGGGTGAGTTAAGGATAAATTAGCTATTTGTTGAAGTAATGTAGTATAAAATTGTCAAGACCTGATGCGGCTAAAATTAATTGATGCTTCGCATATATAAAATCCTTATCTTTCAGGAAAGAAATTGTTTTCAAATACCCGATTTAATCTAATGCAAAATAGTTTTGAATTATTAAAAGAATATTATGGTATCTGAAAAATTATCGCTAGGAATATATATGTAAATATTCACTCAATCAAAAAGATATGCTTTTTTAAGTTTTATCTGATTAAAATCTCATAATTCTGCAAATTATATTATGTTTTTTTGCACATATTCAAATTATTTTTCATTGTTTTCAGCAAATCAAATGATTCCTAGTACATTCTCATACTGTAGATTTTAATAGTCTTTATTGATGTGTGTTGAAACTGTAAAAAGAAATACTGCTCTGGGAGTCCAATCTGGGAGCACTCTTTCAATTTTTAAAGGGCTGAACTACTAATCCTCAAAAATATAAATTACTGGTGAATATGTTTGAACAAATCTTATTCATAATTTTTGAGGTTCTATACAATTTGCCACAAAAGAGATCTCGGTTGATGAATGTGAATTTTTCATACAAGATGTATGAATTTCATTGTAGAGCAGATCCATTTATTAAATGCTTATAATTACACTATTCACAAATTAATTAAATTAAAATATTTTTTATAAATTTTCCAAAAGAGAAAGAGAGGAGGAGGATATAATTTAATACATTTGAGTCTATTAAGACCAAAGTGAAAATATTTGCATCTCAGAATAAATTTACTTTTGCATCTTAATAGCTTAAACCCCTATTTTGTACTGATAAAATATATAGGAAGTTCTCTATAAGTGGAAAAATGAGTAAATTTAGAATCACTACAAACATTGCTTTTGATTAAACAATATATGTTTCAATTTTATTACACGAAATCCTTGAAGGCAGAAATTATTGCATCGATATAAATTTAGGACATTCTCTAAATTCATTCACCACAAAAAATGAAGGACATTAGACCATATTATTTTTTAAAATTCACAGCCTTTTTTTAAAAGAGATTTTTACTCTAAAAGAGATAAATTTCCTTTTGATTTTTCGTATACAAGGGAAGCTTTTCTTCATCATGCCATTTTGGTTCTATTTGTATATATATATTTGTTTCATGATATATACTTTACATACAATTATTTAAATGTAAGGGCCAATTTGCACAAACAAAATTTTGACACTTTCAAAAATTATACAAGAGGAAATTTAAATTTTGTTTGTCAAAAAAATAAATAAATAAAAATAAACATAAAAATTTAAAAAAAATGAATGAATCTCCCAGTTTTCATTTTTGGATATTCCAAAAAAATAAAATTATTTTATAAAATGAAAACTTTTTTGTTACAGTTAATGTAACTCTGAATTAATTTTCTAATAACTACGTTAAAGTCAGAAAATGAAGTATTTGTTATTCTGAAAACGCTTCCTTTCAAATCAATTAGAAATAATGCTTTCTAATATTTTTCAAATTTAAGTTAAAGTTAGAATTTGAAAACGCATAACTATAGAAATAGCGAAGACTTTTATCGACGTTATTCACTCTTATAATGCACGGAAAAAATTTATGAAGTGAAAATTTTAGTAAGTTTACTTTTATATGTTAATTTTGCTTGCAGTAATGTAGCTGAAAAGTAAATATTTCACTGAAGTTCTCCGATTTAAAACTCGCAATTATTTTTAAATAATTTCTTTAGAAATTTGTTTGAGATAAAATTTTACGTCTGTTTCAAAAATATTTAGCAAAATTTAAAATAAAATTCATCTTAAAATTCTAAGTAACGCTAAATTACTTCTCGAAATCTTAAATTTCTTAATGCCTTTGGAAATTGGAGATAGATAAAATAAAATTCTACAAATTATTTGGTTCTGCAATATTTTTACTTAATGTTAAATACTTTAATTTTCTTTGCGTCCCTAAAATCTTACGAAATTTAACTATATGTAATTTAAGGGGACAATTACTAGTTAAAATAGTATAGTTACATATAAAAGTTGAGACAATAATATGATTTATTAAAAGCAGCTCTTATGTGTACCTTTAAGAAATTAGCTAAAGAGATATATTTCAAAAGATTGATAATTTCAATAAAGATATTATCCCCTAAGATGCTTCGGCAGAAATAGATATATTTCATATAAATAAAGGATTTTATAAAGTTCTTTTGAAGTAAACTAAAAGCAGTTCAGTTTCTAAACATTGTATTCATTAGTTAGCGACCTTAACTTGAGAATATTTTACACTAGCTGAATATTCCTACTTTAGTCCTTTCTGTTTGATTAATTGTACACTCGGTTCAATGAATTTATAGTTTTTATCTGACTATTGTTTAGCTTGCTTACTTTGTCTAGATCTAGTTAATATCAGGAGAAAATGTGTGCCTAAATTTCAGGTATCCAACCTAGTTACGAACTTAATGATAAAAATAAAATCAATGTGCAATAAAAATAGAAGAAATACATACATTAGATATTTTTTATTATAGTATAACAAAAGAAACAAAAGTCCAAAAAATTTTAAAAAAATCCCTTCTGACTGAAGATTTAATTTAACGTGGAAACTTGAAGCTCTCCACAGGTTAAAAATATACTTAAAAATATGTGAACACATTACAAAATAACTTATTGCATGCAAAATAATTTAATTGCAAATCAAAAGCACTTTAAAACAATGTTTTTCATCGTAAAATGAGTTTTTATTCACAGATTAACAAAAACCAAAAAAAATGAGATGTATAGCTACTAGAAAGTCTCTTTAGCTGCAAAGTCATTAAATATTGAAATTGGGACTCTTTTCATCTATGCTCCAATGCATTTCCGACCTGTGAAATACTGGCGAAGACGAAAACGAATTCGCTGCTGAAGCGAGCGAACACAGTAATTTTTCAAAAATAGGAAGTAATAGTGAATATCATTATTTTTTAATGAACACTTTCATTGGGATAATGTAAAAATAAATCGGAATTCAATGCCATAAATATTATTTCTCAATTCCTAATGATAAGGTGTAGATGACAATTTTGAAGAGAGAGAGAGAGAGAGAGAAAAAAATAAAAACACGAGCTCTCTTTTTTTTTTAAACGAGAAAAGCTCCGGAGCTAAATGTTACATTGATTAAATTAATTGCATCACGACATAAGCAACTTCACCGGGAATTCAAGTCAGCTTTAATTAATTTTAAATTAATTACAAAAGCTGCAATAGAAATTTCAAAATGAAGTATGTTTTAATTTTAAGTTAGTCAGAGACTGATATCCTTATACAAGATTCTCTTTACATACCCTGTAGTCGTTCTCAGTTCAACCTCCGACAAAAATTCAGTGAACAAACAGAATAAGGATTTTATTTATGAAGATGATATCAATATTTAAAATAACCAACTTTTCAAACAAAATATCATTTTTAAAATGATATGTTACAAATCTCAGCCGAGTTTGTTAAACCCTGAAGAATATATAATAAATTGATTTAAATGAGTAATTCAGCAAGAAATAATAACCCTAGATTTTCCATATTAGGGATCACTTTACATCTGAAATCGAGAAAAGTCTGTGTGTCGAATATACTTACATATTACCTGTCATACATGTATACTGTACCACCAAATTAATCGTTTCAATGGTAACAAAATTGTGCATTATTTTTATAAAAAGGTCATAAAGGATAATAAGAAGGCAAACTCTTTTAGATTACTTGATTAATATTTAATATGCCCAAACTTAATATTTGTTAAAACTCATAATAAATTTGAATTTGCACATTTTTTAATTAAGTATAGTATTTCTAGATCTATAATTTTTGATTTGAAATTAAATAGACAGGAATTTTTCGGTAAAGACCACTTTATTGATTATTTGTTCTTGAGCTTGTTTTATTTGATTTATGTAAGAATTCTTTTCAATTTACAAAAGAACTCATTGACCAAAAAGCCCTTTTACCCTTTTAGTAATATTGGAAATTAATCAATACGCTGCATAAAGGTCCATAATATTGAAATGGTATTAATCTTCTCTAATTGAGTTACAAATTATTTTCTACAACTCTCAGTTCTCAATAAGCGATTAAAGTTGAGCTATTTAAGTTTGATTGTTTTAAACTGACGCGTACCTCTCTAAGTAAATCGTTTTATTTACAAAAAATAACTGTTTTTAAGAGTTTTACATATATTTTTACTGAATATTAAAATTAGAGAAGTTATTTGAATACATTTAAAAATTGTTGATTTCCTTCTTTAATGTCATTAATTTTAATGGTCAGAATTAAAACTTGTATGAAAACAACATATATGTAATCTGTCTCATAGTGAGAAACATTTTAATAATTCCATATATATATATATATATATATATATATATATATATATATATATATATATATATATATATATATATATATTATCAAAATACTCTATTCTCAATAAATTTACGTAAAATAGTAGAATCAAAAAGAGATGCGTTTATTTTAGTATGTTAATATATCTCTCTCTATATATATATCAAATTTTGAGTGGTAAAATCTTATTGATTCACATTCATCAAAATATAAACATCGTTAACCTATATTTAAATATGGAGGGTAATGCGAAATTCCTCAAATCTAAAATTTTCATTGATAATCTGATAATAAAAAACCTCTCTCTTTATGTCTATGTTATTTGACTAGCATCACAATTACAATAAATGCAATAAGATGATATGTCAAATCTCTTTAGAAAATTTAATATTGCTTAAAATTTCCATTTGTTTCAAAAATACAAGCTGGCTCATAAAATGTATTAGATAACCATCTAAGTTAATTTTTCATTACTCTACATTTATTAAAGTTAATTTAAATGACTTTGCATTTTTGAAATCATTAAATTTTAACAAAAAAAGATGACATCACAAAAAATTTTAACTCACACATTTGATTTTGCAAAAGTAAATTTCATAACTAAACTAATAGCATATTTTTAGATCCTTGCATCTACTTAAAATATACAGTAGAATCTCGTTATAAATATGTGTTGTGGTTTTTTACGCCATTTAGTTTTAACTATTCATCATTCTTAAACCAGCATTTACATTAATTCTAGACTGTGTGTGAATGCAATTTACGATGCTTCATTAGTTTGTTATTTCCTGGGAAAATGCACATAACAACGAATTAAAAAATATAATTACGGAAAAGTGCATAAAATGCCCTATATTCCTAACGATCAGAGCTTATTTTCATCATTATGGAAACTAATATCCTAACTAAAATGCACTTTCATTTCCTTCTCGGAGGCTGAACGACGATGCGTGAGATATAGATCTGGAAAAATTTTAAAAGAAATAACGCAAGAGCTCATGTATCTGAATGGCCTATCAGCAGAAGCAAGTTTCTTAGCCAGTGCATTCTCGACTTGGCTTGCTAAGAGTCACGAAACAAATGCCTAATCCTGGGTCCTTATGAATATACATTTATTCATGAGTTCGAAATCTTCCTCAAAGAATTCTATCCCCTCTGACGAAAGTGCCGAGTAATTGAAAGTCTCACGCGACATCCAAGACCTCCATGGATTCATCATACCTTTAATCAAGGAAGCCAATTAAAAGCTTACGAGAAGCTTACGCGTTTGGGGACATCACTTATGCAAATAAGGCCTCACGCTGACAAGTACCGTTGGAAGGAAGGTTGAAACTTTTGTTATGTGGGACAGACATCAGGAAAATACAAGTTACTGTAGGATGAGCCGTCAAAGTGGATCCTTGTAGTTGATTAGGCTACAACGACTCAGTAGCTACAGGTAGCCACAAATCGATCTCTTTATCTTTTGTGTTGAATTCGGTCTATCATATGAAATGTTTTCCACATTTTATCACATATTTTCTGGAACTCATTAAGTAAATTTTTCACTAAAAAAATTTGTAAACAATTATGTATTTTACTCGAATTAGGAAAATATCAAGCAATTCAATAAAAGAGCAAACATAACATTTGTTGCTTTAAGTTTATCATAATGTTTAAATATTTTCCTTGCAATGATAAATGATCCAAGATTTAGTTTTTCAAGGAATCTACTTAAGAATCTAGAATCTTACAGAAAATATTTTTATAAAGATGAAATGAACTTACATCTAGGGCCACAATAGGAATCAAAATGAGTTAGTTAAAATAATTTTAAAAACTACTAATAGTAAGTTTATTGTGTCAAATCTTTATGAAAATTATTAGTTGTGTAGAAAATCATAAAAATTTTTACAGAAGCTAATAATAAATGTAGTATTAAAATTTAAACTTTACTTCTCTAATAAATCTACTTATATATTCTCCTGTTATTTTTATGCTCACAACGTTTTTCTTACAAAGAAACATTTTATTTACATTCAGAATAATAAACTATATATCTTCAATTCATGTTAATCCCTTGTGAGAACAACAATCTACAAAAGGAAAGTTAAATTTATTTTATCACTTTTAAAATAAGCAATTTTTGTTTTTTATTTATGCTTAAGATAGATTTTAAGTATGATTACTTTCTATATTAAATGTTAAGAAACTCGTACAGGCATTAACCGCCTAAAATCTTAATTTAATTGAGATAAATGTACCATTAAACTATCTGGCTATAAGAGAAATATTTTGTCAATTCTAACAAAATATTTCATTTAACATTTATTTGATATATGACAGTTTTAGCTTCATATTTAATAACAATTTTAGTATTTGCTTTAAGATTACACTATGGAAATAAAATTTCTTATCTTTAAATTTTTTAACAACAATAATTTTTGTACTTATACATTTAAAATATAATTTCTGAACTCTTATCCTACTTACGCAACGGCACAAATTTAACATATCTTGTAAACATGCTGATAGTTTTTATACTATCTGAAATACCATCAATATATACAAGTAGCACTTGAATATGTATGATAACATAACCTTCGCTAAAGAATGGTATTTCTCGTAAAAGAAGATTATTTGACAGAATGCAAATGTAATATTGTATCATTTTAAATATCAACTAATTCTTAAGATTGTAAATATCTATATTAATTCCAGATATATATTTTTATAAAATAATACTAAAAAGAATTTAATAGACAGTGCTTAAAGCTGACAAAAAGAGAAAATATATAAAAAAAAATTACACGTACAATTTTAGAAAAATGTTTTAAAGTTTCAGGAACAAGTTATTAGGCATGACATATAAAAAATACAATAATATTGTGGAAATATTAGTTCTTTATAAAATATTTGCTTTGTTGTTATATAAATGTTAATCAAACTTTTAATTATAAAGTGCAAAATTCTTGAAAATCCTATAAATTCGTTGAATTAAGTAATTTTGGTTACATGTGGGGAAAAATATAATTATTGAAATTATTTATGAATTCACTAATGAAAGAAATGCATGTTGTTGGTATGAACATTTTAGTACTACTTGATCGTAAAATGCAAAAAGTTATTATTTTATAAAATATTTTTATTTCATAGAGGACTGAAATTCATCATACTGCTTAAAACATTAATTAATATGAAAACTGAAAATCAGAAATATTATTTGCATTCATATTTTGCATATATAATTGCATATTTTCTATTCAAACAAAAAAGGAAAATTCCAAAGGTTTAAAATAAGCTATAAAGACATAATGGAAGTTATTAAAGACATCAGTATTTATGTCCCTTTCATATTTTAAACACGAACCTACCTTTAGCAAATTATATTTTAGACATTTTCAACATTTAAAACATATTTTCCATCAAGCAATAAATCAAAAAATTAAAAAACTTAAATACAATGTACTTATATTTTCTCTCTCTTTAATATATACATATATATACCACATATCAGAGAGAGAGAGAGAGACAGAGACTGAAAGAGAAGTGAGATGGCTAAGAAAGATGCAGAGTAAGGAAAAAAATGTTTTCCCTCACTTTGGGGAATATCAAGAGTTAAGAGCGGGACGGTGAAAGTAAATTAAACTTGAAAGTAGAAAAATTAAAAAAGTGGTATATGAAAAATAGCTTTCGTCATGCAGCATAAATGTTCTTGTCTAAAGTCTAGTCTTTTTTGCTGCTCCTTCAACAAGCCGTTACACTCTGTAACTTTCACTAATTAAACTATAAATCTCTTACTTTTACAAACTCGTGATTTTGAGGACGTCAGTTGTAGTATAAAAGAGGGAAAGACAGAGGAAGAAGTGCGAAGAGGAGAAGCGTAAGCCCTGAAAGGTGAAATGTTCCCTTTATCCCAGAAACAATTTTGAAACAAGCCTGCCGTACTAAGAAGCACAGGGCGTTCTATCGAAAACTATTGATTAGGAGGTATTTGTTAAATATGGAAATATCTTACATACTGTTTTCTTGTTCAGAATGAATTGTTTTCTTATCTGAACTCAAACATACGGACGTGGATATTGCATTATCTATAGTTTTCCATGCTCCTCGATGATAACCCCCTCTTTTAAATTTCGGGATCAATATTCATAATAGTCTCTCAGTGGAATTTCTTTTTAACCGGTACTTTGCTTTTGAGAATCGATAGTTCCACATTGTTCGATTTTGAAAGGAGATTAAATCTGCTTTTCTCCAGCATAAAGTTGTTTTCAATTTAATATGAAAATATGCCGTACTGGATGAAGAATGTTGAACTTTTTGAATGAAATTCGTTGAACTTTTTTGAGTACATTTTTTAAAACATTTTACTATTTTCATTTATTATAATTTTTCCATTTTACAGCAGCTGTATAAAGGGTTCTCCGACTTATAAAGTTTTAAGTAAAATGTATAAAAAAACATTGAAATATTTTAGTTATGAAATTATTTTGTCCTCTTAACAGTTTTGAATATTTTAGATATTTTGGACAAGGAGATATTAAATCAATATATATATATATATATATATATATATATATATATATATATATATATATATATATATATATATATATATAAATCCAAACAGTTTTAATTATGACAATTTTTAAATTAAATTTCAAAGAACTTCTCATTGAAAATTTATGTGCTTGAGATTGAAAATAGACTTTACAGAACTGCTGAGAAACAACTGCTGCTTTTAATGATAAAAAATTATTAAGGAAATATATACATCTGCTATTTAAGAACTGTGAGCAGCTTCTTTCAAATGCCTTAATCACAGGAAAACTTCTTATTCTATCAGATAAATTTCTAAAAATAATTACCATAATTGAAAAAAATATGAAATTTTCTCTCGCTCTCTCTGCACGCGCGCACACACACACGCACGCACGAACACACACACGCACGCACGCATACACACACGCACGCACGCATACACACACGCACGCACGCATACACACACGCACGCACGCATACACACACGCACGCACGAACACACACACGCACGCACACACACACACGCACACACACACACAAAGATTACCAAAACAGGAACAAATGGAAATGAACGATTTAAACAGACTACATATGAAAACACGTGCAGAAAAACTGAGTTTTACGAGAATTAGATACTATGTTTGATTGACAACGATCCTGTTTAAGTCTATTGATGGTCCTTATTTATAGAATGATTTTGTTATTTTATATATATATATACATAGGAAGGACTTTTTATATTAACATTTTTCTATTTAAAATTTGAATTAACTAAACTTTTATTTTTCTAGTTTTTCATAATTGATATTTTTATTTTTACAAAGTTTTTTAAGTAAAGAATACATTTTTATGAAATCGTTATTTCTGAATTTCAATGTTGGAAAATATATGAACTTTGCCATTATGAAATATTCAATGGTTTTTATATAATGATATAATTTTATGGACTATAATTACTTTCATGAAGAACGTTATTTATTAACTTTCTATATTAGCTGTTAAAATGTATTATTATTTGTTTAATTAAATAATTGAAATTACTGCCCTCATTAATTTCTCAAGTTAAAGTAAATAAATATTCAAAAATTATACTTATTATATTATTATAGTAAAATAAAAAACTATATAACATTGAAAATATTTGATTCTTTAAAAACATCTATTTATTTTATATGAGGCATGAAAAATTAATAAGTTCTTTTATTCTTATTTTCTATTTAATATTTTTTCCAATAATCTTTTTGGGATCGTATTATAGTTATTAATGAAATAAATTTTCATGCATGCAAATTCGTACTAGTATAAAATTAGTTGTGACGAAAGAAAGCATTTTATAAGTGTGAATTCTTGATTTATAGCTTAAATAAAATAATTAATGATTTTTATCGATTTATGCAAACATTTGAAATAAACTTTCAAAATTAAACAAAATATACAAAATTTAATAAAACGGTAATTTGGTTAATAAATGAAAATAATATCTAGCTAAATAATTTAATAAACATTGTTTTATGCATTCAATATAACAAAATTAGATGAAATATGCACACACCTATTAATCAATAAGTTAGAAACAACAGCGAAAGAAAGAAATATATTTTAAGAAAAAATTTTTAGAAAGAACAATGCCTTAATAATATATAATTTCAAAAATACGCATATTATAAAAATGTTCAGAATGAGATATATAATTTTCCAAAATTAAATAAATCAATTTCCACACCAACATATTTTTGTGTAATCCTAATCAGTTTGGTATTTATTTTTAGAAAAAATTTAATGTATTAATAATTCCGATCTCCTTCATTTTTAAAATTCGATGCAATTTTTTGCAAATGGTAGCTATAAATATCCTATTATGAATACTCTCTTGATAGAACTTAGTGAAGTGCTTAGTAACTTAAATGTCACTTGATCTGACAATGTCAGAAGCTCACTATGCTCATGAATTATTTCATACTGCATATCAGTTTGCTGTTTGGATACTTTAAAATAGCCTGATCTCTTAAAGAATAAAAGCCATCAAAAAATACAAGCTTTAAGTTATCAGCTAAGACAAATGTCACAATAAACCTTAGTGATGTAGGGGGATATTTTCTTCAATAAAAAATATTTGAACTGAATCCACAATAAAATTTGGCTAGGAATTATTTTGTGTTTGTGGTTCTTACGTAGAGTAAAAAGGAAAGATATAAATAACTGTTACCCATAAATTACCTAATTATCTTACCTAAATTAGATAAGAATTGTATTCACTTGCAATGATTACATATAGAAACAAACTATTGCTGGTTTAAACTGCTTAAATAAAATACATTTTATGATTAGTTCAGGAAAATAGTGAAGAAATATAAAAAAAATAGGAAATATATTTTTAAATAAACCAAAATTCTAATTGGAAGCGTCTTAGAACAGCTACCAAGAGGAATTTTCGAAAATGGGATTGAAGTAAAATTTAATGAAAGGAAAAGTGTAAATTTAGTGATAAAAATAATACTCCGATCTTATGCATTGTAAAAACCTTTTTTTCAGATCTGAATGTCTTTCAACTACCAATAAACTGGCCAAGTATAATTTAAATTATTATTTACATAATTGGAGTTGAGATGGATCTTAGATTTGACTTTATAAAAGAGAAAAAAAGCGAAGTTCATGTAATTTCTTCGATTATTATCGATGATGGTCCTCAATTTATGGTAACTTATCTATTTATCAAGAACGATAACGGGGTCAACAGTTATCATGATATAATCAGAAGAGAAAAAAACAACTTTGTCACAAATAAAATTGTTCTTAGATATTGTTATTAGCTATAAATAATATTTATGGTTGTGAATACTATTTCATATCTGTTATATGAAGTTCAAAAAATTTTTGAAGAATTCTTAAAGTTCAAAGAATTTTTGAAATGATGTCAATAAAACTTCTCAGTATGCTTTATTTGGAATATATGGGTAAGAGTTTATTCAAATTGGTTTTGATTTTACTTAAAGAGGTTTAATGGCTTTGAAATTGGCAAGAAAATGAAAATGAATTTATATGAAAGAAAAAAATTTGAAGACATAAAATGTATAGAATGCAAAATGGTCTATGAAATCCACATTTATATTCCAGACATTAATTGCATTAAATCTATATATAATAAACGTTTTAAAAACTAGCGAATGAAAAAAATAAAAATTTAAATTTTATTTAATACTACTATGAATGTGTGCATAATTAGATATTTTTATGAATGTAATTACATACTTTAGAATATTAAGCTTTATAAAATCGAAATATTGTTTCAATACTTTCTTAAGAGCCTACTGATTTTATATACATAGAACTTGGTATAAGAGACGTACTATGAATACCAATACTTTTTAATTTTCCCATTATATAAATTAAAAAAGAAGAGCAATTGTGTTAGTAATTTCTACGTAAGAAATACTGAAAATGACACTGGTAAAAATATTGCTTCAGAGTTATATGGTCCCCAGCTTTAATTTACATTGAAAATCATATAAGTTCCTTTTAGTACTGCAAGAGATATAATTCAGCATTACTTATGTTTTCTAGCTCTGAATTCAGGAAAAACTGAAAAAGTGTTTTGTTATGAGTTTTAAATTAACTCATTTTCATACTTATTATGACTGCATTTTATAACTTCTAGACTATGATAAAACAAAATATTCATCTTTTATTTTATTTTCTTGAAATATTATATTTTCCTTATTTTATTTGCAATATGTATATACGATATATATACATACATTTCTTTTTAGATGACCAATTAGTATAGGCCATCATTTTCAATCATTCATGAGTGGCAATTTGATTAGAAACTATTGTAACTTTGATTTTAGTAGCTATTGTAATTTTGATACATGTCTATTACTATGTATGAACGAAGTTATGTGAGGAAATGCTTATAGTTTGCAGCAAACTAAGTTGAGTTGTATTGCGTACTGTATATCTATCTATCTATCTATCTATCTATCTATATATATATATATATATTAAACTACAATAAACAAAAAAATTACAGTCGTATAATGTGTTCACATATAATATTTATGAATTTGTTTGCAGTTATTTGAAATAATAATTAAGTTAACCTAAATATTTCAATCATCATTTTAGAAAATTAAACAAAAATTATTATGTAATCTGAATGTTTGCGTGATGGGTCATCTATTTTGTTGAAATAATAGAAGAAAGAATCAAAAACACTCTAAATAATTATGAAATAAAATTTACAAAGTTATCTGAATGTAGTTTCAGGTAAGATGGAATTAATATCCATAACTTTTGTATAATTAACAAAAATATAAAATTAAATATAAATCGCTTATAGATTATATCAAACATTAAATACATCCCATTTTATAAGAAATATTTCAACATATGAGAAATAAATCTATTTAAGGCTTCTTTGAGTTATCTATAAGAAAGACAATATTCTTTCTTCAAATCCAGAAAGATAATTAAATGTAAATCATTGAAATAAAGGTACATAAAAATTTCATATTTATAGCTCTCCCAGAACATGATAGATTAAATCGCTAAGGAAAAAAGTGATCGGACAGCTTGGTGAATCAAAATTTTTTGAATAAATACTTTAGATCCTTTTTAACGAACACTAAAGCATATTTTGCAATGAAAATTTCAAAGAAATATTTTTAGAAAATTTGACAAAGTATACAAATAATTCATCAATTATCATATCTTCAAATGATTCAAAACTAAATTAATATAAATTTTGGTTTTTAATTTCTTTCTTATATTGTAATGTTTGCTTATTGTCGTTATTGTTTATATCCTATTACTATATTCGAGAGCAGATTTTCTGTGCTATTAGATAGGAAATTTAAAGTTAAGAAATTAATATTTGTTTACACGAGCATTGCTATTTTTTTGATATTTAGAAAAAGAAATTCCTTATAGATAATATTTTATTTATCTATTTTAATATTTTGATACATTTTATGCTCCAAAATAACATTAAAAATAATATCTAATAGTCATTCAAGTTGTGTACTTACATATGAGTAAATTTAATCAATTTTAAAAAGTTGCAATTTTAATTATCTACTTCTAAATAAAAAATAAATACCTAAATAACTTGATATATATATATATATATATATATATATATATATATATATATATATATATATATATATATATATATATATATATATATATATATATATATATGTATATACATATGTATGTGTGAATGTGTGTGTATGTATGTATATGAATACATATCAAGGTATTTATTCATTATCAAAAAGATATACATAAGAATAAATGAAAATAAAAAATGAATTTTATACTACATAGGTATAAACCATAAATCTAATCTTTTCTATCTTAACAACAAAAAGATATACGATAATTATATTAATAACGAATTTTCTGCATTTCTTTTGATCATATAAAATTGCAATTATTACTGACAATATTCCAAGGTAATTTCGAATCTAATAAAATTTAATATCGCATGAGTCTTTCCTAAGTATGGAATTTCACTCCCTTTTTTTCCATGAAATAGCACAAACAAAATAGCAATATTCTGTAGCTACAGCGATAAGCGATCTTTCAAACGTGAAAAATAATGATTTCTAGAAGGCCAGGATTGGTATTTAATGTCGAAACGCAAGAAGGAAAAGATGTTGATCTTCTGTTTTCTCTACCTTTTCTGTGTTTGAATTAAACTTCAACCTTCAGAATCTATCCTTGCAGAGGGACTAAAGCCCATAACGGAATAATCCGAGTGAAAACTGATAAAAGACGCTGCAAAGACAGAGTTTCCGTTCTGGTGCGGTTCTATATCAGTAAGAATTCCTTCTCCTTGAGATTATTGTGAATTTCATTTCGCCCTCCCCCCTGTAAAAATCCCTGTGGTTTTCCTCGGTATTTATCTTAGAAAAGCGAATCTCGGAAGAGAAAAGAAGCGAAGTCGTTTCTTTTGCTTTCTGCGCACCAAAGGAACTGATTCTTGAAATATATTAATTTCCTGTTGTGATATATTTTCGAGAGCGAGAGGGAAAAGAAATATCCCTATTTCCACCACACTGTCCGCATTTCCCTCCCTGGTTTTCCCTCCTGCACTGGTCGACAACTTTCAATTTGATTTAGAGGCTAAAGATAAAGAACAAGAGTTAATCTTTCAGGAATTTCGGAGATTACTTTGCATAAACTGTCTAGTGAAGATTTCTCAGATTAGAATATAGTATATATACTTCTTCAATGGCCAAGAATTTTTCTTGAGTTTAATCAAATTAGAGTATATATTGCAAACTTGTAAAAATTTAAAAAATTTATTTTGCTCTCAGATGTTAAATATTTTTAAAATTATTTATTTTACTTTTTTAATTTTTTTCTTTTTTTGGAATATTTTGTCTTAAAATATGTATTTTGCAAATAATCGAACTATATCGGAAATTAACTTTATGTAACAAGAAAACTATTCAAATTAGAAACAGAATGTTTATCTTGTTGTTGTCAGATAATGATGACTGTAACAAAATAAAAAATAAAAACTAGAAATGGTTTCTCTCGTACGAATTCATTTTAATAAGTCTTAGATTTATTTAAGAACCTTAAAAATTAGAGAACCCTTCTTTTATTTTTCTTCACTAAACATATTTTATGAATGAAAATATGGAATTTTTTCCTCTTTAAAATCTTAAGCAAATAATCAATTTCAATACATTAAAAAATAATTGACACTTATCAATAACTTAAAATTTCAAATTTTAAATTATTTTAATAAATAAAATAAAAATTTAAATGAATTATAGTTAAAAAGAATTTTTTGCATTTTCCATGCTACATTTTTGTTTTCCTATAAATCTTATTTACTTATTATAATTTTTACTGATATTACTCACTTTACTGCATTATTTTATTGAATAAAATAGGAATTATATCAATTAATCTGATAAAGTTATACAAAAGGAATTACCCATCTGTGCATATTTTACATTTAGAAGAAATCAAGTTTCTTCATGGCATTCTTAACAATAGAGAAATAAACAGCATTACAAATAAAGTTTCCATTTTGTATAAAATTTATCTCAACAATTACTTATATATATCTTACTTAAATATATTTATTGAATTTGAGATATATACGTATTTTATCAACAATCATTTATCCAACAGTTTCAATTTGGAAATATATTGTGGTCATTCTCAGATTATGTCAAAAAATATTCTGATTGATAGGAAAAATATATTCTTAAAAATCATGCAAAATAAGATTGAAGTTTTGTAAAAATTAAAACATTTGATTGAACAAAAGTTCATCAACATTTATAAGCATTTTCAACAGAGAATAATTTACACATAAATTAGATTTTCCAATTAAAAATACAACTGAAGAATTTGATGGTAACTTTTAGAAAAAGCTGAAAAACAGTTTCAATTATTTGTTGCATAGGGTTTTAAATATAAATTAAGCTATGCGCTTGTAAAATGCATTATTACGTATATCGTATTTATGTGTATGTGTGGCAGAAAGAGATCATATCTTCTTAATATAGTTCATTGCATTAAAGTTTTACAATGATTTCTAAATTTTTATATTTTTTCTTATACCATTTCAGATTTAAGGTTATTTTAAGTTAGTTTGTAAAGTAAAATTTATAAATTTAAAATACAATCTCAATATTATCTTAAAAGCTAAATTTTAATTTTTTCTATTATTTTTTTAGAAATTTGTAAGAAAATAATTTAAAAATTAAATCATATAAAAATGATTTTTAATAAAAAGATTTGTAATTTCTACTGAATCATGATTATTATTTGGATGTATTAAAACACTTTCGATGATAGAATTTATAATTCCATGCAAGGAGACAACAATTTAGACATATATAAATAAGAGTTGTCACGATTCAGATATTTTAATTTTTGTAGCTTTTTCTTTATACGTGCTTCTTAGTAGAATTATTGTTTACAGAGTAAGAGAGTATTTATTTTCGGAAATTTTTCTGACTGATAGACACTTATTAATATCTAACTTTATAATTATAACTAACACTAATGCAAAATTAGACTTTATTTTATATTAGTTAAAAATAACATATATACATATATATACATATATATATATATATATATATATATATATATATATATATATATATATATATATATATATATATATATACATTATATATTATACATATATATATATATATATATATATATATATATATATATATATATATATATATATATATATATATAATTGACCTGATTTATATATATGCATATATTATAACTATAATCTTAATAATAAAAGAAATTGAAGTGTTTGTAACTTCTGCTTGTTAAGTTCACGACTGAAATAGTTATTATCTATCTGTAGTGCTTAAAGAATGAGACATTTTCTGCTAGAAAAACTTAATGAAAAATATTTACTCACCGCATAATTTGGAAGATTCTTCTCATTGTCTCTTTGAAAAGCACTTTTATAATCTTTTAGATGCTTAAAGATGAATATGCATAGATCAATAGAGAGATGCTACCAAATGAAAAGAAGGAAATGGTATGGGTTAGACTTAAGCTTCTTAAGGCCAAAATTTAACTGCGGATGTATTTTTCTTCAAAACATTGGCCATAAAACAAACTCTTCCATAAATAATCTCAGTCACTGAGCAATTCGTTTTTATGGTGCGATAAAACAGAGAAATCGAAGAGCGGCGGTCCATATTTTAGTGCCCACCAGTGTACATCTTATTAACTGTGCGCTTCTTCCATAAACAAGGCATCTCCGACTTTTAGAATTTGACTACAGAACACATAAAAGGTGCATCTTTTATCACTCCTGCTGTACACACAAAACGTCACCCTCTCTCAGGAATTCGAATCTAAGAGAGAAATGCGGTTAGTGGCTATATTTTTCTTAGATTGGAGCTTAAAGTTGTAAAAGGGACGTTCTCTGATAAAATGATGAATAAAAAAGCTTCGGAAGTACAAAATTGAAGTGGATTTTATATAGAACAGAGAAAGAGAGAGCGTCTAAAAATTTTTTTGAAATTTAAAAATTTTCAGGAAGGAGCAAGGAAACGAATGCTATTTTCTCTACTGGAGCATAAAATAGTCTATCTATTTTAAAATATAAAGATAATAAACATAAATAGTTTTACGTTGTGTTTTCTAAATAATGACATCGACAAAATAATACTTTGGCTTATGATACTTTAAAGAAATTATTGTTTTCTGTTACCAAAATGAACAATTTTGATCACTGTAAATGTTTACAAATTCAGAATTCTTTGTTGAATACGGTGTTAATAATTTTTCTGTTTGCAGTCATGTTAAAAATTTTTTCTTTAAAATATTAATTAAAGGACATACTGTAATATCACACAAAAACATATTTTTTTTATATTAAATGTAACATATATAACAGAATACATATTAAATATATACTTTTATTTTTTTACAGTAAATCATCAAAAAATTTAAAAATAAGGTAGATAAATTTTTTAAATAAAATATATAACTAAAATTATTTATTTTAAAATATTTTCAATTTTTAGTTTGTATGTTTCCTTCTATACAATGAATTTTTCACTGTAAAATTAGTGCTTCAACTTTAATAAATTTTTGTAATTGGTGTCTTTGTATTTTTCAAATTTAATACATAAACTTCTCATTTTAATTAAATAAAACAAGAAAAACATTGATTCGAAATATTTAACTTAAGAAACAATTCTAATTAATGTTTACATCTTTATTGTTAAAATTTAATTTCAATGACTGTGAAACACATTCCCCGTAGGGACATTTCGCGGGACTCTCTTATTTTAATTTACACTCCCTTTTCAATTCTTCTTTATTTTTCCCGATCAGAATGGTTTGCTAAAAAATTTAGCCTTTAACTGCGAAACTTTTCGGAGCGGTGCTAAAATCGAAAGGAAGAAAAAGGAAGATTTTTTTTAGTGTTTCTGGAAAACTGGATTTCTGTTTCTGGGTACGACGTCAGTCTTGGAGCCAAGATGTCGAGCAGCCTGTTTGGAAAGAAAAGGAGAAAAGAGGAGTAAATGGGAAAGTTTTAAGTCCCAGAAAGCTATTGTTCCTTCTGGCAGAAGTGATAAATAGCCACCGGAAGAATCCTTACATCCGGCGTTTCACATCGTCCAGTGAAAGTAGTGAATGAAGCTATCTCACGGAAAGAAGAAGCGTGAGATACTCAATAATTCACAAGAACTCTCATACCCAGCTCATTCACTCTGCTCAAGACCAAATTTTTAGGGTCAGCCAAAGGAATTGAACATGCTAAAAAATAACTTTTAGGTGTCACTTTCTCCCGGGTTGCTGGACATCACAAGAAATTTATTATATTAGTTTTTTAAATTCTTTTATGCTATTTTTATTTTCTTAGTTTAAGTTTCTCATTTATGATATTATTTATATGTATATATATATATATATATATATATATATATATATATATATATATATATATATATATATATATATATATATATATATATATATATATATATATATATATATATATATATATATATTTATTTATTTATGTATGTATATATAGTAATTCATTCCTTCATATAGTGTGTTTATAAATTTATAACTCATTTTTATGATTGTGTGGCGCATACAACACTTGATGTGGAATTCTAAAAAATAACCGAGGAAATAGTTATTATACCAAGCATAGGAAAATGATTTTTAAGTTATATGAATGATAACATCATTCCAGTTTACAAATTATTATTGATCAGTTCACTATAGTTTTCTCGTGATGTCTTAAGTGAGTCACTAGTTTTTTATGTTTCACCTCCTCGCAGATCAGACATGTTGCGCAATTCAGGTGCTTTAATCGCACTTGATTGCTTAAATAATCTTTATTATTAATATAATCTTTAAATATTACTCTTAAGCAATAAAAACTAGAAAACCACCTTTTTTCAGTAAATGAACAACTGTTTAGATCAAATGAATGGCACAAAAATTAACACACACTAACTTAGTTGTTTTGGAGAACTTATAGACATAGTTGAAAGTGAAAAAAATGCCGTTTTGCTTGCAATTGCTTAACTATGATCTTAGCATTTGTATATAACATCTTAATTTAATCATGATTAAGCTGTAACTAGTTTTTTCTCATGCCTTTCTTTTTCTTCTTTGTTTTTATTCGATTTTTTGACTAGTAAATGATTCTCAGAATTTAAATTGCTAAAGGTTGGGAATATTTCAAAAGAAGCAAATGATATTCTTGGAAATGCAATAATAATTAGATCACAACTAACTTTAATAGGAAATCTTAAATGCTTACGGTGAATGAAAGCTAGTTTACTCTTCTTCTATAACCAACGGCATTAAATTTTGAAATAGATTGTTTGGCCATATTTGGTTTCTTAGTACAGGTGAATCCTTACTCTTAAAAAATATATATTCAAACATTCAAAAATAAAACAAAACAGTGATTAAATTAAAGTTAATTAAACTGTGCTCATACTGCAAAGTCCTCAAAATGTCCAAAGTTTTATCACAAGCATTTATAAATTTTAGATGCTTTTTTTCTTTTCGTAATATTATTTAAATCTTTGTGAATCATGTATGGTTCATTTATTGTAATACACTTCCTTACCCTCAGAGACATATTTAATTACGTTCGTTGATGTTCCAAATGTTACTTCTAAAGCTAACTCCAAATCCTTAAAAAATCTTAGTGGAGGAGGGAGATACAACATTGCTGATCAGTAATCACTAACAAATAAAAGTTAAACAACAACATCATCCATTATTTATAGATTTTTATTTTTAATTGAGGAAAAGTAAGAAAATAGATTCACTTTTGTTTGATAAATTATGAAATTAATTGGAAATTCTGAACATTCAAAGAATTTTATAATCATTGCAATATATCTACAAAATTTTAAATATCAAATAACAATTATAGAGAATACTTATGTTGCTAATGATTATTGATGTACTTGCAAATTTATGTATTTTTTCAATCAAATTAGTGTTATTCAACTTGATTAAATCATAAATTGGAAATTATAAATTCACAAATTTAATACGAAAAGCTCATAAATTTAATACAATGTTGTTAAAATTTTTTATTTGTTGATTTAATTTGTTTCTCAAGAAATTTGTGTAAAGGGAAACATTTTTAAAATAATTTGAACCATCATCTTAATTTAGACTCTATTATAACTTTTTTATAGATTGGTATATACTATAGATTCACATTATATATATATATATATATATATATATATATATATATATATATATATATATATATATATATATATATATATATATATATATATATATATATATATTTATGTATGTATATATAGTAATTCATTCCTTCATATAGTGTGTTTATAAATTTATAACTCATTTTTATGATTGTGTGGCGCATACAACACTTGATGTGGAATTCTAAAAAATAACCGAGGAAATAGTTATTATACCAAGCATAGGAAAATGATTTTTAAGTTATATGAATGATAACATCATTCCAGTTTACAAATTATTATTGATCAGTTCACTATAGTTTTCTCGTGATGTCTTAAGTGAGTCACTAGTTTTTTATGTTTCACCTCCTCGCAGATCAGACATGTTGCGCAATTCAGGTGCTTTAATCGCACTTGATTGCTTAAATAATCTTTATTATTAATATAATCTTTAAATATTACTCTTAAGCAATAAAAACTAGAAAACCACCTTTTTTCAGTAAATGAACAACTGTTTAGATCAAATGAATGGCACAAAAATTAACACACACTAACTTAGTTGTTTTGGAGAACTTATAGACATAGTTGAAAGTGAAAAAAATGCCGTTTTGCTTGCAATTGCTTAACTATGATCTTAGCATTTGTATATAACATCTTAATTTAATCATGATTAAGCTGTAACTAGTTTTTTCTCATGCCTTTCTTTTTCTTCTTTGTTTTTATTCGATTTTTTGACTAGTAAATGATTCTCAGAATTTAAATTGCTAAAGGTTGGGAATATTTCAAAAGAAGCAAATGATATTCTTGGAAATGCAATAATAATTAGATCACAACTAACTTTAATAGGAAATCTTAAATGCTTACGGTGAATGAAAGCTAGTTTACTCTTCTTCTATAACCAACGGCATTAAATTTTGAAATAGATTGTTTGGCCATATTTGGTTTCTTAGTACAGGTGAATCCTTACTCTTAAAAAATATATATTCAAACATTCAAAAATAAAACAAAACAGTGATTAAATTAAAGTTAATTAAACTGTGCTCATACTGCAAAGTCCTCAAAATGTCCAAAGTTTTATCACAAGCATTTATAAATTTTAGATGCTTTTTTTCTTTTCGTAATATTATTTAAATCTTTGTGAATCATGTATGGTTCATTTATTGTAATACACTTCCTTACCCTCAGAGACATATTTAATTACGTTCGTTGATGTTCCAAATGTTACTTCTAAAGCTAACTCCAAATCCTTAAAAAATCTTAGTGGAGGAGGGAGATACAACATTGCTGATCAGTAATCACTAACAAATAAAAGTTAAACAACAACATCATCCATTATTTATAGATTTTTATTTTTAATTGAGGAAAAGTAAGAAAATAGATTCACTTTTGTTTGATAAATTATGAAATTAATTGGAAATTCTGAACATTCAAAGAATTTTATAATCATTGCAATATATCTACAAAATTTTAAATATCAAATAACAATTATAGAGAATACTTATGTTGCTAATGATTATTGATGTACTTGCAAATTTATGTATTTTTTCAATCAAATTAGTGTTATTCAACTTGATTAAATCATAAATTGGAAATTATAAATTCACAAATTTAATACGAAAAGCTCATAAATTTAATACAATGTTGTTAAAATTTTTTATTTGTTGATTTAATTTGTTTCTCAAGAAATTTGTGTAAAGGGAAACATTTTTAAAATAATTTGAACCATCATCTTAATTTAGACTCTATTATAACTTTTTTATAGATTGGTATATACTATAGATTCACATTATATATATATATATATATATATATATATATATATATATATATATATATATATATATATATATATATATATATATATATATATATATATATATATATATATATATATATATATATATATATGATGTGAAGCTTTAGTATAGAAAAATCTTAAATTATAGTTACTTTTATAAACTTTCTTTTTTAGCAAGCCTAAATATGTGAAAATTTCTGCAATAAAAAATATGCTATTTCAAAAATGTACGTTGATTCTGTATCCATTGATACACGGATTTTAAATAAGAAAACAGGAGTATTTATTTTAGTGAAAACAAATAAATGTAAGTGCAATAGTAAATAACTTCATCATTTAGTTTGTAAATGATAATTAGTAAGTTATTTATGATTTTTTTATTGAAAAAACATCAATGAATTATTTAATCAAAATAAAATTTTGCACTGTTAAAATTTTAATGCATTTGAAATGTTTGAATTCTCGTATATTATGATCATTTTTTTGATATTATAAATTTTAATTAAAAGAGTTAAATGTTAAATAAAGTTTATATAAAAATAGATATTTAATAACATCATTAGCATGTTTGAAATTTACATATTTAAATACCTTTTTCTCATGTTGTTTCCTTAAACTCGTATTACGCATAGTTTGATAATGAGTACATTTGTTGCCACCAACTTCGTATAGATAAATATAAAGAAGAGTAATTTAATATTTTAAATAATAAGCAGGTTGATTTCTATTTGTTATAACTCACTTTTATAACAGCTATTTATAATTATGCTTTTAGGAGATAAATTATGTTATTGTTACAATAATAGTATAAAAATTACCTTTTGAATTTAAATGTGATTTAAAATTGGGTAAAATACTTTGTGGTATAATATGAGTGGCATATACTTATGATATGTTTTCAAACTGAATTTAATTTATTAATGAATTTTCAAAGGCTAAACATGATCCTATTTTAATTATTAAATTGAAATATGATTATAAATAGTCCCCAATTTTACACAATGTCAATATATTTGGTGATTGGATATCGTTGATCTATTCAATGACCAATTATTCGAAGCAAATTTTATTTATGTAATGATTATTTGCATTTCAACTGTTACAAAGGAAAGATTCCATCTTATTTCATAAATATTAAGGAAGATGTTTCAGATATAAAAGAGATTTTTTCATTTATATGATTAATAGTTTCTGGATTTTAATAATTCATAATAATTACTTGTTTTTGTTCATCATCTTTTCTTGTTTACATAAATTCTATAAAATTATAAATATCTATGCATCCCATTTTCAATGATAATTTGATTTAAATATAAATTTAAAAAAATGTGATGTTCACATTTATTTAGTGATATCATCACAGATCACATTCGATTTATTGGTAGACAGTTACATGAAATTTATCTAATCAATATTCAGCATCACAAAATTTTTTATAAATAATGGCAAATATTATTCACGATCTAATCAAAAGAAGAAAATGTACTCGCAAGAAAAACGACCCAATCAAATTTTCACGCCTCGAGCGGCAAATTAACTCTTTAAATTATTGTTCCCGAGTTTAGAGCCGGGGAAAAGATCTTCTTTAAGCTCATGGCCGCAATTACCTTGACAAGGGAAGGTGAAAAAGTTGCTTTTCCCACGCCGCCTCATATATCCCCAGTGCTTCCTTATTTTTTCCGGATAATAAAGTTCACAGACATGGTTCCTGCAAGCTGTGTACATCGACCGCCTTGTCTGGCCGCTATGTAATCGAGTTATATTTCGGCATCAATAGCAGTCTCGTCTTGACATCTATGTAATGGGAAACCATTGGGATGCAAGTCATTCACTTGTATCGGGTAGCAAAAACCCACGTAGGACATGACAAGTAATGCGATGGGGGTAAAGCATGTCTGTCCATCCTTGGCTGTTATCGGCCGCTCCATGTGAGTTCCCCATTTTTATTCTGTGAGTACAGGAGTTTCTCCATTTACCAGAATACATAAGATAATACTTTTTTTCTCGTGTTTATACAGCTAAGTGAATGTCTTTTGTTTATAGAGTTATAGAAGGCTGTTTGGTAGAAAGATAATAAAGAGAATTAAATCTGTGCTCTCGTATGAAATCTCAAATGATGACAAATGTCTAACTAAACGGTAAATAGATTAATATCTGATTAATTGATGCATAAATTGCTGAGAACTTGAATTCATGGATTTATTTCAAATGTATTTAAAATAAACAAAACAGTTTTAATAAGTGTTATTTAAAGGAAAATTACAAATAGAGTGATTCTCAATTGCAAATTTACTCACGTATTGATTATTTTTCAATCACTAGTTTAGAGATTTTCTATTCTTAATAAGTATTGTAACTATGTTTTTCTAAAAGTTTTAAATATTAGAGTAATTTGAGACCATAAAAATAACCTAAAAGAAAAAATAGTGTCAATTAGAATTTTTTCAGGCAATTCAGAATATCTGTAA
Source organism: Latrodectus hesperus (assembly GCA_037975125.1). NCBI lineage: Eukaryota > Metazoa > Arthropoda > Arachnida > Araneae > Theridiidae > Latrodectus > Latrodectus hesperus. Next base: position 71,314,115 of record CM075854.1, read on the forward strand.
AATTTAAGTAAATATTTAAAACATTTATCAAACTCATCTTCATTTTTTAATGAAACATTTTCTACATTTTATTTGACATTATATTTATTGATTTAATTTAAAAATAAAAATAACTATACACTCTGTAAAATCTAAATATTTTATCACTTGAAATAATTTGTAAAATAATATTATAAATGTACAATATTTATAACATTTTATAGCTTTATAAAAATGTACTTTTTCTTTTAAAAATATATACTTATGTAAATAACATATCACTCTACTAACTGCTTATGCTAATATTTGTTTAAATAAAGCTGTTTTACTTTTTACTTAAAACTCATGTTTATAAAATAATTGTTTTTCTTAAAACCACCATTAAATTTCTCCTTTTTTCCTATTTTGTCTTTTTTATTTTGCTTTGTATTTTGAATAAGCCTTGCGATAAAGTTTTAGAAAGCTTTAATGAAAAAAAATGAATTCCTTTTAATAATATATATAAAATATTTTATCAAGACTATTTTATTTTTGAAAATATTATAGCATCCAAAACTGATTGCACATACTGAATTACAAATAAAAATTTGAAAAATTATATTCTTATATATTCGAATTATAAAAAAAAATAAAGTCACTAAAATAACTGAGTTCAATGTTAAGACATGAAGAATTTATACATGTTATCTAATAGTATTTTATTTTAGGTGATGAACCCTATCTTTTTAAGTGTCATAAAATGAGCAAATAATAATTACAAATTTATAAATTACATGTTCTCCAAAATTAACTGTGAAATAGTGCTTCAGAAAAGATTGGTGTTACAAAAGGCTTCATTCAAAATAAATTATTAACTCCGGAAATATTTATACATATTATTAAAAGTTTAAGCAAAGTATTAGAAAAAAACAATCAAGCTATTTTGTTTATTGCAAAATTTAAATTACTGTTAATAAAATACACTAACTATAATTATAAAATTAAAATTAGAAATACATTTGGATGAACCTAAAATAAATTGAAAGATGATACGTCAAATGAATTAAAAAAAGATACATTGAATTTTATTTACACTTTAAATAAGAACGAAATTTGGAAGAAGACAGATTTTGTTGTTACATATTCAAGAAAAGTATTTTAATCAAGTTACATTCAAAATAATAATACAATTGGTATTTTTTCTACTTAAAATACTAATTCAGGAATCCCACACATTTTCTAAGCAATTCAAAAACTAATTATCAGTAGGTTATAAATTTTCTAATTGTGAGTAACGTTTATCTAAGTTACAATATTAAATGGATATTTAATAAGTAATAAAGAAATATACAAAATTTTTTAAAAATATATTTGAGTGTAATGTTCACTACAAACTTAAATGAAAAATTTAAAGTAGGGTTTTTTTAAAGAGTGTAAAAACTCAAATAGGAGACTTACGCATTTTTCCCAGTTTAAATTAAGCGAAAAAAACTGAGTTACTATCTCTACTCATTGTATAAAATATTTTTAAAATCCTACAATCACAGTAAGCGATTTAAGCGTTATCAAGGAATACGTTATATGCTTATAAATACCTATATTTTTTATTATATTATTTTGAAGGAAACAATTTAAGTTTCAGATATCAATATATTAAAATCACCTCAACTCCCTAGTTAACTATTGAAATTTTTTTTTACAAAACAAAGTCACTATACGAGAAAACCAGGAAAACAATCATAAAAAAGTATTTGCATTTATTTTCAGTATTTCTTATTTATTTACATATAAATAATATTATTATATATCATTTTACATTTTCACCTTTTTGTTTGATATACAAATTACTTTTGCTAGGAATTAAAGTAATATGGAATTCAGATCTCCATTAGAATTCATTTTTATAAAGCGTATTTCAATAACAATCTTCCAAATAACAACTTCACATTGTCATTTAACAATATCTTAAATCAATAATTTTATACGCACCATTCTATGGGCCAACAATGAAAATTAATCAGATTTGAACGCAGAGTTTCAAAAACCTTTTGTCTGTCTCTTAAAATATTTTCATAGAGTAATTAAAATTTTACAAAAAGCGTCATAGTATAAAAACTTTCTTTGTATGCCATACAACTTCGTTACAAACATGAATTTCAAAAACGGTATTATTCAGCATCAAATAATCGTTTTGCCAAAATTTAAATTCATGAAAAATTAAAACATTTGTGACAACTATATTTATTTAAAATATCTCATTAATACAATTAAAACAATTAATCTTATTTAAATATTATAAAAAAGAGGTAATAAATAATGAACTAATTTAATGTCAAAATCTATAAAAAAATAAAATTCTTATTCTGTTTTTCTGCTAAATGTTTACTTAGAGTTCGATAGTGAACAGTTGTATGTAATGGAATGAAACTTATATGAGGATAAATATTAAAATACGAACTATTTTGTATTCCAAAATTTTAACTACAAGATTTGTATTAATTTAAATCATAACTAATGTAAAACTAATTTTCTGTAAAGTTGCTTATGTCCCATTGTGTTTAACGTAAACTATATAGCTTTCTGCTTCAGAGCTTTTCCCGTTTCAAGAAAAAAGTCACGTGGTTCTTTATTCGATTTTAAAACTGTCATATATACACGTAACCAGTAGAAGTAGAGAACAAATATTTACGGAATTGATTCTATCCTTCTTTACATATTCCAATAGTGTAAAAGTTAAAAAATAATAATACATACTATTTTTCTTAATTTTTGAAAAAAGTATTATTTTTACTCTCGGTAACGTACGTGTTTTTGATTTTTCCTATATACTATTGATAGGAAATGCATTGGAACTCAAATGAAATTCCAAATGCAATATTTAATAATTTCCCAACAAATGTAATTTATAAACATTTGGAACTTCAGTTAATGTTTTTCCTGATTAGTAAGAGAAAGATCATTCGTAAAGCAAAAAACTGTCTTGAATAATTCTAAGTGAATAACAAATATCATTGCAAATAGAAGTTATTTTTCGAAATTGCTATTTTTTCCTCAAAATCTTGGTGCATCCTCTGGGAGTCAGGGTTCACGAAAGGTATTAAACTTGTTTAACTTAATTGGAATTTAAATGGATAATTTAAAAATTTCATAACTACTGTATGTAATTTTGTTTATATAGCTATACACCCAATATCCCATATTCGAGAATTAACGAATTTTGTGCTACTTTAAAAAATTCCGTGCACTTTAGCCTAATTTTTCTTAGTAAATAATGGCTTGTATATGAAACATACAATATCTTGGACATAAACTATGAAACATTTTTGGATATCAATTGCATAAATTAATATTTTGTATTCCCTTGGGATAAATCTGTTGATTATATATTCACTTGCATTTATCATATTTTATTGACGTGAAACTTTAGCTGTCAATATTTGTAAATTTATATGCATTTTTTGAATCACATTTTGTGAGGTTGCAATAATTAGTTTTAAATCGCATTAATTTTAAATAAATTCAATAGTTACTCTCGTCGTAACAAAACACATATTTCGAAGCATGTTAATCCATTCACCCCAATTTATTTAAAATAACTTTTATTTTAAAATAAACACATAACAAATGACTTTATTTTTCATTTCTTAAGCAAATATTCGTGTTATTCCTAAAGTATTTAATATTAAATATTTTCTAAATTTAAGTACGAAAGAATGCTTTAGTTTCCGTAAAGAAACATTTTGAGTCTAGTTTTTCGATGCCAAACTGTAACTTGAGAATATGCAGGAAGTCTCAATTTTATTTTATTTAATAGAACTTCATGTTATTTCAAATTTAGAAGACACGTTTTAAATGTCTGCAAGTTAACAGCCATCCAATGAATTGATTTAGGGAAACCAATTTAGTAGATGACTGTATTTTAGTTATTTATGTAAATTTTTAAAAATATGCTACTGTTTAGCAAAAACTTATTTATATTTTTATGAAGTTATGTTATCCATATTACTCACATCAGTGTTATCCGGCTTTTAAACAGGAGCGTAATACTAGAAACATTTATTAAGTTATATTCAAAAACACAACTTAAAGCTACTTTAAAAAATACTCCAAACTAGAAAATACATATGAATTATCTTTAGCGTATGATGAAAGTTCGTCACTAAAATATATGTCGTTTCATATGTAAATAACTTGGTAGGCTAGTTTTTTGTCAAAAATAATAAACTGAATTAATCAAATGGAATTCGAACGTAAATAACTTTAAATAATAAAAAATGCAGTATTGCATTTGTTTTAATTTTAAACATTTCTCATGTTGATATCTTTAGGTAAAACATTTGCCAATCTCAAAATTTTTTAAGCACATAAGAAATTCAAATAAAAAGATAACATTCCAAGCAACTTTACAGTTTGAACCTACATAAATTTTTTCAGCCACGCATTTGAGTCATTGAATCCTGAAATAAATCTACAAGAAAAAGAATCACACATTTTTTTTTCATGGAAGATAAATATCCGAAGAGGGGAGCATGTGTCCAGGACAGATACTTTTCTTCCAGATGTCGAAAGGAATACCAGAGATGAATTATAAGTTCTGGTTTTGAAAGGGTGATTTTAAACCCCGTAGAATTTCGAAAAATTATCGTCTGCTGGTAAATACTTTTATGCTTACGCTTCTCATACTCCCAAGTTTGAAACACCCTACAATTGCAACAGAGTACTCGAGAGCCCGTGAAATCTAACTGTGGCGTGATCTCGGGCTATACGAATTTTGTCATGGGCCCACGAGTTTGATATTTGCTGCCATTGGAAAGAAAAGTCTTTGCCTCTGATCAGCTGTCTGGAACCTCTTTTATGACTTTGACTCTTTTCTGGAGTAGAAACAGATCAATAGTTAGCTACCTAGAAATCTTGGGGGAAAATAAAATAATAAATGGGTTTTGTTCAGATAGCGTTTTTTTGCTTAAGATTAGAAATATACTAACAGGAAGCATAGTAACAAGCAAATGTTTGGATTTTTATTTATGCATGCTTCTATGAGCTGTGTGTAAAAAAAAGTAATGACGTTGTAAGAAGTTTGGTAATTTTTTTAACTAGCTGAATGAATCAAATGAATGCATTTTAATTTTATTGAAAAAATAAAACATGCAGAAATGTTATGTCATAATAATATATTAATTTCGTTTTTTCACTTATATATATAAATTTTCGGTAACTTCAATGTAAATTTCTAAATAAACACGAGTTAATAATTTCAGAATAAAACTAAAATTTACAATCAAATAATCATGTAATCAATCTGTGATTGAAATCTTATTCATTTGAAAAACATACCAAATTAATGACAAAAATATTTAATTAAGATTTTTACGAAAACACAACAAGCAAATAGTTGATATTTATCAAGTTTAACTCAAATAAGTTGTTAATTTATTAAATATTTATTTAAAAGATTTAAAAATGATGCTTTTCACAAGTATTCATGCATTTTGTACGATTGTCGAATGTAATGTTGGTAGTAACTGTTGTGTTCATTTTGAATCATGATTAAAAACATAAATGTAAATTAAACATTTAATTGTGGCAGTAGTTTGGAACATATGTATATTCTTCCAACTGTATGCAATTTAAAATTTCATTATTTTATGTTATCAATTGGCTTACGTATAAAACAGTTTGACGTAATAATAGCTTACAAAATATAATACTGTACACCATCTTGTAATTATTTTATTGAAATTAATTTTGCTTTTCTTGATTTGAAACTCCGGATTAATTTTGCAGTTAAAATATTTTTGGGGAGATTAGTTAAGTTTTCTGATGCAATGTGCTCTTGTTTGGATAGAGAATCGATTAAATTTGAATATTCACTGTCACAGAAAAAATGTTTTAACTTTACCCTCTTTACTTTTGTAGTTTCTCATGTCGTAATTTATGTTCCATCAAATTCGAGACATATTAAAGGATGAAAGTTTTGATAGAGATTATTGAAAGTTTGATATTTAAACTGTAAAATTTTCTTCTAACTCTTCTTCAATAGTTATAGATAAAGAAATTTTGACTACATTCATCACTTTCTGTAACGTATAAGTTAAGTTGCTGTAACGTTTAAGTTCATATAACGTATAAGTTAAGTGTTTGCACAAAATTTCGCACAAAAAATTTAACATATTTTATAGTTTATCTTATTGAAAAACGGAAATTTGTATTTGTTTGGATATCAATAAAAACAGTGTTCTCTTTAATCAAAATTTTAATTTTGCCTATCAAATCGCCTTTATTTGAAACAAAAATATTTACAGCCAGAAATATCTACATATCGAATTGTTGCAATTTCATTTGCGTGTATCTGTAAATAACTCAACAAAATATTTATATAATGTAAAAAATGTGATCTGAATATAATGAATAGCTTTAGATAAGACCATGAAACTGAATGAAATATACAGAAGAATGAGGATTCTATAAGATTTAAATTCCTTCATAGCAGATTTATCCAAAAATAGTAGCATATAAAGTTTTAGAATTTTCTTGGTCATATTTTTAGATTAATTGTATATTTGGTGTGATTGAATCAAACCTATTACGAAAAATTATTATCTAAGATCCAGATCTTCAATATCAATTTTTTTTTTATAAATTAAAGCTTACAAATAAACACTACTAATACTGGAATTTTTTTTACGAAAAAGAGCGACAATTTATTAGCTTATTGATATGCAATATTGCATGATTACGAAATTGGATTGGATTTTATTTTAAGAATTTCTCATAGTGATGAAAAAATAATTATTTCATTTTCATTTTTTTATTATAAAATTATTAAACAACGTTTTTTATTTTCTCTTAGCAAAATAGTATAGTGAAAAATAATTTGTGCTTTAAAATATATTTCTGTTGTCAAACAAACAGAAAAGAAAAATGCAATTTACGGCATATATTTAAAATATATTCTTTCTTCACTTAAAATATTAAAAAGAATGCTTTTACAATAGATTTAAACTCTAAATATAAAAGTTCCAATGAATCTGCAAACATTTGTTAACATCCTTTGAAATTTTTTTTCAAATCTTTCTTTTAAGTTAGAAAAAATTTCTTATTAGAAAATATTTAGAAAAAAACATTAAAATTTTCCCGTGAAAAAAATTAAGAAAATATATATTTTCTATGTAAATCTAAAGAAAATTATGTTATTTACTTTTTAAATATGTTTAAGTGTTTCTCAATTGTTTTCAGCAGAAATTTAAAAAACAGCTTGACAACTGATTTGATAGCTATAGATTATTAATTAAAATTTATTAATTATACTTTTTATCAATAAAATTAGGGAAATAGCATTATTATACTATTTTACAAATTGCTAAAGAAAGGAATTTTTATTTTGTTTCCAAAAAATTTATATTTTAATAATGATGCTTGAGTTTTTTTAAATGACTCACATGAATTGTTGGTTTAATAATATATCAAAAACTGAAAAATATCGAATTAATTTACATTTTAGTTTACTCTTTTAAATTATATTTTATTTTCTGCTTAAAATTTATTTTTGTCTAGTTTTTGGTTGAAGATTTAAGAATTATTCACGTAAATTATTAACATTTTATAAATCATTATTATTTTTATTTAAATATTTATCGCAAAATAATGAATAATTTTATTAATTTTAAATTTTTAAGTTATTAGCAATAAAATAGGGTTTTCTCTTGTCCTAAAATTAAAAAAAAAACTTTAATTTTGTGGCTCATAATTTTTTATGAGTGGTTTTACAAATTTAATTATAAAATTAATTTATTTCCCTTTCCATGAATGCTATAATAGAAAATTAATTTTTTACTATTAATTCATTACAAATTTTTATTAAATATATTAATTTAATTATATCCCAGAATAATGAAAATTAAATTAGGACTCAAAACAATGTGCTTTTATCATTAATAAAATTTAAAGTACTCACATTTCTTTGTATTTTTTCCCCAAGAATCTAAATTACTTAATTTTCTTTGTACATTGAATTTGTGAAAAAAAAAGAAAATACTATTTTTGTTTCTCCAACTGAATATTTATTTTGATTTTATTTTAGTACAAATTTCGGCACTCATACCTTTTAATTTTTCAATAAAAAGTTCAAGAGAGGATGAAAAATAGTTTCTTGTATACAAGAAACTATTTTTTTTTGTTTTTAATAAGCAAGTATACTTGCTTATTAAAAACATTCGTGGAAATATAAAGCATATCTAAAAGTTTTATAGATGGGCACTTATATTTCATATATATTATATTGAAACATACGTATGAAATTATAAACACGAAATAATTGATTGATTGACGAAATAGTGTAATTGATTTTGCAGTGAAAATACTTTCGGCTATCATGAATGCAAAATTTGGATATCCAATATTAATATTTAATAATTAGGATATATAATTAGGATTTAATAACTTGATAATTAGGAACTAATGAACAAAGCTTTCCTTTAAAGGTGAAGTATAAATTTCGCAGTTTAATAAAATTAAAAAATAAATTAAAAATAAATAATTTTTAGTTTCTATTGGCACATGACTTATATTTTATTTAACGACTTAAAAATATCTTTATTAATATAAAAGCTAAAAGCATCACACAAAAATACATAAAATATACAAGAATTTTTAAGAAGTAAGAAAAAATAAACTATATTACAATCAAAACTAAAATTACAAAATTTAATATTTTACAATTCAAGCATCTGTGAACTAAGATAATTAAATAAACAGAGAAATAAACTAAAATACATTAATTCTACTACCAAAAGTAGCGTCTGAAAAAGTAATTAATAAATATAATTACTCCATATTGAAATTTATCATTAACGTATATGCGAATATTAGCTTGTTGTGAAATTATATATTGAATTGAAACAGACTTGTTAATTTGTTTTAAAAGAAAATCAGAATTTTAAAATGCATGAAAAAAGATATTATAGTTATATGAAGATAGTTATATATTGCAAATGACTTAAGTGAAAATTTTGAAAAAAATGAAAAAATTAATTTTTGCTTTTTAGTTCTGGATATTTCATAGTATTAATACTTTTATCTTAAATATTGAACGGTAGTATAAAGTTGTGAATTTGAAAGCTTTCAAAGATTTCATTTATTTTGAATTACGCTTAAATTCATGAATCGCGAAAGAATCAATGTACTGACATCAAGAAAACAAATCAAAAATAGAAATATTTATAGATTAAAAAACGTAGAAAATTTTCAGAGCAAAAAATTTTCAACTATTCATTTTTCAATAAGTAATGATTTCATGTACTATTTTGCGTGTAAATTATTTTCAATATATTTAAGCTGTTATGGAAACAAAAAATCACAAAATTCGATAAATAAAACTATTGAGATTTAAAAAATGTTCATTTCCAATAGTTTTAGTTTTGGCTTTATAGCAATTATAATATTTAAATTTTAAAATAAAATAAATTTGATAACAACACAATGAAAAATAGTTTTCAGAGTACACTAATGCTATCAAGCTATAAATATAACGATTTAATTTCATTTTATAAATTTATTCTTAAGTGAGAATGTTTTATAACCATTACGTTTTTTGACCTTTTTCAGATAACAAAAATATTTAAGCTGTCAATCATTACAGCAGCAATTTAATTTAACATCAAAGTGTTTTATTGAGCTCTACACTATTATATATTCTGCTGCTTAAAATTTTAAGCATATTTTATTTAGTAAATATTTAAATGTCAAACAAGTGCTCTTTTTGCACAAAAAATATGTGTATATGATTGAATGTTCATCAACAACACAGAAAAATCCTTCTATTTCTCATCGTAAAGATTGAATTGTGATTTTGCAATTATAATTGTAAGGGCTTTTATTTATGAAGTAACATAAGTACAAGTCCAGTACATTATACATAGAATGTAAAGTAAAGAACAATGTTGTGAGAATTTGTTTATTTCTTAGCTTTGAATGTTTCAGAGTATATGTAATTTAATACAGTTCTTCGCGCTACGTTCGGGGTCCTTAATACTGTTATATTTCTAAAAATGAGTTCAATTTATGCGTATTTATGAACATTTACTTATATTTTTATAAACATTAAGAATTACCATAGGTAGTAATTGATATTTCATTGATGTAGCTAATATATCAGATATGAAAAAAATGGAAAAAAAAATATTAATGTATAATTATAGTTTTGTATGTTTCGCATTGCATTAAATAGGATTTAAAATATTTCATGCTTATAAGCATTTGATAATTGGAACTAAATGAAAAAATAATGCTGTGTCTCTCTTTAGAGTTAAATGAAATACATATATATATATATATATATATATATATATATATATATATATATATATATATATATATATATATATATATATATATATATATATAAATATATATATATATATATATATATATATATATATATATATATATATATATATATATATATATATATATATATATATATATATATGTATATATATATATGCATGCCTTGTTTGTTTGTTTCTCATCTCTGTTTTTCAGAAACTACTCCAATTTAAAGCTGAAAGAATAAAATGCATTTAAAGAGGAAGTTTGAAAAGTTTCAATAAACTCCATATAACAAATTTCTTTTTGTTATTTCTGTTTTATTCAACAGAATACTTATATTATAATAACTGTATCATATATAAGAAAAATATCATTCTTATTCATTCTTATTTTTTCTTATGTATGATAAAGATTGTACCATTTTTATTACTATATAGTTAGATACAATATTTAATGTAAACATTTTTCAAATTTCTTCATGTCTTTCCGAGTAAAAATTTTTGTTGATGTAACTAACTGCTTACAACAAATAATTCATAGCTATTATTTATTTATTTACTTTAGAATTTATATTTTAATTCAGTATTTCAATTTATTTGGATATATGAACATGGTAATTGTACTTAGTTTTCATATTTGCACTTTCAGTTTTTTTCCTACCCTGCAAAAATTAGCCTTCAAATTTTATAACATTTAACATGATGTCTATGAAAAATTCGTTAGTACCTCACAGGAAATAAGTGACTAACAATCATTACTGATATATGATATATGTGTCGATGATTTTCTGACAGAAAAAATAGTTCTCTCTACAAACTCGGTACTGCAACCCAATTAACCACATAGTCACTGAAAGGTTTCCTTGATTGTCAAATAAAGGAAATGCGTGATAGATTGTGCTGCTCAGATTACTTTACCTTAATGAGTTCTGGGTATTTGAGTTGCTGCATTTTTATATACGAAGATAATTGAATATCTTTGGTAACATGGTTATCACAATTCATTTATAAGGATAGAACATGACTTTAGTTTCCCTATCAGTAAAATGAAAGATGTAAATTGGTGTGTATATCAAAACAAAAATATTTATTTCAGTTTAAATTTTAAATTTTATTACGTTAAAATACTTTTACTAAGAATGAAATACAATCAAAGTATACATATTATTTTAATTTAACATCTTGATTCTTAGCATTTTCAACATATTTATGAAAGATTTCTTTGAAATTGAGGAAAATCATATCAGAATATTTTCTAAGTAATTAATAAATTCATAAGTAATTATTAAATTCTTTGAAAACGTATCCTTAAAGCTATTTAAATTTATTGTAAAATGAGATGTTTTAGTGACTATAATATACAGAACTAATATACTAAAATTTATGATTTTAATTTATTTAAATTTTAATTTTCTATATCATTTATATAGTGAGAAGAAATGCTGAGTTGAAAAATATGTGATATATATTTATGAAGTATGTTTATAGTAAATAATTTGAAGTAAGAAAAAAATGACTAAATTTCAGAACATTCTGTCACAAAATTATACTTTCTTACACGAAATAGAGCAAAGACTATAAAACACAATGTGTTCGTAGAATTTATGGGAAGAAAAGTAAGCTATTGCATTTTCAGAAAAAAATGTATTAAACTTTACGGTTACAGGGGAAACACATGTTGTATTGAAGAAATATGTGACAGATAAAATTTCATATTTATAAAGTATGCTTATACTAATTGAGGATATAATAAAAATTAGGCAACTAGATTTCAGAAATTCTCTCTGTTGCAAAAAGCCTATTTCTTTAAATAAAATTAATAAAATGGCCATAAAACTCAACATGTCCATACTTTTTTGCTTGGAAGAACAAACTATGAGAGATTCTGAAAAATAATCAATTGAATAGGTGTGGCAGGCTAAAGTGGCTAGAAGTGGCAGCAGAAACCATGTTAATTTGAGTAGTTTGTAAGCCCACACCTGGCCATTATACAAGCTAATTTACCGATTTCCCATTGCTTAGAGCTTTCTGTGCCCTATATTCTGTTTTAAATGTAGTGCTTGTCTTCAATGCCAGGCTACAAGGATTTTTCACCTTTTTAAGCACTAGAAAGGGCGAAAGTGATGGCCTCTTATTTAATGTAACATCCAGTGCCATCATGGCCCCGGAAGTGGATGGGTCCTCGTAATTTAGAAGCAGGAACCAAACAGAACCCTCCACAATTGGCTTACCAATCCAAAGAGTATCATTTCACATGGAGAAATTGCTATCACAACATATTTAGCGTTACTCATTTATCATTAGCAAACATGACGAGTCTTCAGTTGGGTTGAGATTCGAACTCACCACCTTCCGATAACGAGAACGAACACCCTAACCAATCAGGTCACCGTGGTCTAACTTAAATATGATGTGCAATTATTTTATTTGGGGGCATTTCGAGATTCCTGAAGTTGTTTTCTTTCCAAATGTATCACAAACATGTTCTAGTAGAGCAGAACTTCATGATGTGGTAGAACATGGATAAATACGAATGAACATTGTTGTAAGAGTCACGCAATATATGTCAAAATTTTATTTTGCTGATAAATATTGAGGGTGTGAATTGATAGTTATGTAAATATCATAAGCTGCAAAGTATTACTGAATCGTCAGAGTATCTTGCAATAACACTGAAGACGATTGGAAAAGCCAATTACAAGTTCCAAGAATTGCAGAAAAGATAATGGTGATATGTCTCTGAATAACAAATGCTTGATTAGTCTGCTGACTGTTCTACTTAAAAGACGGTATGTGATAGTTATCATCATTGGAAGAAAAATGATTTTATTGCTAAAGATCAAATTCTTCTAACCAGACACTGCTGAACTAGGCCAAAATAGACACAAATCCAGGCAATACAGCATTGTTTGTAGTGATAGTTGCATTTTTTTTAAAAGACAGCAACATAAGTGTCTACAAACACCACGCTGTGTAGTATGATTTGATATCATTTGTCAAATGCCTAATGGCATTTAATAGATGACAGCGTAACTGTTTATCAAGACAAGACTTTCTGAGTGCTTATCTTCTCATTCATTTGAGAATCTGGATCTTCTTTAACCATTTTTTTACTTGAAGACTGACAAGGGTACTGAATTAACTCACTTTTTATCAAAATGTTTATACATCTATTTACTTACATTATCTATTTGAAAAACCATTTTCATGAGGCCCATGATACACGTTTTTTATAGTCAAAACAATGTTCATATGTCATCAAGAACACAATTTCTTAAAATAATTGGCCCCAATTCGTTAAATTCGTTAACTAAAGTAATCGTTAACTAAAGTTTCGTTAAACTAAAATGATACTTAAATTACATGTGAAATTCAGTATTGAAGCATTGTTGTAAAAAAACCTTTTTCAGAGCCAGGAAATTTGGTAAATCTTTCATTCTTAAAGTATAATTTTAGCTCCTTGTTTCGATTTCAAATAAGTATTTTATCTTACTCAAGCAAATATTTTTCCCTTTTAAAAGTTATGTAATATAAAGGTACGATTGGTACAACTTTTTGTAAGCTCTGTTCAAAATATATTCAAAATTTTGAACAGAGCTTCTCCGCAGGCTCATAACATGATTCTTACAATTCAGCATATTAAAAAAGAGAACGCTTTCACTTTTTTCGATAGTTTTAATTGAAAAAACTTATTTCTACATTATTCCTTTACAGTTGTTTAACTAAGATTGGTTCAACTATCAAAAATGTATCGTGTACGTAAATGGAATTTTTGCTTCACGTCAGTAATATATACTGGTTAAATATCCAATATAAAATTTCATTCCACAGAAAGTAGATAAGAAAAATACTTTCCAACAATATTTGTAATAATATATATATATATATATATATATATATATATATATATATATATATATATATATATATATATATATATATATATATATATATATATATATATATATATATATATATATATATATATATTACAAATATTGTTGGAAAGTATTTTTCTTATCTACTTTCTGTGGAATGAAATTTTATATTGGATATTTAACCAGTAAATATTACTGAATTTTATTTTAAATTAAGAATAAAAAATCTTATTTAGTTCTTCAGTTTTTTCATATTATTGGTTTTACTTTTCATTATTATGAACATAAAAATTTCTTCCTCTTATTAAAATTATGTCTAATATAAAACCTATGTTAAAGACATTTATTGATAAATAATAAACCGAAAAAAATTTCGTATTCTAAAGCAATATAGAAATTCCCGATATACAGCTCGTAACATATTCAACTTAAGTAATTACATCACTCGATATTAATAGGAGAATTTGAATTGTAAATATTTCCTCTGATGCCTGTCAAAGATAAAGTGAGATATTTTAATTCATAATGAGCCAGTTATATGCAAGTTGGGAAGGCGAAATAGATTTAATGTGAAATATTCCAAATAAGTTATGTAATGAAGAATTTTCACGTTAAATTTCTGAAATATAGTATTTTGTACAAATTAAAAATCAATATTTTCTTAAAATGTAAATCATAATTAAGATTTTAGTGGTGCTAGATAAATACACAATTTCTTACCTTGTAGTTAGAAAAACCAAAAGCTTATAACCTATTAAAATTTGTTAGAATACCAAAACGAGGCATCCTTGTAGGTAGAAGTTATAAATTATTCGATGTTAAATGCACACTGTAAAAGCAAAAGATTACGTTTTAATAATATATCCATAGCACTTTGGTTAATTGGTTAGAACATGAAAACATTCACTATATATATATATATATATATATATATATATATATATATATATATATATATATATATATATATATATATATATATATATATATATATATATATATATATATATATATATATATATAAATGGAAATATGAATGAAATAATTAAGTATATTTTGGTTTAAAATATATCTTTGGAAGTGTGGAATTGATTTCATTTATAAGGAAAATAATTAATTACCTTTATTGTTAAAATGAAGAACAAATTTCAAAACTACTTTTAATTGGTATGTTATGAATAAAGTTTAACAATGAAGTGTAATTTATGGTACAGTATTATCTACGAATAATAAACACATTGAGAGAGTAAGACGGAATGAAGGACATAAGTAATAAATTTAAATGTAAGTAAAAACATGATTTAAAGTTTTTAAAAATTTAATGAAATCTTCCACCAAACGTAGGAAATTGATTAAAAATATTTTGCTTGTGACTTTTTGAGCTTTTTGAATTACGTAATTAAAATAATATTCTGTAATGCTTAATGACACTGATATATGAAT
The DNA here is from genome assembly GCA_037975125.1 of Latrodectus hesperus. Classification (NCBI taxonomy): domain Eukaryota; kingdom Metazoa; phylum Arthropoda; class Arachnida; order Araneae; family Theridiidae; genus Latrodectus; species Latrodectus hesperus. Next base: position 71,329,719 of record CM075854.1, read on the forward strand.
CTGTATTGTTAAAATAAATAGTTACGCTTTAAATAATTAAGTCATTTAAATTGATACGTAATGTGAATAATTTTAGTCTATAAAAATCTTTCATTAAATTCAAAATAGTCATAAAAAGATTCCTCCACTATAAAATGAGACAATTTTTCATTGCAATCAAAATAATACTTCCCTTTTTCTTGTTATAAAATAATCCCATTTTCACTTCATGATTGATATTATTATGGATATAAATAGTGTAACGGGTATTATAAGAATATAATATAAATATCTAAAAAAAACGGTTCTACACTTATTGTGCAGTTTACACCTGTGCACTCGAACTTAAAAAGATTTTAATTTACAGCACATTCTACGTTAGACATGAGGCATTTGTTACTATAAAAATACATTATTACACATCAATATTGATGGATTAACTTCTCAATCAATCAATCAATATTGATTGATTAAGAAATAAATACAGATGAGTTTGTTAAGTAAACAAATTTTATTTATCGAAAATTTTCATTAATATATCAAAATGCTTTCTTTTGATAATTAATTCTTTATTTGAACTTGAGAATATTAGGACCTTGAAAAGACGAAATTTCTTTCATTCTTTCTGAAAATATATTATTTTTAAATTTTTTCACATCGGATATATTTTACAAAATCGCAAATATATTTTTTTCGTTTTGTTTACACTTTAAAAGAATAATAACTACACAATCGATTGATATAATTATTGAGCGTTTGGAACAAAGAGCAAAATTTAATCCTTTGATAATTTAATTTTATAGTGCTGTTGTATGCTAAATATTTCCCATGAAATCTAATTTTCTCAAAGGAATTTATCTGCTTTTCCACACTAAGTGGTACTTCCTGAATCGTTTTCTCCCCAACGCTTAAATAAATAATTGTTCAAAGGAAGATAGGGGGGACTGACTTGATTATATTAACCAATAGAAATCTCTGTGTGAATACCTGTTACAAAGATCAGGAGGAGAGCAGGGCTGTTGAGAGAATAAAACGGATCTAACAAAGCGTTAAATGACAGAATCTTTCGGTTTCAAATTGGAAGCTAAACAGGGAGAAAGTATAACGCAGGAGTTGTATTCAGCACAAGGGGTAATAAAAATCATGGTAAAAGGGGGTTATTTTCCAGGAGACCGCTCGCATTCGTTTTCTGGAAGAAAGAAATTAGTCGCTAATCATCCGGTTGAAGGTTTGGCCCAACGGGAAGTCTGAGAGTCTGTGAGGCAAGCGTTTCAGACACCATTGATTCAATTCCATTCATCTAAGATCTGGAACTTCTCCCCAGCCTCTCTCCACCCCGTCATGCCAAGAATTCTGGAAATGTTGCCATCACAATGCCTCAGGGAGCTCTTTCCTGAAGAAAGCTTTTTGGAAGAAGAATTTGCAATGTCAAAGGCACGTGGGAGAGTATTTCGTGCCCAAAAGGAAGGAGTCCTATTAATTCTTTCGGCCGGTTGAGCAGGGTTACTTTTGATTGTTCCAAACGAAGTAATCTCAGTGAAAGGCGTAGTTTGAAATTATGCAATTTCATTTTCCTGCTGAGGAGTAATCGTCATTTTATTGTAAGCTTCATTGGAAGTGAAATGAAACACGGGTATTATATGCTCCATGAAAGGTATCATGCCATACTTCCTTCATTTGAGGACGAACTTTCACGTGATTCGCTTAGCGGGTTATGAGGCGTTTGGAGAAATAATTAGTTTTTAGAATATGTTTTAAATAGATTATCCTGAATAATTATGAAAATTTCTTAAAAATGGTTTTATAATAGCGAAGTAATTATCACAAATAAATTAACAATCATAACATTGTTGATTTACTTCTAATCACAATAGATTTAATTAAGAAAGTAAATCAATACTGATAAGAATTTCGAAAAACACACATCTTAGATATACAATACTGCTACACATACCATTATTTTTTTCTATTTAGCTTACACACTAGTTTATTTTAAACATAAGATTTAAAGTAGTCCAACTGATTAATTAAAAGTTCTCAAAATTAATTATGAAAATAATTTAATAAATTCTTAAAAATTGAAAAAAAAATTAAATTTTATTGAATATTTAATTTTAATAAAACAAAATATTAAAGTTCAGCAATCAAAAAAGTAACACAGAAAGAAAGTAGAAAATTACACTTGGTTACTTCTCAACATTTACAATATAATGTTTTCAATATTTTAATTAAGGTAACGTCAATTTGTTTGTTTATTTCCCTTTTTTAGCAGAAATTTTCAAAATTTAAAAAATTTTCTTTTCGGTTATTTGATGTGTACAAGAAAATATTTATCTTATTTATTTCTAATTAATTCTTCTGATTAAAATAGCTCTTGAATTTTATTTGATATTTTACTGCAAATTATAAAGTTTCTATTATAATTTTAACTCTCACGAATCTATTAAAACTGTTAATTTAGAATGAGTTTAAGTTCATGAATTGCATTTAATTTAAAAAAATTTGTTTACAAGCCAATATCATATAGGTAATACAAGGTATCTGCTACATTAATTAAAATGGTTTATTACGAATGGCACATTACAAATTTTAAGGCAGTTTATGAAAAATCCTATTATATTGTAAGTTTGTTTTTCAGATGAAAATATTGATCTCAAAGAAGTTCATTTAAAAAATTATAATTATTTAAAAAGACACAAAATCAATAGAATTATACTAAAAATTAACCACAAAGAATTTAACATTCTAAATAATACCAATTCTCACTATGACAAAATCTGTTGTAGTATCAAAGTGGAGGATAAAAATTATCAACTTAAGATTTTTTTAAATGAGAAAATTGGTATTTTCCTAAAAGTATATTTATTAAACCCTTAAAGATATAACGTCATAGTGTTTTATAAATACATTTATGAATAATATTTGTCTTTGACATTATTAAGAAACTTTATTAATGTGGAATGATGTTACGAAAAATTAAAATATTTCTATATTTCTAAAAATTAAAAGTAATGTAAGATTTCATATTCACTCATTTTAAACAGATCATGACAAAAATTAAGCCAAAATATTCTTTTGAGTTAGGTTTTAGAGCATTTATGCGAAAAATTAATTACTTCAGAAACGGAAAAAATGTTTCATTAATTCTGAAACAAAAAAATGACTTTTTTGTTTAAGAAAGAGAGCTCAGTAATTTAATTTACCTGAAATCACAGATGATTTCTAAAAATCAATTTAATTTGAACTCTTTAAATTTTCTTCATTTGGAAACCCTTGGTTAAGACATTTTTATCTGGATATTTAAAAAATAGATGTAGGTTAGCTATTCGTTACATGATGATGTACCATATTCAGAATACTTTGAGTTTATTATTTCAAAATATGCTATTTTGTTCAAAACATGCATGCTCAATGATTAAAATAGTGTAACTTAGATTGCAAATATTAATATTTTAAATTATAATATATTTATAATATGATATACAAAAAATTTCAAGGTTTTCTATAGCTAAATTTAAAACCTAATTTGAAATGTTTTGAAACTGAAATTAATTAACGAATTTACTTTTTTGAATGTAATAGTTTACATTTTTTTATCTTATTATGGGGAACATCTTTTTGCATTCTTATTCAATTTATAATATTCATGAATGTGTATGAGTTCCAGTTTAATTAATTTTATAATATTTGTAAATTTCTTTAATCATTTCTTTCAAAATTAAATTTATACAAACTATTTTGAAATTTTACTGCATTTAGTTTGTAATGCTTTTAGTTTATGTTTAATTTTAGATTGAAATTCTCATGAAAGATTTAAATGTTTTAGGCAGAATGAATATGGTGTGTAAAAACAAATGTGTTGAAAATAGTTTTGATTTTTACAATATTTGGTTTTAATGCATAAGAGCTAATTGGAATGCATTATTGATCCTAAAGGATACACTATTGTTTGTTCTTGGGTGAGATATTTATGTGTTAAGAAATTACTTTCTAAAAATAGCTTTTTGAGAGTTACAAATTTAGAAGCTTTATTTTATATCTAATTATAATATTTCATTCCCTTTCTGATATTTCATTCATTAATGCTCTGCAAAACATTTGATTCTAATTTTATTTAAACAAATTCTAAAGTAGAAATAATTTAAGCAGCTCAGTAATTATTTATTCATTTAATGTAGTCTGATACAATATAAATACTATATTTCATACTATATCATATCCAATTAATCCATCATATACAATTAATTCATAATTATCATTTATGGATTTTAATATTTATTTCGAATGAAATAGATGGTTGAATTAAATTAATAATTTTAGGATAATCAACAACTTTATAAAAAATCTATGTATTTGAAAGTGATAACAAAATGCATCATTTTTATAATAAATAAGTGACTATATTTTCCTATTTTTTATTAACAAACAGTAACAACATAAGTAAGCAATATTGTATTCAATTTCAGATAATTATACCTACTAGGTATATATTTCAAAAAGGTTCTGGAATCTGTGTTTTATAATTTTTGTGAGATATTTTACAAGTTTTTCACAAAAAGATTGCTAATTGAATTGTTAAAATGGTATTGAAATATATGCTTTTTTAATCAAACTCTGTTGCATTAAATTTCCTTTTAAATGTAATTGAACTCGATACCTTCATTATTTTATCTCCATTTTTTATAAAAGTCCTTAGTTTAAGCAAACAACTTTAAGAATATATAATGGTTATACTAATATTTGATTATTAATACGCTGTCATATTGTATTCTTTATGAACATGTTTTATTTAAATATGTACAAAGCATTCCTTTTGGTATGAATTGAGTTTTTTTATTTCTTAATTTGAGATATTAGGAAACTCTTAAAATTTTTTCCACTTCTTAAGCTCTCTAAAAGCTGGTGAGATAAGATCTATAAACTGTTTTGCGATCTTTTTAGAAGGCATTAAAAAGACTTATGGCCCGTAGTATTCAAACGTGACATGAAATATTGTTCTCATTTGCTAGTGACGAATATAGGCTATACAGAAATGGGAGTTCTCACTTAAAAGGGCAACTAAAATAATCTGCTAATCCAAATGGGCGAGTTCCAATGTTATGATAACTCATTAGGCACATTATTATGACCTAAATGTATTATCTCTTACTTAATTCTAATTCTTTCTGTGCTTATCTCTTTTGCACCATTATGTGATGAGAAACTGTTTCTTTTTCAAACACTTTTGAGAATTCTTTTGTTTCTTAGTTAGTCTAGTTTTGCAATTTGTACTCTGAAATTTGCCAAGGAAAATAAATATCATTTTCTGCCAACGCTATAGAATGCTTTTACCTTAATAGTAGTGAAATGCTGAATGCTGTCAAACTGCCAAATTCCTTTTTGTTGCTAATTGGCTTTTAAGACTTCAAGAAAATCAAAAAAAGTTATCCTGAAAATGAACAAATAAAAGTAAGATGGGTTTTTTTTAAAAAAAAGAAGTAAATCATTATTAAAACTACCATCAGAGTGAACTATTACTAACAATTACAATGAATTTTTTAATATTGTAATAAAGTTTTTTTCTTCATCTGATATAAAATAAAAAAGGAAAATAATAATTTCAGCATGTATACATTTAAATGTGCTTATTGAATTTTTCACTATTCATGCTAATTTTTATATTCATTAATTTAATTTAATTCTTCCCCATATATTAAACAAAATATTTTTAAGCAGTTTGCTTTTCAAACAAAATTGATTGCATCGACTACAATTAAATAACCCTATTCACTTTATTAAAAAACATAATTTCATAAAATTATTATTTTTATGAATTTATAAAAATAATTGTGGTAAAATAGGAAAGAGCTTGCATTGTGAATTTGAAATGAAAATATTTATGAACTTGAGCAATAAATCTAAGGAAATTAAATTTAGGTTAGCGAAAGTAATTTAGTTAATAATTTATCTTCGGTTTTCGATGGGCGTTAATTAAATTTCTGTCATAAGTTCAATATATGACTGGTGTAAATGATATTAATCCCAATAAACAGAGTGTCTTCTTTTCAAAAGTTAATGGTTTGCTTTTAAAATTGAGTAAATATTGAATATTTATTACAAATCACATAAAAAGGAAATAAATATTATAAATATTATTGAATATTAAGGAATTATGGCAAAACAATTTTTAACTATACAAAAATATACTCTATCAAACTGATTTAAAAATGATTAAATTGATTTAAAATTTAGATAATTTATTAACTGGAACTAAATAAATGTGATACACAGTGTATTTAATAGTTTCTTGATTTTACAAAAAAGAAAAACATTTGAAAAGAAAATTTTATTATTTTTCAAAAAGTATAATGAATTTCATAAGTTAATTTTTTTCACTCATAAATTTTTATAGCTCCATCAAAGTACATTATACGAAAAGATTACCAAATTGTTTTATTCAAATGCAAACATTATCATATTAGTTCATAATTAAAAAGTAAATAAAAATTATTATGCTCGTTGAAAATAAATACTAAAATCATTTTTTGCGAAAATTATACTCGCTTAAAAAAGATAACTTATAGTGAATTCTATGAAAAAAATTATATTTTTTTATTGTTTCTTAGAAACCTGATGCATATAATAATTACTTGATTCTGCTTAAGGAAACAGCAAACTATTTTAGTTTCCTTATTCTTAATGTGTGAAACTATAAATTGAACTATAATTAAAAAAATTAAAGAATTTTTTGTATAATTTGGAAAAACTTTTAATTCTATTAATTTTCTGCAAATCAACCTTATAATTCTATTTCTTAAAAAGTTTACTTATTATTTCCTTTCCTGCTTAAAAATTTAAATAACAATTTATTTTCTGTTTTCAGTCCATGATTATAAAGGTATAATTTTAAAGAGCTTTTGATTTAGATGTTGTATTAAAACAATTTTGAAATTATGTTAAAAAAGCGAAAATTTTATGTAATTTTAAAATTTTTATTACCAATGAAAATTTTATCATGCCTTAAAAATATAAAATTAAAAATCAATGTTTAATATATAAATAAGGATACATCAGGATTTGTTTTCAATTTTTTAAATTTCTAAAAAATCCTAATTTTTATAATTCCAATAGTTTAATGTGAATCTATTGTAATGATGATAAACCGAATCTTCCGAATAACTATGAAATAATAAACGGACAAAATATTATTTATCACTTATAAATGTATATTTATGATGCAAAAATTTTATTTTTAAAAATAATGCAATTTGTGGAGTTTTCGGCACAACTAAATTAATGTGCGAAATTTTTATTTTAAGTAACGCGAATGTAAGATATCAAACAATAAATTTTTCTTTAGACTAAAGAATTTCTCTGTTTTTCAATGTTATTACTATGATTTTGATATAATCAAGTGCCTTTGCTATAAAAATATTGTGTAAATATTTAATCTGTAAAATATATTTTCATTGCCAGCTTAAAAGTGCTTGATTATACAACAAAGATACATGCAACAAAGATACATGGAATTGCATCATAGAAATTAGTGTAAAAATATAACTTAAAAAAACAAAATAATAAGTAACAATAGCAATAACAACATAAAAATGGTATAACATATGACTATATTTACCAAATGTTAATTGCATCAACAATTTCGCCCACCAATATCGACTGTATGAGATTTCTTTTAGAAACAAAAAACTTTTAACAAATAACAATCCATCTCAAAATTTTGGTTCCCCGAACGCCAAGAATATTATTCTATATGTAAAAAAACATCAATGTTCCATGTAGTGGGAATATTAACAGCTTGAAAATCGTTAATATTCACACTATTTAGCTATTATCATCCTCTTAATCTGCAGAATAATTGGTTTGCTCTTTTAATTTGCCGAGTCATCAATTTTCTGCTTTTTAACTAGGCAACGGGAACAGAAACATCTTCAGTATCATAAAAGTTCAAAATTTAGTAGTTGGAATTACATCAGTCCTGTGAAGTAGCTTAAAAGTCATGATATTAAAAGCATAATTTATTGTCATAGCTTTTGTTCACAGACCCTTTTCTTCCTTCAAGGATGAAAATGGTATCGAAAATCTGATATTTGTGAAATCTTAATATCATTTTACTATAATTGAAAAGACCTCAGTTTTAATATCTTTATTCACATGTAAAAGAAGTTTAGCATGCCTAGCCTAAGCATTTTATTAAATCTGCATATCTTTCTGATAACATTTATCATTAATAATTTTAAACAATAAGGAAATTGCTAACAATAAAATAAATCAATATCTCTATTATCAATGCTAAATAATTGATTTCAATAAAAACTGTGCTTAAATTAGTAACATTTTTTTTCATCAGAGTTTTTTTTACAAATATAGACAAATTATTAATATTTCTCAGCTGGAATCCATTTAAATGCATTCATTATAAAGACGTTATTCTCAGTAACTTATTATGTATGATATTTGGAAAACATTTGCTTTCAAATTATATATGCTCATTTTTTAAATATATTTTAAAAATAAAGTGCGTTTATAAATATAAATCCTTATTTAAAAGACATTCAGAAATTTCTCAGAATGCTACTTGATTCCTTTCAAATTATTTATCAGTACTTTGGAAAAATATAAAGCATTCCACCACAAAAGTATGTCATTTATAACAAGAGAATTAAAAAAGGCCTCTTCTTTTCTACAAGGATGAGGTTTCTATCATCTTTGTTGTTGTCGGCAGAGAGACAAAAATAAATCCGCCCGTGATACGTAATAATTTATCAAGGAGTTCTTCCAAAGATTTACGGATTTTATAACATTGAATAATCGTTCAAATCTGGGTCGTTTTTGTCGATTAGTAGCGGAAAACGGAAAGCGCGATTTGTGAGTTTCGAGACTATTCTTAGAAAAGAAAATTGTTTCGAGTTTGATGTATGTTCTTAGATACTTCAGAACACATTCGTGCGAATAAGTTCGTTGCATGGAAGAAAATATGATACATGTGGGAGATACGTCTTAACGTAAAAGTTATCGATCTTTTCTTGATAGATATACAAAGTCTCCTTTATAAATGGAATACTATACAATAAAGAGCTCCCACCAAAATTTATAACATCCAAAACATTTTTGCTGGATTGAGGTAACTGACCATTTTTCCTTGTGGCAAATTTCTTTTGTCCTTTAAGAAAACAATATCTCATAGTATTGTAAAAAAAAACTTCCGCATATAATGCGTGAAAAACCATAAGTATTTTTCATATTCAATGATTATAGGAAGATAAAACTTCTAAATATGGTTTATGTTTGTTGTGCGCGTTTTTTTAGATACCTTCATTTTAAAGTTGGAACATTTATATTATTAAAAAATCATTTAATTCAACTTTTCTTGATGGGGAAATATTAGATAAAATTATCGAAAATATCATGAAATAATGAAGAGATTATTTTTTCATGTTATCTATTTTAGCGTCTTGTCTTATCATTTCATCCATATTAAGTTAACATGAAAACTTTTCATTTAAGATATAATCAATAATAGTTATCGACAAGGTGTTGTTTTATTACTTTTACTATATCTCTCTCTTACGCTTATGTTATTTTTATCCAATATACTTCAAGATTTAGTTTTTTGTTTTATTTATACACTTGTTGAAGAATAATTTCCCTTTTATATTGTAAATGATAAATTTTGTAACGATTTTAGGAATTTTGGTGTTTTAAACTAAGTAAGTGAGGCAAGTGAATAATAAGAGATGTAAGGGAATAATCTTTTTTAACTATGATTGTGCATTTCCCAATTCTTTCCTGTGTGAACTATTTAAAAATTCTCTGTTTGAAGTAATTAATCATTTCTCCATATTCTAAATAAACAGCAAGATATAAAAAATAGTTTTAACAATTTATTTATAAGTAGTGATAATGAGAAATTGAATAAAGCTATTGATTTTAACTGCTAATTACATTTTTAGTATATATTACATTTTCCTTTACACTGTTTCATTAGAGAAAAAAGATTGCATATTTTATGTGGTATTGCGCAGAGAATGTCACCGAATTTTTCTCAATTATTATTAAAATATTAATTTCTTAATTACTACTATAATTAAAAAAATAATGAAATACTATTCTTGAATATTCTTGTTCCATGATTAATTGAGAATACTTGTTCGAAAAATATTGCAGCAAATAAACGAAAACTGTATTTACAATAAAATATCCTCATGCTTTGAAAGTTTTTATTGCGAGATACATTGGAGAACGTTTCTTTCCTTTTTCACTTTTTCCGGAATCATATTCCCTGGAATTCTATGTCATAGGGGATCAATGAGAGCAAGATTCAAAAACTCTCTTTGAAATATTCTATTTGAGAGCATCTCAAACAAGATCTGTTCAGCTTCTTTTATTCTGAAATCAAATGTGTAGGATTATAATTTATATCTATATATAGTTTTTTAACCACAAGAGAAATTCCATACATATCTGATCATTATAAGCATTAACTCCCTATCCATCTTCCATTACCAGAGTATGTTTTTTTTTTTAATATTTTATCGGTAATTACTTATTTTTTGTAATATGCTTACTTTTACACAATACTTGTTTTGTTATGTTTTTTTAAATATTATTTATCGATAAATAATATTTATATACCAATTTGTGTGTTATAGTTCTTATACATATAAAGGCAAAAGGAAGCTTTTATAATAATCATTATTTATAGTTTCAAAAGTTCTGATGGCAATGTGTACATGGAAAACAAGTGATTTAACACTATTTTTTTGATACTATGTTTGTTATTATATTAAATATAAAAATGTAAAATGCATTTCATGGCAAGATTCATGTTTCATAAAATTCTTTTAATTACCATTTTATAAATTTTAACTAAGAACATATGAATTAATAGTTTTAATTAAGTAATGGAGATTTTATTATTTAAAATAAACTAAAAGTTATTATGAATAGTATAAAAGCTTCAAACAGATTATTTAAATTTTATTAATGAATTAATCCAATATGTATAATAAATTTTATATGTGTATAAAATGAAGGAAAAGTTCTTTTATTTGGGATTATTTTTTCTGTTTTTAATTTAATTAGAACAAACCGTATGTGCCAATTAAAGATAATTCAAAATACTTCTTAAATTTTATGTCATGCAAATTACAAGTCAATGTCTACATTAATTAATGAAAAAATAACTTAATTTTATTCCATCTATAATACTTGGTGCCTAAATATGAAATCTGAAAAATATCAGAAAGAATTCGATTAGTTTATGTATTAAGTAGATGCTGAAATTTTAATATCCACAAAAAATTATCCTTGTATATAATTCTATGGAAAGAAACTCCTTAAAAAAATACTAAGATATAAGTAACCAACAGGATTAATAGAAATTAATTGCAATTTTTTTTAATGTTTTCCTATCATTATGCTTGCACCTAGCCCCTATATATATCAGCTGCTTGATCAACATCGCAAGGGAATTATTGTTATTGATGCAATAACAAAACGTATAATTTGAAGAATGGGAATTACTCGTACTCAACGTTGATAATATTCGAGTAGCAACAAGATCTAGTGAATCTCTGCATATTTTTAATTAGTTCTACACTACTGGCCATTAAAATTGCTACACCAAGAAGGAATGCAAATAACAGAACGATATTTATTGGACACATACATTATAGTGGAAAGAACAAGTGATTAGATTTACAGGGAATTAGGATGTATAGATCTTGAGAAATCAGTACCCAGAGCAGCCACCTCTGGCTGCAATAACTGCATTTATCCTCCTAGGCATGGAGTCAAACAGAGATTGTATGGCATGTACGGGGATCTCAGTCCATGCAGCTTCAACAATATGCCACAATTCCTCGACAGTAATGGATGGTGAGTGATGGCGTGCCAATCGCTCGGCAACCATTGACCACACTTTCTCAATTGGTGACAGATCAGGAGAACGTGCTGGCCAGGTTAACAGTCGAACCTGATCAGGTTCGTCGCTGATCACACCATTGAAGGCGCTTCTGTCTGTGACGCAGCGCCAATGGTAGCCGAAGCCATGGTCTCCGTGCAGACAATCCATGCTGCTGCAAACGTCGTCGAACTGTTCAAGCAGAAACTTGTTGCTTTGCAAATGACTCCATTTCTCGACTCAGGGTTCGTGACGTGGCTGTATGATCCCTTGTGACCATGCGGATAAGATATCTGTCTTCTCTGCTGTTAGTGATGGGGGTCGCTGAGATCCTGCATGACGTTCCGTATGATTGTCCTGAACCCATCGATACCATATTCTGCTAACAGTCATGGGGTCTCGACCGATGCGAGTAGGAATATTGCGGTACGATAAACCGCAATCCCGGTAGGGTATAATCCTTTCTCGATCAAAGTCAGACACGTGCTGATAGGCGCATTTCTTCTTCTTACACGAGGCATTACAACAACTTTCTTTGCCGAAAACAACGTTGAAACGGAAATTGAGTATGAGAAAACTGCTGTCATATCTCTGGTTTTCGACACATTGTAGATGTCGCTACTGTCACCTGCTTTGTAGGAATGCGCTGAAAATCTAATCATTTGCATATCACAGCAAGTTCTACCTGTCATGCAAATTTCACGAGTTTGGTGAGCCACTTTTCTGGTGTAGCAATTTTAATGGCCAGTAGTGTATGAAGGAAAACATTTTTTAAGTCATTCTAGTAATCAAAATTAAGAACATCCGACTCGATACATTTGATACTGGATACGATTTTCTCTAAGTATTTGCTTAATATGTTAGTAAGTTTATTTCTTCAAGAGATTTAATATCAGAACATATAATGTACAAAAATGTATATTTGACATCATGGATGTGTGAAAAACAAAAGCAAATGAATACTTATGATTATTATATTGGAAATAGTAATTTTTTGTTTTCTTTTAATGATCCGCAAGGTATAGAAATATTTCTAAATCCAATGTTATTCATATATATTTGCAATTTAATTGATTAGTATTGATTGTTTCAAGAAAGTAATATAGATGAGAGAGACGAAATATATTAATACATTATATTGGATATAAATTGTTTTGCGTATTGATTACGTAATTATTCATTACAGTAATTTAAGTGTTATCATTTAACTTTTTTATCCATGTAGTCTGGGTTTGAACACAAGAAGAAATTAGATTTAAACTTTGTTTCTGTCTATCTTTCCAAGGAATTATCTGAAGATTTCTACGATTTCTACTCAAGCCTTTTCTAATTGCTCGTTGCACCTACTGTTAACATAAAAGTTAACTTTCATAAGCGTGCTTCATTTATCTGCTTAAGTATTAACATAGGGTTAAGATATCGAATTCATTTGATGGAAGATATGAACACAAATTTCTAGTAAAAACACTAGTCAACACATGTCTTATTAAATATTTAAAAGCCACTTCTTAACAAGCTTCTTTTATGACCAGTAAAAATAAGAAGTGACACATTATTTTTATATATAAAATCGTTATCTTTAATTTCGTAGACTGTCGTACAAGAAAATATAAATTTAATATGCTCGAGACAATTCTATATCACTTTGTAGATTCGCTTTTAAAATTGTTTCCGTTAATCATATAAAATTGAGTTTTTGATTTCTAATTAATTAATTCTTTTGTATATTTTATATAGGAGGATTTATTTCCTTTTTAAAAATTTATTGTTGTTATAAAGTATGCAGTTATACTATCTTAAAGTTTTCGCTAATTTCGTTTCTTTTAAAAGTAATAATATCAATCACGTTTTTCTTAATTGTCATACATTATAATATTCCATAATGCTAGGTTTTAGTAAAATTATAGTGGTAAAATGTGTAAATTATTACTATACTTCTCAATCTCTTGCATACAGTATTGTGTACAAATTATTGTCTACATTAAATCTATAACTGAAAAAATTATTTGCAAAAAATAAAATTTTTATTTCATTTATGAATTAATTTAATAAAAAGCTTCACAAAAAAGAATAATTTTCATGATTGTAATATATTTATTAGATAAACAGACATAAAATATATTTTTTTAAGATTTGGTGCAAACATTACCCTATATATAATATAATAAATATTTTGAAATTTGATTTTTTATACAAAAAATAATGTATAAATTTGAGCAAATTATTGTAAGAATTTTGAGATGTAAGTTTGTTTCAGAAGAATAATTTAATTCTATTTTTATAATTATATTTTAAAGAAATAAAGATTATTGTAATCGTTAATTATTTGATTCTGTAGTTTAAAAAAATCGCGTTAAATATTTCAAACTTTCATCATAACTATAGTTATTCACCTCGATGATCAGCAAATCGATGATAATGAATTTTCGATGAATCAGCAAAGTAATTCCTAGATATTAAATTAACATATAAAAATTTTAAACTAATACCTTTACATTTTACTCAGTGTATCTATTTCCTGATGTTAGTGACTTTTGAATTATTTAGAAGAAAATAAAATTCAAATACATATAATAAATTATTGCTAATTTGATAACAACTATTAATTCAATCGTTTATTATGAATAAATCTTAAAATATAATTCAATTATAATGACTCTGAAAAGCTAAAAACTTAAACTAGAATAATGAGTGCTTTCATCATTTAAATATTTTAATGTGTTAGAAAAAAAAGGTAATTTTAAGCAAAAATAACAAAATTTTCAAATAGAAATTAATTTTTTTCTTGCAATTAAGAAAAAAATTATTTATTTTAAAGACAGTTGTAACTTGTTTAATAAACTACCTGAATATATTTATCTATTTGTAAAACAATATCAGTCTACAATCCCCTTATTCTATTGATCTGGGCCTTTCCCTATCACAGAGTTTTATTTCCTAACGACCGGGAAAAGTTTGTCCCCATGAATAACAACGTTCTGCTCACCTCTACAATTCACGGTCATTAAAGCTCGGACTAAGGCAGATATAAAATCTGAAGTCTATATTTATCGTCGCTCTACCTTTCTCCGAACGGACTTTATTGCTTCTGTATCTCAATGGTCTCTTAAGAGTTCGAATCCTACCTTGCTGTCCAATGTATCTCTTTTGATACCCTTTCTGATCCCCTGGAATTCTTAGTGATATAGGAGGCCTCGCTTCAATTCAAACTTCACAGGATATATCGACTTCCTTGTGTCTTTGAAAATTAAGTAACTTAAGCACTGGTATACGAACATAAATCAGAAAAGATATTCTGTCTTCCTTACTTGAATTTCCTGTTTTTATTAATCAGTTATAAAAAAGCCTATCAAGGTATGAATGCTAATAGCATTTTTAATACCAAGTTCAAAATTTAAATTTTTTTAATTTAAAATGTTGGCTGATATTTTAGAGTATATTAACAGGTAAATATATCGTAGTTTGTGGTTTTCAAATCTCATTACGATGTTATTCATAATGTGTAAAATATAAATTATAATTTTTGGAAGTTTTTGTGGTTGAAATTTTATTATGGAATTGTAAATAATAATTCTAGAAATATTTGTGATTCACTTTATTAAAAAACTTTTATCAAGTTACCATGAGACAAAAAGGGGAGATTTTATTTCATGTATT
Source organism: Latrodectus hesperus (assembly GCA_037975125.1). NCBI lineage: Eukaryota > Metazoa > Arthropoda > Arachnida > Araneae > Theridiidae > Latrodectus > Latrodectus hesperus. Next base: position 71,345,254 of record CM075854.1, read on the forward strand.
GAAACTTTTCTTGGAAAAATGCTTTATTCCAAGAAATATTTTTGGTCATTCGTGTTATGATGTGACATAAAAATATTTGAAGTTGTAGCATTATATTTTAAAAGTTAGATCAAAATATATATTTGAAATTCTAGCCTCTTTTTTCATATTCATGCAAGGGAGTGGATAAAGGTAATTCCATTACAGAAGCTTTTTGAATGCTATGTTATTTTGACGTATGTGTTCATAAAAGTTTGGATTTTTTTTTCTTTCGAAGAATTGTAATATTTTGAGCTCTCTGTGCATAGAATTATTCTGTAGATATCTGATAAACATTCATGTTTTTATGCAAAAGTAGAAGCATAAAATTTCCTTTGCAAGAAGTTTAAATAATATTTTTAATTCTCGAAAAGATTGAAACGAAATATTTTATAAGACTAACTAATATTATAAGTAAAACTGAGTTTTAAATAATAATTATATGAAAGAAAAAAATTAGCAAATAAGGTAGCTATATTAATTACAAAGTTAGTTAATTTAAAATAGATTTTATTCCGTCCTATTATTCAAACTCTATGGTAAATGAAAAAGTTATTTTTGACTCAGCAACTGATAATATATATAAGAGGTAATAATAATATCATTTTTATGTTCCTGGTGTTCCTATTTTCCTAAAATGAATATAGAAATTAATTTCTGTCACAAAAATATCATATCTATAAGATTTTACTATATTAATTATATTAATTTTATCATAGTATTTCTCTCTTCATGGAAAATGTATAAGATATTAATATTTAATAATGTGAGACGTTAAATGTTCATTGTAGCTCAAAAAATATTTCTTATAACTTATATTTAACAAGATAGGTGAAATTAATTAATTCATTACTTATTAATGTAGTATATCTTGTTTAAAATTTGGAGTATGTAGTTATAATAAATTTCAAACATTGTCAGTAAAACTTTTGGAGATTAATAAGAATTAAAAATGTTCTTAACAATCACGTTGCAAAAAGTTTTAAATCTTATCTGATACCCAAGTCAGTTGGCTTTCTTTTCAACAAAGAGATAAGGAAACAGCATGGAACTTTGTTTAAAAATTTGGATTAATATAAATAATTAATTATCAGAACTAAGACTTTCAAAACATTAAAGCTTGTAATTACACCAAAGAAATTTTAGTGTCCTATCTCCATCAGCATTTATTATTTATTTTTTATTACCTTCCTGATTTATCAGGGAAATAAAAGCAAAATATGTTCATTGTTTTCTGGAATATTACAGGAAGCAACTGTTGTAAAGCTTAAATTGTAAAATAGAAAATAACATTTCTGAGTTTTGTTCAAAAATTGTTTGGTAAAATATTTTTAATGTCTTATTAAATGCTTAACAAAATTTTAAATATATGAATGTTTCGGAATAATTAAGCATATTTTGGAAAAATGTTATAATAAAACAATTATACTTTATTATTAATAAATTTTTTGAGGACTATTTTAAATATATTTTGTATTCTTATTATAATATTAAAAATGAGAAATTAATTAATAAAATTAGCATTATCAAAATTTTAAATAGCAAATCACTATGCTTTGACATCTATCTATTCATATTCAAAGAAAATGGTGAAAGCAGTTAAATTATTGTTATGAAACTCTGCTTGAATTTTTAAAATTTATATTAAATAATTTTTATATTATGTGAAATTTGATGTGATAAGCCATTATAATACTTATGAATACTAATTAATTTGTAATTATGATTATGAATTATGAACTCTATACGAAATAATTTTGGTAAAGAATCCCTCGTGCAAAAAAGTATACGCATATGCACCATGAATAAATGGAGATAAAAGTACAAGAAAATATTTTCTTAGTGTTCAAGTAAATATATATATAAACAAATGATCAGAATAAATCAGTTTTTAAACATACAACGGCAAAAAGAATACTATGTTTGCTCCGGGAATTAGGAGGTAATCCAGTCCTGCAATGATTCGAGTAGAAGGTCGCTTTTGAGTTTTCTACTTGGGTCCGTTCAGCCTATCACAGGAAGGGATCTTCTGAATTATTACCATGTGTCCGACTGTCAATCAGGCTTTAGATACCTACCATTAAGCATACCGAATATTTTTAAATTCTACTTGATTTGTAATGCACTCCCGTTTTGGTTGCTAATGCAGTACCTATTTTTATTGAAATTTGATTAGCATACTTCCCCAAATCACATTTGCTAGACAAATATATATACGCGCGTGGGCGTGCATATGTGTAATGTATTAGTTACTATGATAGAGGTTAAACTTCTCATTATAACCTAAGTGGGTGATGAAAAGTCCATCCATTTAAAAAAAAATTAGACTAAGATTGTTGCGTACGCAATCTTCGGAATGCATTTTTATGTAAAGATCTGTAGGATTTTGTGTGAATAATAAAAAGTACACTTCAAATTTTTAGGATTAACCTAGAAAGACGTTTTTTAACATGTTAATTATATATAAAATATTTCGAAGATTATTTGAGTCTTTTTAATTCGACGAAAATTCTATTTAACATGAAAAGATTTTTATTTCATTATCTTTTCAGCATAAAGTTTCATACACAACCAAACACACAAACGAAACAATGGTATAAAACTTTTATTATATTTTCCGATCCATTTTTAAAGGTATTTTCAAATGAATTATTATACTTCTACAGATATATGAAAACACACAAAATATTTACTTTGATTCCTTACTTATGAAATCTTCATAGTTTTTACATATTTCAGCTTTTAATAAAATTGTTTAATTTTTATGTAAATTTTTTCACTTAGAATTCTATTAAACTTCAAATACTTTTGCCCGACAGACAAAATTTAAAATTATTGATTTATTTTTGTCAATATATTTCAATTTAATAATTAAAACTTATTATTACTTCAAATTAATGAATAAAATTCAAGATTTGCTTGAATGATCTATTAATGGTCAATCTAATCTTTCTGTGTTTGATTTCATTCATTAATCTTAACAATTTACTAATATTTGTTTCCTCATTTCCAACTGTTATCTGAGTGGTAAAAATAATATGCAACATAAATGTAACTTTTGATTAGTTAATTTTGCTTTCAAGTTAATTTAATTTTTTATTATGCAATGCTTCATTCGAGGTTTGAATTCAGATATAGTTAAATATTTTATAATAAAAGCCTGATTAATATTTATAGACAGAACAATTACATTTGTATGAAATAACTGGAAGTTTTGACCGTTAACTTTAAAAACGTCCGACTTTTTTTTGAAAGAAAAAATGTAGGGAAAAAAATCACTTTTTCTTACTACATAATCTAAAGTAACTTCCTTTCTTGCACCTTGTTTAACTTTTAGCACTAACTAAGAAATCTTACCATGGACTGTACGAAAAAGAATAAATCCTTTCAAACGACGGTAATTTTGGGGGGGTTTTTCAGTTCTCTTTGTTTCCGCTGTTTCTAACGGCTCCCCCTTTTAGACGTGATTGTTTTAATAACAAACCATTTGAAGGTAATGTTCCTTAGGCCAAGAGGAAAAAAAAAGGGAGGAAAAGGGAATAAATAAATTCTTCCGCGGCTACCGAGTCGTTTCAGATGGCAAAAAAGATAGACGGCGTTTTCTGAGGCCATTACAAAAAATCCTTTACTAAGGGAATGAACAATGTTGATCGGTATCTGGATCCGAGGGAATATCGATGGGATTTAAAGAAACAAACTTAAAGAAGGGAAAAAAAGAAGGATAAAAGGGGAGGAAAGAAAGTAGAAAATCGAGTGAAGGGTGCGTTCCTTTTACTTTTACGGTAACCGTTGTGTACGGGCAAATATAATCCAAGGCGACCATTTTCTTCCGAATTTTACTTTGATTTTTTTTCCGTCTAACTTTTCCGATACAGATAGGAAAAATGACTATTTTTCAGATAGACTCGAGCTATTTTATACGTCAGACCTCCGTTTTATATTTCTCTTGAAGTCCGTGAAAGTTCCTCAAGGTAGTAAAGCAATTACGTTTAAAAGAAATTTTTACTTTCTCGATTGGTTTTGGCAATAAATTAATAAGAAAACGTCAATAATCGTTAAATAAGGAATCGAATTTTATGCGAAGAGTATTTAGAAGTGAATAAATATAAAATGCTGTATTTGCTATCATTTAATTTCATTTTTAAGTTCATTTAGTTCTATATTTGTTATAGAAAATCTATTTTATTGGTACACTGAGCAATAAATTACATTCTTATGAAAATAAATTTCTTATGAAAAGGAAGAATATAATATGAGATTAACGAATAAAAATTTATGTAAAAAATGCTTTAAAAATAATGGAATTACATCGTAAATTATTATTGTATTTGTTTTGTTACTATACTTTTGTAACTAATAATGTTTTGAAGTTTTATACAAACAGTGTAATATTAGATGGTATTATTTCAATCCCTCGAAAGCACAAAATACAGAAATACAGTGAGGATATTATTCAGAAATCAAAAGCCTTATTGTTAAATTATTCCTATATGTTAGACAATGCATAAGGCTCTATTACGACACATGATAAAGTGGAAAAAAAATAAATTGTTTTTCAGTATAAAAATTATAAGTTAAAGCCGAATATACTGCCTACGAATTTATTTGGAACTGAAATTCTTCAAAAACGTGTTAATTAAGAAAAATATTTCTGTTACTTTCTTATTATTTCTTGCAATTATTCTTTCCAGATTTTTGCATCATCTTTTCTCAAGTATGATTGTGAAATAGAACTGTGATTAGAATTTATTTCTTTAACAAGGAATGTAAAATATATTATTGAAAAATATGCTCCTAATTTATAAATCTCTGTAAGCCTTTCTTAAAACGAACTCCGAAAATATTCCTCGCATAAAAATATGCATGTCTTCATATGTATATCTTAGTATTCAACTGAGGGACAGGATGAAGTAAGTCTCATAATTTTGATATTGATTTTGGACGACAACATAAAACTCAACAAACATCTACATTTCTCCTGAATTAAACTTACTTCATCGCTTCTTGTTAAAAACGAACAACGAAGGAAATGGATGAGCTAATTTTATAGTACATGTAAAAAATAGTATGTGTTTTAGAAAATGTAGTTTTGATTCTTGATACAGTTTTCTCACCATGATTCTATCTTTAAAAAATGCAAAAATATATTAACTTCAAATTTTAAATAAAAAGCAAACTTTATATTCATTTTAAAGTCAGATGTTAAATTTATTCATGAAGTTCCAAACATTTTATTCAGATGTCTTCAGTGGGTTAAAGAGTGCATAAAATAAATGAAGTATTTTAAATTTCTTTTTATAAATACATATGAATTATTAGTACTTAAAAACATAGTACCTAAAATTTTTGTATAGAATGGAACATAAATAATGTGTCCCTAACTCGCGTGTTGCTATTTATATTACGTTTCAATGCGACATCTGTTAATGTGTTTTCGTTATTAAATTTTGAACGAGGTTTATAATAGCAATAAGCATTCAGTGTCTGTACTTCCATGAGGAAAATGCATTATCGGAAAATTGTTATAAGAGCTGAACGAAAATTCGTGAAATTTGACATTATTAATAGAAGTAATTAGTTAAAAGTTTGAGATAATAAATGATTTATTGCCAGAAAATTTTTAGTAGATGGTCTTTGAGCTTGTTACGTCTCTTTTAAATAAATGTATAATGCAAAGCGCATGTTATAATGGGTAAATATAATATCTTCTGAAATTCTTAGCCATTCCAAACCACAAATAGAGAAAGTAGACTTTTATATCAGCCATATCTGTAATATGCATAAATTAATATCCAAAGCAGTGTGAATAATATGTCAAATTATAAATGAATTTTGACTCCCATTTGATTATCGAAAGATATCACTTTCACTCCTTTAAATCATTCTTGTAATTCCAGAGCGATATTCAGTCTTATGAAATAGCAACCGAATACACTAGTCTTAAAGATTCAGTTACATTTTTCTCAAATAAAAATTAAGAAAAATTAACAATATGCAAATGATGCTTTTAACTATAACCTTATCAGATAATACAATCATTTGCATGTAAAAAGTATAACTCGAATGTTTTTCTGAGAGTTTCTGGACAGAAATACTTTTATTATTAAATGTTGGATGGTACCCCTAAAGAATGCAAATGGATGGGGTAAGGAATCTAGATTAATATCAAACTTTGTTAACAATCGAATTCTTACTCTTGTTGTTTCTTGTCCCATCTGTTCAAGCATTACCAGATTCTTGAGCTTCTTAATCCTCACAAAGTGAAGAAACAGCAGTGGGTTCGCAAGTAAATCCTCCTCAGTAAATCTCAAATACAAAAGATGTTGAAGGTTTGTCTAGTCTACAAGAGTTTAGGGATAGTGCTGCGAATGAACGTAAGGCAAGGTATTGGTTTCACAAATTCAATTCAAGAGATTTGCCCCTCTGTGATGAAGCTGGCTTCTGGTGCATTAGTCGTAAAGTGGTTCACTATGAGCTGCTACCTACAGCCAAACGTTCACTGCAGACCTGTACTCACTGCAATATGAACTTGTACATAAGGCATTGCAACATAAGGATCCAGCACTGGTCAATCGCTAGGGAGTAGTGTTTTCGGCCAATCACGATAGGCCACATATAGCACCGATGACCATGAATGCCTTGTATCATACAGTGATTTGGCTGGGATATTTGGCCCATACTCCTAACTTACCTGTCATTGTACCATCAGATTACCACCTCTTAACTTGCCTGGACAATCATCTTCATTGAAAATCTTTCCCCAATGTAACAGAGTTGTGCCAAGCACTCACGGACTTCTTTGCTTTCAAAATCCATGAGTTTTACCTCAAGGGAATTTCACAGCTGGAAACACATAGGTGGAAGGTGCTGAATGCCCATGATGGTTATTTCCAGGACTAACAAAAGGCTACACTTTCTGTAGGTCATTTTATTTTGGGTCATTAAAAGTGGCAAGAACTTTCTTATTTAACTTGTAATTGATGGCTATGGTTCCTCTCTGAAATGTATTTTTGGATTGAAAAGTGCAGACACGCATTGAAATAAAGGGCTGATTTGTCAGGTTCAAGTGGGGAAAAAGTTTTCCACACTTAACCTAAGTAACAAGTGACCTAACAGCATTCTTCTCATTAAAATTCAATGTATGATTGCTAAAAGTCAATTTTATCTACAAATTTGTTGATTGTGTAATAATATCAGCTTGATTTTAGATATTTAAAAATTACATTATGTTATATAACTTCCTCAACTGTAATAATATTTTATACCATTTAACTATTTGAATCATTGTTTTTTATGGATTGATCATTCACTCAATCAATTAATTTAATGATTGTTTGATTGTGTTAGCTTGATTATTTTAACATATCGAAAAATAAATAGTATTATATTAATTTATGTTTACAGAAGCATTGCTGTTTTTCCAACAAAGATTTATTTTCTCTGCAATGAATACCTAGTAGATAAAGCACACAGATTATTTAGTTACCTCTCTGTTAACCAAGGTAATTTGAGAATTGAAAATCTTTCTAGACTTCAATGGATCACGTTAATTAATTTGTTCATTATGTAGGTAATTTGCAGAGTAACTGATTTCCTCACTCAAAAGGTAACACATAAGATAAAACAATGAAATTTGATTGACGCAGAATGAAACTGTTACTCCTACGAAAAATAATTTCGGCTAATTTTGGAAGTGACAATGGATGACTTGTTGCCAGCACCTCAGTACTCCTTAACATTGAAATTCATTATTGCCCACACTTTTTATGAGAGGATATGGATAGACACTGTGTATGATATTTAATGATTAAATTAAGTATGAATCTAGAGCCTAATGAATTTAGAGCAATTGACAGATACATAGATATTGAATACATCTTATAAATCGCATCATTATTTAGAAAAAAACGAAATGCGAGTTGGTGAATTCTACAACTAAAGCATCTGTGTGTGTGCTACGGATTTATAACAAGCTATCATACCATCACACAGAAAAAAGTATTAAATACATCTCTGAACAAATTTTTTACACTTTTTTTCTTACTCTGATCCCAAGTAAGCAATCGATATTTTTCGTTTATAAATTTAGCAACTGCATTGATCTCGAATAATTTTTACCTATTATTTGTTCTTGAAGTGTAATTTTTATTTGTAGGAGACTTCATGTAGTTAAAAAAATTCTATAAACAAAATGCTCCACTTTTGGAAATTAAAATAGATAATCAATAAAAATATCAAATTAGTGTACTTATTATATATTAAAGCTTAGTTAATAGTAAATGACTGTATAAATCATGTCTGGAAACACGTTTTAAAAGATAAAACCTTTTGATATTTAGAGTGTCAAATAAGTGAAATATAAGATTTTACTTAAAAATTTTTTATAATAATTATATTTCATTTTTATTGTATACGTCTATATTCCTCCTTATGCAGTAAGCATGATAAGGCAAAGGCAATAACAAATATCGAATTTCAGATGCTGAATCCCTCTGCTGAAATTCATACTCGTTTGTTGCCTGTGACGCACAACAGCCAATTCAAACAGATACTTCGCTTTTGTTATTTTCTATTTTTATCAACGTATGAGCGTTGTTTCTTCTACCATCGCAATTTATACGGGACTCTAGCTCGATCCCATTCGTTTACTTCTTTCACGTAACAGTTTGAAGAGAGCGGCAGTGCTGTTCTAAAGGAATATTCTCCTGCGTTACTTTTTTCCTTCGCCTTATTCGAGATAAACCTGCACTGAAAATATCCCCTACAGAATATATTTGCATTCACTTTTTCTTTTCTCATCTTCAGGGCAATCCTTTTTTCTACTCACAGACAAGAAATACTTTTTTTTTTACATTCTAACTGAACTAGGCCTTAGGCTGCCTACTATATCAACGTTAAGATTGCGATGCATCAGAGTAAAATACAACCTTTCGATTGTACCCTCAGCCTTTTATTATCATTTCTAACAGGAGAGGAAGGAAGTACTGTCACCACAGGTGCACTTTTATACTGGTAGTAAGCAAACAACTCTGAAAAGTAACAGTGCTGATTGTTGTGTAAAATGTGAACACAGTAAAATGCGTGATTTTATATTTAAAATACTCAGCATGAGTTTGTATGCATATAAACACTATTTATCCTTTGATGATATCAATTTATTTACAATGCTTAATATTTAATTTTAGTTATAAACTTTTTTTATAAATTAATCATTTTAGTTATAAATTATTAAAATTTTACAGTTATATTTATTAATATTTTAAATTTTAGTTTTTTAAATTAAATTAATCATTTTAGTTATATTGATTAAAATATAAATTATTAAAATTTTAGTTAATAATTATTTTATTTATTATTTTTTTATTTATTATAAAATAATAATTATTTTAATAAATTGTTAAAATTTTAGTTATAAATTATAGCTTGCAGTATAATGATTTTTCAATTTTGTACATTTTTTATTATATCAATATTATATTTTCCATTTTTAATTTGAAGAAAAAATATAACTGAATACGTAAAAATATTTAAGAAAAAGAAAATAGCAAACAAAATTATAAAAATACAGCTCCTTAAATCAATAAAAAGTAAAAATAAAGGCGACATATGTAAAAAAAAAATTGTATTTGTACATATGCTGTAAATATCAGAAACAATGCGTGTTCTTATAAACACAAGTATAGAGACCATTATGGTGCCAGAATAATATTCTTTTAATAAAAAAAAGTCAATCATTTGGTCAAAGAATTAAAAATTCTTCATGATATGCTTTTTACAGAGTGATTTGCTGATTAAATGCGCACATATGCATGCACAGTGCTTGTTTCTTTTGACGGCAATCGCTAAATGCGGATTCCTCATTTGAATGAACAATTTCTTTTCCCGTACCAGAAAGGAAGATATGAAACTTTAGTTGTAGGATTTTAAAAACTTTTATGTCAGGCATATCGCTTAATTAGTACAACTCGTAGAATAATTTGGACAAAGAATTGAAAAAAATTCCAAGATTCTAATAATTATTGCGTGTGTTTCTCAGAAAATTTAATGTCCTTCTTAATTAGGTTTTTCTGGCTGGTTACACATATCGATTCATAATCGATTGCTGCGGTATATATATATATATATATATATATATATATATATATATATATATTATAGTCTTATGTCAGGGGAAAATATTTAAGTTTCCTACCCCTCTAGTAGAACTCTTTTCTTCGAAATTACTGAACACATCAAAGAAAGAGCAATAAGTCGTGGCTAATACACTTTATCTCAACACGGTGAAATAAATCTAAAACAGTACCTATATCTTTATCACAGGTCTAGGAATTTATGAAAGCATAATAGATAAAATACTTATTCTTTACTTTTTTGATGAACTTTTACTCTTTTTTACATTCATACATACCATATTTTTTCCGAGTGTTTAAAAGTACTCTTTGACACTTAAATAATTATGCCCTTAAATATTTATTGTTTTAAATTGAAAAATTTATACTCCGAAAATTATTTAAGGGTATTTCATTTAGATGAGTTTAATAAAATATTCTAATAATGAAAATATAGGAACACAATAGTTCACATTAATAAGTAATTGTTTTTAAATATGTAGATTAAGACTGTGTTATTATTTTTAGATAAGATTGTTTTTTTTGTTACATAAGCAGTTATATATATATATATATATATATATATATATATATATATATATATATATATATATATATATATATATATATGTAGCATTAGTATGTATATATATATATATATATATATATATATATATATATATATATATATATATATATATATATATATATATATATATATAGGTGTTTATCAAAATAATGGAAACACCCAAGATTTTGAAGGAATCCTTAATTAGTATGGCGTCGGACCGCCTTTGACATGTAATACAGCTTGGATTGCCCTGAGAATTGAATCGTACAAATTCTGAATAGTGTTTAGAGGAATATTGTACCATTCTTCATGGAGATATTATGAAAGTTCCGTGAGAGATGCCGGTGGAGGATATCGATTCCGGATTGAAAGCTCTAAAATAGACCACAACAGTTCGATTATATTGAGGTCTGGGGACTCTGCGGTCTAAAGTAGATGTTCCACTTCATCCTCATGTTCATCAAGCCATGATTGGACAACTCTGGCTGCATGAATGGGGACATTAGCATCTTGGAAATTTCCATCTCTTGCAGGAAACAAAGTTTGCAACATAGGATGGATCTGATCGGCTAAAACTTCTCTATACTTCTCTCCAGCGATCCTTCCTTTTAGGGTTACGATTTCACCAGCAGAAAACCATGACACGGCTGTCCATACCAAGACCGATCCACCTCCATGCTTGACAGTTGGAAGGAGGCAATCAGGATCATACGCTTGTGCAAGTGTTCTCCAGACATGTACCCGTCCTGTTGTGGGGAAAAGTGTGAAACATGATTCGTCTGACCATATAACAGACCATCGACCAGTTTTGTGGTTGTGGCACCTCTCTGCACGACGTTTGGCATTAACATCTGTGACAAGGGGCTTGGGAATTGCTGTTCTACCTTTGATGTTCTCTTTATGAAGGTATCTCCTAACTGTAATTATTGACACTGGAGAATCGAGATGCTGATTGAGCTCTGCGGTCACTTTGGCTGCAGTTGTTTTCTTTTTAGACATTACAATCCACTTTAATACCCGTCTGTCTCTTTCACTCAGCTTCTCCTTCCGTCCACTATTTTGCTTTGCTGAGCTTGTCTTTCGGCGCTGTGTGTATACTGTCATGAATTTAGACACCGTACCTCTAGAAATGCCTAAAAGCTGGGATGTTTCGGTCACTGTTGCTCCAGCTAGTCAGGCTCCTACAGTTTGGCCTCACTGAAAATCTGTGAGGTCTGGCATTTTACGCTTCTGACAGAAATTCAAAACGTAGACAACTCTGTTAAAGCTCTCTCATACTACCTAATATATATTTTTTATATTAAAAATAATCTAGTAGTTAATATTGTATTTTAATACTTACGAAGCGAATTCTTAAATGTCCCTTTTATTCACAAGTGTTTCCATTATTTTGATAATCACCTGTGTATGTGTGTGCGTTTATGTTTGTATTTGGTGTACTGCTATATAAAGAAATGTTTACTACACATATAAAGTAATTAGATTTCACAGAAAATAAAATTTTTTGGGGTATGCAACTAATATAAATCATTTAACTCCAGCTCATTAAATTAGAAATTTTTGCTCTCCAATATTTTTATGAATATCGCAAACTTTTCAAATCATTAAACAATTATATTTTAATTAAATCAAAAGCATGCCAAATAATAGTTTTTATCAATTTACGGGTGAATTTTTTTCCTTCACATTTTCACATTGTGTGTGTGTGAATTATAGATATTAACATATTTTTGTTTGAATCATTTGATTTTTTTTAACTTTATTGTGTCACTAGTACCATAAATGTACCTGTTTAAACTCATTTTGCACTTCCATCACATAATTATGAAACAGAGTCAAAGGATCACCCTCTGAGGTACTATTCACCTCGCAAAATTTCTTGAGCATAGTAATAAAAATACGTATTTATTTTTCATCATATTTTTAAAGCATATAAAGATACACATTTTTCCAATGCATATTTTTTTTCTCAGCTTCATAGAAACTCGTGATATCCGGATCAAACCCATATCTTTCCGCTAACTTCAGTGACGGCTGTACAAACCTTGATATAATGAGAATTTTCTACAGTGTCGTTTTAACCATCTGACTAAGTTGCTTCTTAAATTATTCAAGCGATGCAATTTATTAGAACAAAATTTCCTTTCAATTCGAAAATTAATCCCCAAGAAAACGGAAACTTTCATTTTGATCTCACCGAGGACTTTTTAAAGTTAATAAAGCTTTTCTACCTTAAATAAATTCAATATATTATGGTTTGAAAAAATTAAATCTATTTTCCCATGGCTCAAAATAATGATGCTGTAATGTAATACAATTTATCTTAAGGGCTAATTTTGAAGATTCACCCTCACAGTTATTTTTTAGTTAGCATTTCTTCATGCAAAAGTTATTTTTTCCGGTAAAAGTATTTCACCAGAGAAAAGGTTAAGGTTTAGATTTATTATTTTTCGAAAAATAATTTATTCTTACCTATGTAAATAATTAAAGTACCTACATTAATGACCTAATATCTAACATTTTATAACAGACAATTAGTTATAAAAAGTTGTCCTAGATATTTTTTTCCCACAAAGATGAAGGAATTTTCCTGCGGCTCAAAGTTTGAAACAACTCTCAACTTATTTTCCTTACAGAAAACACCAAAAATGGCATTCGAAGAGTTTACATAATAAAAGATTTCTTTCAAGATAAGTTAAAAAACACTTGATACATTTCAAGCGAAAAATATTCGTTCTTTGAAAAAGTTTGACTTTTATTGTTTTTTGTTCTCGAAATTCCCATTATAACGAGATATTTTTTTCAAGCAGGCATTTTCAGCATTTCGCTCGAACAAATACGATAATTACATTAAGTAGCGATCAAAATTCTTCGCTATTTTTACCATTAACTTCTGGGTACAGCACGGTATCTCATTTTTTTCTCTTGATCGTAGATTTAATTTCCCACACTATGTGGGGATGAGATTTAACATCTAATTAGGACAATTTTCATGAGGCGAAAACTGTAATTAAAATTTAATGTGTTTTCTTTACTTTCTTCTTTAGCAGCTTTTTGTCACTTAAAATTTTTTTCTAATTGTTAACTAAGAGCAACCAAGGGGTAACGATTGAAGAATTCATTATCTGAACCAGGATTGGAAAATTTTTGGTGCTTGTCAATTAGTGAAAGGATCTTGCTTTCAAAAAATATTTTTCAATAATAAATTACAAAACCACTGTGATGGAATACTCAATTTTTTTGCAATATTATTTGAAGGGCCGATAAAATGACCATAGTGGGAAAATATCTTCAATTAGAGAAAAGTTTAGCTCTCCAATGAGGAATATCAAGTCTAATAGGTAAAATTGAGTACTTTTAGAGTATTTTCTTGTTTTTATTTGATAATTGTGAGTTACCAGATAGGCTGCATTTCTATTCAACTAAAGTAGTTTTTCTAGAAAAATGACATTTATTATAAATAACTTATGGAAGAAATTAATAGAAATCAGTCTCAGTCTTAACACTAATTAACAAAGAAAATGCGTTATAATTAATACTTAGTTTTCACCATTATTTAAATTAAGCTTTTGAAAAGTAAATTAAATGACATAGCAGTGAAATTATAAATGCATGTTTTTAATAAATTAATGATTAACTTTGTGATTAATAATGCAATTAAACTGAATTATAATTTAAAAAGACTTCAGAAAGAAATATATTATGATTTTTTCAGATTAAGTATTTTCTTAAAAATTTTCTAAAGCTGCAATTTTTTAAAGGGTAATTTTATAAGTAATAACTACTCGTGAGAAACCTATAAGGATTTAAAAATATTTATATATTATTAATTATTAAAATATTTTTATTATATGGATTTCTGTTAGGTTGTATTTATTTTTAAAATCTTCTCTTTTTAAATATAATATGAGAAATAAATTGAAAAATTCACATTTTCCTTTTCATTTCCAAGACATGTGTTTAAACGACTCTGATGTTTATAAGATGGCGCAATTTACTTTTTCTTGGTAAAAATTATTGCACTTAATCACTCATATTGCTTAACCAATTAATAGAAAATTAATTTATACTTATAAAATGTGAAAATACCTTGAAAATGTAAGAAACTTGAATTATTAAACACATACATTTATAAACACACTTATTTTTAAGCGAATGGCTTTCAGCTTATTGTGAGTTGGATATTCTTGCATTAATTGGAATTACTGGTGCTAGTAAGTATATTGTGATCACGAATAGAATGCTAATTAGTTATTACTAGTTACTATGTTACTATAGTCGCGAAATGTCATTGATTAGAAATTAGTGAGGCTGTCACATCGTTCCTCTCTATAAGGAATACCTAATGTAATTTAACACCAACTTCCATAGACATTATATAAATAACAGCTTCTGATTAGTAAGACAAATATAGTCATATTTAAATACTATTTTTGTTTTACTATTTTTCTCTTGTATTTTACTGGATGTTCATAGTGGTAATACTCAGGTATATGCTAACAATAAAATCATGAAGACAGTGATTGTTCCATATTTAAAAACCATAATTCACCCACTTTGTTCAAAATCAAGAAATTAACAAGTTTTTATTTAAAGAAATCAGATATAAAAAAATGGCATACATTTTTTTAATAATAGAAAATGATCTACAGAAACATACTATTTGAGATTTAAAAATAAATAGCTTATAATTTTCGGGTTCAGGTATAATTGTTGATAAGTATGAATTCTTTGTTTTTTAAGCAATTAATATAGTTGATACAATTTTCTATTTTCGGAGTATTTGATTATTTTATCTGGAGCGAAACTAATTTATTTTACTCTAACTTGCGTAAAAATATAAGAAGCACCTAAAATAATTTTATCTCAATACTGTTACATATTTTAAAGCAATGTATAAATATGTATATATATATATATATATATATATATATATATATATATATATATATATATATATATATATATATATATATATATATTATTATTATTATTATTATTATTAAAAATTTCTAATTCTTTAATTGATTTCAAATCGAAGGAGCATTTAAGGGATCGGTATTTAGAATAATGATTAATATGACAAAGAAAAACAGAGCCATTTGAAGAATGTATGCTAAAGTTATGTTCATATATCATTGAGTATTTGTCTTTGGAAAACAACTCGACATAAAGTCAACTACGTACAAGTTATAAAGCTTAGTATAAGCAAAACTGAAGTAAATATTATCTTTTATCATACCTTCAACTTTAATAATCTCTTTTTATAAACTGAAAAGATGCATTAAATCTAAAAATTCATTATTCAAATGTATGCTATACGTATCTATTTCGAAGAAACATGTATATAATTTACAAAATATAATTCATGTTAGATTTGCATTTCCACATGTAATAAAGTTTATATGAAAATGTAAATCTAATAAATTATATTTCATAATTATGTAAACGTGTATATGAACGTGAAACGTGTATACATCTGCACATTTTATAAGAATATCGTGTTGTTATGCCTAGATTGTAGGAGATGAAATTTTGTCAGTTTGACTTGTTAAAATATATTGTTCAGTAATCACCTATGGTCCCTTTTTATAAGTGCTCATTCTTCACGTTTTTGATTACGTTATCATGAATTTAGTTAATGATGTTTGTTAATTTGTTTTTCAATTTAGACTCCTTCTCAAGTATTATTATAATTACCACTTATCATCAATTAATTATTACTAAATGTTTGTTATAATTGTCTCATTTCATCAATTATTAATTATTAAATAATATTTCAGGATGATTATTTTATTAATGATAGTGAATGTTATTAGTTACAGACATTTTCCTTCATTTATGCACAACATTAAATATCTTTGATCAAACTTAAATTTTCTACTACTATTTTGGGTGTTTTCTAAATGTTTACAAAAATCATCAAAGTGTTTCATAAGATTAGAGATAGTTTTCTTATTTAGGAAGATATATAGATTCATAGATTTAAAAGATTTTAAAAAAATAGAGAAAATTGGTAACACTATATTCTTAAAATTTACAGTAAATGATGCTCTCATAACATGATATCATGAAATCTGTTCTAATTATCGAAAGAAGCATGTATGATTCGTTTTCTTGTGACGAAGATTCCTCTTTGAATGCAGCAAAGTTTCATAATTTCTATGTCCAAATTTCTGTGCTTGAATAAGTTTATAACAAAGCTTATTATCGAACTCTACTTTAAGTAGATTATTATCCTTTTCTCTATTCTCTCTTCATCTAAATTAAAAGTAGATTGGCGGTATTTCTCCACGAAATTCGACACCAAATTCAGTGTGAATATTCAATTAAGGATCTTGGATTTAATCTTATATCTTGGATGGTTTATAGAGGTATATTTCTATATTGACTGTATTAAATAAAAGAAGTAATGTTAATAGTTTTGTTAAAGAAATTTTTCGAAAAAAAAATCTTTTTAATTTAAAATTATTTTTCTATATTGATTCTAGTAATTTGACTTCTCACCCATAACAGATATTTTAAGATTTTTCCACCAGCGCTTTTAATTCTAAGTTCAGAAAATATTATATATCTTAAGTCATGAAGCGCCTTAAATTTTGCATTTTTGAAATTTATTTCAAATACGCTAAAAATTTGTCAAACAAAATTAATTCAATTACCCGAATTGCCAGTATTTTCAGTTCAACAGTTCATGGATTCAATTCTCACTTTGAATGAAAATAATTGTAGGGTTTTGGAATCTGCTTAAAGTTGAGTGTTCCGGACGAATTAGATTTTGTTTGAAAAAAAGAGCTCATTAAAAGACACTCGAATACAAAAAAGCTAATGATTTTTTGGAAATATAATATAAAAAGATTTTGTTAACTGTTACATCATAAGAATATTATATTTGGGTATCAGATGTTCTCCAAATACGAAATGCTATCAAGCTTTTCTGATGTCAAATGCAGATGACAGTTTAAAAATTGATTAATGATAGTATTCAAAGATAAAAGTTACCCAAATGTTTTAACAAAATTTGAAAGAAATTAAAATATTATTAAATAACGCTTTTTTACTATTTTGAAAAAGGGATAAAATTTATTTATCAACTCTAGCTGCAAGAATATTATTTATAATTAAAAATAAAACTACATCAGATGTTGTTGTTATGGTGAAATGTCTGTGACTCTTGGACAAGCTAAGCTCGCTAAGAAGTTGGTTATGCTAATTTAAGTCAGTAAGGTACGTCTTTCGTTTAAGGGAGAGTGGACTATCAAAATGTGAAAAATCGACAAAAATATCGATTTTTCTTTTTTAGTTTATATAAAATATGAATTATTCTATATATTATACAAAAAGAATTTTTGATTTCAGTTATATTTAGGCAAAGTAATTAATGGTTTAATGAAACAAACAATGTGCCACGATCCTTTTTCTCGTTTGCTGGAAAACGTTAACAAGTTACACGAGGATAGTGTATTTGAATAATAATTAATTTCCAGTGATATACATGCATTTCAAGAAAGTGATAAGTTTTAAGTATCATATTTTGGCTAGTATTTGTTTGATTTACACTATTAAAACTTAAAAAAATAAGGTATTTATTTTGTAAACAAACGGCCACGTCCATTTCCAAACATCTCACAGCATGCAAATATTTATTCTTCAAATTATTATTTACTTAATTCTTGGTCTAGAATGTGCTATATTTTAGCCACATCAAAATTATTTAGTTTTTATAATTTGTATAATTTCGTCTGGCAACACTAATATTGTTGATTTTTTACAGCTGTCATTATTTTGATTTCACCGCTTGATTTCTGTTTTGATTTTGAAACATATTGCTGTTTGCTGTTCTGTTTTTACTAAAGTTCTTTTCAGAACTACTTTCTTAAATAATAATCTCTTGAATTGAACATTGTAATTTCCATTATAATGCATGCAATTAGTTCAAGATACAGAAAGCCTAAAGGCAGACTAACGAAACGAAAACTTGCTGCAATTGAATCAGCTCGTAAAAGACAATCAAAATTTGCTGAGGAAGCTGTACCAAAGGAAACGGTTGAGCAAAAACTTTCTTTTATAGATGTAAATGTTCCAGAATCTGTCCATTTACGTAATTATATTCCTCCTGCATGTGGAAATGAGTATATTCTTATGAATACAAACTGCTTCTCCAATCTTCTAAGGAATTTGCTATGCAGTAATTGTGGTGTC